>ONZH01017127.1:658200-1316400 GCA_900303285.1 Rhinella marina
CGGCGTCACTTGGCAGCATCTTGCCTGGGTATCTGCGGGTGTGCATTCGCAATCTCCCTAATTAAAGACATTCTCAGCCATGTGTGTCTTTGCTTAAATTGGAGGGGAAGATGAAGGGGGGGAAAAGAACATTTTTTTTGTCTTTTTCTTTGTCCAGATGTTGCAAACAGTGGGAGTGTACAGAGTAAAGTGAATAAAGATTTCAACTTAAAAAATATATATTCTTGTAACTACAAATAAATGTGCAAATAAAAATTCTGAAACATGCCAGGAGCAGGAAATGCAACAAGAATATATCATCATGGCCAACAGAACGCAGTTGAACGGTTTGGATTTTTTTTCCCAGCTCACTGCTGATCGGGATATATGGTGCATACACTGCGATAAGGTGCAAAGCTAAAGCAAAAGTCCAAATGGGACATGTTACTTTATAACCCACAGACATGGTGGTGCCTCAAGCAGGGCACAAAACACCAAATCTGATGGAATCCAAGCTACGGAAATTTAAAGGGACAAAGAAACATTTCACTTTGTGATAGAAAGTCATGTCTTCATTAAACGCTACAAGCCCCACCTTCACCAGTCTATGCAATACAACGGAAGAGTCAATATGCTTCGAATTGTATTTAATTCAGCAAAAATGAATCTCAAATCTGGCCAATCGGTTCCCCGATGTATCTAAAGGGCTGCAGAAGAATTTGCTATACAAAGTTATTGCCAATTAACAAGCAGTTTAGAATAATGATGATCCAGAGTTGATAATAATTAGGGAAAAGTTGTTCCATAAGGCCCCCATCATAAATGAATTTGGTCTGGAATTTTAAAGGGAACCCGTTGCAAAGAAAATGCAATTTAATCTGCAGGCAGCATGTTATAGAGCAGGAGGAGCTGAGCACATTGATATAAAGTTTTATGGGAAGAGATTCAGTAAAACTTGTATTTCATTCATTTAAATCCCTGCTCGTTCTGGGCTTTGAAGTCAAGGAGGCGGTCCTATCAGTGACTGACAGACTTCTCTCTACGAGGAGGTGGTCCTATCAGTGATTGCCAGCCTTCTCTCTACAAGGAGGTGGTCCTATCAGTGATTGCCAGCCTTCTCTCTACAAGGAGGTGGTCCTATCAGTGACTGACAGACTTCTCTCTACAAGGAGGTGGTCCTATCAGTGACTGACAGACTTCTCTCTACAAGGAGGTGGTCCTATCAGTGACTGACAGACTTCTCTCTACAAGGAGGTGGTCCTATCAGTGACTGACAGACTTCTCTCTACAAGGAGGTGGTCCTATCAGTGACTGACAGACTTCTCTCTACGAGGAGGTGGTCCTATCAGTGATTGCCAGCCTTCTCTCTACAAGGAGGTGGTCCTATCAGTGATTGCCAGCCTTCTCTCTACAAGGAGGTGGTCCTATCAGTGATTGCCAGCCTTCTCTCTACAAGGAGGTGGTCCTATCAGTGATTGACAGCCTCTCTCTATGACTGTGTATACACAGATAGTTGTCAATCACTGGTAGGACCGCCTCCTGGACTTCAAAGCCAAGATTGAGCAGAAACTTCAATGAATGAAGTACAAGTTTTACTGAATCTTTTCCCATAAAACTATATATCAATCTGCTCAGCTCCTCCTGCTCTATAACATGCTACACTTAGCTCAGATATCATGTTCAACATGACAGGCTCCCTTTAACTCAACACAGCGGCTAATTTTCATATCGCACGCATACAGTTTTTATCTTCCTACATCTGTGAATTGCATTTTTTCCCCCTATGTAGAATGGTATGGAAAAATGTCTGAAAAAGCCAGACATGAGGGAGTAGCAGCTAATCACAACCAACAACTGCCAGGCAAAACTCACAGGAATTGCATTCTAATAATTTTTGAAACGTGTATATAAAGTAAATATAAAGTGAAGAGGATTTATCTTCAGCTAGTAGAATAATGATGATATGGTCCCAATACTTTAGTGCACCATAAGCTCCCCGCAATGTATGCTCCACAACATCCGTCAGCAGTCTGGACATATTTACCCAGGATCACAGGAAGGGTATAAAAAAAAGGGATTTGAGGGGAGGTTTCATTCAGTCGAGTGTTAAAATGTGTGTTAATAGGATTGTTAGACAACTCAAAGTCCTTAGTCCTCTCAGCCAACCTTTTCGTTGCCCTACACAATACAAGCAAGCTATTAGAAAATGTACAATATACACAAACCTACCCTTTCCCCACCTCAGCTTTTAATAAGAAGCTGTTCGTAAGCTTGGTATCACACAGCGTGGACTCAAGTCCTTTCTCGTAGTTAATCGGCTGGCTGAAATGGGCGCTGGGATCTCATAAATAGAATTTTCTTTTTTTTGTTTAGCAACTTAAGTGTTAATAAAAATGCTCTAGCATTTACAATTTATTAAGTCAATATATCTTTGTGTAATATGCACTAAATATTTTTCATGTAGATTATTTACACCAGTGTCTTTGCTGCCCTATCACCTCCCTCGTAGTCAACAGGAAAAACCAGTCCCTGCTGCGAAACTGGTGATAGACAAGAAAAAAAAAAAAAAAAAAAGCGTGGTACTAAAAACAAGAATAAAAAGGACTTTCAAATCCAATCCATCTCTCATAAATCCTCATTTTTGCTTTATTCTCTTAATCACCAAAGCACGTCATATTTATTACTCTGCGGTCCTCACGAGCTATAGCACAGCGACCATTCTTACAATATAGGTGTTTCCCAGGATTTTTTTTTTTACCGAAGACTGATCAGTGCGGGTCCAACACCAAGGGACCCCCACCGAACAGCCATTTGAGAAGTCTCCGGGGCTTGCACTAGCACCACAGCTTTCTCTCAAATAACAAGCAGAGCGCTACACAGTGGCTGTACTCGGTATCGCAGCTCAGCCCCATTCACTTCAATGGGGCTTAGGAGCATCTAAGCCATGTGACTGATGAACGTTACGTAACATGGATGTCAGACCCCCACTGGTCAGATGACCTATCCAGAGGATAGATCAGGCATAGCCAACCTGCGGCTCTCCAGCTGTTGCAAAACTACAACTCCCAGCATGCCCAGACTGCCTACATCTATCAGCCTACAGCAGGGCATGGTGGGAATGGTAGTTTTACAAAAGCTGGAGAGCCACAGGTGGCCATCCCTGGGATAGATCATGCATTAAACAAAATCTCGTAAAAACCCTTTATTTCATGAGAATTAAATATCTACATAAACGTGAGGAGAGCTGATCCCCTTTAATGATACCTTATGGCAGCTAGATGGTAGGGAAAAGCTAGAATATGGAAGCAAATCGATAGTTACCCCAAAATATACTATGTCAACTGGTAAGTTAAGACTGGTCTGGCGAAGAACATGAGTGGCCGCACAACGTTGGCAATTGTAGAATGGCATCAAGAGAATAGGAATGTTTCGCACATTCACGTGCGCAGGCTTGCAACGCATACAAATGGGTTTGCAGCCAACTTAAAAGATTGGTATTTCACACATGGCTTGGTTCCTAGTTCTGAATGCAAGTGAAGTTCCACCTCTCATCAAATCATTGTAGAATTAAAAAGTGCATCATCATCATCAAGCCAAGTCATGCAAAAAACTGCATACAGTTTATTCACCCCTCCGACCTAGAACACATTCTCAAGCACAGGCTGGATCCACATTGGCACAAGTAAAATGGTGCAATGCCATCTGTTGGCACAGGATTGTTTTTTACGCTCTGCAGCGGGATTTCTCAACAATAGAATGAAATGGTTTCCAGTGACAGAATGTGCACCATGGACTACACAGCTTAAAAAAAATCACAATCCAGTCTTCTCTCATCTAGCCCTGCGCAAGCCAAAAGGGAAGCTGAGGTAAATATGGGACAGCTCGAAAGCCGCACAATCAGTGTAATTAATATCAAGGTAATTACACAACTTTGGCAGAAAAAAGATCCTCAATCTAGAAGGGAAGCAATAAGACTCAATGACGTCAATTAGCTCCATTTCCTTTATGCACTCAGAGGTGAAATCCAAAGTAAGATTTTATCTAAGGCCTTGTTCACACATCAGTTATTTGATCAGTTATTGCCATCAGTTTTTGTGAGCCAAAACGAGTAGTGGAGGCTACACAGAGATCAGGTATAATGGAAAGATTTGTACCTGTTCTGTGTTTTTGACCTGCACCAGGCTTTGGCTCACAATAACTGATGGAAATAACTGATGTGTGAAGGCCTAAAAATGTTTTTTCCTAAACTGGGGGAAAAAAACTGAAATTCATTGAGTTCTAAGAACAGATTCTGCAGAATTGTTATATTATGGAGAATACAAGTAGATCCTAAATCGGCCATCTTGCCTTGATCGTGCTTTAGAGAATCGTTGTTGTTGATAAATGACACATTTGCACTCAGTTCCTGTACATTATATTAATTATATAATTAATATAGAGAATGAATAGAGAATTGCCGATATTTTCTGCACACGTGGCATAGATATGGCCAAAGTGGTATTTACCTTTAATGACCTATAGAGGATGTGTCTTTTGACCCCCCCGCTGACAGCATTTGCTGTAGAGCTCATTCACATGACCGTATGGACCGCAAATAGTGGTCCACAATGCACAGGCACCAGCCACGTGAATCCCGTATTGCAGTGCAGACCCACTGACTTGAATGGGTCAGCGATCCGCAAAATACAGCAAAAGATAGGACACGTCCTATCTTTTGCGGTTCAGAAGCATAGACCCGAAAGCCCAGGGAAGTGCTGCCGAGTGTTTCCATGGGCTTCTGTTCCGCAAAAGATAGGCGCAGAGCTCTAAAGGTTGTGTGAATGGGCCCCTAAGAAAACATTTTGCATAGCGCATACACTGCCTATAAGAAGCTGCAAATGGCAAATAATAAAAAAAATGTTAAGCTAAATAATTTAAAGAGTAAGCAAGCTAAACCATAAACTCTACTATGGGTCTTTTTAAAACACAAGAATTACTTGGCGGCTGGAAGTTAAAGGAGTTCTGCAGTTATTTAAAACTGATGATCTATCCTCTGGATAGATCATCAGTATCTGATCGGCGGGGGTCCGACACCCAGGACCCAAGCCGATCAGCTGTTTGAGAAGGCAGCGGCGCTGCAGGAGCGCCGCAGCCTTCTCTGTGTTTACCGCAGGCCCAGTGACATCACGACTAGTATCACTGGCCTGGGCGGGGCTGAGCTCCATTCAAGTGAACAGAGCTTAGCCCCGCCCAGGCCCGTGATACTAGTCGTGACGTCACTGGGCCTGAGGAAAACACAGAGAAGGCCGCGGCGCTCCTGCAGCGCCGCTGCCTTCTCAAACAGCTGATCGGCAGGGGTCCCGGGTGTCGGACTGCCACCGATCAGAGGCTGATGATGTATCCAGGGGATAGATCATCAGTTTTACAGAACTGCAGAACCCCTTTAAGACTGATTTCTTAAAGGGCATTAATGAATTGTTTTAAAAACTGCTTAACATTAAATAAAAAATTACAAAAGGAGTAATTCCCCTGCGGCTCCAGCACTCCCTGCATCCCTAGTCTGTCTCCGTCCTTCCCACTCCAGAAATGACTTGTCGACATCACGTGATCACTGCGGCCGATCTCTAGAAGTAGCAGTGATGTATCCACACCACTGAGGTCACCGCCACGGCCAGTGATTGGTTGTAGTGGGCTCATGTGGTATTGACAAGTCATTGCTGGAGCGGGATGGACAGAGAGGAGCTGGGGATCAGGGAGGTGTTAGCATGAAAGTGCCCGAGGATAGGCGAGTTGTTACTCTTTTTGTTATTTTACACTTATTGTTAGCCATTTGTAAAAATTTCAGACGCTGGACAACCAGATCAGTGTCTTGACATATGCCTTTCCAAGCCTTAAGATTTTGTTTAAAAGGGCATATGTCAGAAGAATTGTACCTATGAAACTAGTTGACCTGTTGCCTGTGAGCTTGGCAGCTGAAGGCATTTGTGTTAGTCCCATGTTCATATGTGCCCACATTGCTGAGAAAAAGGATGCTTTAATATATGCAAATGAGCCTCTAGGAGCAAAGGGGGTGTTATCATTACTCCTAGAGGTTCTGCTCTCTGCAACCTCTGCACTTTGACAGGGCCAGGCAGTGAAAACATCATGATGCTTGGCCCTGTCAATCAAAGTGAGGAGAGTGCAGCAGTTGCAGAGAGAGCAGAGCCTCTAGGTGTAACGGACAACGCCCCCGTTGTAGCTAGAGGCTCATTTGCATATATATAAAACATCATTTTTCTCAGCAATGCGGACACATATGAACATGGGACCAACACAGATGTCTTCAGCTGTCAAGAGCACACGTAACAGTTCAGCCAGTGTCATAGGTACAAATCTACTGACAGATGCCCTTTAAGGCACAAATAATGTGGAAGTGAGCTATGACATGAGAAATAAAATAAGATAAGGTAAATTTTCATAAGCTACTTCTTTCTCTCATCTGTCTTATCAAGCATATGGAAGAGGGGAAAAACATCCAAGTTCTTGAAATAATTACCACTAGTTAAACGGCTTACATTTACATGGGTTTAACTACAGCAAAATAATTAGAAAGCCCTGAAAACTTTAAAACAAAAACGCAAAAAGTAAAAATCCTTATAAAAGTGATTTATAACATTAGTAATATGTTCACTCACGTTACTTAAATTTCTGGAGGTCCTCAAACTGGAGAAATATGAAATAAAAGTAATGAAAAAGGGCTCAGGCTTTTTTCTGGATGTCTGTCCAGACTAAGGGTGGTCATAGACATTAGACAGAAGTTGGCTGATAGTTGGAGAGTGGTTGAACAAATATTTGCCTAGTGAACATTAGTTTCGCAGACCTGGCCAGACACTTTAGTCCATATTGGCCATTACAGTTGTTCAAACTGTCCATATATGTTCAATGAAACCGGGTGATGAGCAAGAGATGTTTCTGGGAAGGTTCTTTCAAAGAAGGATCTTTTGTCCACAAATGTTTTCTTTGAACGAAAGATCTTTCACCCGACTATCGCCAGAAAATATTAAACATGGCTGATTTCTCGTCAGATGATAATGGTCCATCATCTGTCAGCTAAAACAATTGTTCGTTGTTAAATTTCACCCAATGAATGATCATTTTGGTTGAAATCATCCATTTTGATCAACTCTAGACTAATGTTTATAGCCACCTCAAAGTCCCATTCACATGACAGCTTCTGACAGCACATTTTGGAGCAGATTCACTTCTCCCTCTGTAAACCAGTCCTGAGGCTTGCTGGTCTGGGATGCAAAGACCTTTCGGACAAGTAACTAGTTACCTCTGACCTCCTATTCTCAAGTGAGCAAATATTTAGTGTTCTAACGCTAAGGGCTAAAGTACGAGGACAGACTTTCAATTAAAACTAATTCTATACCCATACAGGCTTTTTCCCTAAGGCTGTACACATTAAGTGGCTGTTAGGCTGACAGCCATCTTTCATGACCTCCCTGCACATATACACACACACTTGGCTGAGCATGCACAAGCCTTGTATTAGGGAGAAAGCTGCTGCCAGACACTACTGACAGAACATTACCTCTCCCAAGAGCAAAAGGATCTAGCAGCTGAAATTCATTTGACATCTGCTGTCAAAGAAGCGTTAAGAGGCCCCATATACATAGCAGGGATGCCCAGCCTGCTGCCCTCCAGCTGTTGCAAGACTACAACTCCCAACATGCCCTGACAGCTGTACGCTGTTTAGACATGCTGAAAATTGTAGTATTGCAACAGCTGGAGGGCCACAGGTTGGGAATCCCTGCATTAGGGAATCCGGTGGGTTCAGATGTGAGCACTCCAGATTAAATGTCGGAGGCAGGGATTTCACTTTTTTTTTTTAAATTACTAATAAAATAGCATTTAAACATGAAAGTTAAAATATTTTAAAAAATGACCTAATGACAACTAAAATATGATAATAGCTTGTGCGACAGGAATAAACTGTGAGCTTAAAGGGTTTCTGTCACCAGAAATACCCAAATTAAACTGGCTGACATTAGCGATAACAGGCTGAGTTCTCCTCCTCCTGCTGGCCCTGAGCGCATGGCAAATCTCGCACCTGCACCGTACCATTCAGTATTTAGCGCAGGCATAGTGAAGGAAGGACGCTTCCTTACTGCGCTGAATACGGCGCGGTGTCAGATTTACCAAGAACTCAGGGCCAGCAGGAGGAGAAGAACGCTGCCTGGCCCTGTCAATCAAGACTTGGAGGGCGGTGAATGAGGTAGGAGAATGGAGCCTCTAGGAGCAACGCTAATTAGCTATGCTAATTAGGCTAATTAGCATATTATACAAGTTACATTTATTGAGTAATGGGGGCATGTAGAAAACTAAGAATAGGCTAGTTAGGTGCATCTGACATTAGCACATCGCTAATGTCAGCCAGTTTAATGTAAGTATTTCTAGTGACAGAAAGCCTTTAAAAAGGAAAGCCAATTATTCAGCTATGGGCCAACATAGGTAACGACCTTCACATCCTTCAGCATACGTAAATGGCACAGCATCTCTGTACGGTATTTTTTGTCTAATGAGTCTAAGAGATAAAGCTTATTAAAAAAATGTTTAAATTACAAGCTTAGAGCACTTATTAGCTCTCCTGACTTGTCTGTTTTAGGAAATCCAGGAATTCTTCATAAAATCATTCTAGAATGGCTTTTCTTATACTCTACATTGTGGTGTTCCCGTTATTCTTCTTAGGCTACTTTCACACTGGCGGCAGGCCTGATCCGGCAGGTGAAGGGTGCTGCCGGATCAGGCCTGCCGCAGTGACATGTGTGGAGCCGGAACCGCGCTCCGGCCCCACACATGTCACACAGTACATACATACACATAAACATAAACATACACACACATATAGACATACAAACACACATACATACTTACATGCTCCCCGGCAGGTCTTCGGAGCGTCAGAGGGACAGGACGGCTCACACAGGTCACGATTCCGCACAGCGCCCTCTGCTGGGCGCCTGGTGGAATCATGACGATTCCACCAGGCGCCCAGCAGAGGGCGCTGTGGGGAATCGTGACCTGTGTGAGCCCTCCTGTCCCTGACGCTCCGAAGACCTGCCGGGGAGCATGTAAGTATGTATGTGTGTTTGTATGTCTATATGTGTGTGTATGTTTATGTTTATGTGTGTGTCTGTGTCTATGTGTAGCCGGATCCGTAATGGACTCCATTGAAAGTCAATGGAGGGCGGATCCGGTTACCATTATGGTCACACCAGACGGATCCACCCCCATTGACTTGCATTGGGGGTCATTCCGGATCCGTCTTGGTGCGGATGCCTGGACCGGAGAGCAAACCGCAGCATGCTGCGGTTTGTTCTCCGGTCTGAAGATGGAACGGAATGCTTTCAGGAGCATTCCGTTGTCTTCAGTTCAGTTTTGTCCCCATTGACAATGAATGGGGACAAAACTGAAGCGTTTTATTCCGGTATTGAGCCCCTATGACGGAACTCAATACCGGAATTTTAAAACGCTAGTGTGAAAGTAGCCTTAGTATGACTAAATTAACTGAGCATTACCATTCTCCCCCCCCCCTTCCTCCCTTCACTGCTGTGTGTCCCTCAACACTGGACGTACCTCAGGGCAGAATAGTAACTCCCAGTCTTATCTATTTAAACGGTTCCTTGAGTAATAAAAGGAACAGCACAAAATTCTGAGACTATTTTCATTTTTTTTTAAGGAAATGCTAGCATTACCCATAAAAACACGTCAGAAGAGTTAACTGGCCCTCCATAACCATTTATTACAAAAAAGAAAAAAAAAAAAAGGGGTGGAATATTTTACTTTGTAGGTACGAATCTCAGAATTCTCCCAATATAACAAATTGCCTCCATAATATTAAAATGACCTAGTGTGTGATAAATGCTATGGTTTATGTAGTGGGGAATATAAAACAAATAAAAAAAAAAAAAAAAAAAAAAATGACATAGAACGATACGTTCTGAACCTTGATATCTCCAACATCCCCCAGCAAAAGGAACACCGAGATACACTTTCTAAATTCTGCATTAAATATGGAGGAACGTTATAGAGTTGTCCAGCCTTTACTATGAGACGGCTTAGCCTTACCATGACGACGCTACAACCAAACAGCTAATCAGCAGGGGTACGGGGTGTCGGACACCTACCGATCAGCGAGTGATGACCTATCCTGAGAATCGGCCATCACTTAGTTGGACATCTCCTTTAGGAGAACTGCAGCAGCAGATACAAGGCTCATCACATACGGCTTGTGAAGGGCTTGTTCACACCACAGTGTCAGTCATTTTTTGGGGTATTTTTTTGTGTGTTACTAGAAACAAATCCCAGCAGAAAAGGTTTCAAATAATAAGGGTATAAGGCCCTGGAATACATGCGGATAAACAAGTCCTAAGTAAAGCCAGCTATAAAAGATGTATATGGGCCTACCGATTTTAGTGGGACCAGATGACCATCTAACGTGTACACCAGATGCTGGGGGAGATAACGATCGGGTTGTTGTATTTCCACGTACCATATCCTTCTGTTTTTAGGGAGGTAAGCCGCTGCCAGAGGGATCTGAAGGCGGCTTACTCCCCTCTCCAGCAAACATACTTTAAACATCAAGCCTCTTTTTCACTTTTTGTGCCGTCCACCTCTAAGCCATCACATATCCTCCAAATATCAACAGGACCGACCCATGCCATCACCACCGATAATAGCACCTGAATAGACAGACTGACCAGTGATTCTGCACTTTAAAAAAAAACACACACTTGGCTCGCATACAGCTGTGCAGGAGGTATGGCATCAAACACATGAAGATGGCTACCAACATGGTAGCGCAGACATGCTCCTCCACAGTATGTATGATATAGCTACGGCATAAGTTCATGGAAAACTTTGAAAAGTACTCAGGATATGCATAAAGAAAGCATAGATTTCTGAAGAATATAATTTAGTGCTACACTGAGTGCGACGCTTCCTTCAACATGCAATCACCACAATACTATAATATCGAGTTTCCTAAACCACCTCCACCAGAAAATGCTTAGTAAAATACCAGCAAACATTATTGAGATGTACACATCATACTAAGCAAGATGGAGGGGCTTGGACATTCACTTGTTCGCTTTCATCCAAGAAGAGCAAACCATAGCAAACTGGACTGACTGCACCTTATGATATAGGGTATAGAAACTGGGTCACAAATGTGCCTGTAACAATCAGTGTAGTGTAGCAGTAAAAGAAGTATATATTAAAAAACAAAAACACATAAAACAAAAAACAATGCTGATGAACGGATATGCCATTAGTAAGCTAGTGCCGTGCTATCTGCGATTCTGGAATAACCTAGAAGCAGGCGACATACCGTAAACCATCAAAAAGAAATATTTGGCCTAATTAAAGCTAATTGATTTGACACATTAGCAAAAACAAAGAAATGTGTAGGAAATCTAAAAGTGGTAACTGCTATGCTCCTCGTACTCTTTTCTCCAGATAGGATCACTCCCTCAGACAAAGGAAGAGTTACTTTTCTCTGAAGGGTGAGAAATGACGATGCCCCACTGGAGTGTAGTGATGAAAAAAAAAAATAATCGACAGCCGGAGGATGGCCCGACAACTTAAAGTGCCGACATACTTTTCAGAAGTGAATCTGTGTAGTCTGTGAAAGGTAAAGTAGCTCTCTCAAAACTATGTCCACTCGGCCACCACCCACATGATTTACTTTTCTTTTCCTTCAAACTATTCCCTGAATTTAAAAAAACAAAAACAAAAACAAAACAAAACCCAGCAGCCAATGCAATCATACTGTAGATTACACACATACAAGTAACCCTGTACAAACGGATTAAAATACAGCATGTGTAGGAAGCCTTATTTTGGCAGCTGCTCAGTACCATTGAGAAAGCTGCTGTGAGGACATCTGTAGGCAGTTTGTGTTGAATGATCAAAAGGAATGGCCGTTAAGTTTTTCTTGCAGTTATGTATAAGACATGTGTGAACCATTGGATATCTGTGAAGTAACACTTGTGCTCCTGCTCATTCCCTGCTCTGTCCGTCCCCCAGAAGCTGTCCGCCTCAGAGCCTGGGGGCTGTTGCGGACCCCCATTGTACTGCCACGAGAAACACCTTGTACAGACCCTGAAGGATGACCCCATGGTTGGGGCCCACCTTGCATTGGGTGTCCCCAGGCTTGAGGTGGGCCTCCCATGGGGCGTCCCCAATGAGGTCCAGGGCCTCCAGTGGGATTGTGGGACCAACCAGAAGCTCCCGGGTAGCTGTGGCTGAACGCCTCGGGGGAGAGATTAGAAAGTATCATGTTGCTAAACCCTAGCCTCATGCTTTCGGAGTCAAAAGCTTCAATTTCCCGAGCTTGGCGTTCCAAAAGACTCCGTATTCGCTCTGTTCTCTCATTCTGAAGAGCCAGCATTTCCTCTTCAATCTAAAATAAAAGAAAAAAAAATATTACTTGACGTTTTCTATGAGAAATAACATAAAAATGCAGGAGACATAAAAACACCTTAAAGAAGAACCTGTCAGAAAGGTAAATGATGTCATCTGTAGTGAATGTAATGTTATTGTGTCTGTATTTGTGAGCTATCCCCTTCCTGCTGTGTCATGTGACCAGGTTTCAATCAGACTTCCTGCCCTGTGTCAGCAAGTTGGTCACATGACACAGCTGAAGATCAGAAGGGAGGTTATAACTCACAAACACAGTCACTGGTGAGAAGATTACATTCACTATAGATTACATCACGCACCTTTCTAACAGGTCAGAGAATATTTTTTTTGTGAGAGTGCTACTTAAAACAATCTAGTACAGGGAGACAGACAAAAAAATATGAAAGGCAAGAAAAAAGTAAATATAAATTATAGTAATGTCATATTACAATTAATAAGGAGAGATATTATCAAGTACTCTTCTCTGTGTCTCCCAGGAGACCCCCTCTGTCTGTCTGTAAGACAACTGGCTGCAGCCGTAGTCAGACTCTTTCAGGAACATGAAGAAAATCCTGTCGACTGACAAACAGTACTTTTATCGTTCATTTCTCATCTTCTCTTCCTTTAAAGGACCCAAACTGTGGGGGTATTCCGACTACCATAAATATAACTTATGTTTTAGACTAATTCATCATCAATAATTACCTAATATGATGTAAATTTCACATATTTACCGTTCAGTAGTTATAAAAGTAGTTTCTTCCTCTGCTCCCCACTGTTTCCTCATAAATTAACATGGCATCGACCTGTAGTTCTGAGCCTTTATTAGATCGAGCATGCTCAGTGTGTTGCCGATTACTGAGTGAGGGGGCGTGACTGGACTGTATATCAGGCAGCCAATCAGTAAACAGCAACACTAACAGCAGGAAAGCTAGGGATTGTGGGGATTGTAGTCTTTGAAGTTTTGTGAGGGAAGAGCAGGGCATGATACTCTCAGTGTGTTGCAGGTCACACAGGAGCTAGACAAATGGATTGCAAGGTAAAATGAAGCTCTGGTTATATGTATAGGTATGGGTTCTGGTTGGGTTACAGTTTGCAGCCTTAATGCAGTTTTTCAAAAATTAAAGGCAATGTACACCTTTGGATTTTTTCTCAGTTCCATCATCTGAGGAGTAGACAGACAGCTTATCTCTTCTCTCTGACCTCCTAAACACTCATTAAAGCTCAATCCTTACCTTACTGATAAGAATGTGGCTTAAATAAGTGTTTTTGACCTCTCAGTAGTTTACAGATAAGGGTAATTAGATGACCGGCAAAGTGAAAGTGAAAGCACCAGTCAGCCAGCTAGACAAACAGTTAAACCTTTGTGACTGAATAGCTCCATATTTTTAATAAAGACCAATTGAAAATATGATTTTTAGCCAAAAATAAGTTAAATGCAATCATAAAAAAAAAAAAAAATTGACTCCAAAGGTGTACATAGCCTTTAAGTTATAGAATACCTATTTAACAGGAATTGAAAAAAGTATAATTTGTGGTGCAGTTGTAGGTGGTGGTAGCAGCAGTAACTGCAGTAAAGGGGTTTAATATCGGGCAGCACCTACAAAATAGTGGGTTGGACCACACTTGCATTAAGTGGTTCTATTGGGCTTTCAGCTATTATTAACCACTTCCCATCCGGGCCAGTGGTAATAACTTATAATAACGCTTTTACTTATCCAAGCCATTCATAGACTGTTTTCTTGTGACACATTGTACTTTGTGTTAATGGTAAATTTGAGTCAATATATTTTACCTTTATTTATAAAAAATCCCAAATTTACTGAAAATTTTGAAAAAAAAAAAAAAAAAAAATCACAATTTTTTAAATATTAATTTCTCTGCTTTTAAGTTGCATAGAGATATCTAATAAAATTGTTATTAATGAACATTCACCATATGTCCACTTTATGTTGGCATAATTTTGGAAATGTAATTTTATTTTTTGAGGACGTTAGAAGGCTTCGAATTTTAGATGTAATTTTTAAGATTTTCATGAAAATTTCCAATAGTTAATTTTAAAGGACCTTTGCAGTTCTAAAGTGACTTTGAGGGGCTTAAATAATAGAAACCTCCCATAAATGAACATATTTTAGAAACTACAGCCTCCAATGTAATCCAAACTGATTTTTACAAAGTTTGTTAACCCTTTAGATTTCCCACAAGAATTAAAACAGAAGGAAGGTGAAATTTTAAAATAAATATATTTTTTTGCAGATTTTCAATTTTTAATTCATTTTTCCTATAAGATAGCAAGGGTAAACCGCAAATCAAACCTGAATATTTATTTTCCTGATTCTGAAGTTTGCAGAAACACCCCATATGTGGTTGTAAACTGCTCTGTGACCGGCAGTAATGAGAGGGAGATAGTACAAGCATTTGTGATGGCTTTGACAGCTTGTCAGAGTGATCAAAAGCCTGGAGGCCAGGAAAAAAGGTCTCAGGTTAAAGCTCCATGTTCTTGGCTGTCAGGAGGCAGCTGAGTCATGGAGCTTCTATGTACAGGTGCTGCACACAGGGGCAAAGCTCAAGGACGTTTTAAAACGTCCATTCAGAGATAGAGATCCACTACCAGGACGTTTATAGTCAATGGGCAGACTGGAAGTGGTTAAAGGAAAGTATAACCAGAATTTGCTGGCATGAAAAACAAGATGGAGATCACTCTCATGCCTTCATTATAAAGCGAAGCCATGACAATGGTGTGAACAGAGTCTGAAAGCAGAACAGCAAATTTAAATTAAAAGCATTATCAGACATCTTCCGAACAGGGGTCTCCCAACCTACGCACATGCATGACTCTCAGCATTCACAGACAGGTGCGAGGACCTGTATTCTATCCCACCTCTAGCTAAGCCATAAATATCTTTAAATTTCAAATCCAGGTTGAATTCAGCTTCCTCACTGTACACAAGGTTACTTTACATCACTTACTTTCTGCTCAAGCAGGGCTCTACGGAGGGAAACCCTTTGTTCCAGTTCACGTAATTCACGCTCATGTTGCGCCTCTGCCTGCATCTTAATTTTACTCTGATAGGCATTCAGTAGCTCCAGTTCTTGCTGCAGCTGCATCTTCAAAACCTGGCACTCCGCTTCCTGGGCCTCATCCAGGCGCAGCTGCAAGAAACGGTAAATTATTTTCTCCCAACTCCATGGCATATGTAAAGGAAAACCACTAAGATATGCAATCACTTCATGACTGTTGGGCGTTCAGCCTCTGGGACCTTGACCAATCCTGAAACTTAAAAGGGTTCTCCGAGTTATATCTATTGATGACCTATCCTCAGGATAGGTCATCACTATCAGATTGGCGGGGGTCCGACACTTGGCACCCCCGCCGATCAGCTGTTTGAAGAGGAGGCGCGCGCCGTATCAGCGCTGCCTCCTCTTCATTGTTTACATGCTGGCTGTAACGTGGGTAGTGGTGAGTAGGTGTAATTACACCTCACCGCCCCATTCATTTCTATGGGAAGAATAGCTTCCATAGACTTGTATGGGAGCGATTCTTCCCATTCAAATGAATGGGGCAGTTAGGTGTAATTACACCTACTCACCACTACCCCCGTGTCGGCCAGCATGTAAACAGTGAAGAGGAGGCAGCGCTGCTACGGCGCGCGCCTCCTCTTCAAACAGCTGATCAGCGGGAGTGCCAGGTGTCGGTCCCCCGCCGATCTGATATTGATTACCTATCCTGAGGATACGTCATCAATATATATAACTCGGAGAACCCCTTTAAGGGGGGTGCGTCGCTGGTGTAGTGCGGTGTAATCATTATTGGTTTCCCCTGCAGAGTAGCCCAAGGCCACACAAGCTGTACAGGAAACTGCATTGTGGGCCAATTCAAGTGAATGGGCTGGCTGCATTTTTCTGTACCGCTGGGCGTGACGCTGAGCAAGGAAGAACTAGAAAGGGAAACTGTTTAAATCTTTGGATATCCCTTTCAAACAGCCCGTTTCTCACTACTGAAAATGGATGTATAGACAGCAGTTCTGTCAGTGGCTCTCCTTAAAGTGAATGTGTCACAATGATTCTGGACTATTATCTACAGTAAGTGCAGATAAGAGTGTCAGCACTCTAAGTTGCGTTGATATGTGCACAGTCCACAGTCTGGACTGTGCACATACGTAGCAGTACAGACAATGTATTTTAGTGCAGCTTTAATTCCTAACAGTGAAGGAATAGGGGGCAGTAGAAAAATACAATATCGATCTACAATACTATTTATGCAGATAAATAGCCCCAGATTGTGGTGACAGACTCACTTTAAATCAGGGTGCTAAGGAGAAGATGCCACTAAGTCGGCTGGTCCTTCAGGGTAGTGGCAGACTGTGCAGTTGGCTATGCCATGCCCACACGCTTTAGCCAAAGACCGCACAATTTTGAGGTAAAATTGTGCCGACTTTGCTGCCCCAAAATGGGTGTGGCTTGGCCACATGTGGTGAGGTGCACCCTTGGTCTTTGAGACGGCCTAGTCTCTCACCCTGGCAGATACATTTTAAAGGACTTCTTTCACTTTTTATGGAATCTAAGAACTTACTGCTTGTGTAGATAACATCTCATTAATGCTATGGTCATACTGCTCCGCTAATATTGCCAGTTTCCGCGTCTGTTCTTCCTTCAGCCGCTTCAGAACAGCTTTGTGTTCGTTCTTTGGTGTGGTCTCCAAAAGGTGATTTCGCAAAGCTTTATACTGCCGCGTCTGAATCTTGCAAGTATCCTGGAACTGCTTCTTGATCTGGAGCTCTTTAGACTGGTGAAGTTACAGAAAATGGATATGTAAGATAGAAATCACAAACACTCAACACATATTCATGAAATACTACATCACAAACTACTACATCCATTCTGTACTTGGGGGGGTTTCTTGTACACCCTTTCTCGGGCAGACCTGATTCATACTTACCTGATTCCCACCGCTGGATCCTGATCCTTCACTCCCAGGCCTCAGCTGCTCCCTCAGGATGTAATTTTCTGTTTTAATGCTGCTGCAGCCAATCGCTCCTTCCAATATAATGATTCAAGGCGAGCAGGTCAAAACGAAAGATTATATCCTGGGAGTGCAATGGAGCACCTGGGAGCCAGCAAGTATGCTTCCCTTTGCAGATCTGCCCAAGAGGTGGGGGGTAAGGCTTGCCAAAGGACATAGCAATTTTCCGGAATATGTAAGCGCTATGTAAGTGAGTATACTAAATTTATTAATAAGCACAGCGTTACAGGATTTATAAATTACAAGTCAGTCAGTACCTTGAGGCTCTTGGGTTGCTGTCGGACCTCCATCACATGTTTGCGTCTTAACTCCCGTTCTCTTCGCTTATTGTACTCCAGCTGGTTTGTGAGCTCTGTTTGGTGCTGCAGCTTTATAAGCTCACATCTCATTCTCTGGATAGTATTTAGATGGCGAAACTCTAATTCTTGCATCGACTCATGCTGCCTTAGGAGCATAGCGTGTTCCAGATCCTTTTGTGTCTGTCTCTTATTTAGCTCCTGTCAAAGAAAAGGCTTTGTATAAGTAAATTAAATATGTAAATGGGATGGAATGGACGAGTTGGGAGACCCCAATGTCTAAAGAAAGGGTTGAGTGCAACAGGAGGGACATCCATCTGCAGATACGCAATAATTGTCTGAAATGTGAATATCCCTTTAAAGTTGAGAACTTTTCATTGATATTACAAGTTTGAGTTAAAGTTATTTCTGAACTGAGGACAACTGTATAAACGTTTAGTATCCTCTCATTCATAGGACAGGGAAACAAACAGAACAGGATATTACAGCACATGATATATATATATATCTATCTTCATGTGACTTATACAACTGAGGCCAGCAAGTGGCTGCAGTGTCAGCTAAAAATATGATGTGATGGCTGCAGTGATAGGGAGCACCGGAGTAGCAGCACTGTAACCGGACATGGGTAAAATAGGTTACTCCAGGTTCTTTTATTATTTTATGACCATTACTGCCTGGGGGGACCTTTTTTTTTGTGACAACCCATTAGTGTATAAACATTCACATTGTGCAGTAAAGACAACAACATACCTCTCGGACCAAATCCTGCTCAAGGTTATGTCTACTGAGTAACATCCGCCTCTTGAATCTGCGGCACTCCAACTCTAGGTACTGCCTTTGACGGCGCAGGAGATTGGCTTCTTCTTCAGCCTGGTAATTCTGGAAATTCTCCTTCTGCTTTGACAGCCACTCTTGTTTCTCTTTCTTTGGAGTACTCTGGTTTTCATTCAATTCCTATTGGGGAAAACAGACCAAAAAATACATATACAATCTCTTCAACAGTGAAAACAAAAAGGGAGAGCGATTTACAAAACCTTGGGTCCACAAAACTTATTTTTGCACAAGCTAAATTTGCATAAAAATTTAGACTTTTTGCTCTTTAACACCATGCTTCCAACTTCTATCTAAAGAGAGAGGGGTATGAGTGTGGCCTATGTAGCCCTAGACATTAAAGATCACTTACTGCAGTTTTGCAGTGCAAGTAACCCCCGAAATCAACGCCAGCTCCTAACTCACGTTAATTTCAGATTCTGATATATACACACACACTAGCTGAAGGACCTGGCTTTGCACGGGTATATTTCATCTATTTCATTTAATTTGTGTGTGTCATTAAAAGATATCTACAGTATCCACTATAACAGTGACATCTACAGAACCCACCCCCTTAACAGTTACCTCCAGAGCTCCCCACCTCCTTAAAATGGGGCATCCACAACCCCCCCCACCCCTTAACACTGCCCCCCCCACACACACACACACACAGTGCCCCGTCTCATTAAAATGGGACCTCCAGAGCAGCCCACCCCCTTAACTTTGACCTGTGCAGTGTCCCTTAACACTGACCTCCATAGCGGAACGTCCCCTTAACTGTGACCTCCACCGTTCCCTGCCCCCTTAACAGAGACTTCCACAGCACTCCACTCCCTTAACAGTGTCAACCACAGCGCCCTGCCCCTTTAAAGCTGACCTACAGCAGTGAATAAAAATGGCTGGGTTGTTATGGAAACTTGGTGTAAAACTGTGTGTATGTGGAGACTAAGGGCCTGCAAGCTTCTATTGGCTGATAAGGGACATGTGACGATGTGTATTGCAATTGGGATATGAAGAGGAAGACCTGCAGGCTTTAACTGGCTAATGCATTTTTTTGGGAATATCTCAGGAACAGTACCTCCTAGAGAGCGGAGACCCGGTCTAAAACCTTCCTGGACAACTAATGTACCCTTGTGCCAAATTTCATGATTGTAAATGCAACGGTGCTGTACATACACTCAGCTTTATATATTAGACATACACACACACAAATACATATATCGTACCTCTTTCAATTGTTCCTTTCGCAATTTGTATTCCCTCTTCTGTGACTCCAAAAAGCTGTTCAGTTCTTTCTTCTGTTGCGCCTGGATATGTTGCTGGAATTTCTTCTCTTCATTGGCCATCAGCTTCAGCTATTGAATAAAATTCATTACACTTATATTCAGCTTTTCCATAACCAATGGAAGTTTATTCAACCAAAACATTTGTTAGTCACTCATGGCTTTCTAACGGTACAGAACCTAAAAGTATTCACACAAAACACTTTGGGGTCATTGAGTTTACAAAGAAGAGACACATTAAAAGTTATGATCATTGGCGGTCTGAGTGTCGAGTATCGCCAACTCTTCTCGCTGCAGAGGACAAAATCAAAAATGGACCCATAGACTTCTACAGAGGTCGTCTTCTGCAGCCAGGAGAGAAAACAATGTGCTCATACTTCTCTCTCCTCTATGACATATCAAAAGTTTTTTGAAAACTCAGTAACCCTTTAACAACAACACTTCATTAAAGGGAAAAAGCTACGCTTACACATCGGCCTAGTTTCTTGATTATGCCCACTTCATTGACAAAAAGAAGCAAAACTGCACTGCATTAGCAGAACAAGCTACCATCATAAAGTAGCCATGGTCTCCTCACAGACACTGGTAGCATATGGCAGAAGGCCCTACTAATTTGATGCTGGCTAACAAAGTTGTAGCGAAACTAGCATAGGATTGCCTCTTCATTCCAGCGATCAGTACGAGGTCCACGCTAATGTTAATGTAGACTACCCACCTCCTTATCCATGGCCGCTTGGTGTTTCTTGATAAGTTTTTCCATCTCTGCTGCAAAGTTGTTGCGCTGAGTCTCTAGGTCTTTGTCGAGCCTTAGCCGGTGCTCATCCATCTCCGCCTTCAGCTTGTTCTCTAGTGCCATCAGTTGCTTTTGATGTTGCCGCCTCATGCGCTTGTAGCCAGACATCTGTTCCCGCAGCTCTGAGTCTTGCTCATGTTCCTGGATTTGCCTCGTCACCTGTAAAAAAAAAAAAAAAATTTTTAATTGTATGGATGGTTCTCTAACCAACGACCAGAAAAGGGATCTCTAAAAGCGAATGAATGGCAGGCAACAGAAAACAACAATGGTGTTCGCTAATAATGGCCAAATAAGGCTACTTTCACAATTGGGCTTTCCCTTTCCGCTATTGAGATCCGTCATAGGATCTCTATAGTGGGGGGGAAACACTTCCACTTTGTCCCTATTCAAAAAATGAACATTACTTTCCATTTGGTTGCGTTCCCATCACGCACAGAAAAAAGCTGCAGCAGAGTTTTTCTGTCTGTGATGTGGTGTGGAGCAAGGCAGATGCATCCTGACACAATGTAAGTCAATGGGGACGGATCCGTTTTCTCTGACACAATAAAAAACGGATCCGTCTTGGCTATGTTAAAGATAATACAACCAGATCCGTTCATAACGGACGCAGGCGGTTGTATTATCAGATCGGTAGTGTTTTTGCTGATCCATGACGGATCCAGCAAAAATACTGGTGTGAAAGTAGCTTTATAATGGCACACCAGTGTGAATACAACAATTTACAAAAATTAACTTTATACACAGTTCCACAATACTAATGCATGAACTGCTGTCAAGCAACACAGGTCAAGGATTTGTTTCAATCTGATGACATAAGAAGTACATTGTAATAAATAATAATACTGATAGTAAAAAAACAAAACCAAACAAAAAAAAAAAACCAACAACAACTTACCAGCGAGGCCGTGCGTATGGTGGCAAAGTGCTCTCTGTTCCGATAGTGAGATTTGTGGCGGGAAACCTGGGGTGGAGACTGTGGTTCTGATGGCCGCGTTCTAGATTCAGATTCCTCTGGGAAATTTTCTTCCTCCTGATTAAAAAATAAAAAAAAAATAAAAAGTCTATTAAAACAGATATAAACATAGGGGCCTATGTCGGATTCATATGGAGTCACAGCACGCTCCATCTGGTGCCGTACTACACAGGTATTCTCCCTTGGAATCATTGCTTCTGTGTGGAGGCATTACATGGAGGTGCAGGGACTGTGTGCCTCACTACAGGTTCTCTGATGTCAGTGGTTATATTCATATGCAACTTATCAAGCCAAATGTGCTTTTAATGCAGAAAAGGCACAGAACCGAGATGGGACATAGCAGTGGATGGAAGCTTTTAGAAATCTAATTCACAATAGGTGGTTAAGAACCATGTGGATTTTAGGGCATGTTGCCATATTTCTTTATCTTTTCACGTTATGTGCTATTTCCCCAACTTTAATAGGGACTGTTTCCTAGAACCCATGCACTAAAGAAACGAGGATTTTTTTTTATTGGGTGATTCATATTAAGATAAAAAAAATTGCCAACATTTTCCAACTTCTAATTCAGATTGGAAAAACAAAGATCAGTGCCACCAGTTTGCCCCCCCCTCAGTGCAACCAGCTTGCCCCCCCATCAGTGCCTCCAGGTTCAGTCCTCCCCCACCATCAGTTCTCCCCTGCAGCAGCAAGATGTTATACTTACATGTCCTGTAGAAGCGCCTCCGTACACGCCCCGGCTCTTCCATGGTCCCGCGCTGCACATTGTTCCTGACGTACACACTGCGTCATGACGCAGTGTGATGTCGGGTCAAAGTGCAGCGCGGGACCATGGAAGAGCCGGGGCGTGTACGAAGGCGCTTCTACAGTTCATGTAAGTATAACCTGTTAACTGCTGCAGCCGGCGGAGCCAACAGAGCGGAAGTAATTTTACTCCCGCTCTGTGGTCACGTGACACAAACGAATCCTCGATGCAGAAAATTTGCATCGAGGATTTTTCTGTGTCGAATTCATCGAGTACATCGATGAATCGTTTCAGCCCTAGTGAGGACATTCCGATAAAAAAAAAAGAATGGTGAAAAAGCCATAGACCCACATATGAAGTGAAAAACAAAAACTTACCGGTTTCAAATGAATGACAGAGCTGTTTGACATCACGGTGTGATCTCCCTCCATCATGTCCAATTCACTCTTGTCATCTGAGGCATCTGGAAGACTATTCACACTACTACTTTGGCTACTGGCACTAATCGACATGCTCGGGATAGACTGATTACTACCGATGCTGTTTACAGTTCCTGTTCTGCCAACTCCATGCTCTTGCTCCTAACAGGAAAAGAAAGAAAAAATACTGAATCGAAAATCTAAGATTCTGCTCCAAATGCATCGTCACTGACATAGAAAAAATATATTGGAAATCTGTGATTTTACTATTCATTAAAGGCTATGGATACTTCAGCCAATTTTTTTTTTATGTTTGCTTTTTAATCATTTTGGGCTAAAAATCATTTTTTTCATTTTTTTTTGTCTTTATTAAAAACGTTCAGCTCTATCTGAGATACAGAAAAAAAAAAATCAGTCTGTTTTCTTTGAATTCTTTCAGCTGACGGCTGAAGGTACCTTTTATCTCTAATGTCCTGACCACATAAACATTACCTTATTATAGCTCAATCGTTATCAAACTGATAATATGGCTTAACATCAGCTCAAGGGATCAGTTACACACGATACATCAGATGACATGATTCAAAGAAAACGGAAACTGACAGCTCGCAAACAGACTGATTTTTAACCCTGTAACTAAATAAAAAAGACCAATTGAAATATTTTTTTTTTACCCAAAATGAGTAAAATGCAGAGGTCTCCAGATCATCCAGCCTACCTGGTGAAGTGACAACTAATCGCCAAATCAAGGTGGTGAACGAACAAAAAATGTGGAGGGGCATGTGAATGGAGATGATTTAGCTGAGCAGGCGTACATGGCTGTTTCTATAGCACCCATAAAAGTTCTGCAGATATCCCACACATTTTTAAAGAGGACCTTTCACCGCTCCTGACATGCTTGTTTTAATAGCTTCATGCATTCCCCATGTAATAACAATTCTGGAACATCTATTCTTATGTCTGTATGTTGTGCCATTCCTTTATTATTTCTACTAGAAGTTATGAATGAATTGCTATTTGCCTGCAGTAAAGGAACAGAGGGGAGGTGACCAGTAGGGGGTGTGTCCCTGCACAGTCTGAACATGACAGCAGTGATTGGCTAGAGTCAGTCTGTGCAGGTACACACCCCCCAACTGGTCACCTCCCCTCTGTTCCCTTACTGAAGACAAATAGCAATTCATTCATCACTTGTAGTGCAAATAATAAAGGAATGGCACAACATACAGACATAAGAATAGATGTTCCAGAATTGTTATTACGTGGGGAATGCATGGAGCTATTAAAACAGTCATGTCAGGAGTGGTGAAAGGTCCTCTAAGTTAGAACTACCCATTTAACACTATACAGAAGTTAACTACTCAAAGCTGCAAACTCACCATAAAATTTCTATGTAATACAGCTAACTATCCATTGTGTAACCGTCACATAAAATAAGGTATAAAAAGTACAGCAGAGTGTAATGAACATTACAAAACAGTTAAGGGACTTAGAAAAAGAAGCCTGAACTTCAGACAATCCTCCTATTACAGGATATCAATTTTAAAGAGACCCCCTTTGGTTATCCAGATTTGAAAGCCACTTGGAAGAACTGTTACAACCCTGAGGGACTCTGCATTGGACACGTAACACAGTCACGCATGTATTTCTATGGACGTCATGTAATACTACATTTCTACTCCAGCAGCCCTGGCACAACATCTGATGATTGAGTATTACATAAGTGATGGTGACCAGGGAAAGGGTGTTGTGCAGTTAGTACTATAACATATTCATAACCAGCACGGAAGGATCATACCTCCTCCTCTTCTTGGGTTTCCACAGCAGGGCCATTATGGGCCTCCTGGAAAAGCAGCTTCTTCATTTTACGGTATTGTAGGTTATCCAGCTCTCTGACTGCATCCTTTGTCCTCTGGATCAGGTCAATTAACACTGTTTCTGGTCGCTCACGCAAGACAAACATGTGCTGCAATATTAGAAGAATATTAAATCCCTCAAGTAATGACCTCAAGATGGAAATGTATGCAGCAATACACTAACATGTAAACTCATCCAACTGAAAATCATCGATCTGTATCTCTTCTATGCATATACTATGAGCAACAAAACCAGCAGAGCTTATGACGCATCTTAAAGGCATTCTGGGATGTAAGCTGGTTGTCCAAGAAATTGATACTGATGGCCTATGCTCAGGATAGGTCGTCATAATCAGATCTTCGTAGGGTCCGACACCCCATACCCTGGCCGATAAGCTGTAGTTCCAGAAGTCCAGAGGATATGCCATCAATATCAAAATCCTGGATAACCCCTATAAGGTTGCCATACACTTTGGTCAGATGTCAGCTAAACACTCATTTGGTTGACAGCTATCCCTCCATACCTATCCACACTTCACCAAGCATATATGTGTTCTCATGGAGATTGGAGCATAATCCACTGCCAAATGCCTCTTTGTGATTTCTGAAATTCAACATGTCCAATGCTTCTTTTACCATCATCTGTCGTTGGGAAGAGTCAGGAAGCCCTCCATATACTTGAGATGACTAACTGATCCAGCCTGAATCGGCAGGGTTTACGTAATGTGTGCGGCCACCTTTAAACATCGATAACCTATCCTAACTATAGACCAAAGTTTCACTGATGAAGTCTGACCTCCTAGGCCCTCAGCAATCAGCAGCACGTCCACAAGGGCAGCTCATACCATTAAAGTCCCATAATTAGATACTGATGACCTATCCTAAGGATAGGCCATCGATGAGTCCAGAGAGCCCATTGAATGACATAAGAACTGCTGGAGGAGCCTTGGTGGTAGATTGCTACCATAGATTGGTTAAAAAATAGAAGTGGCCCTTCGGTTCATTGCTACAATCTTTTCAATATACCTAGAAAAACTGGCTTTTCATCTTCTAATGCAGCAATAAAGAGCACATGGGTTGTATCCAGCGATTGTCATGATAAGTACTGACCTTAAGCAGCTCGTCTGACGTGGGTCGATCTTGAGGGATTTTCTGGAGACACGAATCTACAAAGTTTCGAAAGTAGTCAGACCTGGAGAAGAAATAAGAAAACACACTGTCACAGATGCCATTGATTTTCAGTGAATTATGATTTTAATACTTGAACTTGGCATGAACTGGAATCTGAAAATCCCACTGTAACCCAGTGTTCTCAGCTTACACTAAGAGCATTGAGAAGGATGAAGAAAGCTAGAGTCCTGCCCTAAGAACTGGTGAAGTTATGGATGTGTTATATTACTTGTAAACTCAAATATCCAACACTTAAAGAGGTTGTCTCACTTCAGCGTATAGAATGTATTATGTAGAGAAAGTTAATACAAGTCACTTACTAATGTATTGGGATTGCCCATATTGCTTCCTTTGCTGGCTGGATTCATTTTTTCATCACATTATACACTTCTCGTTTCCATGATTACAACCACCCTGCAATCCATCAGCAGGGGTCGTGCTTGCACACTAAAGGCACCAGCCTATGTGAACTCCCGCGGTCCCAGCCAACAGAGAGGCCGGCACCTTTTCCTACAGTGTGCAAGCACGACCACTGCTGATGGACTGCAGGGTGGTCGTAACCAGGGAAGCGAGAAGTGTATAATGTGATAGAAAAATTAATCCAGCCAGCAAAGGAAGCAAGTTATACTTACCTTTTTCTCCAGCTGAGTTACCGCTGAGGACAGGGACCGGCTGAAGCGGTAACGTGCTGTATACCGGCACATCACTAAGGAAGCTTGTAAAGTAGCATCAGCAGCAGTGCTGGATCAGCGGAGCAGAGAATCTAGATAGTATGGAGTGGAGACTAGCACCACATCTACTGTCAAAGCAGGTCACTAGTGGTGGGATAGTTTGCATGTAGTGTGGACAGGACCTATCATACACTTCTGCCATTATGAAGTATATGTATGTCAAATGTCATAACCTCAAAGCAAGGTTTAATACCGATATTTGGTCTTTTGTAGATTAATGCAGTCTACACTTTTAGAACAATATTAAGATAGATGTAATAAGTAGTGCAGCACTGGAGTCAGCAGGCATTAGGTCTATATATCTATAGAAATACCATTGTGAGCAGATTTTCTCCTGGCACACTATAAGGATTCCTATGACACTTCCAGGAAAACTAAAATGCCACGCATGTTCTTTGACTGAGGTTGTGTAGAAGATATCATGTGTTCAACCTAATGCTAGATCCTGCCAGATTCCAAAAATGAACCGAGCAGTTTACAGGGGAGGAGGGTAGGACTGGACCAGAGGCTCCAATGCACCCAAGTTTATTGCAGAGTGTCAGTAAAACATTTAGGCTACCTGCAAACGGGTGCGGGCTGTGTAACAGAAATTCTGCATACATTTCCGTTCATATTTCTGAGCATTTCAGCACCAAAAAATACATGTGTTACTTTTGTGACCATTTGCTGCAGATCGCAGAAGCGTGAAAGAATGTAGGACTTTAATTTACACCTTCATGCAATGCAGTCTTTCTGGTCCAATATAATAATCCTTACAATCAAGGTTTTATAGGTTAAAGAAGAACTCCCGCAAAAATGTTTATTCTCTGACCTGTTAGAAAGGTGCATGATATAATCTGTAGTGAATGTCATTTTCTTATCAGAGGCTGAAATTGAGAGTCTCCACTCTCTTCTTATTGTAGCTGGGTCATGTGACCAACTCCCTGACCTCCAACTGACCCAGGACAGCAAGCCAGTCACTTCTCTATTCATTCCTATGAGACTGAAAGTGAGGCTCCCATAGGAATGCATAGAGAATTAGACTTCCTGTCCACACATAAGGTGCTGTGTGGGTTGGTGGGTCTAATTCCTAGTCACATGACACAGATAAGAAACTTCAGGATGATATAACTCAAAAATTCAGCTACTGGTAAGAAAATGACATTCACTGCAGATTACATCATGTACATTTCTAGCAGGACATGGAATACAATTTTTTGCGGGAGTTCTTCTTTAATTTCCCCTCAAATGTCAGTCTTTCTGCTGGTTGATAGCCCCCTAAGGTTACCAACCGGCTGCATGCACCATCCCCCTACATTCTGCCAGTCTGCTGGGAAAGCTCCAGGATGACACTCCATGAATGGCTTTCTGTACTCCATGAACAACCCCAGGTCTTCACCACTACTGGAAACATAAAGCCAGTGTCACTTCTGATTAGGTGAACATGTTCGGTGTATGGACTAGGAAAGCTTACAGCATTTGAACCAAATGTATTCAAAGCACCCCCCCCATTTACCAGACAGAGGCCAAAATCGATAATTTTGGGCCTCTATAAGGGTGATGTGTGCCAAATTTAAAAAAATTTTTTTTTTTTACTGTACAGGAAAAAGCAGAACACTGCACTTGCCTATACAGTGAGCAGCCACAAAAAATATTGGGGGAGGTTTATCAAGTCTTGATATCCCATGTGCTGCCGGAAGATGCGTCTAAGCCTTGTCATACATTAGGCGCATCCTCTGGCAGTCTGTTCGCCTAAACAAATCCACGACAGCTCAGAGCAGCCCTTGATTTCTGGCTTCATTTGCAAATGAAGACACATTTGTCTTGTCTGTTAGTCTCGGTCATTTCCCGCCCTTGCCACACACCCTTTTGGAAAAGTGTCAAGGATGGCGTAAAAAGTGGCACTTAAAAAGTAGCACTTGTGACAGCCCCCCCTCCCAAAAAAAAGTTGCATTTAAAAAGTCAGAAACACACAGCTTTTGAATTTTTAAAGCCACTTTTCTGGCACAAAGGAGATGATAAGTCTCCCCGGTTTTGTGCATTGTAGTATGACTTATGTAGCTGTGTGGCTATACCGCTGCATACTTCGGAGCTCTTCATCAATGGTACACGTCATATACCACTGACAGCCTTGACACACAGTCAGTGTTTTCCATCAGTGACTGAGCCAAATCAGGAGTGGCAGCTACATAGAGATAAGGTACAATGGAAAGATTTTCTATTGTTCTGTGTCCTTACCCAGACCTGGTTTTGGCTCACAATCACTGAAGGAAATCACTGATCAAACACTGATGTGTGAATAAGGCTACTTTCACACTAGCCTTAGTACGGACCCGCCGGGTGAAGGGATCCGCCGGATCCGTACTGAATAATACAACCTTGTGGATCCGTAATTCCGGATCCGGTTGTATTGTCTTTAGCATCTTTTAAACGGATCCGGAATAACCTCTATTGAAAGTCAATGGAGGACGGATCCGTTTACAAGTGTGTCCACACCAAACGGATCCGTCCCCATTGACTTGCATTGGGGGTCATTCCGGATCCGTTTAGGTGCGGATAACTAGTACGGACTGAAGACTGAACGGGTTGCTTTCAGAAGCATTCAGTTGTCTTCAGTTCAGTTTTGTCCCCATTGACAATGAATGGGGACAAAACTGAAGCGTTTTATTCCGGTATTGAGCCCCTATTAAGGAGCTCAATACCGGAATTCTAAAACGCTAGTGTGAAAGTAACTTAAGGCTACTTTCACACTTGCGGCAGGCCTGATCCGGCAGGTGAAGGGTGCTGCCGGATCAGGACTGCCGCAGCAACATGTGTGGAGCCGGAACCGCGCTCCGGCCCCACACGTCACACAGTACATACATACACACAGACACACACACATATACACAGACAAATACACATACATACTTACATGCTCCCGGCAGGTCTCCAGAGCGCCGGAGGAGTTGGACGGCTCGCACAGGTGACGATTCCCCACAGCGCCCTCTGCTGGACGCCTGGTGGAATCATCATCTGTGCGCGCCGTCCTGTCCCTCCGGCGCTCTGGAGACTTGCCGGGGAGCATGTAAGTATGTATGTGTATTTGTATGTATATATGTCTGTGTATGTTTATGTGTATGTCTATGTCTGTATGTCTGTATATGTGTATTGTGTGTATGTGTAGCCGGATCCGTCATGAACTCCATTGAAAGTCAATGGAGGGCGGATCCGGTTACCATTGTGGTCACACCAGACGGATCCGCCCCCATTGACTTGCATTGGAGGTCATTCCGAATCCGTCTTGGTGCGGATGCCTGGACCGGAGAGCAAACCGCAGCATGCTGCGGTTTGCTCTCCGGTCTTAAGACGGAATGGAATGCTTTCAGGAGCATTCCGTTGTCTTCAGTTCAGTTTTGTCCCCATTGACAATGAATGGGGACAAAACTGAAGCGTTTTATTCCGGTATTGAGCCCCTATGACGGAACTCAATACCGGAATTTTAAAACGCTAGTGTGAAAGTAGCCTAAGGCCTTACTGTGTATGTATTCATGTCATCTCACCTCTTTGTATAATATTAAAGGACATCTGTCAGCAGATTTGTCCCTATGACACTGGCTGACCTGTTACATGTGCACTTGGCAGCAGAAGACATCTGTGTTGGTCCCATGTTCATATGTGCCCGCATTACTGAGTAAAAATGATGTTTTAATATATGCAAATGAGGCTCTAGGAGCAATGGGGGCGTTGCTCTTACATCTAGTGGCTCTGCAAGTGCTGTGCCCTCTGCACTATAATTGACAGGACCTCGTGTGATGACGTTTTCACTGCCTGGACCAGTCAGTCAAAGTGCAGAGGACGTGGCAGTTTAGAGAGAACAGAGCCTCTAGGTGTAACAGTCACGCCCCCATTGCTCCTAGAGGCTCATTTGCATATATTAAAACATCATTGTGAGAACATATGAACATGGGACCAACACAGATGTCTTCAGCTGCCAAGTGCACATATAACAGGTCAGCCAGGTACAAATCTGCTGACAGATGCCCTTTAAGATCCCTTATAAATCCCTAGTGACGTCTAAGCAATAGATGGAGGATTATTCTCGCCTGTTGCCTTGTATGCACCCACTCCAAGGGAAAATTTTTGACCATATCCTTTTCAGCGAAAACCTACTGAAGTGCTTATAAATGCTAAAGATTAAACCGCAAGTACACCACATGAATTCAGTTAAGGTAATCTGCAATGTCTATTTGTATTATATGGGCAGCTACACGTGCCTTACGTTTAACACAGAAAACACTGTGAATGGCTGCCTTGAAAGAAAAGCCGCAGTGATGATTTGTAACGTCCACAATGCAGAGGATGAGTAAGTAACGGTACAATGGTCAGCGCGTGGAGTACTCACCATTCACTAGACTGAAGTGTGGGGGAGTCATTCTGCGCTATGTGGTATAAGGCACTCATTGCATTCATGTTAAACAAAGGAGGTTTCCGTTCAGCTGTGAAGAACAAGCATCAAGTGATAAATCCTGAAACCCATTACCAGTCTCCTATAATCCATGACTATTTCATTTCCAGTGAGGAAAAGGTCAGATGCATGTGTCATGGCACGTGACAGCCTTGTGACAAAATGTTGTTTACACACTTTTACTTCATGTTGTCCTGATTAAGGGGGGAGATTTATCAAAACTGATACAAAGGAAAACTGACTTAAAGGGGATATCCAGTAAATAATAATGCGGACCTATCCTCAGGACTGGTCATCAATATCAGATGGTGGTGGGGGTGGGAGATAGGTTATCATTCTCAAATTCTGTAGAACCCCTTTAAGACCCATTTACACGTCCAAATAATTCTGTATGGGAACGAATAATGGCATTAGCAATCACTCCTCCCCATACTGTGGAGAGGATCGCTGAATGTAAATGCAGCTTTCTTGTTCAGACTATTTCCGGGCAGGACGATTCCCTTCTGACAATCGTCTGCTAAAGCTATCAGGATAAAGGGGTCTATAGTTTCCATAGCAACCAATCGGATTCCACTTATAATATTTAAGAGCTCTTGGGGGAAAGTTTTCCTTTACAGTTTTTATAAATCTCTCCCCTTATGTCCAAGGTCAGTCTTTGTTTCCCTGGGAGATAAGCGGCGCTAGAGGTGTCTGGCAGCTGCTTGTCTCAGCCTCCCAACAGAATCCACATAACTAATTTGCAAAGAAAATCTGCAGCATGTTATAGAGCAGGAGGAGATGAGCAGAGTCATATATATAATTTTACAGAAACAAAATTTATACATTTAATTCTCTGCTATTTCTCACTTCAGTTGTACACAGGGGAGGTGTTATCAGTGATTGATAGCATTCTCTGTGTAAGTATGTATACAGACATAGCTGTCAGTCACTGATAGTTGTACATGGGGAGGTGTTATCAGTGATTGATAGTATTCTCTGTGTAAGTGTATATAGAGATAGCTGTCAGTCACTGATAGCTGTACACAGCGGAGGTATTATCAGTGATTGATAGTATTCTCTGTGTAACTGTGTATATAGAGATAGCTGTCAGTCACTGATAGCTGTACACAGGGGAGGTGTTATCAGTGATTGATAGCATTCCCTGTGTAAGTATGTATACAGAGATATCTGTCAGTCACTGATAACTGTACACAGGAGAGGTGTTATCAGTGACTGATAGTATTCTCTGTGTAAGTATGTATACAGAGATAGCTGTCAGTCACTGATAGCTGTACACAGGGAGGTGTTATCAGTGATTGATAGTATTCTCTGTGTAAGTGTATATAGAGATAGCTGTCAGTCACTGATAGCTGTACACAGCGGAGGTATTATCAGTGATTGATAGTATTCTCTGTGTAACTGTGTATATAGAGATAGCTGTCAGTCACTGATAGCTGTACACAGGGGAGGTGTTATCAGTGATTGATAGCATTCCCTGTGTAAGTATGTATACAGAGATATCTGTCAGTCACTGATAACTGTACACAGGGGAGGTGTTATCAGTGATTGATAGCATTCTCTGTGTAAGTTTATATATAGATAGCTGTCAGTCACTGATAGTTGTACATGGGGAGGTGTTATCAGTGACTGATAGTATTCTCTGTGTAAGTGTGTATATAGAGATATCTGTCAGTCACTGATAGCTGTACACAGGGGAGGTGTTATCAGTGATTGATAGTATTCTCTGTGTAAGTGTATATAGAGTGAGTTCTCCCCTCAACAATAGCTGTCAGTCACTGATAGCTGTACACAGCGGAGGTATTATCAGTGATTGATAGTATTCTCTGTGTAACTGTGTATATAGAGATAGCTGTCAGTCACTGATAGCTGTACACAGGGGAGGTGTTATCAGTGATTGATAGCATTCCCTGTGTAAGTATGTATACAGAGATATCTGTCAGTCACTGATAACTGTACACAGGAGAGGTGTTATCAGTGACTGATAGTATTCTCTGTGTAAGTGTGTATACAGAGATAGCTGTCAGTCACTGATAGCTGTACACAGGGAGGTGTTATCAGTGATTGATAGCATTCTCTGTGTAAGTGTGTATACATAGATATCTGTCAGTCACTGATAGTTGTACATGGGGAGGTGTTATCAGTGACTGATAGCATTCCCTGTGTAAGTGTATATAGAGATGGCTGTCAGTCACTGATAGTTGTACATGGGGAGGTGTTATCAGTGATTGATAGTATTCCCTGTGTAAGTGTGTATATAGAGATAGCTGTCAGTCACTGATAGTTGTACACAGTGGAGGTGTTATCAGTGACTGATAGTATTCCCTGTGTAAGTGTGTATATAGAGATAGCTGTCAGTCACTGATAGTTGTACACAGTGGAGGTGTTATCAGTGACTGATAGTATTCTCTGTGTAAGTGTGTATATAGATAGCTGTGGGTCACTGATAAAACCTCCGCCATGAACACTGAAATCATAAATAGCAGAGATTTAAAAGCACAAATTACAAGTTTTATGGTCCAACGTCAGAAACCCCCTCCAGTCCTGAGAATGAAGAGGATGCAGCGCCTCGGCCCTTTCACACTCTTTCCCTGCAGCACCCCTCCTTTTTAAGCCTGCAGTTCCCTGTACAGCCGGGTGGCAGGAGCACTGCTCATGGAAAGGCAGTAAAGGCGTCCCAGCACTGAATCAGAACTGCAGCTCCTTCATACTCTGCAGAGGTTTGACCCCAAACTGATAATATAATGATGGCATAGCCTTGTTGAACGCCACCCAATAATTTACTTTCAAATAAAGATTTACCTAATTCAATACAAGTGATCCCAAGAGACCAAACATCCACTTTCCCATCATACTGTCCTTCATCCATGGCTAAGATTACTTCCGGGGCCATCCTAAAACACAAAAAGAAACACCACTAAATTACAGTCTCTGTTGTTATCATGGAGCATCCTAGCACATGTAATCTGCAGACAGCTTCTGAAAATGGTGCAGACAACATGAGATATGTGGCACAAGTCATGGCATACTAGACACCTGTACACCTAAAGATGGCACATATCAACAAGACATGGGTACAATCATTTCAAGTTGTTTTGCAGCGCGCCTTTGATGGAGCAAGTCTTCCATTGATATGGGGCACGTCCACTTGCGCTACTTTCTAAATGCACATTGCATTGATAAATGCATCCCAATGTACGAAAATATTTCATGGCTTATACTGTTAAAGAGCAGGCTGTCAAATAATGCAGCTGTTACATTAACCTGCACAACATTACACAGCCGCACAAACAAGCTAAAACAATATATACAGCCAGTAACAAGTCATTAGGATTGCCAATAACGCAGATATAAGTGCACAATACTGGGCTATGGCGAACAACGCTCATACTCAAATTTCAGACATTTGGGATTCTAACATTGTTTCTATAGCAACACAAAGTCTTCTCACTGCATTTTTTCGAATGACAAAGCCATTACACGCATTTCATCAATCCCTTACCAATATGGTGTCCCCACAAATGAATTGGCGGGAGAGGCTATTGACGCAGACCCAAAATCGGCAAGTTTCACCTGGCCTGGCTCGGTGAGAAGGATGTTGCCTGCCTTTATATCTCTATGAGAAAAAAAAAAAGTTACATGGATGACAAAATAGTTAAGGTGATCATTAATGAAAATGATTCTGTCATGTTTCACCACCATCTGCAACTATTAACTGGTTCTGTGCAGAGGTACACCCCCACATAATGCCCGAGAGAGGACTAGACTTCCTATAGGTAGATTTCCTAATTACTCAGGATGCTGCGAGATTTCGGCTGACCCCAAGTTTACTATACTGTAATATACTCACAGCATTATGCAAGTACAGTACAGTAGACCCATGATCAGACAGGTATTCCCATCTCAGACGGAGCGCTGGCTTGGCGATTTCCGCCAGCCCCATAGAAATGAATGGGAGCGCAGTAAGCTCCCATTCACTTGTATGTGGAGAGCACTTGGTGGTGGCCAAACCCGGAGAAACCCAGGGTCCTCCAGCGACCACTCTCCCTTGCTCTGTTCTTGGTGTGGTCCTAACCATATGCCTCCATTGTCTGTGATGGGAATACCTCTTTAAATTATGATGCTGCTGCTAGTTAGGGCCCTTTCACACGACCATATGCCCTCAGAGACATACGATCCGTGAGCGGGTCATATGTCCTGGAGCGGCATCGATCGTGCGCACGGGAGCGCGCATCATAGATTACAATGATGCTGTGCACGACGGGCCGGCCGCGGGGCTATTGTCCTGTACTCATAAAATCATAGTCCTATGGGAGGCCCGACGTGCACAGTATCGTTGTAATCAATGATGCTGTGCGCTCCCATGCGCACGATCAATGCCGCTCCGGGACCCTATGCCTCGGAGGGCATACGGTTGTGTGAAAGGGGCCTTAAGGTCAGAAGAGCAGTGTTCAGACCAGGAAACGCAGCCAACACACCGAGCGCGTTTCTGTGACTTAAAGGGGGTTGTGCAGTCCATATATATTGATGACCAATCCATCAATTTCTGATCGGACAGGGTCCCACTCTGATCAGCTGTTTGAAGAGGAGATGGCGATCCATGTGAGCGCCGCTTCCTCACGATTACGCTACTGTTGTCTCAGAAGTGCAGTGTAATGACAAGTAATAACTCCATTCACTTGAATGGAACGAGTACTTGTAATTACACTACGCCGACGCTCCACAGGAGACGACACGTAGTGTAATGATCAGGATGGAGCGCTGCTGATGCCGTTGATCTAATATTGATGAGCTATCCTGAGGATAGGTCATCAATATATATGGCCTGCAGAACCCCTTTAACATGCTTGTGTGAAAGTACCCGATATTTGGGGATACTAATGTACTTGGTGAATCAAATCTACATACATTAACCTTGAAAATGCCAGCAGACAAAACCCAGAACAATACTGTCCCCTAAAGAGAGTTTCAGTAGTGCTGCCTCAAGCTTTTTGGCCCCTAACTAGTTTTCACATTTTTAACAGTTTTTTTGTAATAGTTATTCTTTCAGAGGAAACCTGTCGGTAGACCCATACCACTTACCACAAGCAGCCTAAAATACCAACAGGGTCCCAATGACAAAAGGACTGGAAGAATGCAATGTTTCATAGAAAGCATAGCCAGGCATGGCCTACAGGACATAACTATGGCTAAAGTAGGAAAAGTGCTTCAATTCTGGGGGACGGAGCACATTTACATGTTTTACCTCCTGTAAACTGCAACTGAGGGAATTCTGCCATTGTTACAAATAAAATGAAGACAATTATGTACTTACCTATGGATTAAATTATGAGAATGCAAATAAGCTAATCCCTGCAGTGCCCCATGTGTGATTGCTGCAATTTCATTTTCTTGCAATGGCTTTTTGTGTACTGAAATACAAAAAAAAGGACGTCCAAAAAGTATATAAATTAGTGAAAGTCTTTAACTACACAAAGAGATCCGGTTATCACTCTATAAAGAGTTTCTATAGAAAGGGAACCAGTGGGTGAAAATGCACCTTCCTAATGGAAACAGCAGGTGGTCGTGTCCCTTCTGTGCAGAAGTTGCAGCTACGACCACGTTGTGCTTTCCAGCCAATCAGGCTGGGTGGACGCTTAAAGGAGTTTTCTTGGTAATACTGATGGGCTATCCTCAGGACAGGTCATCAATATCAGATTGGTAGCGGGTCTCACTCATGCCGCCCCTGCCAACCAGCTGCCGCAGCCTCTTCCTGGGCCGGTGAAGTCACGTTCATTGGTCACATGGCCCATTCTCAGTTCAGTCCAATTCAAGTGAATGATCCTGGGCTGCAATTTTTGAGCACAGCTGTTATATAACGTATGGTTGTGCTTGGAAAGATGTGAGGAGCCCGCAGAGTGCAGCAGTTAATATCTGATTGGCGGGGGTCCGACACCTGTTATCCCCGCTGATCAGGTGTTTGAAGAGGAGGTGGAGCTCCATGCAACCACTGCTTCCTCTTCATTACACTGCACTTCGTCTCAGAAGCTCATGGTCATACCAGCACTCGCTTCATTCAAGCGAAAGGAGCAAGTAATTGTAATACGTCGCTTCTTCATTCGAGATGAGATGTAGTGTAATGATGAGGAAGTGGCACACAGTTGATCGCCAGGGGTGGCCCTGATGATAGGTCATCAATATTAACCGCTGGACAGCCCCTTTAAGCTCTAGTGTGAAACTAACCTTAGCCTGCTATAAGCCAAAATGTATGCCATTTTCTGTTTTTATAATTGATACATCTGTCGAAACGTTTTAGACCGCATCCAGAGCTTTTTCAACTTTTGAAACCGTTACATTTTTTTAATGCAATGTGGGAATTTTTGGGTCTCCGTTTCTGTAAAAAAAAACTTTCAAAAATTTGTTGTATTGTGTATATTTGAAAGCTACACCTGATCCCAATTGCCATCCAAAGAAAAAAAGTGTAGTACCGCTTAATAGGTGTCTATACGACCCATGAAGAAGTATTACCTTCTAGTAAGTCTGATGCAGATCCTAAACAATATTCCATGACCAGCTGGAGAGAGAGAGAGAGAAGATAAAAATACACATGAATTGTACTGTACGGGAAAACTGCTTCTCAATGTGCACTGAACTGTCCAGGTCAGAAGACAAAGGAGACATGTCCGCTACGTCTACAATAGGAAAATTACTTAACACGACTACTGCAGTATAAAGATACTAGGGAAACGGGCGAAAGCCAGTGAGGGAACCTCAGTCCGAAATCTATTGCAATGCACGTCACATGTAAGGGGTCGTCTTATATCAAAAATACAGCAAGTCAGAGTCATTTTCACATTGCAATTATTGTGAGGGGTTTGTTCGAGCCATCGTTCATTTCCCTCATCATCAATGATGTTCCATCACTGGGCAACGTACAGGGCCAATCAACCATTCAAATAATTATCGCCCCCAAGCCCATAAAGAGGTATCCCTATCTGGGACATTGATGACATATCACTAGGATATACCATCAATGTCAGATACCCATCTCCAGAATGGGACCCCCAAAGTGAACACAGAGCAGCTGCGCATGCAAAGTCGCCCTCCGTTCACTGCTATGGGAGTTCTGAAAAAAGTTTACCACTGGCTCAGTGAATGGAGAGTTGGCCACGCTTGTGCTGTGTGCGCTCCATTCACCACCGTGGGAATTTCAAAGCCAGTGTTCAGTTATTTTAGGAACTCCAACAGGAGTGAATGGAGGGTGGCTGCGCATGCACAGCTGCTCGCTACTCTGCGACTCCTGGCTATATGTCATCAACGTCCCAGATGGGCCAACCGCTTTAAGCAATGTAACTACATCAATCTGCTATTACCATGCAGTACAATGCAGAGAGGTGCGGGAACGGACATTATTATGATTGCACCTTACAGATATACACTTGTAATCACATGTGAGCGACCTGTTCTCAAATATCCGCTAGATAGGAATTTATAAGATCGGTCAGAAAAAAATCTTAAAGGGGTTTTCCCATCTTGGACAATGGGGGCATATCGCTAGGATATGCCCCCATTGTCTAATAGGTGCGGGTCCCACCGCTGGGACCTGCACCTATATTGAGAATGCGGCCCCAGAAGAGAAGGAGGGCACACCGCGCAAGAGCGGCCCGGCTCCCATTCATTTCTATGGAGCCAACGGAAATAGCTGAGTTAGCATTGAGAAATGAATGGAGGGCGGCCGCGCATGCGCAGTGTGCCCTCCTTCTCTTCTGGGGCCGCGTCCTCAATATAGGTGCGGACCTGCACCTATTAGACAATGGGGGCATATCCTAGCGATATGCCCCCATTGTCCAAGATGGGAAAAGCCCTTTAAGGATGGAACGACTTTAGCTCCATAGGATTTCAGGAAATGCACATCTTCTCCACAGTTGAGATGAAGGACGGGCACTGACTACAGCTGTGGTTTGTAGCCCTTTTGAACAGGCAGTAAATGCTCATGCCTGACCTGTGTGCCTAAAGGTAAGGGCTCATGCACCCGAGCGTTTGTATTTTGTGGTCCGCAAAACACGGATCCACAAAAAACGGGCGACGTCTGTGTGGTGTCCTTTTTTTTTTTTTTTTTTTGCGGATCCATTGTAACAATGACTATCCTTGTCCGCAAAACAGACAAGAATAGGACACGGTCTATCTTTTTTGCAGAACGGCTGTGAGGACATATAGAAACTGAAGACACACGTCATTTCCATTTCTTTTGCAGACTCGTTGAAGTGAACGGTTCCGCATATGGGCCGCAAAAGAATATGGAAAGAAAAAAATGTTCATGTGCATGAGCGCTAAGTGACCTATAAACCCCCCGTTCTCATTGAATCATGGCCGAGTCTTTAGTACACACAAAAGTTAAATTTTAATTCTATAGGTCCCACATATTTCCCTACATTTCTGTATTTCATGGCGTATAACACAAAATATACGCCGTTTCCACACTAGCGAAAGCAGAGCTTTTTCTTGTATAAAAGGCTGAAGGCAATCACGTGGATGACAGGCTCCTTACCCATGCCGTGTGCTCCCTCAGATAGCAGCCTTTATACTCTATACTGTTCGGATGTTGTATCCTTTGAAGGAATTTCACTTCTTTGATGATATCCTGCCATTTCTGTAGAAGGGGGTTTATAAAAATGTTACTTTACTTTGGTATAATGAAGTGATAAAAGATTTAAAAAAAAAAAAAAAAAAACGGACTGTAGGTTTCTTCAATTGCTAAAGGTGAACTCAGGGAACAGTGAACTTAGAACAAGACATTACAGACACAAAGTATTCAAATATTCAATCATTTCTCGGAGGCTCCACAATATAGGTCAAGAGGGAGACATCAGATAGAAACCTGGCAGAGGGCGGCTTATTAAAGGGGGATTCTTTTTAAATGTCCCTATGCATCTACATGAAAATTAAAGCAATAAATGTCAAGTAAAAACGTCCTATCATTTTATGTCTACAGCTCCTGTGCAAACCAAGCATTTCCATGGTGACAGCAAATATACTGGGTGTAGGGTAATCCTGCAGTCTGAATGTCTCCTACTTTCCTCTCTACTTGTCCTAATGTACATTTAGGTCTTCTAGCCAGACGTAGAGTGCAGACAGAAGGAAAGAGAACTGCAGGATCAGACTACGAAGAGTGTGCTTGTTGTCTGTTCCCATGGAGACACAGATCTGCAGGAACAAACACTAATACATTTCTTAACTAAAACCTATGGCAAAGTTGCTTCACTTTTTATTTCAATTGATCCGAGAGAGTAAAAGATGCTTGAGAAGGTGGACATGGCCTTAAATGGCCGCTACTGAGATGCTGGAATCACACCTACCTCATTTGACTGCTTCCCACTATAGGACATTTTCTTGATGGCCACCACTTCATTGGTGCGCACATCGTGTGCCTAGGACAAAAAATAAAAATCAGGATGTGAAGCAACAAAAGTAGCCGACAATTCCACAAAATACACTCACGTGTTATGATGAGCAATATGATCAGTAGCCAGGGGCCCACACTGTGGATGGTGTAGTAGCCAGGGGCCCACACTGTGGATGGTATAATAGGCACGGGCCCACACTGTGGATGGTATAATAGGCACGGGCCCACACTGTGGATGGTATAATAGGCACGGGCCCACACTGTGGATGGTATAATAGCCAGGGGCCCACACTGTGGATGGTATAATAGCCAGGGGCCCACACTGTGGATGGTATAATAGGCACGGGCCCACACTGTGGATGGTATAATAGGCACGGGCCCACACTGTGGATGGTATAATAGCCAGGGGCCCACACTGTGGATGGTATAATAGGCACGGGCCCACACTGTGGATGGTATAATAGCCAGGGGCCCACACTGTGGATGGTATAATAGCCAGGGGCCCACACTGTGGATGGTATAATAGACACAGGCCCACACTGTGGATGGTATAAATAGGTAGGGGCCCACACTGTGGATGGTATAATAGGCACGGGCCCACACTGTGGATGGTATAATAGGTAGGGGCCCACACTGTGGATGGTATAATAGGCACGGGCCCACACTGTGGATGGTATAATAGACACAGGCCCACATTGTGGATGGTATAATAGGTAGGGGCCCACACTGTGGATGGTGTAGTAGCCAGGGGGCCCACACTGTGGATGGTGTAGTAGCCAGGGGCCCACACTGTGGATGGTATAATAGCCAGGGGCCCACACTGTGGGATGGTATAATAGACACAGGCCCACATTGTGGATGGTATAATAGGTAGGGGCCCACACTGTGGATGGTGTAGTAGCCAGGGCCCACACTGTGGATGGTATATAGTAGGGGCCCACACGTGGATGGTGTAGTAGCCAGGGGCCCACACTGTGGATGGTGTAGTAGCCAGGGGCCCACACTGTGGATGGTGTAGTAGCCAGGGGCCCACACTGTGGATGGTGTAGTAGCCAGGGGCCCACACTGTGGATGGTGTAGTAGCCAGGGCCCACACTGTGGATTGGTGTAGTAAGCCAGGGGCCCACACTTGTGGATGGTGTAGTAGCCAGGGCCCACACTGTGGATGGTGTAGTAGCCAGGGGCCCACACTGTGGATGGTGTGTAGTAGCCAGGGGCCCACACTGTGGATGGTGTAGTAGCCAGGGGCCCACACTGTGGATGGTGTAGTAGCCAGGGGCCCCGCACACTGTGGAGGGTATAATAGGCACGGGCCCACACTGTGGATGGTATAATAGGCACGGGCCCACACTGTGGATGGTATAATAGGCACAGGGCCCACACTGTGGATGGTATAATAGGCACGGGCCCACACTGTGGATGGTATATATAGGCACGGGCCCACACTGTGGATGGTATAATAGGCACGGGCCCACACTGTGGATGGTATAATAGGCACGGCCCACACTGTGGATGGTATAATAGGCACGGGCCCACACTGTGGATGGTATAATAGGCACGGGCCCACACTGTGGATGGTATAATAGGCACGGGCCCACACTGTGAATGGAATAGGGGGCTAAACTGTGTATGGTATAGTAGCCAGGAGACTAAACTGTGTATTGTAAAGAAGTGGGTCTACATTTTGTATGGTACAGTAGCTCCGACACCGTGTATGGCATACAATCAAGCAGAAGTTGAAGACATCTTATTTTCAAGAAGGGCACAACCATCACAATCAGAGATGTAAGTGACCTCTACAATGAGCAGTAATGTGCGTCAATACAAACGTTCCTCATCAGCAGCCATTTATTATCACTACAGGAGGAAATTGTGCAGTCTAATACATTACGGTGGAATGATCGTCAGCACAGAAAACATGGAGAAGACAACCCGCCCTGCATAGACCTGGTAATGTATCTTTGACCGCTGTAACTCATTAATATAGCTACCACTCTAGTAATGCACGATGGGATTATTACTACAAGATATTGTGTCCTAAGGTCTCAGGTCTCTAAAATTAATACTACCTTTATGAGTTCTGCGGCCAGGACGAGTTATGGAAATGCACAGAAATGCTACTAAAAGCAGCTGTCAAATGGTTTAGTACTGAAAGCGGCAATTATCTCCCTGAGATTCTCATCAGATGAAGCCATCTAACCAAGACGAAGAAACTGACTGAATGCTAAGAGGTAGAGTCTTCTAAGTAAATGAATAAAAATATATGAAGATGCTCTGTTTGTCATCTAGCAGTGAATGAAGACAATACAGTTGATTCTCCACTAGAGGGCACCATATAGTTAGCCTTTCAGTGACCAGCACCTAAAGCAGATTTCATACATTTGTCCTTAATCACTTTTTAGGTTTTGTCCTTTTTAATTAGGAATTTTACAGGGTGGTGAAGGCAGTCTTCAGAACAGGCATGTGAGAATGGATGCTGTACAGCCTACAAAAGCACAGGCAGGCTGTGAGAATATAAGACTGCATTTTACTATAGACCACTGCTGCCCAGAAAGCTACCAAACAGGAGACCTTTAATCTTTTTGTTCATTAAAGGGCTTGTGTCACAAAACATTTTCTACATGTTTCAAACCAGGATCTGGGCTTTAAACTTTTGTATTAAAAATGTATTATGGCTAGTGAGCTATTCAATAATGCTTATTTCTATAGCACCACCTGCTGTTTGTTCTTTTTCTCATATTGTTGTCCATCTCACTGAGCTGGTCACACATGCTCAGTTTAAATTTTCAGCTGCCACAGCCATATGTTCTGTTAGAAGCTGCGGAAGAGAGAGATAAGCAGCAGAAAGGACAAAGAGAATGGTATCACCCCAAATGTCAAATTATTTATAAATTTGTAGACTGAATAGGTCACCAATATCAGATCGGAAGGGTCCGACACCTGCTTATCGGCTATGTGAAAAGGAGGCACGCACCATGCGCCATCTACCTTCCTGCAGTAGTGAGCAGCAGTGAGCTGGAAGAGAGACAGGAGACGCACACACGAATATACAGCTGGTGGGGATGCCGGGTGTCAGACCCCAGCCAATACCATGAGGATAGATCATCAATATTAAAAGCCTGGAAAACCCCCTTAAAGTTAAGGGGAGGTGACATGTCCTTTTTAAAACATTCAGTTTCAATGCACAAGATTTTTTGGGGGGACGTTGAGAAAAACAATCCTCTTGCGTTAGGCAGTGTATTTAGGAGGAATTCTTGTAGCAATGGCAGCAGTACGTACACTGTGAATAACAGACACTCCCACCCATGTCATGTTGGACAATTATTCACCCCGAACAAAGCAGCGGAGAATGAGTCACGGCCGTCGAAGCTGCTCCAGTGCGAGGCCAAAACCTCTCTGATGTGACAAACATTCCACTGGTTTGCAGAACAAGTGCTCTCTGGACGCCCGATCTCACGGCTCACTTTGGCTTCTTGTACTGGTTGTTTCACAGCTATTTTGAAAAGGGTGTTATTGGAGGAACCCACGCCAAAAGCTGAGATATAGAACATTACATTTTAGGAAATAAAATCCATAACCGGTTTTTACCCTCTTCTGATGCAGCAATTTCGTTTTTCGCTCCCTGCCTTCCCAGAGCCATAACTTTTTTATTTTTCCATTCACATAGCTGCATCAGAGCTTGTTTTTTGCAGGACAAGGTGTATTTTCTAATGTCACCATTTAATATTGCATAGTTTTACGGGTTTTGTTTTCACAGCGTTCCCTACACTGTAAAAGTGACTTGTGCACTTCATTATCCAGGTCAGTACGATTACAACGATATCACACTTGTATAGTTTTTAATAAAAAAAAAAATTCTGTTCATCATCGTATTCTGACCCCCATAACTTTTTTATAGTGTGAGGGTTCATTTTTTGCTGGATGATCTGTTGTTTTTGTTAATACCATTTTGGGGTGTGTAAGACTTTTTGATCACTTTTAATAAAAATTTTTGTGGGAAGTAAAGTGACGAAAAAACAGCAAATCAGCCATCCCCCCACCCCGTTACGGCATTCATCGCATGGGATATGTTTTTTTGTTATATTTGCCCATATATATATTCCCATGATGTTCTTTGTTTTATTTATTTGTATTTTGAGATATATATATATATATATATATATATATATATATAATATATACACATACAGTACAGACCAAAAGTTTGGACACACCTTCTCATTCAAAGAGTTTTCTGTATTTTCATGACTATGAAAATTGTAGATTCACACTGAAGGCATCAAAACTATGAATTAACACATGTGGAATTATATACTTAACAAAAAAGTGTGAAACAACTGAAAATATGTCTTATATTCTAGGTTCTTCAAAGTAGCCACCTTTTGCTTTGATTACTGCTTTGCACACTCTTGGCATTCTCTTGATGACCCCAACCTGTAATCTGATGATTTCAATTTGTATAGAATAATGGCATTTGCCCCTTTATTCTATACAGAAAACACTATATTACAGTTCAGCGCTGCCTCCTGCTGGCCTCAACTGTAATATACAAGTAACGAGCCTGGAAGCCTTGAACAGGCTTAGGCTAACTAATGCAGTGGAACGCCTTCTCTGATCTCCGCCGGGGAGGCATTCCAGGTTTTAGCCCTCTCAGACACTGTGGTCACATTTGATCACGACATCTGAAGGGTTAAATGTCCGTGATCGGCATTATCTCCGGTTGTAGACATTAGTTGCGAGTGTTCGCTGTATGAAACAGCAGGCACCCACTAGCTATGGTGCGTTCTCCCTTTCCGGAAGCGGGCACCATCTGGAAAAGACACCGACATCTCCGCGCGTATATGTCAGGAAAAGGTTTAAATGTCATTAAGCCAATCGCTTACACTAGTTCATCTACATTTTTGAAGACTTTAAAGAGAAGGCTGTGAACTTTTTGCAGACTCCTCCTAAGCTGGAAAGGAAGCGTGGCTATGTGAGAAAAGGAAGCATGGTGAAACAGCAAAACGCATCTGTGCTCCACAATTTTTGGGCATTTTTGGAGAACAACTACGTCAGCTTAGGGCTTGTTCACACATGAGTTATTTAATCACTTATTTCCATCAGTTATTGTGAGCTAAAACCAGGGGCAGCTCTAAACACAGAACAGGTGCAGATCTTTCCATTACACCTGATCTCTGTGGAGCCTCCACTACTGGTTTTGGCTCACAATAACTGATGGAAATAACTGATGTGTGAACAAGCCCTTATAGGTGAGGTGAACTAAGAGTTTGTTTTTTGTTTTTTTTCAATTTCTTAGATGCACGGACAGATTTTTGGCACCAGATTTGAAATACCCCAAATATATAAAGGTCTATGAGGGAGATTTATCAAGTCAGCTCTGATCTGCTGTAGGTTTCTGGCTTCTTTTGCCCCAGAAAACTGGCGTGAATGAAGATAAATTTTACACGGCAGTAGCCGTGCCCTCTTTATGAAAAGTGGTGAGGGCAGCGTAAAACTACCCTTTTTTTTTTTACAACAAAGTACAACACTATTAGTAAATCTGCCTCGCTATGTCTTGGTTGGCAGTTTGCCATGTCTGGCTCACCTTCTGACTTGGTCTTTGACCAGATTATCTCTTAGGCTACTTTCACACTAGCGTTAATATCTTCTGGCATTGAGATCCGTCATAGGGTCTCTATACTGGAAAAAACACTTCCGTTTTGTCCCCATTCATTGTCAATGGAAACAAAACATAACTGAACATTACGGAGCGCTCCAAAACGCATTCCTTTCCGTTCTCAGCATGCTGCCGTTTTCTTTCCGTCCTGGGATGCGGAGCAAGATGGATCCGTCATGAACCACAATGCAGGTCAATGGGGACGGATCCGTTTACTATGACACAATCTGATACAATAGAAAACGGACCCGTCCCCCATTGACTTTCAATGGAGTTCATGATGGATCCGTCTTGGCTATGTTAAAGATAATACAACCAGATCCGTCAATAACATCAGCATCCAATAGATATTAGGGCCCATTCACACAACCGTGTGAATGGGTCCACATCTATTCCGCAATTTTGTGGAATAGATGCTGCCCCATTCACTTCAATGAGAGCGGGCAGCCAGTGCCGCGGCTCTGCCCAAAAAAAAAACACAACATGTCCTATTCTTGTCTGCAATAGCGAACAAGAATAGGCATTTTGAACAGGGCGCTCGGCTGTGTAACACGCCAGGCGGCATCCATAGTACTGCGGATCTGCAATACTATGCCCGTCTGAATGCGGCCTTAGTCATTACAGGCACTGTGAAAGCTTCTGGTTATCCACCAGGTCACACACATACGGTGAGATGCTTGTAGACACAAAGCTTTGGTGACTAATGCCTCCAGGATGATAGTAATACAATGCAGATACAAGACATTACTAATAATAAAAAGAACGCACCCTCCGGTTGTCACCCCACCAGTCTTTAGAATAGAAATACTTACAAAATAAACGGCTCCGAAACTACCATGGCCGATTTCTCGGAGGTCGGTAAAAAGCTTTTCTGGGTCATCTCTGAAGAAGAGCTCGGCGATCTCTGGGTCTTTCAGGCTTCCAGCTCGACTGGTTGACGGCATCCTGCTTGAGCAGTCTGCCGTCTGACTATCTGGGGTTGCACTGCTGCCACTGCTCTTGGCTCATCTGTGTGAACGTGGTCTCTTTAGCATGGGGAACTGAAAGGGAAAACACGTACAAAGTTATCCTATGTGGCAAATAAATACATGACTATATGCAGTAAGGATGGGCACAGTGCATTTATCGAGAAGCTTCACCATTTAAAGGGTTATCCCATGATTGATGTAAAAATATAGGATCAGACATCATATAACAAAGCTTGAACCAGCCCTGTACCTCACATGGATCCAGAGATCTCCCCGTCATTGCTAGATTATCTTCAGCCTGGCAGCTCAGGGGGTGTGTCCTTTCTGCTGTAGCTCTTTCCCTGTAACTGCCACAGCTTCTAACAGAATATATGACAGTTGGCAGCTGAAGATTTAAACTGAGCGTGTGTGACCATCTCAGTGAGACGGACAAGAAATAAGGAAAAAAAAAAAAACAGCAGGTGGCGCTATTCAGATACATTTTATTGAATAGCTCAGTGGAGCATCTCTGTAACATCTCTTTGTTACCATTCTTTTACTATTTGTCCCATGGATATCTGATGCGGATTCATGTTCATTAAGGTCCCACCCACGACAACCCTCATTGCCAGTATATGCTGTATTTATGGCATATGGACATGATAAAGGGGGAACGGCATCAGCCAGAACAAAGAGTCTCTGCATAAAGTCTCTCTTAATTTGGGGGGCTCTACCTCTATCATATTTGAACAGCCACCATTTAATGCTGCTATCCCATTTCCGAGGTGTCAGCTAATACTCAGAAGCTTCAGGTACCTCTGACTGCCAGTGGGCCTACGTCTAGGAGGATGGCTGTCCTCAGATATACTCTTATTACACACAGATACCTGATTCTGCATGGAGATTTAGGAGTTAACGAGAGGCTGCTGCGAGCACAAGAAGATGGTCTCATGCTGAAACCGGGTGTAATTTGCAAAAGGGAAGTTTTTTTTGTGTGTGCTGAGATTACAGAAAACTGCCGAAAAACTGTACTATGACTGGAACACGTGAATTCAGCCACAATGTTTTAGGGTCCGTCTCAATACTTGCTGTAGGTCACACCGGAGGGATATAGTATTATACGAGATAAAATTAAACTTTATTCTGGCTCATACAGACGCCCTCTACAACTTCCCATATAAAAAAGCTTTTTTACACCGAGCTCTGCAGTGTCCTTGGGCATATATGTCAGAAGGATCAGCCCTCATCCATAGGCTTCCACTATAAGAAACATATGGCGCACCGTATGGAAGTACTGGATGACATAGTATGGAGGAAAGATAAAATGGTATACCGGCCCAATGGAGACCAGGAGGACACCCTTTAGGTCACAGTCAGGAGAATGAAGGACTATAGGTAAGTTTGATATCTGCACCAAGGGCTTTATATCAAGTAGCCTAAGGGCTCATTCAGACGGCCGTATGTGTTTTGTGGTCCCCAAATTGAGAATCCGCAAAACACGGGCTGGTGTGCATTCTGCAATTCAAAATACATCTTTTGCATTGAAATGAATGGGTCCACACCTGTTTTGCAAAATTGCAGAATGGGTGCGGACCCATTGATAAAGCCGTCTGAATGGGCCCTAACAGACATGGATCTTTAAAACGAACCAGACACCAGCCTGCCGACGGACCGCACGCCAGCCCGGCGACACCCGACGGACCGCACACCAGCCCGGCGACACCCGACGGACCGCACACCAGCCCGGCGACACCCGACGGACCGCACACCAGCCCGGCGACACCCGACGGACCGCACACCAGCCCGGCGACACCCGACGGACCGCACACCAGCCCGGCGACACCCGACGGACCGCACACCAGCCCGGCGACACCCGACGGACCGCACACCAGCCCGGCGACACCCGACGGACCGCACACCAGCCCGGCGACACCCGACGGACCGGACACCAGCCCGGCGACACCCGACGGATCGGACACCAGCCCGGCGACACCCGACGGATCGGACACCAGCCCGGCGACACCCGACGGATCGGACACCAGCCTGGCGACACCCGACGGACCGCACACCAGCCTGGTGACACCCGACACCTCTTAGGTAGTTTTTTTTTTTTTTTTTTAAACTGAACACAGACATGATGGTGATGAAGACATATTATAAAGACCGTGCATTTAGTACATGCTTCTGATGTCATAATCCCTGACAAGCAGAGCTCAGAGGAGGAGGATGCCGCTCTATAGATCAGCATTCTGAAGTAACTTGTCCTCATGTGTGATTAAGACAAGTTTTTTGTGTACTAATATGATGGCGGCCATTTTGTTTCTCCCAGTGATTTCTCCCCAAACAAAACAAGCCAATGTATTTGGGATTACATTTATAATAAAGAAATATTCCCAGAGAACCCCTTTAATGAAAGCTGAAATACACTTTAGTAGCAAAACAATCACTTCCATGAGAGACCACAATACATGTCTGAGGACAAAGATTAGTTAACAGGCAAGTGAGGCAGGAGGAGAGGGGAAGCGGCCATGCTACTGAAGGAATGCTCTTTGGACGAGCGGTGGCGGTGATGTCATGCTGTTCTCTCTTTTGAGGAGCTGCAGATTCTTACAAAAAGGACATTGTCGAAAATGCACTGTTGGAATCCCACAATGCATCACATCCTCCATCTGCCGAGTAGACTTCATCCCCTAATGAGGCACATAGTTATATCATGTTCCTGCACACGGAGGGGGATTCATGTGTACATGACACTGGCTGACCGCATCTACTGTATAGAGGGGAAATGTTGACTAGGCCGTGGTCATCTGTACACATCGCTAGTGAAGTGAAACCTCTAGATGACCTCTCACAAGCTGAAGACAGAAGAAGATGAGATTAGGAAGGGGGGGGGGGTCTAGAAAGAAAGAATAGAATTCCACAAAGCTGTTAAGGCCTTGTTCACACCAAGGATCAGATCAGGAAGCCTTTCCAGGACACTTTTCTTCTCTCGGCCTGTCTCAACAATTTCTCAGAAAAATCAGTTTATAGTAATGCTTCATACACACAATTATTACAGAACGACACCCCCATAATCTACGGGCTACATAGTGTTCACCTCAGTTGACACAACCAAAGGGCCTCATATGTATAATGCTGGGAGTGTGGTTTAATCTAGTGCGCTGCCAGAAACGCAAATGTCTACACCACTGTGTACCTGCGGAGGGGTCCGAGCAGTCCGATTTTAAAGGAGTATCCCCATCCTAATAGGGTTGTCACAATACCAAAATTTTGATTCGATTTCAATACCATAAAAGAGTCTTGCGATACTCTATACCATTTGATACTAGGGTTGGGCGATATACCGGTGTTGGCGGTATACCGCGGTATTAAGAAACAGCGATATGGCGATATCAGTTTCCTAATAACCGCAGTATTTTGTGACATCATGGAAGTGGTCATATGCGCTGACCGCTTCAAAATCTGCGTACGCGGCCACCCGCCCTGCCATAACATACCAATCGCTGCCCACCGCGGCCTCCCAGGTTCCTCCTCGCTGCCTTCTATCATGCAGTCTCCGCCCACCGACGTCTGACGTCAGACTCAGATGATGCCCGGGCGAAGCCGCTGAGGCTGAACAGTGGAGGACAGGAGCAAGAGGCAGGGAAGTCTCTGAAGTCCCACTCCGTCTGAACCCACAGAATTCACTTCGCCTGCGCTGAGAGACCCTATATGCTAAAACTACAGCTGCCGGCCGGGCCCGGCCCCGATTAAAGGTGTAATGTTTCTGTCTATATGACCCTAATTGTACTGTCATGAGTGTGCGGTGTGGCCCTGTCCGAATCTGGCCTGCTCAGTCCTTCCTGCCTGCAACTAGCTGCACATAGAAATAGCAGCCAGCAGGCAGGGAAGGAGCCATCATGAGTCCCTCCCTCCCCCATGACATGACCAACAAGAAGTAATGACAGGTGACCATAAGACATTGGGGGTGGGGGTGGGGTGGAGGGGTGCAGCACCTTGAGGCTGCTGCCCCAACTTTAATGTCTCCTGTTGTGGCTGCTGCTCCTCCATACAGTATAACGTCTCCTTGTGACCGCCCCCATACAGTATAACGTCTCCTTGTGGCCGCCCCCATACAGTATAACGTCTCCTTGTGGCCGCCCCCATACAGTATAACGTCTCCTTGTGGCCGCCCCCATACAGTATAACGTCTCCTTGTGGCCGCCCCCATACAGTATAACGTCTCCTTGTGGCCGCCCCCATACAGTATAACGTCTCCTTGTGGCTGCCCCCATACAGTATAACGTCTCCTTGTGGCCGCCCCCATACAGTATAACGTCTCCTTGTGGCCGCCCCCATACAGTATAACGTCTCCTTGTGGCCGCCCCCATACAGTATAACGTCTCCTTGTGGCCGCCCCCATACAGTATAACGTCTCCTTGTGGCCGCCCCCATACAGTATAACGTCTCCTTGTGGACGCCCCCATACAGTATAACGTCTCCTTGTGGACGCCCCCATACAGTATAACGTCTCCTTGTGGCCGCCATACAATATAAAATATATATGAAAACAGAAGCACGAACCAAACACGGAATCTTGACATATGAAACGTGGAAGGATTTTCCACGGACGTCAAATGGACACAGGATTTGTGAACGAGGCCTTAGTTGGTGCTGCCGCTTTTCAAAAGACCCAGAGGTCGGCAGCCACAGGAAATGCACAAAACAAAAAATCCAACAGTGGGAAGATGGACGACACTTTGGCACCGCTGGTTTTATTATTTTTTGCTTTAGTATCTGAACAGTTAATAACGTCTTTCTTAAGGCCCCAGTCACACAACAGTATTTTTGGTCCACATCCCATCTGTTTTTTTTTCTGCGGATTGGACGTGGACCCATTCATTTCGATAAAATGCAGGCAACACAGTGCGTGTGGTCCGCATTTGTACGTCCATTTGTCCTACGCTAGTCCATTTTGAGGACAAGAATAGGCATTGTTACAATGTGTCTGCAAAAAAAAAAAAATTGCATGCAGCACGTGGACGTCATCTGTATTTTTTTGCGGATCCAGATTTTGCAGACCGCTAAAAACACATGGTCATGTGAATGAACCATAAATTGAATACACAGATTTAGCCCAAAGAGGAGACCACCCCCGTCAACTTCCCTGATCCACCGAGATCCTTCATATGGGCGGCTTTCTTCAGAGTCACTCTTCCTTAGGGTGCATTCACACGTTCTTTTGCAGTCCGCAAAACGCAGATCCGCAAAGAATACAGATGAAGTCTGTGTGACTTTTCTTTTTTTGCAGAACCCCTGTAACAATGCTTATTCTTGTCTGCAAAATGGACACGCATAGGACATGCTCTATCTTATTAGCGGGACCGCGGAATGGACATACAGATGTCCGCATTTTTTATTTTATTTTTTTAAATGAAAGGGTCCGCATCCAAACCACAAAAAATGTGGATTGGATGCGAACCAAAAATTCGGTACTGTGAATGAGGCCTTACATAGCTTTAGGGTAGCTTGTGACAACCAATGCCGGAACATAGGCACTTGTGGTGGAGAAGATCCCAAGAATCTCCTGGGACCAGGTAAGTGTAATGTTTAGCTTTTCTTTAGATGGCTATTCAATAGAATAAAAGCAAAGTGAATGTTAAAGGGGTTGTCCCATCTCATTAAATGGATGCATCAATATATGGCACTTACTAATTGGAATGTGTCAGCAGTAATGCATCCTCATATCGTTTTTCTTCACTCTCCTACCCCTTTTTACATTGCTGGCATTGCTTGTCCACGCTTGCACAGTGCAGGTAACACTTCCTGCATCGGTGAGGACCGGGATCACTGGAGCGCCTGTAGGGACACATGTGTACCAACTTCCACCCCAGCCACCTCACATCAGTCTGCATAGTCTTCATAGAACATCTCCAGGGTGTGCGCTGTAGCCTTGGAGCTGTTCCACACACTGGTCACTGGCAGCTTGCACCAGGCTATAGGGGGTGTGCTGTAGCCTTGGAGCTGTTCTACACACCAGGCTATAGACGTAATGTATTACAGCTCCAGGACATGTGCTGTAGCCCTGGAGCTGTACAATACAGGTCCGGTTATCACTGGGAGTTTGAGGAACCCACGCATACCAGAGCAGGTTGTCACGTTCAGGTCTCCGAAAATTCTTTATTAGCAGCATCAGGAACGCGCACACACAGGAAAATGGTGCCATGATGTCATCAGAGTGCTGCCAGCCTGTGCTGTTGATTCAGGATAGAAGAGGTAGCAGACCCCATGAGAAGCAGGAACAGCGGCAGCCCTGAACTTACGAGATTAGACAGCCCCTTTGAAGCTAATTTCACACAATTCTGCTTAGTCTGGGAAACAAGCTCTGTGTGATGACTAAATTTCCCAGACTGAAAACTGCTCCTCTAACCCAAACTCAGTATGATAACGATTTCTGGTGCTGCGAGTTCCTACCCGAATGTGGGTCTTCTATACTGCACTCACCAAATGCCATGAGCACAGTATAGTACAGGCATGCTCAACTTGCAGCCCTCCAGCTGTTGCAAAACTACAACTCCCAGCACGCCCTAATAGCTGTAGGCTGCCCAAGCAAGCTGGGAGTTGTAGTTTTGCAACAGCTGGAGGGCTGCAGGTTGGGCACCCCTGGTATAGTAGATCAGCAGTCAGGCAGGACCTCGAGGCATCATAAATAATTCCAATACTGTGAGTTCAAGTTAGAGGAGCAGCAATCAGTCCGGGAAATGCAGTTATCACACGCAGCAAAATTGGCCTAAGATGTGAACTGAAGGGTTAACCTACAAGTCCCAGATGTTCTTCTTTTTGACCCTTGGAATGAACTATAAATTCTGCGCTGCGTTCAGATGCCATAGGGAACAAAAACAAAACCCAGCTATTTTTACCATTTTCCAAACAATTAGACACTCGGAGCATACTGAACGCTGCGATGTCCCAAGGAGAATGTTCACCTCCAAACAAAAGCTGTTCTTAAGTGTGTATTCTGTTCCTCAGCAGGGTGTAGGAGGAGGTTTTAATCTGACTCGCATTTTCTGCGTTCCAGGAAAAGATCAAAAACATATATATTTATTGGGAATAGATTCTTTCGGATGTAGCTATAAGGGATGCAGAGGGAGCCGCCGAGCAAACGGTATTAAAATGGCAAATGGTAGGTAGAGGCCCAGTTACAAATTGAGCCTTCAGGCCCGGGAGATACAAGTTAGGCTGAGTTCAAATCACCATTATTTTTCCATCCGTCAGAAGAACAGAAAAAAACAGATCCTGTTATTCAAAAAAAATAAAAAAAAAATTTTGCATCCATTTGAGCCATTTCCGTCTGAGATCCGTTATTTTAGACAGAAACAAAAGCCCAGCACGCACCTATATCAAAAACGGAGTCCCGTCTCATAGTCGCTGTGAATTCAGAGGCGATTGCACATATATGGATTTCTCCATTCACTTGCATGAAAGTTCAGAAAATATTCAAGTAGGCTTTCCACGGGCCGATGATTGGACGGACGATCGCATTGTGAATGCTCCTTCCTGATCACTGCTCTGTGAACACGTCCAGCAACCAGCCTGTGCACACCGAAATCTGCCGCGGACACTAAGTAAACTCTATGTCCCAGGGCTGATTCCCACTGTCCTAAATGCCTGTACCCTAGGCTAATATTAAACATAACATGATGGTCCTGCGGGGCAGAGGTAATCGCAAACAAATCGGGAGGCAGTTGGATTTGTGGTTGGCTAGCCTTGGATTGGCGTCTCCTGACCTCTTGAGAATAAGGGACAGGCCAACTAACAGAGGCAGAAACGATGCACAGTAATGATCAATGACGATGCCTAAAGCCGCTAACTGCGTACACAGGTCGGGGGAGGTGATGCTAATTAGCGATGAGCGAACTTGTGTTTCAAGTTTGGCGTACAAGGTTTGGACTCGTGTTATCTAAGAATACCATGCACTATCAGTTATGGTCCGTGGTAGCAGAATCCATAATGGAGTTCTTAGATAACCCGAACCTTGTACGCCGAACTTAAAACACAAGTTCACTCATCCCTAAAGCTAATAGAAGAGAGAACTACACGGTGAAGTATTCAAGTGAGGCAAATACTTGACAGTGACACCTGAGGACCCAGAAGAGAAGACAGAAGATGTTTATTGCCTCTACTGGCTTCCCCTGTGCTTGGTGTATAGCGCTCAATGAGCACTATTAATTAAATAGAGGAAGCGGTTGTGCGTCACCCAACAATCACATGATCACCGGTCACATGTCTCGGGTATTGCAGCTGCTGGGTTTTAGAAGACCCTGATCAGTGCTGCCTGTATTAAAAAAAAAGTGTTTGACCTCCAGGGGAACATCATGTGCCAAAAATATATTTAAAAAAATAAATGAAAAATAAAAGAAAAAAAAAAAACTCACCACAGTCAAGCAAAACTGTATGTACGATATATATCAAAAAACACAAATAGGGAACCTACTTTAAACACTTATTTTAGTGTCTGTTTACATATTTAAAAAATAAAACAATCATTTTCCAAAAAATATTTTGCAGTTTTCCTAAAATAAACCTAAAAAAGAATAAAAAGCCCTAGGTATCACACAAAAAACAATCCAACAAATAAAGTTAGGACTGTTAAACCATGATGCAAGCTAAATCATGAAAAAGGGACTGGCCATTGATGGGTTAAGCCACTGTACACGGTTCCCGGTCCTGGTATTACAGGGATGGATAAAGTCTATGGGCATGTCTCCATTCTGTCTCCTGCAGAGAGGAGAGGGATCAGGATATGTGGGCGCTTCTCTCGCCTCCTTCTAGTGACAGGGGGGGGTCTCTATGACATATCAGAATTTTTGTAAATCTCAGCAACAATTTAAGAAGATAGAAAAAAAAGGTTGTTTTACCTGTAAAAACCATCTAATAATCACGTGGTATAAAACACATGCACTTCCCTGTGTATGGTCTGTTAGATGTTTCCTCAGCTATTTCCACTTCCATTGGCCATCAATACTATACGATTCTACACATGAAATGGTCATTTTTTGTACATGCAAAGGGATCTATTTCTCATTCCCATCTATTTTATGATATTGGCCTAAATGAGTGCAGGTTGTGTAACAAAGTCTCAGGTAGGTAACTACTGACATAACCCATGGCCTGTGCAGAATGATGCTGATGATACACCGCCTTGTAGGGAAAGAAAAGTAAAACTCACCGACGAGAGGCATCAGCTTTACTGTGACCAATCAAACCGAATCAGGAATAATCCAGGTCAGATTCTTCTTGAAGCCGCTTCCCGCAGTTTATCTATGTGAAGAAGTATACACATTATTAGGTACACAGTAGAAGAATAAAAATCTAATCAACACTGTAAATGCTGGGGTCATGAAATACGATTCTGTATTCACTATTCTGCTGGTGGAGTCACTGTGTACACACATTACTTATCCTGTACTGATCCAGAGTTACTCCCTGTATTATACTCCAGAGCTGTATTCACTATTCTGCTGTGGAGTCACTGTGTACACACATTACTTATCCTGTACTGATCCAGAGTTACTCCCTGTATTATACTCCAGAGCTGTACTCACTATTCTGCTGGTGCAGTCACTGTTTACATACATTACTTATCCTGTACTAATCCTGAGTTACATCCTGTATTATACTCCAGAGCTGTACTCACTATTCAGCTGGTGCAGTCACTGTTTACATACATTACTTATCCTGTACTAATCCTGAGTTACATCTTGGATTATACTCCAGAGCTGCACTCACTATTCTGCTGGTGGAGTCACTGTGTACATACATTACTTCTCCAGTACTAATCCTGAGTTACATCCTGTATTATACTCCAGAGCTGTACTCAATATTCTGCTGATGGAGTCACTGTGTACATACATTACTTCTCCTGTACTTATCCGGAGTTACATCCTGGATTATACTCCAGAGCTGCACTCACTATTCTGCTGGTGGAGTCACTGTGTACATACATTACTTCTCCTGTACTAATCCTGAGTTACATCCTGGATTATACTCCAGAGCTGCACTCACTATTCTGCTGGTGGAGTCACTGTGTACATACATTACTTCTCCTGTACTAATCCTGAGTTACATCCTGGATTATACTACAGAGCTGTACTCGCCATTCATGGCTGTCAATGCAAAGGGAAGCTTATTGTTGGTCACAAAGCATAACTGCTTAAAGGGTTATTCTCATTTTAGACAATGGGGGCATATCGCTAGGATATGCCTCCATTGTCTTATAGGTACGGGTCCCACCGCTGTGACCCGCACCTATATCCAGAACGGAGCCCCCGAACTGAATGAGGGCGCACTGCGCATGCGCAGCCGCTCTCCATTCATTTCTATGGGGCCGCCGAAAATAGCCAAGCGCTGGCTCGGCTACTTCCGTCGGCTCCATAGAAATGAATGGGAGCGGTGGCTGCGCCTGTGCGCTGCGCTCCCATTCATTTCTATGAGCGCAGCGGGGAGCTGCGCCTGGTGGTGGCCGGACCCCCGGAAACCCAGAATCCTCCAGGCACAGCGCTCCCCGCTCCGTTCTGGATAAAGGGTCCCAGCGGTGGTACCCGCACCTATAAGACAATGGGGGCATATCCTAGCGATATGCCCCCATTGTCTAAGATGAGAATAACCCTTTAAGCACCACAGGAAGATTTATGGGAAATTGTCAGCTCCAAAACAGCCCCCAAATTAGGGTAAGTGACTCGGAGTCTCGTTTTTAGCTTCACACTCGCCCCAGACACTGCTCCCACAAACCAGCAGTAAAATGCATTAAGAGGACTCCTTCTCCAGTCCTCTCCATTATGTGTGTGAGCTCAGGAGTCCTCTCAATGCATTTTACTGCTGGTTTGTGGGAGCATGATTACATGATATTGCTGCAACAAATTTCGCCGTGTAGCCGTGCCCTAAGGCTGCATTTACAGATTATCAGGTACAACCGTTACTGCAAACGCTCATTCCTGACAATCTGCCCGCTGAACACCCGATGAATGAGCAAAGCAATTGTTCATCAGGTGATTAAGTCGATCGTGCAGGCACCATTGATCATAGTTTCTGGGCAGCAGATTGTGCGGTCTAAACAGCGATCTGCTGCACAGAAACCATGATTCTGTATAAGGACGAGGGATCGCAATAGCCATCTGTGAAGGAGATCGCTGCATGTAAATGCGGGGTCTCCATTACTGAAAGAGCAGCCTAATGTTGGGAACACTTCCTTCCCAAAAATCAGTTGCAGAATGGTCCTGTCTTAATCCACCTTAAAGGGGGCATTTTTTTTTTTAATTATTGCATTATACTTTTTTTTTTTTTACCTAAAAATCACGTTTTCAATTGGTCTTTATTAACAATATGGAATCCTTTTTGTGTGCAGAGCTGACATTTATCTCTGCTCTCTGACCTTATAAACACTCATTAAAGCTCAATCCTTACCTTACTGATAAGAATGTGGCTTAAATAAGTGTTTATGGCCTCTCAGTAGCTTACAGATAAGGGTAATTAGATGACCAGCACAAAGTCAAAGTGAAAGTACCGGTCACCCAGCTAGACAAACAGTTAACCCTTTGTGACTGAACAGCTCAATATTTTTAATAAAGACCAACTGAAAATATGATTTTTAGCCAAAAATAAGTTAAATGCAATCAGAAAAAAAGAAATTGACTCCAAAGGTATACATAGCTTTTAAGGTATATGGAGAAAAGTGGGTTGAACTGAAGGATTTTGCTGTGACCGGCTCACTACTTATGGTATGGGGCTCTCAGGTGATGGAGAAAACAGAATCGGAGATTCAGAATTTCAAGACTCAATCCTTTTGTTCGCAGATGTCTGGAAGCAGCTTTCCGCCCCAAGTGTTCATACAGGGAAGGGATAGCAGACGTCAGATGAAGGAGCGTTCAGCCAGCAGTTACTGAAGGTGTACGGACACCTTATGTTTTCCGCGCAGTGCCTGACCACAGCTCTCATCACAGCGTGCTCTGTGCGGACAGCGAGCCGGCTAGGACATCAGAGCCCGTAGTCTATTTACTGAGCTGCTGGACTCTTTATGTGGAGTAATACAATATGTAAACCGTAAAATGTTGTTCCATGGCGGCTATTTGCTCTGAACACACTTTAGGGCATGAATCAGAATCCATGCCCAACACAAGAGGAACCTCTTCCTGCTCATCAAGACTCCAGTGCTTCAGATATTCTCTTACTTTCGGTGAGGGAGAGAAACAAATAGTAATACTGTCATTGGGAAAGGTTACGGTGCCATGTCAGGTCTATACAGGGGTATATGGATGGCTGGGATTTCTTAAAGTCTTTGTAAGTAAAGAAAACGGGTTCATGAGTAACTGATTAGCTGCAGATCTGCCATTGTGGATTTTCATGCGCCAAATCTGCAGCATTGTACAGCAATAGAAGAACTCGCATCCAGATGTTTTGTATGTCAACCACTCCGTAATTTAGAACCACTGCCAGCTCAGGGCTTGATTAAGACCGGCGTCTTAATGAGACGCCGGTCTTAACAAATGTGCCCCAAATTGTAAATGTGGTGCACAGCATGTACATCAGTACTTCAGAGCACATTTTCATTAGTAAACCTCCCCTAGAGGTAACCTCACACTGACTGACAGCTTCCCTGTATAGAAACTCTTATAGGAGCGTGTAAGCCCTGGCGGCAGTGAAACCACTTTTTACGTGAACATAAAATTACAGGAAACTATGTACAGCAGACCTCAGCCCTTCTCTCCAGCGCTGCCCACAGATAAAGTGATGCTATAAAGATGGTGTTGCTTGTCCGCTTATAAAACCTGCACAAGGCCTGGCCTGTCCTACACGTTCAATAAAAGTAAAACTTCTCTATGGAGACATTCATGAACATGTTACACAACTGCGAATAACAAACCATTCCCATGTCCTCCGCACCCTCAGCCATAAAGCCAAACTAGCGTGAAAGATCAAGAATCCGTTGCTCATATCACCTCATCCCCGCAGCTTTAAAGGGGTATTCTGGTTAGAGAAAGTTATCCCCCATCCGCAGAACAGCTATTACAACTGTGGGGGTCCTACCGCTAGGAATCCCACCCATCATAAGTAGAAGGGCCCTGTACCCCATGGAGCCCCGTGAAACGGTAGGAGCGGCTGGTCCAATATGTGCAACTGTCCCGTTCATTTCTATGGGAGCGCTCCGATATCTCCACCAATCTAATAGTTATGCCTTTTCCCTTGGATAGAGGATAAACCTCTCTAAATGGAACAACCCTTTAATTTTGTAACCTGCACTGGAAAGGAGCAGCACTGAGGATCATGGACATGTTCCTTCTCTGCTCACCACTGCTCACCACTGCAATAGCTGCTGCGAGCAGGTAAACAGAGAAAATAAGGCACTGCTCGTAGCGCTGCCTTCTCTTCAATCAGCCGATTGGCAGGGCTTCTGGGAGTCAGACCCCTGCCGATCTGATATTGGTGACCTATACTGAGGATACCCCTACCCCTCCAACCCCTTTAAGCTGCAGGTCTGCAATCCTCAGTCGCGCCTCTTATTGAGTTGTATGGGAGGCAGAAAGGACTTGGCCGTCGGCGGGTTTCGTCGGAATTTCGACTTTTGAAAAAAACAAAAATAATGCATATTCTGATGTGGCCAACATGCGGTTGCCAAACACAAGCGGAGTGATTTCCAAAGACTGGCCTTTTCAGCTGCAAAGTGGCGAGAACGGCGTAAAAACCTGTGCAGGAAGCTCTAGAGACTCAGGCCAAGACACAGGAGCATCATTGTAAAGCAGAACGTGCAGGAGCTGCTTCACAATAAGACTAACCTATAGGACAGTACGGCGGGTACAAGGGAGAAATTGTCATCACATAGGTCACTACTTCTGGGAACAATCTCACTTTTTGCTGCCTGAAAACCAGTTCTGACTAAATTATCCTAAAGCTGCCCATACGTTTTCAATATCAATCAGCCCAACATTATTCCTCCTAAGGGCTCAAGCACACAAACTTATTTTTGGTCAGCATCCGATCTGATCGTGTCGGAGCTGAACCCATTCACTTCAAAGGGGCCGCAAAAGTTGCAAACAGGCTGTCCGCATCTGTATGTCCATTCCGCGGCTCCGCAAAAAGGTAGAACATGTCCTATTCTTGTTCGCATTAGGGACAAGGATAGGACTGGTCTATTAGAGGCCGGCCATTCCATACCGCAAAATACGGAATGCACCTGGTCGGTATCCGTGTTTTGCGGATCCACAAATTGCAGACCACAAAACAGCCTAATGATCAAGCTGGAATCAGAAGTGATCACCGCTGGCAAGTGAAGTTTTGGATGCCAAAGGCCATCTTCAAGGACTGTGTTTGAGCCAACTTTACAGAGCACCATCTTGTCCTTCCATAGGCAATTATCTGTCATGGACGCAGAGACCGTGTGACATACTAAAATCTAGATTTAAGTAATTTTCCACGCCAAAAACTAGCGTGGAAAATAATAAAGGAGTCGGGCCTACCAGCCCTCCTCCTTCACGACCCCTTTTCTTGGCACTCTGGAAAAGCGGCATATGTGGCAAAAAGTTGCAGAATTTGCCGCAAATAACCACTGGAACAAAATCTGCTATATTAATACGCCAAAAACCGGAGTATAATTCAATAAAACAAATGTCCCCCATTGACTACGTTGCATCAGCATTTTTTTGCAGGACCACTGACTCTGTGGTCGGCATTTTGAAGCCGAGTATAAGACATGTTGTTAGCTTTGTGGATCATCCGTGTGCTTTCCGCATCCTTATGTCAGTTCCACAGAAAGATAGAATATATCTACAAAATGCGGACCACAGACCCATTGAAGTAAGCAGTCGTCCACGTGGAATGGAGACGCAGTGGGCTTCCTGCGGCAGATCCACAGTTTTAGGCCCCTTTCACACGACAGTATTTTTTGCGGGCTCCGATCCGCATTTTTCACATGAAAAATGCGGACCCATTCATTTCTATGGGCCTGCAAAAAATGCGGACAGCACACCGTGTGCTGTCCGCATCCGTTTCTCCGTTCCGTGGCCCGCAAAAAAAAAATAGAGCATGTCCTATTCTTGTTCGTGTTACGGACAAGAATAGTACTGTTCTATTAGGGGCCAGCTGTTCCGTTCCGCAAACTACGGAATGCACACGGATGCCATCCGTTGTTTTTGCGGCTCCGCAATTTGCGGACTGCAAAACACAACGTTCGTGTGAAAGAGGCCTTAGGCTTCATTCACACGACCGTATGTGTTTTGCGGTCCGCAAATTGCGGATCCGCAAAAAAAACGGATGACGTTCCGTATGGCATCCGTGTTTCCGTTTTTTTTTTTTTTGCGGATCCATTGAAACAATGTCTATCCTTGTCAGCAAAACGGACAAGAATAGGACATGTTCTATCTTTTTTGCGGAACGGAAATACGGACATACGGAAACAGAATGCACACGGAGTACCTTCTGTTTTTTTTGCGGACCCATTGAAATGAATGGTTCCGCATACGGTCCGCAAAAAAAAACGGAACGGACACGGAAACAAAATATGGTCGTGTGAATGAAGCCTTAAAGTAACAGCAAAGTGGATGAGATAGAGAAATTTCATCCAAAGTCAGTGATAAGGAATCTGCGGTGTAAACTAACCGGCGGTGTGGATTTTAAAACCACGGCATATCAATGTGTGCAGTGGTTAGCCACAGCAGATTTCATCCTTTAATGAAATGCGCTGCAAATAAGCAGCAAAATTAAGGTACAATATCTACAGTGAACAAGGGGCCGGTAAAACCAGCAAAAGAGTCCATTTTTAACTAGTTTTTCATGGGTGCCTTTTTGAAAAACAGTCACCCTCGAATTGTATGGGGGCTGTTGGTCCATGTAAACAGACAAAAAAGGACGTCCTATTTTTTTTACAGCCATTTGAAAAGAGTCATAGGGGGTCATTTATTAAGGGAATTATAACTATTTTAGTTGTAAAAAAAAATTAATTCGGCGTCCTATAATATTTACACTGTGTTCGGCAGGATGTGGGCAGAGTGGGGGCTGTGCCCCAGAAAATTTACGGACATTTATGCCGGGAAACAGGCGTAAATGTTGGCAAAAAAACTACCCCAGCCAGGAGCTGCACGGACTGCCATAGATTCACTTAATTTATGACGAAGTGAACACATAATGAATTAGCAGAAATGTATGGCACCTCAGAGAGAAATCTACGACTGGCGTAAAAAGCCGATCTAAGCAAATCACTGAAATGATTCTGGAAACTGCCATGGGACATGTCGTGTGAATGTACTCTTCCAGCAGGGGTGCTCAACCTTTTCGGGTAAGGGGCCACACTGTCAGACTGAACCAATCTGAAAGGGCCGAAAATAAATAAAACTTAAATCGTTATTACAACCTGAAGCTTTATGGGCATATCAATCGTTTATAGCATAAGGCGACAACAAGTCGTGCTACAAAAAGGGAACAACTACACTGCAACATGCGTCGCACAACATTTATGCCGCACCAATGCCGAGAGACTTTTTTGTAATGACAATGGTGTTGCACCACAACATCCTGCGAGTAGCACAAAAATCTAACTTGGATGGATTTTTTGTGACTGTCTTATGGCGGTGCGACACCATTGACTATCATTATTAAAAAAAAATGTTGCACAATGTTTCAGCGAGCAGTGTAACCCTCGCCTACATATCTGATAGGTGCTGGTTATGCTTCGAGGATCCCCATCTAATGGAAGAATACATAGAAAAAAAACATGCGAACAACCATTAGACACAAACATGAATGTCAGGATGGTTGGGAGCTGAACAAAATGGGATCAAGGGCTGCATGTGGCCCCCGGGCGGCAGGTTGTGTGCCCTGCCTTACAATGAATAGACATATAACATGTACATGTATAACAGAAGTTACACCATATCAACAGAGGAGTACAACACACAAGATGCTAAAGAAGTCTACTCTACCAAAACTGCAATAAAGCTCTACACTTCATATAAAGGCCACAACACTAGGAGGATCAAAATCCTAAATTGTTCTATAATTACGATAATGATAATACAACAGTAGGTGTGATATGCGCCCAATTATTCCCTGTATGTGTGATTGCTAGTATAATCCGACTCCATTCCAAAATGAGTAAGAGTCGTTTCGCAATAGCGGCCACACCCTGCATTAATGAATAACCTTGTAAGAAATGCTGGTGCCTTCCAAAATCTATTTTAGCACAGCGGCGAGTCCCGAGGACGCAGAGCTTACGAGTGATCAGTGCTGAGACAGGAGGGGGCGCAATACAGACTTTACTATCTGGCACAACTCGGCGAAGGAAAGGTCAGGTAAGTTCAGAATGTAGTTATGAAAGGGGTATTCTTGTCAGGAGCCTCCACGTACTCTCTGCTCGGCCGGTGGGGGGGGTTGGAGTGCCGTTATTCACGGGCCGTCCAAAAACACGGCGGTGTCAATAACCACAGACTACCACTGTTCTTAAAGGGGTTTTCCTGGATTGTACTACTGATGACCTATCCTCGGGACACCTGGGACCTCCTCCAATCAGCTGTCTGAGAAGGCACCAGTGGTCCAGTGAGCGCCGCTGACTTCTCAACTTTTCCTAGGCCAGTGACATCACGTTCATCGGTCACGTGGCCTAGGAGCAGCTCAAGTGAATGGGGCTGAGCATGACACCAAGCACAGCCGCTGTACAATGTACGGCACTGTGCTTGGTGAGCGGGGAGAAGGTAGTGGCACTCATGGGAGCACCGGAACCTTCTCAAACAGCTGATAGGCGGGGGTCCCTGGTGTCGGACCCCCACCAATCAGATACTGAGGACCTAACTTTAGGATAGGTCATCAGTAGTACAATCCCGGAAAACCCCTTTAAAATGGACGTGTGACGGCTGCTACAAAAAACCGCCCTCACACGTCCGTTTATCACCGTCATGTGAATGTAGCCTCAGAGTCTCTAAATGACAAATATGATGTGTAATGTATGGATAAACCCTTGGTGTGCACTTCATTTAAATGTAAGAACACCCTTAAAGGTACAGTATGACCTATGTTTTTTGGTTTTAATTTTATTTTTTTTTAAACTAAGTAAAGGGGTTTTCCAGGAGTTTAATATTGATAGCCTATCCTCAGGACAGGTCATCAATATCTGACTGGAGGGGACCCGACACCCCCAGTGATCAGCTAGGGGAGCTGTAGCAGGCACTGCGGCCTCTTCCTAGGCCCGAAACATCACATTCATTGGTCACATGGCCTAGGCACAGATCAGTTCCAGGCCTGGGCTGCAGGACCAAGCACAGCTGCTGTACAATGTACGGTGGTACGCTGTGAAAGGGCCTCTTCAAAGAACTGATGGACGGCAGTGCCGAGTGTCAGAACCAATCCAATCAGATACTCATGATCTACCCCGAGGATGAAGATTGCTTGATAAGCCAGTTTCATATGCCAATATAAAAAAAAAAAAAGTGAACTGTAAAAAATTAATAGGTGTACACCTCAACAAATTGGCTACATTTTGGAAAGTCCCATATCTTGGGATTGGTAGCAGATAGAAAAATTCTGACCTTTTTTGAAAGCTGGCATTCCAAGCTTTCAAATCATACCAAAATCACAGTATTATATCCAGTATATCAGAAGATATAGCTGTTAGAAATCAAGTCGGGAGAGAAAGCTGTTTTTAGTTTCACTTTCAGCCGGGCACTTGGGAACTGTTTTCCTGCAGAATAAAAGTGCTTTTCCTGGACATGTAATACAGACACACAGTGCACACAGGTATGTCTGGGATGTGACATGTAATACAGACACACAGTGCACACAGGTATGTCTGGGATGTGTCATGTAATACAGACACACAGTGCACACAGGTATGTCTGGGATGTGACATGTAATACAGACACACAGTGCACACAGGTATGTCTGGGATGTGACATGTAATACACACACAGTGCACACAGGTATGTCTGGGATGTGACATGTAATACACACACAGTGCACACAGGTATGTCTGGGATGTGACATGTAATATACACACACAGTGCACACAGGTATGTCTGGGATGTGACATGTAATACACACACAGTGCACACAGGTATGTCTGGGATGTGACATGTAATACACACACAGTGCACACAGGTATGTCTGGGATGTGTCATGTAATACAGACACACAGAGCACACAGGTATGTCTGGGATGTGACATGTAATACAGACACACAGTGCACACAGGTATGTCTGGGATGTGACATGTAATACACACACAGTGCACACAGGTATGTCTGGGATGTGACATGTAATACAGACACACAGTGCACACAGGTATGTCTGGGATGTGACATGTAATACAGACACACAGTGCACACAGGTATGTCTGGGATGTGACATGTAATACACACACAGTGCCCACAGGTATGTCTGGGATGTGACATGTAATACAGACACACAGTGCACACAAGTATGTCTGGGATGTGACATGTAATACACACACAGTGCACACAGGTATGTCTGGGATGTGACATGTAATACAGACACACAGTGCACACAGGTATGTCTGGGATGTGACATGTAATACACACACACAGTGCACACAGGTATGTCTGGGATGTGTCGGGCAGTGCTGTTAGTTATATAGGTGAAAAACAGGTGGAAGACTCCCTTTAAGGATTAACATCTATCCAACAGTGTTAGGGCTCATGCACACGAACGTATTTTCTTTCCGTGTCCTTTCCGGGGTTTTTTTGCGGACTGTATGCAGAACCATTCATTTCTGGTTCAATAGTTTTTTATTGGATTTTCATCCTCATTTTTTATGAGGCTACATTTTGGAAAGTCCCATATCTTGGGATTGGTAGCAGATAGAAAAATTCTGACCTTTTTTGAAAGCTGGCATTCCAAGCTTTCAAATCATACCAAAATCACAGTATTATATCCAGTATATCAGAAGATATAGCTGTTAGAAATCAAGTCGGGAGAGAAAGCTGTTTTTAGTTTCACTTTCAGCCGGGCACTTGGGAACTGTTTTCCTGCAGAATAAAAGTGCTTTTCCTGGACATGTAATACAGACACACAGTGCACACAGGTATGTCTGGGATGTGACATGTAATACAGACACACAGTGCACACAGGTATGTCTGGGATGTGTCATGTAATACAGACACACAGTGCACACAGGTATGTCTGGGATGTGACATGTAATACAGACACACAGTGCACACAGGTATGTCTGGGATGTGACATGTAATACACACACAGTGCACACAGGTATGTCTGGGATGTGACATGTAATACACACACAGTGCACACAGGTATGTCTGGGATGTGACATGTAATATACACACACAGTGCACACAGGTATGTCTGGGATGTGACATGTAATACACACACAGTGCACACAGGTATGTCTGGGATGTGACATGTAATACACACACAGTGCACACAGGTATGTCTGGGATGTGACATGTAATACAGACACACAGTGCACACAGGTATGTCTGGGATGTGTCATGTAATACAGACACACAGAGCACACAGGTATGTCTGGGATGTGACATGTAATACAGACACACAGTGCACACAGGTATGTCTGGGATGTGACATGTAATACAGACACACAGTGCACACAGGTATGTCTGGGATGTGACATGTAATACACACACAGTGCCCACAGGTATGTCTGGGATGTGACATGTAATACAGACACACAGTGCACACAAGTATGTCTGGGATGTGACATGTAATACACACACAGTGCACACAGGTATGTCTGGGATGTGACATGTAATACAGACACACAGTGCACACAGGTATGTCTGGGATGTGACATGTAATACACACACACAGTGCACACAGGTATGTCTGGGATGTGTCGGGCAGTGCTGTTAGTTATATAGGTGAAAAACAGGTGGAAGACTCCCTTTAAGGATTAACATCTATCCAACAGTGTTAGGGCTCATGCACACGAACGTATTTTCTTTCCGTGTCCTTTCCGGGGTTTTTTTGCGGACTGTATGCAGAACCATTCATTTCTGGTTCAATAGTTTTTTATTGGATTTTCATCCTCATTTTTTATAAGTAAACAAGGGGAAAGAGTACAAAATACATTGTAGTACATTTTACAATATTGTAGAGAAATACAAATTTAAGGTATTTTCATAATAGTATATGGTATAGTTAACATTAGGAAGTGATCACATGACCGGTAGCCCTTCTTGCTTATGTCCAGTCACTAGTTCCCTCCCATTCATTAATCAGATTTGTACTCTATATACAGAGGGAAAGAGAGAGACGTCGTCTCAGGGTTTTTTTTTAAAAAAAAGAGAACATAAACCGCAAACAATAACAAAAAAAAGGAAGAAAGAAAGAAACAGGTGTTCAATATAGTCTTTGTTTTGAGTCAGGATCTCATATATATATATATATTTTATTTATTTATTTTTTTATGTTTATATGCGCTTAGTAGTTTACAAACAGTGAACCATTCATTTCAATGGGTGCACAAAAAAAAAAAAAAACGCAAGTTACTCCGTGTGCATTCCATTTCCGTATGTCCGTATTTCCGTTCCACAAAAAACAGAACATGTCCTATTATTGTCCGCTTTACAGACAAGCTGTTCCGTTCCACAAAATACATACAGTCGTGTGCATGAGGCCTTTCTGTAAACTTCACTTTTTAACTTTTGGCAAGTGCAGCATAAAATCCCCAAAAGATTTGTTTGTGCACAATATGTCTTTGGGTGGCAACTGGAATACACTGATTACACATGGGCTACTGACTTATATGGGAGAGCGCTCTAGGCAAGATCTGTGACCTGTGCAGAGGTCATTATGCAGGGAGGGGGAGGTGACTCAGTGGCCAGTGTGAAAACTGCCAGACTTGAGGTTTCTTTTGAAACAGCCGTCATAAAAGGGAAAAAAAAATCTTAAATATGTTTAACACAAACATTTGATTAAAACAATATGCCATCTTGTGATGAGACATTCGCTGCAAACAATGTGGCGATAATGGAGTAACACCGCAGCACACGCAGGGCCCCTGTATCGGTGGTCTTCTTTCCTGAGCACCAAAAAGGTGAACATTGCACCATATGGTGTCCGCATCTGTTTCTCAGTTCCGTTTTGCGGATCCGCAAACATAAATCCTCCTGTCCTACTTTTCCTCCAATTTTGATGTCCGTTTTTTGATGTCCGGATAGTATTCCGTTTTTTTGCGGACCCGTAGACTTCAATGGGGCTATGTCCTGATTTTCACGGACAAGTATAGGACATGTTTCATTTGTTTTGCGGAGACATGGAATGGAAAAAAAGGGCCCATAGAAGTGAATAGGTCAGTATGTAATCCGCAAAAAAAATGTATCCGCATTTTTGCGGATATCATACGGTCGTCTGAATGAGCCCTACGGATGATGTTCCGTATGTCATCTGTGTTTCCGTTTTTTTTTTGCGGATCCATTGTAACAATGCCTATCCTTGTCAGCAAAACAGACAAGAATAGGACATGTTCTATCTTTTTTGCGGAATGGAAATACGGACATACGGAAACGGAATGCATACGGAGTATCTTCCGTTTTTTTGCGGACCCATTAAAATTAATGGTCCCGCATATGGTCAGCAAAAAAAAAAAAAAAAACGGAAAGGCCAAGGAAACAAAATATGGAAGGATTACCAGACTACACCACTCCGAAGAAAATAATCTTACCGCACATAAAGACAACGCGCATTGTTACGAAGCTACAGAAACCGTGGAGTACACATATTATGACCAAACAAACAAAACACTTTATAAAAGCAGGTCTCATCAGTCCCTTCTCCAGCTAGAACCAGGGTAGGCCCCAATCACAGTTACATTAGGAATCTGGTAGCCTGATCCAGCTGAGGACCATATACAGCATAGCCGGGTACGACCATGTACCGCCAGATCCCTATTGAACACTGCACGCAACAGGTTTTGTCCGGCCTATTCCCGGTACATTTGCTGGGGAGCGGCCAAATCTCAGCTGGATCCTATTATAGTCAATGTGGATCCAGCAGCACAGTCACCGGCAATGGCGAGTTCCGGAAGTCTGATCCTCAGCCAGATGAGGCTACCGGATTCCAAATGTAACTGTGAACAGGGCCTTAGGGTTACTATGTCATTTTCTTTGTAACATAATGCTGCTCATACATAATAGCGGTCATCCGACAGCCCTCACCCGATGAACACAAACATGCACTCTTTGCTCAGCAGAGCATGCATGTCTATTTGAAGACAAGCAACCTCAATACTTTTGGCAGCGCCTTATCTCCCATCACCACTAAGGACCTGCCAGTAACCCACACCGTGAAGTCCATGAACGTGTGGCTGTGTCAGGTACTTAACACTCAAGTAAGGCTTCATGCACACGACTCTATGAATGGGGCCGCAAAAAATGCGTCCCGTGGCCCCGCAAAAAAGATAGAACGTGTCCTATTCTTGTCTGTTTTGTGGACAAGAGTAGGCATTTGTAATAATGGGCCGCCCATTCCCCATCCAAGTTTTGCGGATCCTCAATTTACGGACCACAAAACACAGCGTGGTCACATAATTTTAGCCATTTGCGTCTGAAATCCGTTATTTTAGATGGAGGGTATGGCCAATGAACGTATCCCTCCTTGTCCTACTACTTATTCCGCAGTAGGTGGCACTTGGAACTTGTGTTCCAGGTTTATTGCGCCGACGCTATATTTTAGGGGTTTGCTGACTTTATGTTTCGGAGCCCGGTAGTTGTGAACTATTGGTAGGGCTTGTTTCTGGTCTAGCAATGGAGCAGCAGTCACATTACCTGATACATATAGTTCTGCACAAGAACTGTATACACAAAAAAGCAGGAAATTCTGTACCTAGGTCTGAACTACGGCTTCAAAAAATGCACTTTGCTTCTGTGTCCAACTTTTTACTCCCATTAAAGTATTGCAGATACGGCAGATCCACCGACATCTAACGTGTATGGCGGGTTTTACTGTAAGGGTATTACAGTACTAGTAGGACCGGCTGTTATTGTTGGCATCTATGTCTTGAATTGAACAGTAATGAATTAAGGCCAGCACGTATCTGACGTCAGCATCTTATTACACAAAAGAAGGGGGATTGTTCTTTCAGGGAGACGCATGACCATTTCATCAGATTCTCAGATTAGCATCCGCATAATACATACTCTGAACCCTTATCATTCCAGAGGAGCTTATACAAATGCCACTCTATAAGAACGCTGCTGGGGGAAAAACGGAAAGGGTTCGGATTCTGAGGGGTCTGGAAAATAATGAAAACATGTACCATATGAACCATATTTGTCATGTGTAAACACAACCCGATTAGTAACATCTTATGACCTCGAGCTTCTGGATCTAGAAAACACGATGCTACAGAAGATCTGCCTTCCAAATGATGCTTGTGGGAAGCTGGAGGTGGCACCTATATTACGGCACATTGAAGAATATCTGCTGTGTGTGCACATGGCCTGATGGTCCTTGTAAGAAATGCATCTTAATTAGACAGGCATAATAAGGCTACATTTTTACACTAAATGTCAGCCATGAAAAAAATAGGACATGACACCATTAAAATCAATGGGACCTCTTAACTGCCGCTTAGACAAGAGTGCAGCATCTAAGGGCAGTTACAAACTGGCACGCTAGTTCAATGTGGCCTTTTAGGGGTAAAAATAAACAAACAAACAAATAAATAAATAAATAATCACTCACTTCATCCACTTTCATGCGCAGGGGCAGTCGCTCCTCTCTTGATTGTGAAGGATGTGCGGTCACTGTGATGACATCATCACGTTGAGAACAGGTTCTTACAACGAGACCTTCTCAATCAAGAGTGGAGCCACTGCCTCTGTCTGTGCGCTAGTGGATGAAGAACATTACAGCTGAGGACCATTATTGGAGGCCACTATGGGGACCACTATAACAGCTAGGGGGCCACTATTATAGCTAAGGACCACTAAGGGGGACTCTATTATAGCTAGGGGCCACTATATGAGGGACAATAATACTGCTGGGGGCCATTATGTATACTGCAGGGGTTGGAATTTTATTTTAAAAAAGCCCATTAAATTCATCCATTTTTTTAACGACCGTGAACAACAGATGCAAAACGGCCATTAAAAATGGACAGGCGGCCAGAAAATCAAAGCAGAAATGGTTGAAAAATGGCCATGACAGTGTGCCTGTTTTTAATAGCCGTTGTTCTCAAGACATAAAACGATCACTTGGCTGAAGCAACAATCCTGAAATACCTACTAATAAAATATGCTAGTTTTAAGCTTAGACTACACCTGCAGATCATCCAGGCGATTGTTGGGAGGGAAGTGTTCCTTCCTGTCAATCACCTGCTTGTCAGTGAAGGAGACCGATGCTATTACATACAGCGATCTCCTCCTTAGTATGGGGTGGAGTGATCGCTAAAGCAATCACTCATCCCCATAACGATTCATTGTTTGCCGGCAGCAGATCATGATTACACGGCACAATCTGCCGCCGGCAAACAAGGGTTTTTAAGGGTAAATGCACACGATCAGGATTTATCTGCAGACAATCCGCACTGAAATCCGCAGGTGTTCCCAGTGAAATTCGTGCGGTAAATCCGCACCAATTGGTGCGGATTTGCGTGCGGATTTTTTTTCAAGTGAATGGAGAAAATCCTCATGAAATCCAGACAGGAAAAATAAAATAAATTGACATGCTGCGGATTGTAAAATCCGCACTAAAAAAATCCGCATCGTGTGCATTGAGAATTTCAAATTGTCATAGAATATAATGTACATGACCTACGGACCAGATTTTCCGCACGCAAATCCGCACGTAATCCTGATCGTGTGCATTCACCCTAAACCTGCTGAAAGATTCCAATTACGAGCATTTGCTTGTCTGTCGGCGGCAGTATTAGGGCTCATGCACACAACCGTAATTATTTTACAGTCCACAAAACATGGGTGACTTTCTATTTTTCTGCAGAATGGATATATGGAAACAGAAAGCACACAGACTGCCTTCCGTTTTTTTTTTTTTGCAAACCCATTGAAATGCATAGTTCCACATACAGTCCGCAGATTAACGGCCGCTGCCAGATCATCGAAACAAGCGTTTCTTGTTAGTGATGATCTGCACAATAATCTGAAGAGAAATATAAGCTTAAGGCCCCATTCACACGTCCTGATTTTTGCTCCGCATCCTATCCGCGTCTGATCCGCAACAACGGATCTAAAATGCGGATAGCATGCGGATTCATTCATTTCAATGGTTCCTGAAAAAATGCGGACATCACTCCGTGTGTTGTCTGCATCCGTGTTTCCGTTCCGATTGTCCACAATAAAAAAAACAGCATGTCCTACTTTCATCCCGAAATTGCGGTCCGTAGCCCAATATAAGTCTATGGGACGTCTGTAAATGTGGAAGACATGCGGAAAGGCATCCGCATTTGCGGATTCCGTTCCAGGAGGGTAGAAAAGAAAAAAAAAAAAAGAAAAAAGAAAAGAAAAGGTACAGATGTTATTCAGCCGGATCCGCAAAAAACAGATGACATATGGATACATACTTTCCGTTTTTTACAGAAAAACAGAAGGGATGTGCTGGAAAACAACGGATCCGCAAAAAACTGACCGTTTTCCAGGATGTGCACAAATACGGACGTGTGAATGGAGCCTTAGGCTGTGTTCACACTCCCTTTAGGATGTTCCGAGATTGTCATACTGGACCAAAAAATACCGCTGCATGTCATGCAAAATCAAAGACGAGACGCAAAACCCAACACTGCCAACGTTTGCTGTAAGACGGACGGGGCAGAGTGGTGCGGCTTCCATTTATACAAGGGCAGCAAAAACAACCCCATTAAGAGGAACGGAAATTATTTTCAGTCACAGAAGTGACAGCAAAAAATCTGCTGTGTGTGAATATGCCCAGTGAATGATCTCCTTTTCTGCTCCCTTCCATGTCCTTAGCCTGTTGTATAAGGCTCCATTCACACGTCCGTATTTTTGCACATCCTGGAAAACGGTCAGTTTTTTGAGGATCCGTTGTTCCGCAAAAAACTCCGTTTTCCCATGACATCCGTTCCATCTTTCCGTAAAAAACGGAAAGGATGTATCCATATGTCATCCGTTTTTTGCGGATCCGCAAAAAACGGAAGGATGAATAACATCTTTTTTTTTCACCCCTCCTGGAACGGAATCCGCAAATACGGATGACATGCGGATGGCTTTCCGCATGTCTTCCGCATTTACGGAAGTCCCATAGACTTGTATTGGGCTACGGACCACAAAACAGGAGGAAAAGTAGGACAGGAGGATTTCTGTTTGCGGATCCGCAAAACGGAACGGAACAGATTAACGGATGCGGACAACATACGGTGCAATGTCCGCAGATTATCAGGACCCATTGAAATGAATGGATCCGCAAAATATCTGCAAAAACCGGCCGCAATTGCGGAACAGATGTGGATAGATTGCGGATGTTTTAAACGGACGTGTGAATGTAGCCTAATTGAATGGTTCCAGTATACGTTTACGGCCATAGACAGTGAGTGCCAGGAGCTCCAGGGACCAAAACCTATAAGCCTGTGTACCCAGTCTAGCATTCAGCTGAAAAGGACATTTGGGAGGAGTGCTGTGAGAAGAACTTTCCTGACAGCAGCTCCTTATGACAAAATCATAACTTAGGTAAACCATCTCAACCTCCTGTCTCAATAAAACATTTATAGACAGTATAAAATGGGCAAGGTCTTAACGAACAATAAAAGTGGAGACCCAACACGTGAGGGACCGAGGTGAAGCATGTGTCTGGTGTCCCTCTATTCCAGGGAAATGTAAAGCACTCGGCTGCCTCAGATTGTACCGAGAGAATGAATGGAGTGCCAGCTCATGTGCTCAACCTCCATGCAAGCCATTAAGGGGATGCCGCATCTCTATTCTTGGGATCAGTGTGGTTCCCAGCGATGGGATTATTATATCCCGTGAAGGTTTAGATGTAAAGACAACCCCTTGTTAAAGGATTTGGCCTATCCTCAGGTTAGGTCATCAATATCAGATTGGCAGGGTCCAACACCTGGCGTCTCCCGTCTCGAGCAGGAAGAGATATGGCATGTGAGCACTGTGCGTGCCGTCTCTTCGTACAGCTGATCGGCGGGGGGGCTGATAGGTCATCAATATTAAAAGCCTGGACAACCCCTTTTAAGTGGTTTTCCGTGATTTTTTAACTGGTGACCTATCCTTTGGACAGGTCGTCAGTATCATTTCAGTGGGGGTCTGACACCCGTGACCCCCGCCGATCAGCTGATTGAGAAGGCATGGGCGCTCGCAGTAGCACCATGGTCTTTTTGCGGCTTTGTCTAGGCCATGTGACATCACGTTCATCAGTCACATGGCTGAGGGGCTGCTCAGCCCCATCCACTTCAATGTATGGCGTGGTGTTTGATGAGCAGTGAGAAGGCCATGGTGTAAGCACAGGTACCTTCTCAAACAGGTGACCGGGGAGCGTCCTGGGCGTCGGACCCCACCTATCAGACACTGATGACCTTATCCAGTGGAATATCCAGTTGAGGAAATCCCAGAAAACCCCTTTAAATACAGTCATCACATTTTTGCAGTGGATCGTAGAGGAAGAAGAAGTCTATATGGTAGCCTCAACATTCACACAAGTCATCAGTGCAGCTTCTGACTCAGTGATCGGCTCCTATGTAATTATCCCTTCCCACAGTGTATAGGCTGATAAAAATAACTAGGTCTGGATAATATCCTTCCTACACATCTGCAATCCAACTATTCACTGCCTGGTGTTTAACCATATATGTCATATGATTTATATGATGGTCATGGAGGGGTCCCCCCCACCGATCATAGAGGTCTACAATACGGTACTCCTGGAAAACCATGCACACGTGGGGTAAGGTGCAGTACGTCACAGTATCCGGATGTACATGGAAAACGGAGGCATACACTAGAACAGTACGGCTCTCTGCAGTTCTGTAGTGCCCGACCAGGAGACCAGTACATCTGTCAATCAAAGCGGAGGATAGGAGATGTAGTGCAGAGGGCACGTCAGCGTGAGGGACCAACTTGCGAATGAAACGCGACAAAAGTTCTTTTTCAAAGTTCCCCTGCTAACAAAAGCATCCATTTGGCCGCATTTTTTGCGGATCGGATGCAGACACATCCATGGGGCTGCGAAAGATGCGGACAGGACATAGCATTCATTTTTAACATAGTGCAGTACTTGCTGAAGGAAAAAATGCCGGTATCCATGTTTTGCGGATTTGCGACTTGCAGACTGCAAAATGGATACGGTCGTGTGGATTTGGATTTAAAATCTAACCAGCACCGTCATCAGTTTTCCAGGGTCCAAACTGATGATAGATTCCTTCAAGGTACCGGTTCCTGCACCTGAGGCAGATTACGTGTGGTTTCTCCGCATGGATTTTCGTGCAGAAAAACCGCAGCGTGATACAGTACCAGCAAAGTGAATGAGATCTGTCAAATTTGATGTACACTTTACTTTTTATTTTATTCCATACAGTTTTTAAAATCTGCAATATTTCAATGATTTGTGCACTTTCTGTACAGTGGTTTTCCCCATGGACTTCAATGGTGTTGAGTCCAGAAAACAAAAAAAAAACAAAAAAAAAATCACACAAAAAAACAATGATGAACAATTAGGATTTATATGTGCGGTTTTGGCGCTGATTTCATGCGAGTTCTCTGCATTAGAATTTGCACTGTGTGCAGGTACCCATAAAGCCTATGCTCAAATACACAAGAGGCCTCCTTCACACATCTGTGTCTGTGATGACGGGCATGAAAAGATGGTCAGCGGGTCATCCGTGAAAGATCTGTTGTGTCCATTTTTTGCCCTCCGTGTGTCATCCGTATTCCACAGACATCGCTAGGCTGAAAATTCGTTTCCTGAGCATCTCCTACCAATGGTCTGTGATAACCCTGGACCAAATGCACATGTGCGCGAGAGATCTAAACTCACAAAAATAGAGCATGCTTCCGTGGTGTCACCACGGGCCCAAGGGCTACAGAAAACCATGTGTGAGAATACAGTGGATGAAATGAGCGGTCCGCGGACACCACCACGGAGGGCACAGGTCTGTACGAGGCCTGAAAGAGGCCTTACTACAAAGCGTGATCTCCGAGGCAAAATCCACTTTACCCCGAGATTGAAGAAGCTCCAGCAGCAGACCACTGATGATCAGGCTTGGCAATTACAGCATGGAAGAAAAATCAAAATCCAATAGGGCACAATGTGGCTGTATTAGTATTACGGACCCATACCCTACCGTAAATTTACACCCAGAGATTACAAGCCTGCGGTATGTTACCGCGCATGCTGCTGAGGATCCGCCAGCACTGACCGGCCAAAAAGGGTTGGGACGCCCGCTATTGACAAGGGAAAAGAAAACACCCACTGGTTAACGTCTTCATACATGTCCAGTAAGAACAACAGAAGAAAGGCTCCAGAATCATTACTCTACGGGACATACAAGTATTTGCACGGCGGTATGTGTTTTGCGGTCTGCACACTGAGAATCTGCAAAACACAGATACCGGCCGTGTGCAAGCTGCCATTTTTTTTTTCACTTCTGTAGAAATGTCCTACCCTTTTCAGCAAAATTTTTTTTTGTGGGCCGGCTGAATGAACACATGGATGCGGACAGCACATAATATGCGGTGCGAATTTTGCCGAACCATTGAAATGGATCGGTCTGCATCTGATCCACAAAAAATGGGGATCAGATGTGGACTAAAAATATGGTTGTGTGCCTGGGACCTAAAACAGACCATGTCAGGAGTGACAACAAGGCCTCCCATACTCTGATGCTCGCCTCTGCCCTACGCTAAATCGCGCAGGGCAAAGGTATTTTGGCCAGTTCCGGTTACGAACCAGGCCCTGCCAAGTGGAGGCTTCCACCCAGCAGTGACCCCAGTGACGTCACCGGCACTGATGGGCGGGCTGCAGCTCTGCCCTAGCCTGTGACACAACTAGGGAAGCGCTAAAGCCGGCACATCAGAGCCGGTGACGTCACCGAACTCACTGCCTGGGTGAACTCCTGGGTATGTCCGGGTTCAGAGCTCTTGATTCTGAAACTCTACTTTTCAGGTTCTTTTCTACTGATGTCCAAGGATATTTTTAGCCGGACAGATAAAGTCCAGGAGGGTGATGTGGTGATCTAATCGGCTTCTACGGTCATGTCTACATCCAATGAAGCAATCCTAGCAGATCATTAGGTACATGCAGCCTCGCAGCGGCTTTTCTTCACATAAAGGAAAAACAAACAGAATGAGGGTAGACTACTCGTGACTACTTGAGCACGCCACATCCTACAAGGAACATAACATTTTCCTTCTCAGATCACTGTATTAAGTTACAAGGGAATGACAACTACTGTCTGACAGGGAATCTGATAAAATGCTGGGAGAATGACTAATGGGTTCAGCTAAGGTTATACACTGCCCTTTATAAGTTTCACAGGCTGGCGCTATACATAGTCCTGCGAAAAAGCAAAACGCAGTACTGTATGCACTGGTGAGCAGCTGCTAATAAAGTTACCTTGATTCAAAATGAAATAAGTCACATAGAGCAAAGTGCTCAAGGGTGTACACTAGATGTGAGCAAACTTGTGGTTTCAAGTTCGGTGTACAAGGTTTGGGTTATCTAACAATTCCGTTATGGATTCTGCTACAATGGAAAATAACTTATGGTCCGTGATAGCAGAATCCATAACAGAATTTATTTGTTCTGCTCCAAACTTATGACAAAACTCCTCTATCTTCTGGGACGACATGAAAAGCTTAGACATTTTTTTCTTGATTCCTAGAAAGAACGATAGTTAATTGCATGTAATGTAGGGCTGGACGCCTCCCCGGAGAGCAGCACACCATCACCTAGGCTCCCGCTGATGGCATCCTTCTGGTGTTGTTTTCTAAGGAGGACAAGTTCTTTACGACCACTGAATATACAGCATTAAAATGGCCCCTGAAGGCGACAGTAACTTATCTGCCCCATGCTTATCAAAGCTATAGCCTATTCTTTGCTTACATGGAGGACAGGCCCGACCTGTCATGTCACATCCTGTGACCCCACCAAGTGAAAAACTACTAAAGGGGTTGTCAGTGTTATAAAAAAAAAATATAGATAGCACTGTAAAGGCAGCAAAAAAAATAAAAATCTATATTTTCTCATTTCCCTGGTTTTCTGGACTCTCTTTACCTGCAATAACAACATTTTCTGCCCCTCCCCCTGCTCTGCAAAGGGAGTGAATACAAGAGCTGCCCTGAGTGACATGTCTGCCTGCTGGAAGACTCAGCAGCATGTTGTATGTGTAGGACTACAAGTCCTAGCTGTACAATGACACTGCCGATACAGACAGGATCTCCCCCCTACCTGTTCTTGTGCAATACTCTGCAGATCTTCTCTAGTCTGTCAGCTCCTGTGCCCAGCATTTATCTCCTCACTGTCTGCAGCTTTCAGCCCAGAGTCTGTGCTGGCTGAAGAGGTTAAAATCTTATCTGAAAGAATCCAGGGAAAGAGCAGTAGCCTGCAGTGCAAGGGCCGTGGCCAGTGAAGTCTCTTATCTGATCTCTGAGGCTTGAGCACCAAACATCAGCAGAGTAGGGAGAGAAGCTGACATCACAGGTCATGTGACCCTCTGAAGGGGCCACTGAAGTTAAAGTGCATTGAAAAAAACATTATATTTGCCTAGTTAGAAACATACAATGGGCAAAAAAATAACTCGGAGAAGCCCTTTAAGGACCAGAGAAAGGTGTATATGGAGCACAGGCATTTTTTCATGTTAATGGAAATTACCAGTAATAAAGTGTAATATTCCCAGTTATAATAAGTTTGTTCTGCAGCTAGAGGCTTGCCCTAGAGAGCTGATGGCACATATTCACACCCAGAATTCTGCTTTTTTTTACTGACAGGTTTAAATAACATGTTATATTTATTATACAGGTAGCAGCAAACACAGTGATACTATGTATGTGTGCATGTGTGATTTCTTCCAATCATTTTTACAAAAAAAATAGGGAAAAAATATATTTACTTTTTAGTAAACATTAATAACCTTTAAAGAGCCCACAAAACTGGCTGACCTGTTACATGTGCACTTGGCAGCCAAAGACATCTGTGTTGGTCCCATGTTCATATGTGCCCGCATTGCTGAAAAAAATGATGACGTTTTAATATATGCAAATGAGCCTCTAGTAGCAATAGGGGCATTGCCGTTGCACTTAAAGGCTCTGCTCTCTCTACCGCTGCCCTTTTCAGTTGACAGGGCCAGATGTCATCAGGTTTATACTGCCTGGTCCTGTCAAAGTGCAGAGGGTGCGGCAGGGGCAGAGAGAGCAGAGCCTCTAGGTGTAATGACAACGCCCCCGTTGCTCCTAGAAGCTCATTTGCATATAATAAAACATCATTTTTCTCACCAATGCGGACACATAGGAACATGGGACCAACACAGATGCCTTCAGCTGCCAAGCGTACATGCAGAGGTGAAGTGAATCAGACCCCACCAATCTGACATTAAACAGGTCAGGAATTATGAATTTTGAAGACACGGAAAACCCCTTTAAGCCTCTGCTCACATCTACATTCAGGTGTTGTCAGGGTTTTTCAAGTTTTCCAGCATTTCCTATGGCAGGAATGGCGCACAGTGCAGAGATATTCCTGCTGTCAACATAGCAAAACCTATTAAAGTCAATGTGGGGGGGGGGGGTTACCAAAACTGGTGTAAAGTAGAACTGGCTCAGATTCCACCTTTCATTTTTCAGAGCTTCTTTTAAAAATGCAAACAGTCACGAATTGGTTGCTATGGGCAACTAAACCAGTTTTAATTTACTATAGGTTTGATAAATCTCCCCCAATGGGGTCCATCTGTGACTGCTTGGATCTGAGGAAACACTGACCTGTCGGAGCATCATGGCTTCAGTTATAAACAGCAGTCATGAAGCTATAAAAAAAATTAAAATAAAATACAAAAAAAAAAAAAAAAAAAAAATCACACATAAATGGTGGGAATATAACGACTGCTAATCCGCCTCAGGCCCACTGTTTGCAGTCGGCAATACGGCATGTGGCACACACGCTCGTGTGCATGAGCATGCTGAAGCTAGGTCATCAATATTGCACTCCCAGAAAACTCCTTTAAAATGGCCCGCTTTGCCGCACACAATACCGTAGCTCATGTGTGACGAGTGGTCGCACTGCGTCCTCCAGAAATCGCAAAGGAAAGTGTAAAAGGGTGGGAGACAAAAGAGGGGGCAGGTGAGGTCACTACAACAAAAATGTCATGGCACTACAAAGCACAAAGCGCTGGAGAAGCACCTCATAGGCGATAAGGTGAACAGGTCACAGCGTAAAATTACAGGACTAACAAGTTTCACGACAAAGACCTGACAGCGGTGAGGTGAAACAAGCAACACAAAGCTGTAACAACCACAAATGCCACTGAAAGTAACGTATCTCGCCTTCAAAGAGGACCCGTCACCAGTCCTGACACGTCCGCTTTAGTAGACACCTGTTGTTCCTCAGTTATTCCTCCCGGAAATTTATGAATATATGGCCAATGGGGTGTTTCCAGTTGGGGGGGGGGGGGGGGGGGGTTGTCCCTACAAATTAATACACTGTCCTGTCAGTGCTGTCACTGCATAGAAACACGCAGCTCTATAAGGCCTGGTTCACACTTCAGTTATTTCCATCAGGTAGGGCTCATGCACATGAATGTGTGCCGCCCGTGCCGTGCCCTGGGGACATCGTCCTAATGGCCTGCGCTGACGGATGCAGACTCATTCAATTTGAATTGGTTCGTGATCTGTCCGCACCGCAAAAAAAAAAAAAATAGAGCATGGTCTACTTTTTTTGCGGTGCCGAGGCACAGACTGAAATGCCACTGAAGTGCTCTGTAGCGCTTCCAAGGCCTTCCACTCCGTATCTTGCAGATTGCGGACCTAGTCAATTTTGCGGGCCGGAATACAGGCACGGCCGGCGTGCATTTGTGTGCATGAGCCCTTATTGTGAACTTATCTAGTAGTAGTGGAGTCTAATGGAAGGATTTCCACCTGTTTCATGTTTTTGATGGAAGTGTGAACTAGGTCTTACAAGGGAAGTGGTAACAGAACCATGGAAAGTATACGCACGTACACCATGCCGATTACAGCTGTAGGGGCGCAAGCGTTTCTGTCCCTTTGTTCCAAAGATTGTGGGGGGTCCCAGACCTCTACACCAATTACAGCTGCTGACAACTCACTACGACAAGTCAGAAAGTTTTCAAATATTACACTTTAAAAGTATTAAAAATCTCAGAAAACCCTTTGACCCAAAGTGTCAACGACAAATCTGGAATGAAACTCATTTACATAGCTAACCACACCCACTTTTCAAAACTGCAGTGACTGGTGTAAGGCCCCTTTCACACAAGCGAGTTTTCCGCGCGGGTGCAATGCATGACGTCAACACATAGCACCCGCACTGAATCCTGACCCATTCATTTCAATGGGTCTGCGTACATGAGTACGTGTTTTTTTTCACGCATCAGTTCTGCGCTGCGTGAATAACGCAGCATGTTCTATATTTTGTGTTTTTCACGCAGCCCTGGTCCCATAGAAGTGAATGGGGATTCAGTGAAAAACGCATTGCATCCTGAAGCGAGTCCGGATGCAATGCGTTTTACACTGATGGTTGCTAAGAGGTGTTGTTTAAAACCTTCAGTTTATCACGCGCGTGAAAAACGCATCAAAACGCATTGCACCCGCACGGAAAAAAAAAACTGAACGTAATTGCAGACAAAACTGACTGAACTTGCTTGCAAAATGGTGCAAGTTTTCCTGAACGCAACCTGATCTAATCAGTCACGCTCGTGTGAAAGGGGCCTAAAACTGCAAAAAGTTGCAAACTTTTTTGCTCAAGTGAGTACAAAAGCCCCATTTCATGACTTTTTGAAGTCAGAATTCTGGAGTGGAGACATGATAAATCAGGGTCTAATGCTGCACTAACATAAATGTACCTGCTGTCACAATGAAAGGAGTCTGCGTGCTAAAATAGGGGTTAATTTACTATATACTGCACATTTATTTATTGACTGGAGGAATGTGACAAGAAGCGGGCCCTGTACATCATATCATGTTTGGAAGCATTCCCCTGTCTTAAAGGGTTTCTCCGGGTTACAGACATTGATAACCTATCCCGATACTCCAGCTGTTCTGAAACTACAACTCCCACAATCCTCCTTTCACTTCTATGGGAGTTAAAAGAACAGCCAAGTAAGTGTGAATGCTGGGAGTTGTAGTTTCACAGCAGCTGAAGTGCTGAAGGTTGCTGATCCCTGATCTCTCCTGTCCTCACGATAGGTCATCAGTGTCTGAATGGTGGGGATCAGACACCCAGCACCCCCACTGATCATTTGCTTTGGGCTGCAGCAGCACAATGTGTATGGTTAAACCAAACCGTTCCATACTCTGTGTAGTTTGCGGTCTCTGAGTACTACACTGCTGCAGTACCCCGTACAGTGTATGGAACGGTCTACCTCCAGCTCCATACATGGTACAGCCCGCGGGGCTGCGGCAGGCCAAAGCAAATGATCAGTGGGAGTGCTGGGAGTCTGATCCCCACCGATCTGACACTGATGATGACCGATCCTGAGGATGGGTCATCAACGTCTGTAGCCCAGAGAACCCCGTTAATAAAAAGTGTGCCGGTGTAAGCCACATTTTTTAAGCGGCGCAGGCCTTTAATTAATCTTGGTGCAAATTCTGGCAGTCCGTGCACCACAAAAGTAAATCCACACAAGGTATGAGCTGGAATAAATACAGACTATGATTTAAACCAGTTTCTGGTGTAAATTATAGCAAATATGTGCAGCAACAAGGACACGCCCCTCCTGGTAAGCACCACCCACTTTTCCAAAAGTGGCAAAAATGCCATAAAAATAGCCCAAAAAAAAACGCAGCACAAAAATTTCTCATTTCTGTGCACCACGAAGCTGACCTATAGCCATTGTGATTGATGTACGTTCAGAAGAGGATTTCTAGACTGCTCTGGTGTTTGCTCGATCTGGAATGGTGCAGACCTTGTGCTACTTTATTTATGGTCCTCAGATGTGGCCAACATGTCAAATTCCTCCTCCATCTACTTGCAGAAGAATGAAACACAGTACAGCGGCGGTGCAGATCCTCCCTGCTTCATGTTCTGATGCCTCCTATACCGGTGACCACACTTTTTACACACGCAATACAGAATACTTGTGGTCGCTGGGAATTTCATGCAAAACCCTGGTTACCTTCATGGTACAAACATGAAGAAAATGCCTGGACACTGCCTGAGCTGGTCACCAGAGTAGAAAAGATAAGGTAGGTGGCATCGGCCTAACGGTGTATCCTCCCGGATTCATAGCCTCCGTGCTGCTCTAAGCTCGGACATACACTGGTGTGCACCACGAGTCCACAATGGGCTATGGGTGCTGAATGTATCTGTACATCTCTCATCCATAACACGTGGAGATAGGCCATACACATCCACAGCTATCCGCTAATGAAAAGCGTGGGGAGGATGATAAGCGGCCACAATACAGATATGGTGAAAATGATCTCCAAGCAAGCATAGCATCCGCTAGGTAAAAATCCAAAATATTCTATCCTTGTTTCCCCCCAACATGTAGTCAAGGGGGTCCTTCAACCACCAACTAATATCGATGGGTAGATTTGGCCTTCGTATGCATGTTCTTGGCATTAAAGGGGTTGACTCACTGCAGTAAGTGACATTTATTATGTAGAGAAAGTTAATAAAAGGCACTTACTAATGTGTTATTATCCATATTGCTTCCTTTTCTGGCTGGATTCATTTTTTCATCACATTATACACTGCTTGTTTCCATGGTTACAGACCACCCTGCAATCCATCAGTGGTGGTCGTGCTTGTACACTATAGGAAAAAACACCAGCCTATGTGCGCTCCCATAGTCCCGGTCACCAGAGAGACTGACTCTTATTCCTATATTCCTATAGTGTGCGAACACGATCACCACTGATGGATTACCTGGTGGTCATAACCATGGAAACGAGCAGTGTATAATGTGATGGAAAAATGAATCCAGCCAGCAAAGGAGGCAATATGGACAATCACAATACATTAGCAAGTGGCTTGTATTATCTTTCTCTACATGATAAATGCCATTTGATGAAGTGAGACAACCCTTTAAGGATCAGGAACACTGCTTAGGCCTCATGCACTCGGCAGAACCCCATATCCAGGAGGAGCTCAGGCTCTGCGGTATCCTAATACAGAATGTGCATAAGTCCTGGCCACTAACAAGTAAACGCAAAATTCCCAATTTATTCCACTTAGGGCTCATGCACACGAACAGAAAATTTGTCCGCGATCTGCAATATTCAAATGAATGGAGCGCACACGGCCGGTGCCAGTATACTGCAGACCACACATGTTCGTGTGCATGAGCCCTCGGTCTGTGACTTCTTCTGACCTGGGAGCTGCATTACATTGTAGGTGGATTCTGATCCTCAACTAAAACATGTCTATGGGTAGACTTAATCTATCAAGAAGTCAAATCAAACTTTTCAGGGGATAGTCCCGTGGGACTACACGCTGGTCCCAGATGGCCGGGCCTAGGGAAACAGCCAAGCAGGCCGGCGTTCCTCTGTTTCCGTTACCTCCTATTGTAGTAAATTGGAGCTAAGCAAACATGGTAGAAGAACAAGTTACACGGCTTCCATAACTGGTTCTGCTACCATGTTGGTGCACTTCCAATTCACTCCAGTGGGAACTACAGAAATCATTGGTGCCATGTGGGGAAATCCAAGACAAGAAGGACAGGTCCAGGGAAAAGTGCAGGTCTTTAAACTTTTCTTATAGCGACGAGTTCGGAGAATCCTTCAAGACGTTCCGCCATTGGAAGTCGTACGAGACAATGCTCATTTGCAGTCATGTCTAAAATTACCATTCACATCAACAAAAAATGTAGAAGGGCAGCTTCACCCACATCAACAAACAGCAGGGTGAGCAGGGCGAGTGACAAAACTGCGTGCGTGTGAGGGCTCAAAATATCTAGGAGAAAAATGCAATATATAAATATAAAATTAGAATAGATTCATGTCTATAGCAGAATTAAAGGGGTTGTCCAGGGTTATAGTAAGTGACGGCCTATCCTCAGCTGATCATCTGACCCCCCCCCCCCATCAGCTGCTCTGTGTAGATCTGCCAATTAAAGCCAGTGGCAGAGCTAGACAGCAAGAGCAGCAGCACTGCAGCAGTGAGGACACGCCACTACAGCGCTGCTCCCATTAAAGTCAATCGGAGAGAGCGGCTTCAGCTACAATATTGACTTCTTTCCACAGAGCTACTGGGAGCAGCTGATTTAATTAGGCAGTTTTACTCTTTTGAAAGAAGCCTCATGTCTATTTGTACGCATGAGACGTACTTTGGTCCAGCACCCTGGGTGGTCTGATCAGGTCCTACCACCCGCAGGCAGCAGGAACTGAACAGGCCTCACAGGTTGTGCTGATACAGCACTCCGGATAACCGCAGACATTAGACATAACACCAATCGGTGGGGTCCTACAACTAGAACCCCCACTGATGACAACGTGGGCCCTGTACCCTGTGGAGCCCCCCTGAAATGAACAGAGCAGTTGGTAGGAAAAACGCCCCCAGCTCTATTCATTTCTATGGAAGCGACGGAGATAGATAAGGAAGTTAGGCCTCATGCATGACATCCGTGGAACACGGTCCGTGAAAACCCGGACTGTGCTGCTGCTGAGTGCAAGAGCGCACGTGTCATTGGTTGCTTAGACACTGTGCGCTTCGTGCCGTGATGCCGTGCGTTCAGCAGGAGGACATTCCGGGTTTTCACGGACCGCGCTCCACGGATATTTGCATGAGGCCTTAGATGGACAGAGCTCCTCGTCACCATCAGTGGAGTGCCAATGTGGTGCCATGGCTGCTGAGAGGCTAAAAGAAGGCCTCCAGGCTTGACACAGGTGTATGCCTATATGGGTGCATTCACGCAAACCATGGATCTGACGTGGGGAAAGACAGGACATGTTCTATTTAGCAGCACGGACGCATGGACCCAGACACACACGGAAGTCAATGGATACCCACCGCAAAGTGGCCGGCGTCTGTGTTTTGCAGATGTGCGCTTTGCGGCCCATAACACAACATGGTTGTCCAATGCGGCCTTACACTATGTCAGAAACATTGGTACAATGACAGGCTATAAAGCATGGTGTATTACAAGAAGCCATGTCCTAGCGGGACTGAAAAAAGGAATAATGTTAATAAATGTTTATTACGTAAAAAAATAAAACCACCGTTTCTATAAAAAGTTTTATTTTGTAAAAGTGGTAAAAAACGCACAATATCACACTGTTCACTACAAACCGTCTAAAATTAAGATAACACATTTTAAACCGCCCCATGAACAATGTAAAAAAAAAAAAAAAAAAACTTTTCCCCCCTTCACGGATTTAGTTGCACAGAAGGGTGAGGATGGAGCTCCTCCCCCATCCTGCCCAACATGGCGTTAAACAGCCGGTTACAAAAAGGAACTTGTGATTACACCCGGCAAATTTGCTAACATTTACGCCTGGAAACGGGCGTGTGTTGCAGAAAAACTCGCCAGGTGTGAGGACTGCTATAGATACGCCTAATATAGGACATAAATTATCATAAATTAAACTAATCTTACAGCAGTGCAAAGGGGAAATTAAAGGGGTTGTCTCATGACAGACAATGGGGGCATATCGCTAGGATATGCGCCCATTGTCTTATAGGTGCGGGTCCCAGCTATATCCAGAACGGAGCCCCGAAAGCAAAGGAGGGCGCACTGCACATGCACAGCCGTCCTCCATTCATTTCTATGGGGCCGCCATAATCCAGATCGGCCAGATCGGAGCCACCACCTTGCGGGGCTCCGTTGTCGATATAAGTGCAGGTCCCACACCTATAAGGCAATGAGGGCAAATCCGAGCGATATGCCCCCATTATCTATGATGAGACAATCCCTTTAAGACTGGCATAAAAAGCTGGTCGCTGGCCGTGCTGCCGCAGGGAAAGGTGTAGGGCAAGAACCGCGCTCCAGCCCCACACATGTCACACAGTACATACACACATACAAATACATACTTACATGCTCCCAGCAGGTCTCCACAGCGCAGGAGGAGCAGGACGGCGCGCACATAGGACAATTCCCCACAGCACCCTCTGCTGGGCACCAGGTGGAATCGTCTTATGTGCGCGCCGTCCTGCTCCTCCTGCGCTGTGGAGACCTGCTGGAAGCATGTAAGTATATGTGTGTGTGTGTGTATGTATTTATGTGTGCAGGTGACGGATCCGTTTACCATTGACTTTCACTGTGCGGGTGCCTGGACTGGACCGCATGTTGCGGTTTGTTCTCCGGTCTGAAGACGGAACGGAAGCTTTTAGGAGCACTCCGTTCTCTTCAGTTCAGTTTTGTCCCCATTGACAATGAATGGGGACAAAACTGAAGCGTTTTATTCCGGCATTGAGCCCCTATGACGGAACTCAATACGGGAATTATAAAACGCTAGTGTGAAAGTAGCCTCAGTAAGCCCCAATAGGTTTTATCTACTCCAAAATGATGTCACTAAAAAGTACAATTCGCCCCCACAAAAAACAGGCCCTCATACAGGTATATTGACATCAAAATTAAAAAGTAATGTCCGGAAAAAAAGGCACCATTTTATACTCCTCCTTGAAAATACTCCTAAAAATGCCAAGAGGAGTATTATTACCAAAATTTTGTGTGACCCCTGCCCTTCATTCACACGTCTGTATGTGTTTTCCGTTCCGTATATTGCGGATCCGCCAAAAAAAAAAAAAAGGATGACGTTCCGTATGTCATCCGTGTTTCGTTTTTTTTTGCGGATCCATTGTAACAATGGCTATCCTTGTCGGCAAAACGGACAAGAATAGGACATGTTCTATCTTTTTTTGCGGAACGGAAATACGGAAATGGAATGCATAGAGTACCTTCCGTTTTTTTTTTTGCGGACCCATTGAAATGAATGGTTCCGCATACGGTCCGGAGCGGACAGAGAAACAAAATACAGTCGTGTGAATGAAGCCTAAGGGGGTCAGTTCTGTTTCCTTTCAGACGTCCACTCTTCTAGCGAGATGAGTGCACGAGTTTTCTGTCCATTCTTTTTGGTGGAATCTGCGAGGAACGCCCCCCGAACAAAGCCTCCCATGACGATGTGAACATGTCCTAACCTAAATCTTGCAGGCCATGCTACACATGGCGGCCATAGCGCTCTGTGCACAGGGACGGATTGGTAACAAAAAGTGGGCCGGGGGAAAAAAAAAAAAAAAAAAACTAAGAGCGGCCCTATCTTGTAGTTAGGTCCAAACTGATAGAAGGTGGGGCAACATAATTAGGCAGGGCCAAAAGCAGTAGGCAGGGACAGGGCACCACAATATACCGCCCCAGCTGAACCAAATACCACAGTACAGCACAAATACTGCCACCTGCCGAATAGTATTCAGCTGTATCGCTGTCCTGAGGACATAGAGTAGAATTCAGGAGGACAGCAGCGGCAGGAGAAAATCAGATCATTATGTACCCGGCTGGAGGCCGGGAGGAGGGGTTGGGTGGCCCTCCTAGGGATCGGACCACCCCTGTAGGGTCTATGGCCAATCCGTCCCTGCATCACGTCCACATCAGCTCTTTTCTTCGTATACCGGTCACGTTCTAACCTCTCGCGTGGCAAACACTGTGCATGACCGGTTTTACCTCTCGCCCCATGCAAAGCCTGCTCCTTGCTCTCTTGTCACTCAAGCTGCATAAGCAAATCAGGCAGCAGGAGACAAGTCCTGCTTTCTTCACCGGTGCTGGAAATCATCTTTCTTCCATGTAAAGTGCCAGGCTGTGAGCGAGGAGAACCCCTTCTCTATGGGTAAATGCAGACAGATGAACAAGCGCGCCTCGACGCGGGGATAGAAGAGGCAACATACGATTGGTTTCCTCGCGATCCTAAAGATAACTGCACGTCGTTTATGGAGAAAGAAAATCGACTATCATTTGTCAAGTTGTTATACTTGGCCGCCTGGTGGTGCACGATAGCTCCGGCTCCTTGCCCTCCCAGTGCCTTTGGCGGCGTCATTGTGTCTGGGTGCAGGGAGGAGAAAGGGCTGGAGCAATGGTGCTCCAGTGGCTCAGGCCCATCCAGCTAAAAATGTTTTTTCTCCAGATTGTAGCAGCGATCCGGGCACATACAGGTATGATTATAACATGGGGAGCGAGCCCTGCCTGGCTCCTATACTGTTGTTGGCACACTCCCTTTAAATGGCGTACCGGTGGATACGTCTATAGTCTCTATAGTAAAGCACTATAGGTGCCAATATGACTTCAGTGTCCAAGTCATTTAGGAATCAATGGCTTCTCACAGTTATTACCACATCTTCAGGCCTCATGCACACGACCATATCCATACTTTGGTCTGCAAACCACGGATCCATAAAACACGGACACCTCCCGCGTGCATTCTGCATTTTTCTCGCTCCCATCACTAGAAATGATTATTGTCGTCCACAATGCGGACCAGAATAGGTCGTGTTCTATACTCTGCAGAACAGCCATATTGAGCCGCAAAAACTGCTGATGTGCGCATGGCCCCATAAGAATGAATGGGTCCGCGGGCTATCTGCAAAAAAATACAGATAGCGCACTGAAGAAAAACACGGTCGTGTGCCCGAGGCCTTAAAGGGATTCAGATATTGAGGAGCTATCCTCAGGGCAGGTCATCACTCTCTCATCGGCAGCAGTACCCCCATTGATCTGCTGTTGGAAGGGGCAGCGGCGCTCTCTTGGGCAAGCACTGCCGATCCTTTCTCAGCCCGTGACGTCATGTAAATACTATTTATGACCTAATCTGAGGAGAGGTCATCAATGTTTGAGTCCCTGACAACCCCACAAAGAATGCATATTCCCTAGCCATAGAATAGGGGATAAGAGTCTGATCACTGGTGGTCTGAACCCCCAGCGATCATAAGAACGGAGGTCCCAGGGCGCCCATGTGAATGGGGTCAGAGTGACTTCCATGGGACATCATGATAGAGCTGTGATCACGTGATCGCTGGGGGCACCATAAGTCGGCCCATCAGTGATCAGGAACTCATCCTCTATCCTGTGGTAACACCTCGCTGTCGGTTTATTCATACAGCGCGAGAAATGGCACAAAGCCACTGCCATAGGAATGAACTGACAGGTAGGTGCTGCCGCTCCTCTCGTCAACAGAACACGTCTCTACATGATGAAAGGGCGGTGTATAAGGGAGTAGAGAAAAGCCCCTTTAATAAGGGGAACAGTAATATCCTCAGGATAGGTCGTCAGTATCAGCTCGGCGGTGGCCCCACTGCCGACAAATAAGCTGTTTGAAGAGACGGCAGCGCTCATTCAAGTGCTTGAGACGGGGGAGCTGTAATTACACTGTCGACGGTGAGCTGGTAAACAGGGAAGGGAACGTAGTGACTGAATGAGCGCTGCGGTCCCTTCAGCTGATCGGCGGCGGTGCCAGGAGTTGGACCCTGATGATCTGACATTGATTACCTATCCTGAGGATTATTAATCAATATGAGAAAACCAGACAACCCCTTTAACCCAAGCAGACAGCTCTGAGGACCACTGGTGCCCTTCTATTACACAGACATTCATCGTTCTGAATGAGCACCCTACAACTCTCTGTATCAGCAATGAGGAGAAAGTGGGGTGCTACAAGGTTCCTCGCCAACAACAGGTCAAAACAGAGGGCCCCCCCATCAGCGATCAGATGGTCAAAGGGAGACCCGCTGGTTGAAAATGGATGGTAAGGAGCTTGCACAGGGCAGACGCTCTAGAGTGCCACTTTAAAGAGCACCTGTCCACATTCTCGACAAGACAACTTTATCAATTACTTATATTTCCCATAATATTACAATTCTGAAGCCTCTGTTGCATCACTCCTCTATTACTCCTCCCAGAAATGTATGAAGAAATTGCTCAGTGGGCGTTACCCACTGGGGGCATGTCCCTACACAGTCTGACACTGTCCAATCAGTGATGAAAACATCGGCCTGTGTAGGGACACAACCTCTGACTAGGGGAATGGCAATTTATTCTTTCTAATATTTCTAGGAGGAATAACATAGAAACGGCACAGAATTCTACGAATAGATGCTCTAGAATTGTTATATCATGGGGAACGCGAGTATTTAGTAAAGGAGACATGTCAGGGGAGGGGACAGAACTTCTTTAAAATAAAGTATACCCCAAATACTTAGGTACCAAGACCAAAATTCCAGATGCACGGGCTGGTATTCGTTCAGCTCAGACACCTAAAGTCATCCCAAATATTTTATTACTAATAAAGAGCATTTTATACTTACAAAAATAAATAAATAAAAACCAGAAATACCTGTAGATCTGCTATTCGGGAGCCCAGGAAAGCTGGGTAGTAACAACTACAAGTACAGTCCCTGCGGGACCACTGACGGCCTGGGCTTTAGGTGGACACATACATGAAGAGGTCACGGCTCCACGAAGGTACTGTACATAGGAAAAAACGTGTTCCTGAACGCATCGTGCTAATACTTTAGACACATCACACAGAGGAATCTGATAGACAACCCCCCGAGCGGCGCCATCAGATTTACCAGTGCTCGCTTTTATCATGACATACCGCCTCATTGTCCCCAGTGTGACCAGACCAGATAAAGTTTTCGTCCACCCTCCTGAAGGTGGTGATGTCATCAGAGAAAAATCAGTCCCAAGCATCTCCGTCACCCAGCCAAGTAAACAAGTTCCAGCCCTCACCACCCAGAAATAACCCCCTGACCACCAGGGCCGGAGTGGAGGACTGTGCCACAGCGGAGAAGGCCGAGCTGTCAACAATGGGTCTGAACGCACAGCAACACGACATGTGGACGGAGAGGCCACGGACGGAGCATGCAGACACATGCAGCCAGGTTTCTGCACGGGATTCATGCATGCGTTAGGTGGGGCTGGAGGAAGACAATGAGAAGGATTTTCTTTGTTATTTAATGTAAGTATGTGGAGCCACCAACCTTCCTCCGAGCTCCTTCCGCTGCCTCCCCTCCTCCCACCCCCCCAATAACATTTACAGTAACAAACACACATCCAGCCTGTGTCTGTCAGGAGCGGATGGTGGAGATCTGCAGCATTGCAGCACTTCAAGACACAAACACACAGACAGAAAGCAGGAGACATTCCTAGCCCTGGCTCCCGGGCGCTGTTAACCTTGGCACTGCCAGCCGTACAATGCATCACGTCCTACACCCAGGACCGAGCTGAGCCCCATTGTGATGCAATGCATGATGCCCTCCTTGGGGGATGGATTTTCACATCAGGCTTTTTTTTTTTGCGATCCATGTAATGTCACACACACACACAGCCCTGCCACGAAAGGTGCCCACACACATGCCACCACAGTCTAATGAATGGGACCGGCTATGGCACAGGACTGGACATGTCGGCGAGATCTGCCCATTTGGTCAAGGAAGTGACAGTAACTTGGGTGCAACTTCCATAGGACGAGGGCACCCGCTGACCCAACAAGGGTGCAAGTCACTGGTTTAGTTCAAATGAGGGCTCTTGCCGCCCCCCCAGGACAACTTTCCCAAGGGTCCAGGACGTGTCCTAACACTGGTGTAGCAGAGCTGACTTGGTCACTGCAATAACTGAAAGCTAAGTTAATGCCTTATGTACACAGGAGCAGGATGGGCAGTGCCAAATGACAACTCAGCTCTGCTACATCTGATGGCTCTGACACTTGCATGCCCAGCCAGAAGGGGCTGTCAGTGACAGGCAGAGCATACTATGACTAGACACATCCATGGGGAGTGTCCCCTTCCGAAGAAATGGCCCCGAGCAGTGTGCTCTGCCCCCCGCCTCATGTTTACCCCAGCAGCAGAGGAAGGGCAAGGCCTGCTCCTCTCCCTTCCCCACAGCCGGGCCTGAGAACAGGCAGTGCCGTGCCCCCGCATCCCCCTCACTGCTCCCGCCAGCTCCGGCTACAACCCCCCGGACAAGAAGCTCCTTTACCTTCTTCACACGGACGCTCCGGACGGCCTCGTACTGATCCCAAAAGCGAGCTGGGGAGGGGCAGCAAGAGGGCGCTGCGAGCACCGGAAACAAAGGCCGGCCCGGGGTGGTGTGGGCGTGGAAAGGGGCGGAGCCTTTGCTGCTCGTATCGGTGTGACCGGGGCTCCCGGCCTCCTCCACTGGGAGGGCGGGCGTAGAGCGCGCAAGATGGCGCTGTGCAGGCGCGGACTGTGGAGGAGGTGGTGTCCGCCACTGGGAGGTCACTGCCCCGCTCCTCCACTGCCGGGGGGGGTGCAAACTTTCTGAACTCTCACATGGAGACGTGTAAACTTATACAAGGGGCTGTTCTATAGGCTTGTGTGGAAGTGGTGCGATCACAGGATAACCAATCAGATTACGGCTTCTAGTTTATTCACTGTAGTTGAGGAAATGAAAGAAGCGAATTGATTGGTTGCTAGGGACTTAAAGGGGTATAACAATCCCAAACATTGATGGCACCTAGAAGATATGTCTGATAGATCATGGAAACCGCACCTATCGCCCATCTCACTTGAAAGCAGCTGCAAATGGTTGGAAATACGGAAAAAGCTGGAGCTGTTCATACAGCGCTAATGGTGGCTGGATTTGGACGGAATTAGTTTGTAGGGACCCTTTTCTGAGCATACTCCTTTAAAGGCATCTGTCTGCAGATTTGTACCTGTGAAACTGGCCGACCTGTTACATGTGCACTTGGCAGCTGAAGGCATCTGTGTTGGTCCAATGTTCAAACGTATGTGCCTGCATTGCTGAGAAAAATAATATTTCAATATATGCAAATGAGTCTCTAGGAGCAACCGGGGCGTTGCCATTACACCTAGAGGCTCTGCTCTCTCTGCAACTGCCACCCTCTGCACCTTGATTGACGGGGAAAGGTGTGATGCTTTCACTGCCTGGTCCTGCCAATCAAAGTGCAAAGCGGACGGCAGTTGCAGAGAGAGCAGAGCCTCTAGGTGTAATGTAACGCCCCCGTTGCTCCTAGAGCTTAATTTGCATATATTAAAACATAATTTTTCTCAGCAATGTGGGCATATATGAACGTAGGACCAACACAGATCTCTTCAGCTGCCAAGTGCACATGGTCATCCAGTGTCATAGGTGCAAATCTATGTCCTTTAAGTGAATGGGACGAGCAGTTATACATCTCTGCAGCTACAAGTTGGATGGCGTGCAGTTACTCATTGAAGAAGATGCACCACAACTCCTTCAAACAGCTGATTGGTGGGGATGCTGGGAGTTGAGCACCCACCAATCTGATATTTATGACCTATCCTGAGGATAAGGGATAGGTAATCAATATTATGCCACTGCACAACCCCTTTAAATTGTTTGTGTACATGAGCCCTAATGCTTAAAGGGGTATTCCCATCTTGGATATTGTGGACATATTGATAGGATATGCCCCCCAACGTCTGATAGGTGCAGGTCCCACCTCTGGGACTCATACCTATCTGTAGAATAGAGCCTGCAAAATCCCATAGGGCGCACCGTGCATGCATGCATCCCTGTACTGTGACATCACTGTGTGTATTATCCCTGTACTGTGACATCCCTGTGTTTATTATCCCTGTACTGTGACATCGCTGTGTTTATTATCCATGTACTGTGACATCACTGTGTTTATTATCCCTGTACTGTGACATCACTGTGTGTATTATCCCTGTACTGTGACATCACTGTGTGTATTATCCCTGTACTGTGACATCACTGTTTATTATCCCTGTACTGTGACATCACTGTTTATTATCCCTGTACTGTGACATCACTGTGTTTATTATCCATGTACTGTGACATCGCTGTGTTTATTATCCCTGTACTGTGACATCACTGTGTTTATTATCCCTGTACTGTGACATCCCTGTGTTTATTATCCGTGTACTGTGACATCGCTGTGTTTATTATCCATGTACTGTGACATCACTGTGTGTATTATCCCTGTACTGTGACATCACTGTGTGTATTATCCCTGTACTGTGACATCACTGTGTGTATTATCCCTGTACTGTGACATCACTGTGTGTATTATCCCTGTACTGTGACATCACTGTTTATTATCCCTGTACTGTGACATCGCTGTGTTTATTATCCATGTACTGTGACATCACTGTGTTTATTATCCCTGTACTGTGACATCACTGTGTTTATTATCCCTGTACGGTGACATCACTGTGTTTATTATCCATGTACTGTGACATCACTGTGTTTATTATCCCTGTACGGTGACATCATAGTGTTTATTATCCCTGTACGGTGACATCATAGTGTTTATTATCCCTGTACTGTGACATCACTGTGTTTATTATCCCTGTACTGTGACATCACTGTGTTTATTATCCCTGTACGGTGACATCATAGTGTTTATTATCCCTGTACTGTGACATCACTGTGTTTATTATCCCTGTACTGTGACATCACTGTGTTTATTATCCCTGTACGGTGACATCATAGTGTTTATTATCCCTGTACTGTGACATCACTGTGTTTATTATCTCTGTACTGTGACATCACTGTGTTTGTTATCCCTGTACTGTGACATCACTGTGTTTAAATTTTGGGGTACATCAAAAAAGGCATAGATGCAGGTCAGGAGAACATAAGATGTCATTTATAACCAGATATACGCCATTTTTGTGGAGAATATCTGGCGAAGATTCTGTCACACGCCATGATGGGGCAGAATCTGTGACTTTTCCCCACTCAAAACCAGGTTTAAAAAAAGGGGCATGGTGGGGAAGGGAACAGGCCGGTAGGCTCGTCTCATTCATCATTTTCTATGCCTGGTTTAGACATAAAAATGCTCTAAATATAAAACATGCCAAAATATGCCAAAGTTATATAGAGGCTTCAGCAGATCCACCACCAGCTATATGGCTTATTAAGACTGGTGTCCTCACAAATCACTAGTCAGACCACACATGGAGTACTGTGTACAGTTCTGGGCTCCTGTGAACAAGGCAGACATAGCAGAGCTGGAGAGGGTTCAGAGGAGGGCAACTAAAGTCATAGCTGGAATGGGTGGACTACAGTACCCAGAAAGATTATCAAAATTAGGGTTATTCACTTTAGAAAAAAGACGACTGAGGGGAGATCTAATAACCATGTATAAATATATCAGGGGTCAGTACAGAGATCTCTCCCATCATCTTTTTATCCCAAGGACTGTGACTGTGACGAGGGGACATCCTCTGCGTCTGGAGGAAAGAAGGTTTGTACACAAACATAGAAGAGGATTCTTTACGGTAAGAGCAGTGAGACTATGGAACTCTCTGCCTGAGGAGGTGGTGATGGTAAGTTCACGAAAAGAGTTCAAGAGGGGCCTGGATGTATTTCTGCAGGGTAATAATTAGAGATGAGCGAGCATGCTCGGGTGCCATTTTCGCGTATTTGCGTACGCATTTTAAAATTGGTACGCTAATACATACGCATATTTTAATCTGTACACTAATGCGTACGCATTTGTGTACAGATTAAAATATGCGTATGTATTAGCGTACCAATTTTAAAATGCGTACGCAAATACGCAAAAATGGCACCCGAGCATGCTCGCTCATCTCTAGTAATAATATTATAGGTTATAGTTATTAGATTCCAGGAGAAGGGTTGTTATCCAGGGAGTTATTCTGATTGGAATTGGGAAGGAATTTTTTTCTCTTAAAGGGAACCTGTCATCAACTTTATGCTGACCGTACTGAGGGCAGTATAAAATAGTGACAGAAATGCTGATTTCAGCGGTGTGTCTCTCTTGAGCTAAAAGTGAGTGGTTGCTGAGAACCAACATCACAAACATTGTAGCCCAGGCCTTGAAAAGAGTCAAATGTACCTGAGAAGAGTCATGGTTATTCCTAATCTCCTGCTCTCCCGCCCATCTGCTGATTACTGGCAGTTCTCTCCTAGAGAGAAAGGGAGAAAACTAGGTAGAAGACTGTCAGTCATCATCAGGTGGGCAGGGAGAGCAGGAATTCATGAATAACCTTGACTCTTCTCATGAAGATTTGACTCTTTTCCAGGCCTAGTCTGCAATGTTTGTTGGTTCTCGGCAACCACTTATTTTTAACTTATAAATGACAGACCGCTGAAATCAACTCATCTGTCTCTACTTTATTCTGCTGTTAGTATGGGCAGCATAAAGGTGATGACAGGTTCCCTTTAAATTGGCTTCTACCACACTGGTTATATTTCTGCCTTCCTGTAGATGAACTGAGCAGGATAACAGGCTGAACTGGATGGACCGATCTCTTTTTCAGCCTTACAAACTGTTACTAATATACATATATTGTGACATCACTGTGTTTACTACACATGTTCTGTGACATTACCATGTTTACTATACATGTATTATGACATAAATGTGTTTTATACATGTCCTGTAACATCATTGTGTTCTTTATATGTGTGCTGTGACATTATTGTGCTTATTCTACATTTGTTGTAACTTCACTCTGTTTTATACCCATGTACTTTGAGTTCCCTGTGTTTATCACCCCTGTGGCCATACCACTGATGCATCATCTAGGAGCTGTGATATAACTGTGAGAATTGTTCTAGCACACTGATACTATTGGAGGAAATTTATCAATCACCTGCGCCAGGAATGTGGCGCCAAACATTTGTACATTTTTGCACAATGCCCTTGTCTCAATCAATGGATTGCTTTCTGAAAATATCACAGGATGGACCTCTTGTGATCCATGTTGCACGCTGTTCATAAATTGAAGAACCGTAACGTGCATTGTGTTTGAGGCTCCTGTATTCACCACTTTCATAAAACTCCCATAACAATCTATAGGAGCTGTCTCTATTCATTCAATTTGTGAACAGCTCTCAGCATGAACCACAGGCTGTGCTGTCATATCTGCCAGAAGAAAGGAAAGCTGCTAAACTTGTATATTGTGGTAAAGACCCTGTATTATATTGAACGAGTTTGTCCATTTTAGGCCCTGTTCACATGGTGTCTTGTGGCGCAGTTTAAAGCCACAATGTGTCTGGATGGATGTCGCTAGTGGGTCACTCTTTACGGTGCAGTTGTGCTCTGTTCTGTTCATGTGCTGGATCTGTCACTCCCGTTATTTTCATTGTTCTCTATCTTATGCAATTATTTCTATATATTGTCCTATTTCTTAATACTACTCCAATTCAAAAAAAAAGTTGGGGCGCTGTTTAAAACGGAAATAATTGGCGGGGGTACAGCATCCCGATTCTCTGCCTTTAAGTTGTTCCCAAGTAGGCCCATCGCAGGAACTGCATAGCTCTGTCCACTCTGTAGTGCAAGGTTCAACAACCTCCGGCGCCCTGCTGTTATACAACTACAATTTCCAACATACACCTTTGCCCGCTGTTCTCAGAACTCCCATAGAAGTGAAATGGAGCATGCTGGGAGTTGTAGTTTCACAATTAACTTGAGTGCCAGAGGTTCCTGACCCTTGGTGTAGTGGAAAAGAGCTGATTACTGCACCGCTGCTCCAATCCACTACACAATGGAGGTTGCTGTATAGTCCTCTTGCCAAAGCTAATCGCAGATATTGATGGCCTATCCCAAGAACAGATGATCAATATTAAAATCCTGGAATACCCCTTTAAGGCCACATTCACACGGCTGTTATATGGGCGCATTTCAATCAGAGCTCTGCTGTTCTACAGAGAACTTAGTTTACCATAGGATGGTTTGGTAGTGTCATCAGTAGAACCATGTCCTCAAGGTATACAGGTTTAGTGACTGATATAACACTATACAAGTATGTGGTAGCTCCCTTAAGAAGATTATTGGGATATCAGATGGCCTTTGATGGGTTCATTTTTTTTCATGGATTTTGGTGCGGTTTCTGTGCCAAAATGTACTTTAAGGCCCCATTCACACGTCCGTTTAAAACATCCGCAATCTATCCGCATCCGTTCCGCAACTGCGGACGGTTTTTGCGGATATTTTGCGGATCCATTCATTTCAATGGGTCCTGATAATCTGCGGACATTGCACCGTATGTTGTCCACATCCGTTAATCTGTTCCGTTCCGCGGATCCGCAAACAGAAATCCTCCTGTCCTACTTTTCTCCCGAATTGCGGTCCGTAGCACAATGAAAGTCTATGGATTCGCAAAAAATGCGGAAGACATGCGGAAAGGCATCCGCATGTCATCCGTATTTGCGGATTCCGTTCCAGGAGGGGTGAAAAAAAAGATGTTATTCATCCTTCCGTTTTTTGCGGATCTGCAAAAAAAATAATGACATATGGATACATTTTTTCCGTTTTTTACGGAAAAACGGAACGGATGTCATGGAAAAACTGAGATTTTTGCGGAACAACGGATCCGCAAAAAACTGACCGTTTTCCAGGATGTGCACACATACGGACTGTGAATGAAGCCTTAGGCTCCATTCACACGTCCTGTTTTTCTTTCCTGATTCGATCCTGATTTTTTCAGGACCCATTGAAATGAATGGATCCAGATCAGGAAAGAAAAACAGGACGTGTGAATGGAGCCTTAGACTGATGACAATATGCATTCTGTGTATGTGAATGGGGTTTTGTAAGTCTGTTCCCATGGACCAAAAAAAAAACTTATCTAATCCTTGTCCATGCTGTGGAAAAATCAATACATGACTGGGTATAAAAAGATCATGTTAGAGAGAAAGGAAAGATAGGCAGAGGTTCATCAATCTGCAAAAAAATGCATCTAAAAATTGGGGTACAGTTTCAGGAAAAAAATGTTTAACATAAAATTGCAAAGACTTTGAATATCTCACCATCTGTAGTACAGAATATCATCCTGATTTAATCCTGAAGAAATCCACGTGTGCAAGGGACAAGGCCAACTGCCAATATTGGATGCTCATGATCTACAGGTCCTCAGGCGGCACTGCATTAAAAACGGGCAGGATCCTGTACTGGAAATCACTGCATGGGCTCAGGAACACTTCCAGAAATCACTGTCTGTGAACACAGTTCACCATGCAACCCACATGTGCGAGTTAAAGCTGTATGATGCAAAGAAGAAGCCATATGTCAACATGATCGAGAACCTATGTCTTCTCTGGGCCAACCTGCAATACATATGTGCAAGTTACAGCTGTATGATGCAAAGAAGAAGCCATGTGTCAAATCATCTAGAAACAACATCTCTAGGTCAAAGCTCATTTAAAATGGACAGAGGCAAAATGGAAAACTGTTCTGTGGTCAGATGATACCTCACTGCGCCCAGGAGCCCGGCGGCCAGTGACACTCACTGCGCCTGTGCCGATTGAAGGCCGCACGGCGCAGGCACAGGACTTGCAGCACGGACAGGGCCGGCAACAGATAGAGCAAGCTGCCTGGCCCTGTCCATCACGAGCACGGAGGCGTAACTAGAGGTGGGGAAACGGTGCTACTAGGTGCAGGGTTACTGCCCCTTGCACCTAGTAAGCCTAATTTGCATAACTTAAAAGTGTGTTTTTTACAAAAACGGGGGCACCAAAAGAAAAATGATTAACAGATTGGGCATCAGGTGACATTTGCACATTGCAAATGTCATCCTGTTTGATATGCCCAAAACTGGTGACAGAAACCCTTTAATTTTTTACAAAAACGGGGACACCAATAATAAAATCACTAACATATCGGGCATCAGGTGACATTTGCACATTGCAAATGTCATCCTGTTTTATAGGGTCAAAACTGGTGACAGAAACCCTTAAGGGAAGGCTTTGCATAGTTTAGCAAGACAATGCAAAACCACATGCTGCATCCATCACAATGACATGGGTTCACAGAAGAAGAGTCTGGGTGCTGAACTAGCTTGCCTGCATCCAGACCTTTCACCACTGGAAACATTTGGCACATCATAAAACAAAAAATTCGGCAAAGAAGACCAAGGACTATTGAATGGCTTTTTTGAAATGCGTTGCTACCATCAAGTTGTAAATGAGTCAATTCTTTTCATGAAATGGTAAAATGTCTCACTTTCAACATCTGATGTGTGTTCTACGATCTATTGTGAATAAAATATGGGTCTATGAGATCTACCAGTCATTGCATTCTATTTTCACTTACATTTTACACAGCGCCCCAACTTTTTGAGAATTTGGGGTTGTAGATTGAACTCATCAGCACTCTTGCCATGCTGTAGCTTCTGGCACTTTAATACGATTTACTTTTTAGAACATTCATCAATAATTCCTTGCACAATACTTAGCGATATCACAAAACATCTCATTGTTCATTTCGGAGGCATTGCTAATTGACAAATACTAATGTGCAGGTTATGCCCTGACCGTCAAATCACTTGTCTCTGCAGGAAAGTCCTGCACAAATGCTCCTCTGTGTCAATGTCACTGGTGTTGACAGCTCCGCTAAGAAACTAATTGTCCATATAGTAAATTAGCACAGACACAATGCAGCTCTCACAGCATTCTTCTGCAGGCCGATATCCTGTCCTCGGTGCAATGGGAACACAATGGCATACCACTCCCACACTACATAGTGACTTCTTACTATGGCTATTTTCAGCTCTCATCTCCAGTTCTAACTTTAAAAAATTAGGTTACGTCCTAAGTTAAAAAATAGTTATATCAATTAAAGACATTATATACAGGGTAAGGATCCATTCAGATAGCTGTAGTGCTTTGCGGATCCGCAAGACACAGATACCGGCCTTGTGCGTTACGCAATTTGCAGACCGCACATGGCCGCAACCATAATAGAAAATGCATATAGGACATGTTCTATCTTTTCCGCAGAATGGAACCACGAATGCAGACAGCACACGGTGCGCTGTCCACATCTTTTGCGGCCGCATTGAAATAAACGGGTCCGCACCCTTTCCGCAAGATTGAGGAATGGATGCAGACTCATTCATACGGCCGTCTGAATGAGCCCTAAGTTGCCACTCCTTAAAAACATTTTTGCAGTGTATCCATGTTATTTGTATTCTCTGGTCAGGACAATGAGGATCCAATTAAAACTTTTCACTGGTTAAATGTCAGATTAAGGGCTAATGCAGACAAACTTATTTTGTTTCAGCGTCCATTCCGTTTTTCTTTGCGGCTAGGATGCGGACCCATTCATTTGTACTGTCCGCATCCGTATGTCCGTTCCGTAGCCCAGCAAAAAAGATATAACACGTCCTATTCTTGTCTGTTTTGCGGACAAGGATAGGCATTGTTACCATGGATCCGCAAAAAAACAGATGCAATACGAATGTCACATGGACATCATCTGTATTTTTTGCAGCCTGTAAAATACATATGGTCGTTTGCATGAGCCCTAAAAGAGGTATTCCAGGATTTTAAAACTGATGTCCTATACTTAGGATAGGTAATCAATATCTGATCGAGGGGGGGGTACAGCATCCCGCTTCACTGACTTTAAGTTGTAGCCCCAGCGTAGGAATTGCCTAGCTCTGTCCACTGTGTAGTGCAAGGTTCAACAACCTTCGGCTCTCTGCTGTTAAAAATCTATAATTTCCAGTGTACACTTTTGCCCCCATCAAAGTGAAATGGAGCATGCTGGGAGTTGTAGTTTCACAATAAACTTGAGTGCAAGAGGTTCCTGACCCTTGATGTAGTGGAACAGAGCTGATTACTGCACGACTGCTCCCAGTTAAGGCCGCATTCACATGGCTGTTATATGGGCGCATTTCACACATAATTCTGCAGTTCTACAGAGGAGAACTTAGTTTACCATAGGATGGTTTGGTGACCAAAGCTTGTGTCAGTAGAATCATGTCCTGAAGGTATACAGGTTAAGTGACTGTGATATAAACCCACAATAGAATAGAAATCCGCAGCACTCCATCAGTTGGCTTGAGAAAGGCTCATGGAGGCCGAAACGTCGCCATTGCTGTGAAAATTGTCATTATGATTTTTGAATAAAAGTCACACGGTTTTTGCATCAACTGATGGAGTGCTGCGGATTTCTATTCTATTGTGGATCTTTACGGAACCTTGAAGCCAGGACCTGTTGTCTGCATGCACCAAACATCCCACTTTACTGAGGATTTTAAAGCATGGATATAAACCCTTTACACGTATGTGGTAGCTTGATATCAGATTAGAGGGCCTTTGATGGGTTCAGTTTTTTACATGGATTTTGATGCGGTTTCTGTGCCAAAATGTACTTTAAGTCTGGTGACAATAATCATTCTGTGTATGTGAATGGGGTTTTGTAAGTCTGTTCCCATGGACCAGAAAAAAACATCTGAGTCCATGCCTTGGAAAAATCAAGAAGAATAAATAGCCTGCTGCTCATTCCTGTGGATTCCATACAGAAAAACGAGAGGCAGTGGCGTACATAGAGAAGTAAGGGCCCCATATCAAGGATCAAACCAGGCCCCCACACAGGACAGAAGGGTTTCCTTCTAAACCCCTTTCAGTGACCATTGGGCCATTTTTCCACTGCCTCATTTGCTAAAAGTTGTTCCTTTACAGCAGGGATCAAAAACCTTTGGCAGTCCAGCTGTTGTGAAACTACAATTCCCAGCATGCTCCATTCCTTTCTATGAGAGTTCTTAGAAGAGCAGAGCAAGTATGCATGCTGGGGGTTGTAGTTTTACAACAGCTGGAGTAGCGGATGTTGCCTACCCCTGCTTTAGAGGGTAGAGTCCTGACCAAGTTTTCACCTCCAGTAGAAGTGGAGATGATCCCAACTAAGGCTGGGCCCCCTCTTGCCCTGGGCCCCATAGCAGTCACATGGTCTGCCGCTATGATGGTTACACCCCTAGCTAGAGGATTAGCTCCAACAAATGTGGGTAGTCCTTATCCAGATCCATAACGGAAATCAAATGTGAGCCTCGGACAGCGTTGCCAACCTCCGGTTCCGAAGTTTCTGGACAACGAAGCTAAAATTTACGGACAGACAAAATTTTTTACGGACACACCACTAAATCACTAGTGATAAAAAGCATAATTAAGGCAAGCAGACTCCACCATAAATTAACTATACTCTGAGTCCCACTCCCTGACAGTCACTAACTCACATGTGCAGAGCAGACAGTACAGGTCAGGTTGAAAATTGGCAATTTGCCAGTAGCCAGCCAGAATGCCGCCGCTGCCGCGCTAACTGTCACAGACGTGTTTCCTGGCCGGCCTGAGAGTCTAAAATGGCCTCCAGGTCCGTCTGAAGTGAGTGCCTGCGCGGGAAGAAGGCAAGAAGCTGATATTTCATTGGTGGTTAGTGGGAACGTAACTGGGATCCTCCTCCCTCTTGCTTGTGTTGTGCCTGTGCTCACTGCTCACTTGCTCAGCAGTGGCTCAGGCTGCCTCAGCTCATCCATCACCCCATACAGGCCGCCTCCCTCCCGCCGGCCGTGTTCCTTTGCTTGCCTGTCGCAGCCTGACTGTGCCTACGCCTCCTGCTCTCCACCCTCGGCACGGCAGTGGTGCGGACAGCCCGCCCGGCCCCTGGCCTCCAGGTAATTAGATCCTTACGCGCTTACGGCGCATCGGCCCGCCCTCTCAGAGCGGCCGGGAGAGCCGCTGGAACTTGAGCTTTCACCTGTATGGTGTGAACATGACTATTAGGGCTGTGTGACACAAGCGAGTCCATTGTGGGAATCATGCTCCTTGTGAGAGCGTGATCCTTTGTTCTGGACTTACCGGAGCGTAGAGCATTATACTGATTTATAATCAGGGGCATAGCTACAGGGGGTGCAGAGGTAGCAGTCGCTACCGGGCCCAGGAGCCTGAGGGGGCCCAAAGACCCTTGTGTCTCATAAGAAGACACTGGTATTATAGAAAGTACATGCTGGGAGGGCACTGGTATGGATTTTCCACTGGGGCCCAGAATCTTTAAGCTACACTTCTGGCTGGATGGAAGGGGTTAGGTCAAGATTTTGGCATGGGTGGGGGGATGCTGTTTCAATTTTTGCCTCAGGCAGCAGGAAAGCTATGTGCTTCCCTGCCCATGGCCACAAAGCACTCAGGGAAGGGGGCCCAAGCTGAACTCTTGTACCAGGGCCCATGAGCCATTAGCTACGCCTCTTTTTTATAATGCTGTGTGCTTCTGCTTGACCTTACTTCTACAGGATCATAGTGACATAAATGACACAGACCAGAAGGTGTGGACCCACTGCGCCTTGCGCCCTACCTCCTCTAAGGGTGTTGTCTAAGTGAAACCCCTCGATCTTCACAAATACCCCTGATGGTGGGGATAGACTTTCCGAGGGGAACACCAGGTCTCTACCTCCTGAGGAGGGTCAGGACACGAGGCAGCTGGTCCAGGGGGACCAGGAGATACATGCGAAGGTACCAGGGTACAGCGGTGGTCAACAGGCCGGGTCGTATCCAGGAGAGACAATACAGGACCGAGGGATGAGGCAGAAGCGGTGTCAGACAGGCAAAGGGTCAGGCAATCCGGATCAGCAAGGAGAGAGCCGATACTGGAAGGCAGGGATCAGGCAAGTAGCGGAGTCTGGAATACTAGCAGAGGTCAGCACACAGGAACATAAGCAGGATACCACAAGAGTAGGACCTTGACACTGAGGCATCTTGCGAGAGGGCTCAGCAACATAAATAGGTCCAGGGTTGGTCAATGAGGACATGTGACCAACCCACATGACCTATCATGGTCACATGATCAAAGCACATGAACAAACAGCTCCAGCCCAGAGGGAGTGAAGTAATTCAGGGCTGGATGGAAACTCTGGAGCGGATCATGGTGCAACAGCCCTACACAGCCAGGGTTCAGGACTGCAGCGGTGAATGGAAACCACAAGCAGCAGCTCAACGCTGGACACGACGCCCAGAACGGCAGCAGTAAGCAGGGGTACAGCGACGCACAGCAGCTGCTGTTACAATAAAGCTGTATCAGTAAGCTTAAGCAGAGGCACACAGCATCATAAATCAGTATAATGCCATGCTCCTGCAAGTCCAGAACAGAGGATCACTCTCACACATGGAACGTGATCCCCACAATGGACTCGCTCATGTGAAACAGCCCTTACAAATCCTATTCACAACATCTTTGGCTCTTTTTATTGGCAGCAAATCTATTCCTTGGGTCATATTTGCCTACTTTTCATTGCTGACTAATAACCCCATAATAATAGCTGTACCCACACTATAATCCCGATGGATCAAACTGTTTTTGACTTATAAATGGAGTAAAGTGCAATTTTTTCTGGTACACATGTCATGATTAATGTAAAAAATAGTAATCAGACAAAGCTACAAAGAGCCCTTTACCCCACATGGAACCAGAGATCCCCCCATTCATTGCTCTAATTATTCTGCTATATTTATTTCAGGGTGGCAGCTCAGGGGGTGTGTCCTTTCTCAGGGGGCATGTCCTTTCTGCTGCAGTTCTTTCCCTGCAACTGCCACAGCTTCTAACAGAAGATACGGCTAGTGGCAGCTGAAGATGTGCCCACAATAAGGGGGGCGGAGAAATAAGAAAAAGAACAAACAGCAGGTGGCGCTATACAGATACATTTTTATTGAATAGCTCAGTGGCAATACACAATTTTTAATTACAAGCAATTGTAGTGCTGGTTTGAAAAATGTACAATGTTTTTGTGGCACAACCACTTTAAGGCTAATTTATCAATCATTTGCAACTGTGGAACGTGTGATGCACGCCTAGTACATGAGATTTTGTCATCCAGCTAGTTTGTGGGCGTGCCAATGTAGGACTGTGTTTTTCTGCCCTATTTATCAACTGTGACCTTTGTACAAGTCACAAAAATTATGCGTAAGGTGACAAACTTCCTGATCTGCCGTGGCGGTGGGGGAATACAGCAGAGTGTGATCGGGGGGATGGGGGGGGCTTGTAACCGCACCTATTTTAACAGGCGCCATGGCACACAGACCGCTACAACACATGGACATATTTTAAGACATAATTTAAAGGGGATGTCCAGCCTTTACTATGTGACTAGCTGATGGATGGGGTCCGACAATCTATAGTGGGGTGGTGTAAAAAAAACTAGAGTAACCTCTCGAGACAAAACTGTTATGTTTACATATGTGGCAAATTTATAGAATATCAAGTCACATTTGATAGATTTGGCACAATCTATCATCTTCTATTGTTGTCCATATTACGGAATGCACATGGAAGATATCTGTATTTTGCGGATCCGTAGTTCGCGGACTTATTGGGTTATCCAATTCCTCAAACAGTTCCCCCATGTGCCGGGCCCCTCACAGGTACATAATATACTTACCCTGCTCCTGGTGCCGCTCCTGGTCCCCACACTGCTGCTGCTGCTACTCCCTGTACACGGATGAAAACATCCAGTGTTGTGGGAAGCAGCCAATGGCAGGCGGGAACGGGCACCCGCAATACTAGGGAGGCTCGTCCCCGTCCCCACCTGCCATTGGCTGTTCCCCCCGACACCAGATGTTTTCATCCGTGTACAGGGAGAAGCAGCTGTGCGGGGAGCGGGGTAAGTATATTACCTGTGAGGGGCCCGACACATGGGGGGACTGTTTAAGAAATTGGATAACCCCTTTAAATACAGAAACTACTGTGTGCATTATGTCTAACAGTTTCTCTTAGCCTAATGTGCATTGTACTGATAAATCTTTAGCACGCATGGCAGTAGTTTTCTTGTGCTTTATTTGATCATCACATTTTATAAAGCAGCAACAGCCAAATCACCTTTAGAATTCATTGAGATGTATCAGGGCAGGACAATGTAACAACATGTTGCTAAGTGGGTCTGTATGAGTGCCTGCCCTACATTGCTTCTTGAACGCCAGGGTCAGTGGTGTGACCCATACCTCTAGGTATTAGTGTGATGAGTAACTTGCAGAAGTATGTGCAGTGCGGCCAATCGAGAAAATTACGTGTTCAGAAAGGGTGATGTCATGAGAATTCAGTATCACAACAGTGGGTGTTGGGATTCTTGAAATGCATGAAGCATCGGTTAAACAAAAGCACACCCAGAATGTAAAGACGTACGCTTCAGTCTGAAGTATGTGTTCAGGGTTTAGACACAACAGTATGTTGGCTGAATCTATGACCACAGCACAGCCTCACCTACATAGATGACTGCTCAATCCAAATCTGAAAATGTCCTGTGACCTAAAACTAGCACGTATGTGCAGCTTCGACTTGGTCTATCACTTCTTGTTTTCTTAACTTGAGAAGTTCCAGCAAGAGCTGAATGCTGGAGTCTGGTTTTATACTGATGACTACTGTACGGTGCCCACTACTCTGTACTGTGCCCCCTACCCTGTACTTTGCCCACTACTTTATACTGTTCCCACTACTCTATACTGTGCCCATTATGCTGTACTGTGCCCACTACTCTGTACTGTGCCCACTACTCTGTACTGTGCCCATTACCCTGTACTGTGCCCACTACTCTGTACTGTGTCCATTATGCTGTACTGTGCCCACTACCCTGTACTGTGCCCATTATGCTATACTGTGCCCCTTACCCTGTACTGTGCCCATTATGCTATACTGTGCCCCTTACCCTGTACTGTGCCCATTATGCTGTACTGTGCCCAGCGTACACCCAGTGATCAGATACAGATGACCTATCCTCACTGTAAAACTCCCGGAATGCCCCTTTAATACACTTCTCAATCTCAGGAGAGTATTCATGAGCTCTCTGCTCTCATCACACCCCTCCAGTGCCGAATGGCAGCTTTCTCCCTATATGCAGTACAGAAAAAGAGCTGTTGATTCTCCGCGTAAGGGCGGGAGCTGTCACAGCTCACATAGGAACTCTAGCACTTAGATCACACTGGAGTTGTCACCAACTATCAGGAAAAAGATAAGATAAGTGATCCAGTTATAATCAGGTTTACAGATAGGGCAGCATAAAACTGGTGACAAATTACCTTCAATGCACATCTGTCAGCAGGAGCTACTGTATAAAACAAGGCAACTGCTTGGGTTGATTCTGTCGATTAAAATAATACCTGTCTTGTGAAAATCGCCTGGCTATCTTCAAAAGTCCCATAGAAGTGAACGGTGAATACACTGTGCAAGCGCGGGCACAGCTCCTTTCACATCCACAGAACTGCCAGAAATAGTCAATCCACCACTTGGCTATTTTCGGCTCTCCCATAGAAATAAATGGACGACGACCAGTGTGCTCTTGTTCACTTTGGGAGCTCCATTCTAGTAATCCTAGCAATATGCCACCAATGTCTTAGGTGATACAACCTCCTTAAGGGCTCATGCACACAAACAAATTTTATTTCCGTGTCCGTTTGTATGTTTTTGCAGATTGTATGTGGAACCATTAATTTCAATGGGTCCGCAAAAATTCAGTCCGTATTTCCGTTCCGCAAGAAAATAAAGCATGTCCTATTATTGTCCGCATTACGGACAAGGATAGGACTCTTCTATTAGGAGTCAGCTGTTCCTTTCCACAAATACAGAATGCACACGGACGTCATCCATAGTTTTTGCGGATCCATTTTTGCGGACTGCAAAATACATACAGTTGTGTGCATGAGGCCTAAGGGTGTGGTGTACGTACTGAGGATTTTCCACAGTAGAATTGTGTGAGAAAAATCTGCTGAATTTACAGTAGCAGCAAAGCGGATGAGATTTTAACATATCTCATTGACACACCCAAAATTTCCATAAAAAATCCACAGGGTACATGCAGTGCAGATTTTAAAGTTGCAACATGCCAACTTAGGCTGCAGATTTGTGACTCAGATTTCACAAATACGGCAAATCCGCAGCATTCCCCAATGAATTCTGCATCATTCAGTTTGCTTCTGAGGATTTTTGGCAAGGAAGAAAGTAATAGAGGATCCATGGGTACCAGATGCTGTGGTATTTTCTTAAGTACCCCCGTACTGGATCCGTTGTTCCGCAAAAAACTCCGTTTTTCCAGGACATCCGTTCCGTCTTTCCGTAAAAAACGGAAAGGATGTATCCATATATGGAAGGATGAATAACATCTTTTTTTTTTCACCCCTCCTGGAACGGAATCCGCAAATACGGATGACATGCGGATGGCTTTCCGCATGTCTTCCGCATTTACGGACGTCCCATAGACTTGTATTGGGCTACGGACCGCAAAACAGGAGGAAAAGTAGGACAGGAGGATTTCTGATTGCGGATCCGCAAAACGGAACGGAACAGAGAAACGGATGCGGACAACATACGGTGCAATGTCCGCATTTTTTCGGGACCCATTGAAATGAATGGATCCGCATACTATCCGCATAATTGTCCGCAAATGCGGAAACAGATGCGGAGAGGATGCGGATGCAAAATACGGACGTGTGAATGGGGCCTTAAAGGGGTTTTCCTGAGATTTTGATACTGATGACCTATCCTCAGGATAGGTCATCAGTATCTGATCGGTGGGGGTCTGCCATCCGGGTCCCCCGCCGATCAGCTGTTTGATAAGGCTTCATGTTCCCGTTGAGCTCCATTGTTTGCAACCTGAAGTTTGAGGTTATGGACGTAGATGAGTAGTAGCCAAAACATGTCTCATACTGCTGTGTCCTGTAAGATGGGTCAGAAATTCCTTCCCTGGGCTAAAAATTCTGCCCAATACACCCTGCATCATCCCCTTGCTTCCTCCTCCTAATGCTCCCTCCCACACAGCCTCAATATAACAAGTAGTGGACTCTTCCTACCCTGCTTGTGATTGAGAGCCTCGACCAACCCATTCCAAGATAACATGGACATTACATCACGACCATTCGGGTGGGGATTCTGACAGAAGGGATCAAGCCTGATGGTGATGTTGGAGGAAATATGGTCTCCACAAAGGAGAACGCGCATGTGACCACTCTCCTGATCTCCGGAGTGAGACAGAAAAAGTAGCTCTAGTGCATTAGTAAGTTGCAGAGGAAGCACAGGGAAAGGAAAATATGTATACCAGATAACCCCTCTAACTTCAACCAGCACATTTTTAATGTCTCACCTTTCCTGACCAGAAACACTTCTACACCTCCCCAGTCTATACTAGAGTCATCCCACTACTGGGAATTCTGGTTGGGAAACACTTCATACGGCACTATAGTTTAGTTTAGTCCAGAGGCGTAGCTAGAGGTTCAGCACAGGGGGGGCGAAACATACTTGAGTGGGCCCCCCACTTGGCTTCCCAAACGCACGTTTCCAACTTCACAGGCACATACTACTAGTTGTGGTTATAATATTGTATTAGAAAGATGACTATATAAACTGCTAGATCATCTATGCTGTTAAGTACAGTACAATAGACTTTCCACATACCCTACTCTAAATACTCTACCACATAATGCAGTGAAATATAGGAGTAATAGGAGTAAAAAACAAGAGGACTCCTATGTTAAAGGAAACCTGTCCACAGTTTTTACATCACTAAACTAACAGTCCCCTGCCCCCATCAGACCTCAGATCATCAGAATGTGCCCCCCATCAAACCTCAGATCAGTGTATTGTGCCCCATCAGACCTCAGATCAGCAGAATATGCCCCCATCAGACCTCAGATCAGCGTATTGTGCCCCATCAGACCTCACATCAGCCTACTGTGCCCCCATCAGACCTCACATCAGCGTATGTGCCCCATCAGACCTCAGATCAGCGTATTGTACCCCATCAGACCTCAGATCAGCAGAATGTGCCCCCATTAGTCCTCACATCAGCCTACTGTGCCCCCATCAGACCTCAGATCAGCGTATTGTGCCCCCATCAGACCTCCGATCAACAGAATGTGCCCCCATCAGACCTCATATCAGCAGACTGTGCCCCCCATCAGACCTCATATCAGCAGACTGTGCCCCCATCAGACCTCATATCAGCCTACTGTGCCCCTATCAGACCTCAGATCAGCGTATTGAGCCCCCATCAGACCTCAGATCAGCAGACTGTGCCCCCATCAGACCTCATATCAGCAGACTGTGCCCCCATCAGACCTCATATCAGCAGACTGTGCCCCCATCAGACCTCATATCAGCCTACTGTGCCCCTATCAGACCTCAGATCAGCGTATTGTGCCCCCATCAGACCTCAGATCAGCGTATTGTGCCCCCATCAGACCTCAGATCAGCAGACTGTGCCATCAGACCTCATATCAGCAGACTGTGCCCCCATCAGACCTCATATCAGCAGACTGTGCCCCCATCAGACCTCATATCAGCCTACTGTGCCCCTATCAGACCTCAGATCAGCGTATTGCGCCCCCATCAGACCTCAGATCAGCAGACTGTGCCCCCATCAGACCTCATATCAGCAGACTGTGCCCCCATCAGACCTCATATCAGCCTACTGTGCCCCTATCAGACCTCAGATCAGCGTATTGTGCCCCATCAGACCTCAGATCAGCAGACTGTGCCCCCATCAGACCTCATATCAGCAGACTGTGCCCCCATCAGACCTCATATCAGCAGACTGTGCCCCATCAGACCTCATATCAGCCTACTGTGCCCCTATCAGACCTCAGATCAGCGTATTGTGCCCCCATCAGACCTCAGATCAGCGTATTGTGCCCCCATCAGACCTCAGATCAGCAGACTGTGCCCCATCAGACCTCATATCAGCAGACTGTGCCCCCATCAGACCTCATATCAGCAGACTGTGCCCCCATCAGACCTCAGATCAGCGTATTGTGCCCCCATCAGACCTCAGATCAGCGTATTGTGCCCCCATCAGACCTCAGATCAGCAGACTGTGCCCCCATCAGACCTCATATCAGCAGACTGTGCCCCCCATCAGACCTCATATCAGCAGACTGTGCCCCCATCAGACCTCATATCAGCCTACTGTGCCCCTATCAGACCTCAGATCAGCGTATTGTGCCCCCATCAGACCTCAGATCAGCAGACTGTGCCCCCATCAGACCTCATATCAGCAGACTGTGCCCCCATCAGACCTCATATCAGCAGACTGTGCCCCCATCAGACCTCAGATCAGCGTATTGTGCCCCCATCAGACCTCAGATCAGCGTATTGTGCCAGTCTATACTAGAGTCATCCCACTACTGGGAATTCTGGTTGGGAAACACTTCATACGGCACTATAGTTTAGTTTAGTCCAGAGGCGTAGCTAGAGGTTCAGCACAGGGGGGGCGAAACATACTTGAGTGGGCCCCCCACTTGGCTTCCCAAACGCACGTTTCCAACTTCACAGGCACATACTACTAGTTGTGGTTATAATATTGTATTAGAAAGATGACTATATAAACTGCTAGATCATCTATGCTGTTAAGTACAGTACAATAGACTTTCCACATACCCTACTCTAAATACTCTACCACATAATGCAGTGAAATATAGGAGTAATAGGAGTAAAAAACAAGAGGACTCCTATGTTAAAGGCGTCAGGTCATAGTGCGCGCCGCCAGGGAAGAGAGCAGAGCGCGGACCGGAGGGCAGCCGCAGCGCAGAACAGGTAAGTAAAGTTTTTTATTTTAATCCTATGTGGCTGGGTGGGCTGATCTGAGGTCTGATGGGGGTCCCTAAATACAAGTGAGCGCTTCCATAATGGAAGCGCTCACTTGTATTCGCCTGATAGTAGGCAAGGTCATCCTTGCTGGGGCCCCCCTGAGTCACTGGGCCCGGAGCCGTCGCCCCCCCTGCCCCCCCGGTAGCTACGCCACTGGTTTAGTCCTTTTATCCTGGCCTAGGAGAGGCACGGCAGAAGTCTGAGACAAATACTCAGTTTCATAGGGGTAATCTAGGCATAACGATGAGAATTATTCAAAAGAACTCTCTTGACCTCCAGCAGACATAAAAATTCCCCTGATGTGTCTTTAGGATTCTTGTCCTCATTATGGTAACGTAGTTAGGACATTGCCTAAAATTAGTTAGAAAATGTAATTGGTTAGTTCAGAAGACACTGCTGGTTCTTTTACAAGGGACGATGATCTGCTGAAAGAATGTTCCTCCCGAGCCATTGCCCTGTGAAAATGTGACCAGTGATCAGTCATCAAACAAGCAGAGGCTTAAAATTGTTGGTTGGTTGGCCACACATCTTTTGGTGTAAACAGGATCTACTGTCAACAATACGAACTGAATGGGGATGAATGATCATATTAATGATCATTCATCCCCATACAGTAAGATTATTGCAGAATATAAATGGCAGTTAAAGGGGTTTTCCAGGCTCCTCAAAATAGGTCCTCAATTTTATATCATTGGTGGCCTGACTCCCTGCACCCTAACTGATCAGCTGTTCCCTGAAGCCTTTGGCAGTGGAACTAGCACTGTGAATAGAGCAGGAAGTCCAGCTCCGTTTAAAGGGATTCTGTCACCACGATTTTGACTATTAAGTTATTTATAGCACTGAATTCAGCTGACTATAAGCATCTCCAAAACGTTATTGTTATAGGGCATAAATGAAGATCTGATGTTAAAAATACCTTTTTTATCAACTGTCAATCTCTTACTTAAGGAGCCCAAGGGGATGTGCCAGCGATGTTGGAGCCCGGCCACGGCGATTCAGTTGGAGCCCAGCACCGCCCACCTCATTAATATTCACTTCACTGCTTGAAGCAGTGAAGCTCCGGCACGGCTGTAATCCCGCGCAGGCGCAGTACATCCTGTGAAGCTGTAGCCCGCAGACCGCACGGCGCAGACCACTTAATGTACTGCGCCTGCGCGGGATTACAGCCGTGCCGGAGCTTCACTGCTTCAAGCAGTGAAGTGAATATTAATGAGGTGGGCGGTGCTGGGCTCCAACTGAATCGCCGTGGCCGGGCTCCAACATCGCTGGCACATCCCCTTGGGCTCCTTAAGTAAGAGATTGACAGTTGATAAAAAAGGTATTTTTAACATCAGATCTTCATTTATGCCCTATAACAATAACGTTTTGGAGATGCTTATAGTCAGCTGAATCCAGTGCTATAAATAACTTAATAGTCAAAATCGTGGTGACAGAATCCCTTTAAAGTGTAGTGGCTGTGCTGGCTACCATTCACTTCAATGGAAGCTGATGAGATGCAGTAACCCAGTACGGCCACTGCACTTTGAATGGAGCTGTGCTTCCTGCTCCATCCAAGAGCCTGTTTTGGCACCGAAGACTGCAGAGAACAGCTGATGGATGGGGTACAGGTTGTTGACCTCCACACCGATGAAGTAATATTATTGACTTATCCAGAGGATAGGTCATCAATATTAGGTGCCTTTAAAACCAATTTAATGATCGCTGATTGGCTTGCATACAGTTGACCGGTGTTTATTACGGACAGTAGATCTGCTTTTATAAAAAAAAACACTTAAAGGGGTTCTCCAAGTTATATTTATTGATGACTTATCCTCAGGATAGGTCATCAATATCAGATCGGCGGGGGTAGACACCTGGCACCCTCGCCGATCAGCTGTTTGAAGAGGAGGCGCGCGCCGTATCAGCGCTGCCTCCTCTTCACTGTTTACATGCTGGCCAACACGGGGGTAGTGGTGAGTAGGTGTAATTACACCTGACCGCCCCATTCGATTCTATGGGAAGAATCGCTTCCATAGACTTGTATGGAAGTGATTCTTCCCATATAAATGAATGGGGTGGTTAGGTGTAATTGCACCTACTCACCACTACCCCGTTACGGCCAGCATGTAAACAATGTAAACAGCTGATCGGCGGGGGTGCCGGATGTCGGACTCCTGCGATCTGATATTGAGGATAAGTCATCAATATATATAACTCGGAAAACCCCTTTACGATGGGTTTACACTGGCTGAGGAGCAGCTGATTGTCGGGAGGGAAGCGTTCCTTCTTGTTCAGTGTGGAGACCACGTGTTTCACGCAGTGATCTCCTTCACAGTATGAGGATGAGGGATGGCTATAGCGATCCCTCGTCCTTATACAGAATCATTTTTTCTGGACAGCAGATCGCTGTTTAGACCGCACAATCTGCTGCCCAGAAATAATCATTGGTGGTGCCTGCACGAACGACAGGATCACCCAGTGAACGAGCGTTTTGCGGGAGCACCGATGCCTTCTCAAACAGCTGATCGGCGTGGGTCCCGGGTGTTAGACCCCACCGATCAGATACTGATGACCTATCCTGAGGATAGGTCATCAGTAGTTAACTCCCAGAAAACCCCTTTAAAAATTTAAATCCCATACCTGAATACAGGTATGGTTGTACATTAAGACTGGTGCATTTTCAGATAAGGCACTTGTTAGATAAAATATTTGCCACAGTGTTTATATTCCTCAGGATAGGTCATCAGTATCTGATCGGTGGGGGTCTGCCATCCGGGACCCCCGCCGATCAGCTGTTTGATAAGGCTTCATGTTCCCGTTGAGCTCCATTGTTTGCAACCTGAAGTTTGAGGTTATGGGCGTAGATGAGTAGTAGCCACAAGATGTCTCATACTGCTGTGTTTATATTCCTTATAGTAATGTGTTCACAGTTTTTCCCCTGGAATTTCCAGTTTCGCACACAATTTCCTTGTTCTTAGGTTGTTTCTGTCTAAAGATCACACATGTGTGAAAAGTAAAGAGACGTCCGCACTTATTAGTGTGATCCAGAGATGGCAACAGTCCCTACACCATGTGCAGCCAATCCGGTCCTGAGCGCTCTCTGCAGCCAATGGTGCACTCACACAAGCACGCTCCGGCTCACTACTGGCTCCGCTGTGCTAATCCCTCGGTGTGTGTATCTAGGAGATTACACCGCTTGGTTTTACTTTTCACTTAGAAACAGCAATGTTTTCACGTATCCTCCTAGCTTTATAGGTCTATTTATATATTTGGTTACATCATTATTTCTATGCAAACTGTATGGTGTGATATTATTTATGTCACATCACTTATATGACCCAGATATAAGCGGGGCTTGTTTTTTCATAGTCACTCAATTACTTGCACCTCTCCTAAATAATAATATTTCTACACTTTATCGATAGATAGATAGATAGATAGATAAATAGAATAGCAGTTTATCTCATGTGTATAATCTATCTATCTATCTATCTATCTATCTATCTATCTATCTATCTATCTATCTTTTATCTATTAGATAGATAGATAGATCTATGTTTTATCTATCTATCTATCATCTATCTATCTATCTATCTATCTATCTATCTATCTATCTATCTATCTATCCATCCATCCATCTTTTTATCTATATGTCAATCTTCTTTCTATCTCATCTATTTAATCTACATTTATTTAATGTCTGCAAAGCAATGGGGAATATGACAATGCTATATAAGTTAGTGAAATAAATTATCTATCTCCTATCTATCTATCTATCTATCTATCTATTGTATATATCAATTGTATCTATCAATCATATCGATTGTATCTATCTATTTGTCTGTCGGTCTATCTATTTATCCAATGGTATCTATCTATCTATCTATCTATCTATCTATCTATCTATCTATCTATCTATCTATCTATCAATCAGTCATCTATCAATCCATCTATCAATCATATCTATCCATCTATCTATCAATTGTATCTATTTATCTATCCTGCTCAAACTGCACTGCAGGTAGAGAAGCAGTAGGAATTGTGAATTATTTCAGCAGTACAATAGAATCTGATAATTCCCTAAATCTTTTGGTCTGTGTGGTTTTTTTTGCAAAAAAAAAAAAAAAAAATCCAAAAAACACCTGACTTGTTCAGTATAGTGTTTGTGTTTTTGTGGGAGTTTTTGGGCCAATAGTGTGTTTGAATGCCTGCGTTTTTAATGGCAATTTTTTCATGCAATTCCTGTCCGTAGTTGCGGATGAGAATAGCCCTTTCTATTGATAAGAATAGAACAGAATGCACTGGTCCATTTATTGTGGACACAAGAAAGGACACTGCTGTGTGCATCAGGCCTTAGATAGAAGAAGGTAGATTGTTGACCGGGCATTGAATGAACGATCGTCTTGTGAACATTCATTATACCAACAGTCATACACGTTTTAGAACACATTGGGTGTTATATTAGTTCAGACTGGTCATACATCTTCAATAACACAAAGAAAAGGACAAAATATTGTGGCAGTGGAGCTGCCAGAGGGACATTAAAATGGTGTATCTCACCCAGAGGAAGCTGGGTGAGAACAAGAAGGGCTGAGAAAATAAGTTTTTTTCACTGTCGGCAGCAGCTAGTCTGGTAATTAAGATACCAAAAATCTGAAGGTGTCAGGATATGATGATGCATGAAGAAAAAAAAATTAAAAAATTGTTTTAAATCAGTAAAGCATAATAATAAGTATATAAATTTGGTTTATTAATTTGGTAATGATTAGTAAACATTGAATCCTGAACCCCCACATCCCCTCCCAAAAACTAGAGTTGTTTTATTTTCCAAATTCACCAAATAATTTTTTCCCCATTTTTCACTACAAATTAAATGGCTCCATCACAAATTACTTGTCCCACAAAAAGCAGGCCATCATATGGTTAAGCGAATGGAAAAGTTAAAAAAAAAAGTTATGGCTTGTGGAATGCAGGGAGATAAAAACGAACAGTCCTGAACAGGTTAATGATGCTTCCCTTTATAGCACTATTGAAAATGTCAAAATGTCCAAGAAACTATGAAACTCTCTAGGCAAAATATTTAAATAGGCAGCCACTAGCTGCTTTCAGGTCAATGTTTTACTTGATAGGTATTAAAAGCATTTCTTTAGGGTTAGGGCTCATGCACACCAATGTATTTTTCCCCCAGCATCCGACCAGCATTTTTTGCGGATCAGATGCAGAACCATTCATTTCAATAGGGCATCAAAAGATGCAGAGAGCACAAGGTGTGTCCATTCCACGGCCACCCAAAAAGATGGCTCATGTCTTATTCTTGTCCGTAATACGTAAGACTGTTCTATAGAGGCCAGGACGTTCTGTTCTGCAAAATGCAGAATGCACACGGCTGGTATCCGTGTTTTACGGATCTGCAATTTGCGGACCCCAAAACGGGTTACGGTCGTGTGCATGAGCCCTTAGTATGAGGCGGCAGTGTCTGTTACCGAATTCACACATAATGTTAAAAAAATTCCAACTGACCCGTCAAGTGATCTGATTCATGTCTGTGGTACTCAAACTAATGCCGAATTTTCTTACGTGATTTATTTCTTTATTATTGAGGTAATTGACAGATTGAAAAACTGATTCAAACTAATGCTATCTTCATAAGTCTTGGCGTTTACTTTAAGTGCTCTTTCAGACGGCCATATGCTGTCCGCAAAAATGCGGATCGTTTTTTTTGCAGATTATATGCTGTCCCATTCACCTATATGGTGCCCCTTTCTTCCATTCCATGGCTCAGCAAAAAAAATGAAACATGTCCTATACTTGTCAGTGAAAATCAGGACATGGCCCTATTGAAGTCTATGGGTCAGCAAAAAAACGGAATGCTATCCGTTTTTTTGCGGACATGCTGAACTGTCCGCAACGGATCCGCATTTTTGCGGACAGCATACGGCTGTCTGAAAGAGCCCTAAATCTAAAGTGCACCACGGTATGTGGAGTAACATTACACTGGCACAATGAGGACCAGATGATACTGATACAAAATACACTTCTGCTGCGTTTTTATAGCTGAAGAAATAACGGTTTGTGAGTCAAATTTATGAAAGTGGCGCATAGCACTTGTTGAAGGGGTTTTCCGAGACTTTTACACTGCTGACCGATCCTCTGGATAGGTCATCGGTATCTGATGGGTGATGGTCCAACACCGCGCTGATTAGCTATTTGAGAAGGCACTGTAGCGCCACAGCTTTCTTTCAGCTCACCAAGCACAGCACTGTACATTATATAGCAGCTGTGCTTGCTGTCATGCTCAGCCCCATTTACTTCAGGCCTTGTGACTGATGAACGTGATGCCACATGGCCTAGGGAAAGCTGAGAGACTGCTGCAGCACTACTGTGGGTGCCCTTGCCTTCTCAAACAGCTGATCATCAGGGTTCTCAGGTGTCAGACCCCCACCAATGTGTAGTAACCATTCATTTCAGTGGGTCCGCATAAAAAAAAAAAACGGAAGTTACTCCTTGTGCATTCCGTTTCAGTATGTCTGTATTTCCGTTCCGCAAAAAAATAAAACATGTCTTATTATTGTCCGCATTACGGGCAAGGATAGTACTGTTCTATTAGGAGTCAGCTGTTCTGTTCTGCAAAATACGGAATGAACATGGATGTCATCCGTATTTTTTGCGGATCCGTTTTTTGCAGACTGCAAAATACATAAGGTTGTGTGCATGAACCCTAAGGATAGGTCATCAGTATAAAAGTCTCAAAAAAAACTTTTTTTTTTTAATATAGCACATGCAAACACATTCTGACTTAGGACCCTTGCACATGACCATATGCCCTCCGAGACATACGGTCCGTGAGCGGGTCATATGTCCCGGAGCGGCATTGATCGTGCACATGGGAGTACACAGCATCATAGATTACAATGATACCGTGCATGCTGGGCCGCCCGCGGGGCTATTGTCCCGCATTTACAAGATCATATGAGTGCGGGACAATAGTCCTGCCGGTGACCTGACGTGCACAGCATCATTGTAATCTATTGTGCTGTGCTCTCCTGTGCGCACGATCAATGCTACTCACGGACCATATGTCTCGGAGTGCATACCGTCAGGCATGGGATTCAGCCAGTTGCCTCCAGTTCTCTAGATCCGGTTGTTAAAATGACAGCTGGATCGGAGAACCGGGTTACCGGCTGAATCCCGATACTAATACTGGCCCTGCCTTACCCTAATACTGGCCCCTGCCCCTCTATTACTGACCCCCCAATGCTGGCCTTGCCTTACCCTAATACTGACCCCCCCCCAATACTGGCCCTGCCTTACCTCTAACTCTGACCCCCAAAACTGACCCTGCGTTGACCCCTAACAAAGGCCCCTGACCCCTAATACTGGCCCTGCCTGACCCCTAATACTTGCCCTGCCTGACCCCTAACCCTAGTACTGGCCCCTGACCCCTACCCTAGTACTGACCTCTAACCTTGGACCCCTAACCCTGATACTGTTCCCTGACACCCTAGTATTGACCCCTAATACTGGCCCTGTCTCACCCCTAACCCTAGTACTGACCCCTACCCTAGTACTGACCTCTAACCCTGGACCCCTAACCCTAATACTGCCCTCCAATACTGTCCCTAACCTTAATATTGACCGCTAACCCTAATACTGATCCCTAATACTTTCTCTAACTCTAATACTACGCCATACTGACCCCTAAGTCTACTACTGATCCCCTAACCCTAATACTGATACCTAAGGCTACATTCACATGACCATATGTGATATCGGCGCTCGGGCAGGGAGCCTTTACACGGCCCGACGAATCGAGCGCCGGGCCGCACGAGTGATCGCTGTATCGCTCATGCGGCCGGGAAGCTCCATACTGTCAGGCGCACATCGCCTGTTTACACAGGGCGATGTGCGTCCAACAGATTGGATCTTTTGGTTTCTACAAAAGATCCAATCAGCCGACGAACGAGCGTTTTGCTCGTTCGTCGGCTGATTAGGGCCACTTTTACACGGGCCGATTATCGGCACTAGCGTTCCTAGGAACGATTTTTGGGCCGATAATCGGCCCGTGTAAAAGGACCTTAAGTCACTAAATGGAAATGATTATTCTGCTACTGACTGTGTATGATGAGTGCTGTAGTGTTGTGTGGCGACAACTGACCTGACTACTCAGATGGTATCTGTACTGAACTTTTAAAATCTGGTGCTGTATTTAAGTAGAGAACTTAGTTCTGGTGAAGTATTTATGTAGAAAACTTGGTTCTGGTGCCGTATTTATGTAGAGAACTTGGTTCTGGTGCTGTATTTATGTAGAGAACTTGGTTCTGGTGCTGTATTTATGTAGAGAACTTGGTTCTGGTGCTGTATTTAAGTAGAGAACTTGGTTCTTGTGATGGATTTATGTAGAGAATTTGGTTCTGGTGCTGTATTTATGTAGAGAATTTGGTTCTGGTGCTGTATTTAACCCCTTTTGCTAATCTGACATGTGTCACTTCATGCGGTAATAACTTTGGAACGCTTTTACTTATCCAGGCCATTCTGAGATTGTTTTCTTGTCACATATTGTGCTTCACGACAGTTGTCAATTTGTGGCAAAATATTTCATTTTTATTTCTAAAAAAAAACAAACAACCAAATTTAGCAAAATTTTTGAAAAATTTGCAAATGTCCAAATTTCACTTTTTCTACTTTCAAAATACATAGTAATACCTCAAAAAATAGTTATTATTTTACATTCCCCATATGTCTACTTTATGTTGGCATCATTTTATAAAAGTCATTTTACTTTTTTCGGACGCTAGAAGGCATAGAAGTTTAGAAGCAATTTTTCAAATTTTCAACAAAATTTCCCAAACCATTTTTTGAAGCACCAATTCAGATATAAAGTGATTTTGAGGGGCGTACGTAATGGAAACCACCCATAAATGACCCCATTTTAGAAACTACACCCCTCAAATTATAAAAAACTGATGTTACAAACTTTGTTAACCCTTGAGGTGTTCCACAAGAATGAAAGGAAAATGGAAGTGAAATTTCAAAATTTCACTTTTTTGGTAGATTATTCATGCTAATCATTTTTTTCTTGCAACACAGTAAGGGTTAACAGCAAACTAAACCTCAATATACATTGCTCTGATTCTGCAGTTTACAGAAATACCCCATATGTGGTGGTAAACGTCTCTATGGGTTTGTGGCAGTGGTCAGAAGGAAAGGAGCGCCATACGAATTTTGGAGGCAGATTTTACTAGAATGGTTTTTAGGCACCATTTTGTAATTGAGAGACCCTGATGTACCCCTACAGTGGAAACCCTCAAAAAGTGACCCCATTTTGGAAACTACACCCTTCAAAGAATATATTAAGGGGGGTTACTGACCACTTTGACCCCCTAAGCGTTTTACGGAATTTGGAAACACTTGGCTGTGAAAATGAAAAGTTTCATTTCTTCCAATAAAATGTTGCTTTAGCCCCAAATTTTTCATTTTCACAAGGGGTAACAGGAGAAAAGCACTCAGAACAGAAGGAGCGCCATATGGATTTTGATGGATTGGTTTGCGGGAGCCATTGATTTTTTTTATTTTTTTTTAGTTATTGTCTTATGTGGGGGCTCATTTTTTTTCGGGATGAGGTGACATTTTCATTGGCACCATTTTGGGGTACATAAGACTTTTTGATTGCTTGGTATTACACTTTTTGTGAGTCAAGGTGAAAAAAAATAGCTGTTTTGGCATAGTTTTTAAAAAATTTTTTTTTACAGCATTCACCTGAGGGGGCAAATCATGTGATATTTTTATAGAGCAGGTTGTTACAGACGCGGCGATACCAAATATGTCTACCATTTTTATTTTTATTCAATTTTACACAGATTTATTTTTGAACAGAATAAAATCTTTTTTTTTGTGTTGCTATTTTCTGAGAGCCATATTTTTTTTATTTTTTGAGAGATTGTCTCAGGTGGGGTCTCATTTTTTGCGGGACAAGATGATGGTTTGATTGGTACCATTTTGGGTTAAATACGCCTTTTTGATCGCCTGCTATTACACTTTTTGTGAGGCAAGAGGGAAAAAAAATGTCTGTTTTGGCATAGTTTTTAAAAACATTTTTTTACAGCATTCACCTGGGGGGCCATCTCATGTAATATTTTTATAGAGCAGGTTGTTACGGACGTGGCGATACCCAATATGTCTAACATTTTTATTTTTGAAAAGTTTTACACATTAGATTTATTTTTGAACAGAATAAAATCTTTTTTTTGTGTTGCCATTTTCTGAGAGCCATATTTTTTTAATTTTTCGGGCGATTGTCTCAGGTAGGGTATCATTTTTGGGGGACAAGATGACGGTTTGATTGGTACCATTTTGGGTTAAATATACCTTTTTGATCGCCTGCTATTACACTTTTTGTGAGGCAAGAGGGAAAACAATGGCTGTTTTGACATTTTCTGAGAGCCATATTTTTTTAATTTTTAGGGCGATTGTCTCAGGTAGGGTATCATTTTTTCGGGACAAGATGACGGTTTGATTGGTACCATTTTGGGTTAAATATGCCTTTTTGATCACCTGCTATTACACTTTTTGTGAGGGAAGGTTTTAGCACTGTTTTTTTATTTTTATTTTTTACTGCGTTCACTTGGCAGGGTGGATGATCCGTTCGATACGGACGCGGCGATACCTAATATGTATACTTTTCTTTTTTCCCCTTTTTTTACATTTTTTTTTAACTTTATTTTGGGAAAAGTGTGCTTTTTTTTTACTTGAAACTTATTTTTTGTAAAACTTTATTTCTTTTTACTTTTTTTATTTTTTATTTTTTGTTGGGGGTCTGATCCCCTGCACAATGCATTACAATACTGTTGTATTGTAATGCATTGGCTGTAAGTGTATTTCTCAATGTAATACACTTGCAGCCTGCTTTCTGTGCGATCCAGGGGGCTGGCATCCAGAAGGAAGGCATCGGGCTGCTATCCAAGCCATCGGGTCCTCGTCACAGCCGCGCGGGGACCCGATGGACTCCCCTTCCTGCCGCCCGCATCGCATGTGCCGCAGGCAGCGCTGACCGTGGTAGATCGAGGGTTAATACACCCGCATCGGTGTTTTCACAGATGCGGGCGTACGCAGCATGGGTCCGGCTACTGGGCACAGCCGGTCCCCCGCAGCTGATCGGGCGGGCGCAGCTCCTGCACCCGCCCAATCAGCGCGTCGTACTAGTACGGCGCTGGTCGGGAAGGTGTTAAGTAGAGAACTTGGTTCTGGTGATGTATTTATGTAGAGAATTTGGTTCTGGTGCTGTATTTATGTAGAGAATTTGGTTCTGGTGCTGTATTTATGTAGAGAACATGGTTCTGGTGATGTATTTGTGTAGAGAATTTGGTTCTGGTGCTGTATTTATGTAGAGAACATGGTTCTGGTGATGTATTTATGTAGAGAACTTGGTTCTGGTGCTGTATTTATGTAGAGAACTTGGTTCTGGTTCTGTATTTATGTGGAGAACTTGGTTCTGGTGCTGTATTTATGTAGAGAATTTGGTTCTGGTTAGGGTGGCCACCGGCTTCATCTCAAAAAGGAGGACATTTTCTGCCACACCCCCAATATGTTAAACCACACCCCAATCTGCTAAACCACGCCCCCAATCTGCTAAACCACGCCCCCAATCGGCTCGTACACCGTCACCTATCACACCTCCCCTGGCTCTTACCACACATACACCCCCACCACGTGAAAATTCAAGCCACCAAGCCTAACTATAAAAATACCGCTCTAGTGTGGTTAGAATAAAGAGGATTGTTCAGTAATTAAAAATAAAATATGGCAGATGGAAAAGAAATCCACAATTTTCAGCTGTTCCCTCCCTGCCATTGAATGCTTTGGTTATATGGCTGCAGTGGTGACGCCTGTGACACGCTGGACTTTCTGGCATCATTGCTGCTGCCACGTAAACAAAGACTGACAGGCATGTAATGGGCGAGTGTGCACCTCTGTCATAGTGCTGGTGATGTGCACACTGATGGGCAGGTGTATGGCATGTGACCACTGCAGCCAGTTCTCAGCATTAGATCACTGATTGGCTGCAGCAGTAACATACCATATACCGGCAGGTGACACATATCTGGATGGACATTACATTCACCAGCACCAGACATACCAGATGATACAGCACCACTTACCTCTTACATCCAGTGACGTCTTCCTGATGTAGATCTTCTCTTTTCTCATCTTCTCTATTTGGCCCACACCGCCATGACACTTCTTTCAGCTCCATCTTCTCTCTGCCACAAAGACATCATAGATTACCCACTTTTACTGTTATCCTGCTGCTGCCTAAAATACTGCCTAAAATAGTCCCATTAGTAATAGTGCCCCAATAGTGATAATGCTCCACCAGTATCCCTTTTTAGCAGTAGTGCCCTCCATATTGTACTAATAATAGTAACACCCCCAATAGTACCCCTGGTAGTAGTAATAATTCCCCATAATAGAAACCATTTTCCCATAGTGCCTCCAGTAGTGCTCCCAGAAATAATAAGGACCTGCTGTAATGGTCCTCAAATCATCCCACTGTGCCCCCATCAGACCTCACATCAGCCCACTGTGCCCCCATCAGACCTCACATCAGCCCACTGTGCCCCCATCAGACCTCACATCAGCCCACAGTTCCCCCATCAGACCTCAGATCAGCCCACTGTGCCCCCATCAGACCTCACATCAGCCTGTAGTGCCATCATCAGACCTCAGATCAGCCTGTAGTGCCCCCTTCAGACCTCAGATCAGCCTGTAGTGCCCCCTTCAGACCTCAGATCAGCCTGTAGTGCCCCCTTCAGACCTCAGATCAGCCCACTGTGCCCCCATCAGACCTCACATCAGCCCACTGTTCCCCCATCAGAACTCACATCAGCCCACAGTGCCCCCATCAGACCTCAGATCAGCCCACAGTGCCCCCATCAGACCTCACATCAGCCCACTGTGCCCCCATCAGACCTCACATCAGCCCACAGTGCCCCCATCAGACCTCACATCAGCCCACAGTGCCCCCATCAGACCTCACATCAGCCCACTGTGCCCCCATCAGACCTCACTTCAGCCCACTGTGCCCCCATCAGACCTCACATCAGCCCACAGTGCCCCCATCAGACCTCACATCAGCCCACAGTGCACCCATCAGACCTCACATCAGCCCACAGTGCCCCCATCAGACCTCACATCAGACCACAGTGCCACCATCAGACCTCAGATCAGCCTGTAGTGCCATCATCAGACCTCAGATCAGCCTGTAGTGCCATCATCAGACCTCAGAACAGCCCACTGTGCACCCTTCAGACCTCAGATCAGCCCACTGTGCCCCCTTCAGACCTCAGATCAGCCCAGTGTGCCCCCATCAGACCTCAGATCAGCCCACTGTGCCCCCTTCAGACCTCCGATCAGCCTGTAGGTGCCCCCTTCAGACCTCCGATCAGCCTGTAGTGCCCCCTTTAGACCTCAGATCAGCCTGTAGTGCCCCCTTTAGACCTCAGATCAGCCTGTAGTGCCCCCTTCAGACCTCAGATTAGCCTGTAGTGCCCCCTTCAGACCTCAGATCAGCCTGTAGTGCCCCCTTTAGACCTCAGATCAGCCTGTAGTGCCCCTTTTAGATCTCAGATTAGCCTGTAGTGCCCCCTTTAGACCTCAGATCAGCCTGTAGTGCCCCCTTCAGACCAGCCTGTAGTGCCCCCTTCAGACCAGCCTGTAGTGCCCCCTTCAGACCAGCCTGTAGTGCCCCCTTCAGACCAGCCTGTAGTGCCCCCTTCAGACCAGCCTGTAGTGCCCCCTTCAGACCAGCCTGTAGTGCCCCCTTCAGACCAGCCTGTAGTGCCCCATTCAGACCTCAGATCAGCCCACTGTGCCCCATAAAAAAGAAAAAAAAATAAAAAATCTTACCTTTCCTGGGCTGCAGCTCCGCTCCAGCGATCTTGTCTCTTCACTGCCCGCGCTGCACTGTCACCTGACTGCGTGCAGCGTCAGGTCAGAGTGCGCGCACTACGTCCTGACTCTGTACCAGTCAGGCGTGTGCAGCGCAGACAGGAAGACACCGGAGCGCAGGAGGAGCTGAGCGGTGAGTACAGACCCAGCTCCTGCAATGAGCGCTTCCATCTGTATTGATGGAAGCGCTCATTGCTTCCTGCGCCCCTAAAAAGGAGGACTTCTGGCCGTCCGTCCGGGCCTTTAGCCGGACGGAGGACCAGGAGTCCAAAAACCGGACTGTCCGGCCAAAAACCGGACGGATGGCCACCCTAGTTCTGGTGCTGTATTTAGAGGTGTGGGCCACTGCTTTACAAAAACTCGCAGTGTTGGTAGTTTAGCTCCTTAGGCTTTTTAAAAGTTTTGTGGTATGTGTATATGTGGTGTATTTATGTATGTGTACCATGTATATGGTGCATGTATATGTAAACATGTGTCGTGACGCCGCGTGTCCACCGTTGTGTAGAGAACCTGTTGTTAAAAATTTGAATTCCACCCCTGCATACGGTGGTGTGCAAGGGCCCTTATTTTCACCTGCCACTGCTACGGCAGGTCAAGAGTGGAGTGCAGCTGAGACATTTTTTTGGGACAATCCCTATGGTAAATAAGATCAGAACCAACATACTTCACAGGAACGCCCACTAACAGCTGGATTTCTGACTTTAGTAGGAGCCAAAAATAACTTTGGCCTGTCACAGACTATTGGTTAATGTGTCTTACAAGTAAAACAGAAAACTCACAATTCGCTCCAAAATAAAGACATATCCGATCTAATAAACCAGGGCATAATTTTTTCTTGTAAATAGTTTGAATTATAAATCTTACCATTTTGTGTCTACAACTCCTATGCAAAACTATTGGGCTCATTTATCAAACTGGTGTAAAGTAGAACTGGGTTAGTTGCCCATAGCAACCGATCAGATTTCACCTTTCATTTTTTACAGCTCCTTTGGAAAATGAAAGGTGGAATCTGATTGGTTGCTATGGGCAACTAACCCAATTCTACTTTACACCAGTTTGATAAATGACCCCATATGTGTCCTCAGGGTTACAGACCTTTCGTCTTGTCCACCTATAGACAGTGGAACAGGAAGCAGATTAAGGGTTTTAACAAGAGGCCACTGTAATTCCCTCCATGCTAAGGCCTCATGCACACAATCATATTTTTTGTGTGTTTCTGCATTTTTTTGTGGTACCACTTGGAACTGAACCCGAGTTCGGGAATTTTTTTTTTTTACAGTATAAATTAATGAAGTTATTACGCAATGTCTCGCGAGACTTTGCGAAGTAATAACTTTGGCTCATAGGAGCCAATACAGTCTAATAATGTATGGAGTGCTTGCTCCGTACAGTATTGAACTGAAGTTTTATGTGAATCGACTTCAGATGTTTCATCCGAAGTCGATTCGCTCATCCCTACTGATAATCGATCCTTGTAAAAGGACCTTTATACTCAGCCTCACAGATTTTCCATTCTGCTGCTCTGCTGCCACCTTCTGGCCCAATAAGGATACTGAAATGTGATGACAAAATACTGTATAGCGTAAAATAGACGTCACACTGATGACTCGAAGGAAAGAAGAAAAACAGACACTGGTTTACCCTAATACATGTCTTTATTAATAGTAGATATAGAACACACACTGTAAAATACTATGGGGGAGATCTATCATGAGGGGAAAATGTGAAGTCAGTTTTGCGTTGGAGTACTTTATGCCACATTTATCAAATCTCTCATGTTACTTGATAAATTTGTCTAGAGAAGCTCCCCTCCTCCTCGAGTGAGATTGCGACTTTTTTTTTACTTTTTTTTTTAAGTCTCAATGATAAATCTGGAGTGAAACTCATTAACATAGCTAACCACACCAACTTTTCCACCTACATTACAAAACGGGAGTGAGTCACAAAATTTTGCACAAGTGAGTGCTAGAAGTCGCAAAAGCCCTATTTTTGCGACTTTTTGATGCCAGAAGCATTAGAGGTGAGCTAATCGATTTGTCTCATCAGAAGGACTTGTGGGGGGCTGTTCATATCGGTGAGGAAGTGCCCATCTGCCACAAGATTGGCAGGGCCGGACCTAGAGTGGCCACTGGCTTCACCCCAGAAAGCCGGACTTCACTGTCCACGCCCCCAAATGGGTTAAGCCTTGGTCCTGTGAAGCCATGTCCCATCGTCGGCAGGAAAAAAATGGTGGGGGGGGGCGAAGAAGTTACTGAGAAGAAGGTGAGCTGTGGGCAGCCGGAGTGCTTCTCTTCCCCTCAGTCAGCCACTGGGAGCCATGTCTACGGGCTCTAGAGACTGACTGGGGGTGAGAGAAGCCTCAGTCAGTTGCTGCAGCTCAAGCTCAGACAGCGTATTGCTGCTGCCTGAGCGTGAGCTACTGAAAGGGTGGACATCCCTGTGTCCGTCCAGGCACTGCGCCGAACGGAGGACAGTTAGCCAGAAAACCGGACTGTCCGGCCTAAAACCGGACGTCTTGTCTTGCACTGTTCCTCCAATTTGCCAAGTAAGGGCAGAAGCTCTGCTTCGGCTTTGGAGCAGCAACTGCACAGGAACCGCTACACTTCCAGGTAGGTGCTCCTGCGCAGTTGCTGCTCAAAGCTGAGCTTCTGGCCTTGCTCAGCTAATTGGAGCAGTGGCGCAGTCAGGAAGTTGTCCGGATCAGACTCTAGAAGAAGTCCTGCTGACTAGAATTGATTTGCTCATCTCTACACATCTTATACATCATATATAGGAAGAAAAAGTAGTATACTACTTCTATTCTACACATGACACACTGCAAGGATTGTTCAGGACTGACAAGGGATTGATTGGCGTAAAAATTCCCCAGATCTCAATCAGATCAAGAATCCAGCTGGATCATAATACAAAACAGGCACTTTTTACCTTGCATGTCACCCCCTATTCCCTCAGATTGTAAGCTGTTGTAAGCAAAAGCCTCACTCTAGTTGTTTGAATTGTAATGTCTGATTTTAGATGTACATGTGCCCTCTGATAGTAATGCGCTGCTGAATATGTTGGCGCTATATAAAGATTAGTATTATCTATGAGATGTAATGGTAAATTTAATCCATGGAGGTCTTTCCTGACCACTTACAGGGACCTGGACCTGTATCATTCCTTATATTGTTGTACCCCATGGCAACCCAGCCAGGCTGTACGTGCTGTAGGCATTTATATGCTCAGTGCTGACACTAAAATGAGATACTGGTCCATGTTGGAGAACCTCTATGTGGGGAATAGAACCAAACTGGGCTATTTGGAATGTTCCCATTACTTTGGACGTGTCTGATGAGGTTTATTATCACAAGAAATGTTTCTGGAAGGCTTAACCCCCCTGGATAGGTCATCAATATCAGATTGGTGGGGGTCCAACACCAGGCATCCTCACTGATCAGCTGTTTTAGGCTGCCACAGTGCCGGAAGATGTATAATGTATGGAGCTGGAGGCAGACGGCGCTGTATTCTGTGTGGTGGCCGTCCAGTGAATGGAGCTGAGCTTCAGTATGACAGTGCTGGAAACCATACCGTGTAGAGGGACTTCTTCTTCCACTCCGTACACTTAGTTTCAAGCACTGAGCATGCCCGAAACAGCTGATCAGTGAGGTATCTGGTGATGTACCCCCACCGATCTGATATTGATGACCTATCCTGGGGACAGGCCATCAATATCTGTAGCCTGGAGAACTCCTTTAATTACTGGACAAATCCCAGAGGATATGTTATCTGTATAAAAATCTCAGAAAACCCCTTTAAAGGTGCACCAAATTTATCAAACATGGTGCGACAGTTGATACATTTGATGCAAAATTGTGGAAACACAAACTCCTGCAATCATTACTTTAAAGGGGTATTCCAATCTTAGACAATGGGGGCAGATCGCTAGGATATGCCCCCATTGTCTGATAGGTGCAGGTCCCACCGCTGGGACCCGCATCTATTTCGAGAACGGAGCAGGGAGCGCTGTGCCTGGGGTCCGGCCACCACCAGGCGCAGCTCCCCGCCGCTCCTATATAAATGAATGGGAGCGCACCGCACATGCGTGGCCAATCTGGATTGGGAATAACCCTTTAAATATGATAGTGAAACTTCTCCAAAAGTCTGTCTCTTTGAGAAGACCAAACACAGATTTTCTTGTACAGATTTTCACTCCCACCATACATTTTGAATACTGGCTTTTTGAGAAGACCAAATAAAATTTCGGGTGATTGTCTCAAAGAGTATTCACTGTACAGTCAGGGCCATATTTAGGGTTCATGCTGCCCTAGGCACTCTCTGTCATGACGCCCCCCCCAACGTGACCCATTCCCCCACGCCCCCAAATAGTAGCATAGTAGCCTCTCCTCAGTCCCCCCCATCCCATAGTAGCCTCCTCCCCCCACAGTAGCATAGTAGCCTCTCCTTAGAACCCCCCACCCCATAGTAGCCTCGTTACCCCCACCCCCCATAGTAGCCTCTTCCCACCCTCCCACCTCATAGTAGCCTCTCCTCGTTACCCCACCCCCATAGTAGCCTCCTCCCCCCACAGTAGCATAGTAGTCTCTCCTCCGTAGCCCCCCAACCCCATAGTAGCCTTGTTACCCCACCCCCCATAGTAGCCTCCTCCTGGACTTATTACAGTGACCTATCCTCCCCCCAAACCCCCTGGATACTGAAAATGGTCCTCTGCCAAGCCAATTAACCCCCGCCCAACTACCCCACCATCCCCATACACTCAACTACCCTCAGTCTGTACCCCCCCCACCTGCCGCTGGTGCACCTAGCTTTTCTGATGCCCAAGGCAAATATTGAAACACCCCCCCATGCCAAATTCTCAACCTAATCCCTTCCCTCCAGTCCTACTGTTAAAGCGGTTGTCCTCTTTTTACTACTAATGACCTATCCTCACGAAAGGTCATCAATATCAGATCGGCTGGGGTCCTCCGGCACCCTGACGATCAGCTGTTTGAAGAGAGAGCAGAGCTCATATGAGAGCTGCTTTCTCTGCTCTGTTCACCTGCTCGCCATAGAATTTGCAGTGAAGAGCAGTAAACAGAGCAGAGAAAGCAGGGCTCATACAAAAAAAAGACAACCCCTTCAAAGACAGACTTGGAAAACATTTCATACAGCACTACAGAGCATACAGGGTCATACAGCGCCACATATGTACCTCTTACATCCAGTGACTTCTCTTCTCTGATGACGTTTTCTTTCCTCTTCTTCTGTCAGACCAGACCGCCATGGTGACTTCTTTCAGCTGTGCCTCGTCTCTGAAGAGTTCAACAAACAGACATCTTACTTTCCTACTTTTCCATCATCCTCTCACCTTCTCCACATCTCACCCTGCCCGCCCCCCATACTATACTACAGAAACAGCCCCCCTGAAAATACTGGCACCACACAGAAAAACAGTACCCCCCTTACCTTTCAGATCAGATCCCCATATCAAACCCCAGATGAGACCCCCCCATCTACAGACCCCCATTAGACTTCCAAACTCCCATATCTGACCCTCATTAGACCTCCAAAGCCCCAATCAGCCCCTCATTAGACCCCCAGACCCCCTATCAGATCCTCATTAGACCCCCAGACCCCCTATCAGATCCTCATTAGACCCCCAGACCAGCAATCAGACCCCTCTAGACCCCCAGTCAGACCCTTCAGGCCCCTAATCAGACCCCTAATTAGATCCCCAATCATACCCCCCCCCCCTTCTGGCCCCATATCATACTCTTGTGGCCCCCATATAGAACTCTCCTTCTGGGGCCCATGTCAGACCCCCCCCCCCTACCTTCTGGCCCCATGTCAGAACTCCTTTTCTGGCCCCCATTTTAGACCCCCCTTTCTGGTCCCCATTTCTGTCCCACCATTTCAGACCCCCCCATTCCGTCCCACCATTTCAGATCCCCCCCCCATTCTGTCCCACCATTTCAGATCCCCCCCATTCTGTCCCACCATTTCAGATCCTCCACCCCATTCTGTCCCACCATTTCAGATCCCCCCCCATTCTGTCCCCCCATTCAGACCCCCCATTCCGTTCCACCATTTCAGATCCCCCCCCCATTCTGTCCCACCATTTCAGATCCCCCCATTCTGTCCCACCATTTCAGATCCCCCCATTCTGTCCCACCATTTCAGACCCCCCATTCCGTCCCACCATTTCAGATCCCCCCATTCTGTCCCACCATTTCAGATCCCCCACCCCATTCCGTCCCACCATTTCAGATCCCCCCCATTCTGTCCCACCATTTCAGATCCCCCACCCCATTCTGTCCCACCATTTCAGACCCCCCATTCCGTCCCACCATTTCAGATCCCCCCCCCCATTCTGTCCACCATTTCAGATCCCCCCCCATTCTGTCCCACCATTTCAGATCCCCCCCCCATTCTGTCCCACCATTTCAGACCCCCCCATTCTGTCCCACCATTTCAGACCCCCCCATTCTGTCCCACCATTTCAGACCCCCCCATTCTGTCCCACCATTTCAGATCCCCCCCCATTCTGTCCCACCATTTCAGATCCCCCCCCATTCTGTCCCACTATTTCAGATCACCCCATTCTGTCCCCACCTTTTCAGATCCCCCCCATTCTGTCCCCACCATTTCAGATCCCCCCATTCTGTCCCCACCTTTTCAGATCCCCCCATTCTGTCCCCACCTTTTCAGATCCCCCCCCCATTCTGTCCCCACCTTTTCAGATCCCCCCCCCATTCTGTCCCCACCTTTTAAGATCCCCCCATTCTGTCCCCACCTTTTAAGATCCCTTTTTGGCCCCCACTTCAGACCTCAGATCAGACAAGAAAAAAAAACAAAAAAACTTACCTCCGGTCCTGGCTGTGTCCCCGCTCTCTCCTCTTCCAGGGGCCCGCGCTGAAGTCACCTGACCTCCTGCAGCGTCAGGTCAGAGGGCGCTCTGTACGTCCTGACGCTGCAGGCAGTCAGGACACAGGAGCGCCGGCCTCAGGAAGATCAAGCAGGAGGAGGGGTAAGTACTGTACACCCCCCCCCCTGCGGAAATAAAAATATATATATATATATATATATATAAATTCCGGGATGGTTTTTTTTTTTTATTTTTTTTTTTAAAATCGTTATATACTCCTGGCGGGGTGCCGCCCCCCGCAACCTGCCGCCCTAGGCACCGTGCCCCCGGTGCCTAGTTGCTAATACGGCCCTGTGTACAGTACATGTAGGCTTGTTCTGTAAACCCTCTGGTTTTCCTGGCACATACGGCTGGGACTACACGCCCAACACCAAGGAAAACTATTTTAGAGCTGTCATTTGGCTGTTAAAACACAGAAAAGCTGCAGGCGAGTCACTTGTCGCATGCAACTTACATTAAGGTCAATGGACTAAATTAAGTCACTTGCGACCTGCGAGATGTCAGGGTTGTATTTTCTGTGACATAACAGTCACGGCATGTCACATTGCACCGCCATTGACAATCATTTCATCTAATGTCCTGTGACACAGGTCACGTCACACATTTTTACAGAAGTGCCTTTTTGCCTTAAGACTAAGAACGGCATATCAATTTAAATAGCATATAGACATATCAATACAGCAGTCTATATACAGTGCCTTGCGAAAGTATTCGTCCCCCAGGAACTTTTCAACCTTTTGCCACATTTCAGGCTTCAAACAAAAAGATATAACATTTTACATTTTTGGTGAAGAATCAACAACAAGTGGGTCACAATTGTGAAGTGGAACAAAATTTATTGGATCATTTAAACTTTTTTTGTAATAATAAAACTGAAAAGTGGGGCATGCTAAATTATTTGGCCCCCTTGCATTAATACTTTGTTGCGCCACCTTTTGCTGCGATTACAGCTGCAAGTCGCTTGGGGTATGTCTCTATCAGTTTTGCACATCTAGAGACTGAAATTCTTGCCCATTCTTCCTTGCAAAACAGCTCGGGCTCTTTGAGGTTGGATGGAGAGCGTTTGTGAACAGCAGTTTTCAGCTCTTTCCACATATTCTCAATTGGATTCAGGTCTGGACTTTGACTTGGCCATTCTAAGACCTGGATACGTTTATTTTTGAACCATTCCATTGTAGATTTTGCTTTATGTTTGAGATCATTGTCTTGTTGTAAGATAAATCTCCGTCCTAGTCTGCAGACTCCAACAGGTTTTCATCCAGAATGGTCCTGTATTTGGCTCCATCCATCTTCCCATCAGTTTTAACCATCTTCCGTGTCCCTGCTGATTAAAAGCAGGCCCAAACCATGATGCTGCCACCACCATGTTTGACAGTGGGGATGGTGTGTTCAGGGTGATGAGCTGTGTTGCTTTTACACCAAACATATAGTTTTGCATTGTTTCCAAAAAGTTTGATTTTGGTTTCATCTGACCAGAGCACCTTCTTCCACGTGTTTAGTGTGTCTCTCAGGTGGATTGTGGCAAACTGTAAACAAGACTTTTTATGGATATCTTTGAGAAATGGCTTTCTTCTTGCCACTCTTCCATAAAGGCCAGATTTGTGAAGTGTTCGACTGATTGTTGTCCTGTGGACAGACTCTCCCACCTCAGCTGTAGATCTCTGCAGTTCATCCAGAGTGATCATGGGCCTCTTGTCTGCATCTCTGATCAGTCTTCTCCTTGTTTGAGATGAAAGTTTAGAGGGATGGCCGGGTCTTGGTAGATTTGCAGTGGTCTGATAGTCCTTCCATTTCAATATGATCGCTTGCACAGTGCTCCTTGGGATGTTTAAAGCTTGGGAAATCTTTTGGTATCCAAATCCGGCTTTAGACTTATCCACAACAGTATCACGGACCTGCCTGGTGTGTTCCTTGGTCTTCATGATGCAGAATCCTGAGACTATCACAGAGCAGGTGCATTTATACGGAGACTTGATTACACACAGGTGGATTCTATTTATCTTCATCAGTCATTTAGGACAACATTAGATCTTTCAGAGATCCTCAATGAACTTCTGAAGTGAGTTTTCTGAACTGAAAGTAAATGGGCCGAATAATTTTGCATGCCCCACTTTTCAGTTTTATTATTACAAAAAAGGTTTAAATGATCCAATAAATTTAGTTCCACTTCACAATTGTGACCCACTTGTTGTTGATTCTTCACCAAAAATGTAAAATGTTATATCTTTTTGTTTGAAGCCTGAAATGGGGCAAAAGGTTGAAAAGTTCCAGAGGGCCGAATACTTTCGCAAGGCACTGTAGATGGGTACATGTAAATAGCAGTTTGACCTGATCTAGTGTAGGCTACAGTTAAAGCTGCAGCCACCAGAGGGCAACAGTGGATGATTTTGGCACAGATGACTGTTCTCTACAACTATTCAAAATTCTTTGCTGTATCATTTATGGAATTGGACTTCTTCATTTCTTTACATTGAGAGACTTCTAGCTATCGGAAATATACCATGTTCTATAATCTCATAGCTGCACTGCTGCAGCAGCCACAGAATATATTGGATCTTAGGATAGATATTAGGAACTTGAATTCCCGGTGGCCTCCAACTCCATGGAGTTGGAGGCGCATGGAAGCATATGTGGATCTGCTGTGCCTACCAAATTGATTTGGCTGGGGGTTGCTTCTAAGGGTGCTATCCTGGCAGCCCCCTGGTCTTCATTGCTTAACCCTTATGCAGGGATCTGGACTCAGGGGAACCACTGGGCCACTACCCCCTGGAGTAGTCAACCAGATACTGGTGCAGAGCCCCGAGGCGTTAGGCAACACCATGATATGGGACAACCCGAGGTCAGGGCTGGCAGAGTTCATGCAGTTTAAAATCAGTTCAAGGGTCAGGGCAGGCAGCTCAGGGTCAGTACAATGAAAAGGCAGAGGTCACCTCAGACAGCGAACAGTCAGATCCAGAGACAAGCAGAGGCTGGTACATGGACAGATAAAACAAGACAATGCCACACCTTAGCAGGACCCTAGACAAATATTGCTTAGCCACCTACCCACAGGTGACGGTCCTTAAATAACCTAAGCTGCCCAGCCAGTGGCTGGGAAAGACTGAGGTTGGAGGACACTGGTACGGTACTTTGAGAGCCAGAGGAGGGGTGTGCACCCTATGGGTGGTGAGAGGCAGAGCAAACAAGCAGAAGGTCATAGCAACCAGGGGGGAACTGGAGGATGTTGGCAGGGAAGGAGGGCCAGTAGAACATGAAAGAAGAGAATGTGAACATTCTGGTGGCTGTGTTCAATGGGAGGAGTGAGGTGGAGGTGGGCAGAAAAAGATGAGGGTTTTAAAAGACACAAAAAACATGCAGGTTTCTTTTTTTTGTTGATTTCTATGAGTGGGGCCTAAGGATAGTGTCTCTGTCTAATCCTGTTCTCCAGGAAATACTACTATTGGCATTCCATACTTCCAAAGGTTTGAATGACTGCGAGTTAAAAAAAGAACCAAGCTTAGCCTATGTTCATACTGTCGTTAAGAGCCTCTGTTGGCAAGAAGAAGTGATATTCATACTGCAAAAATGGGAACCATGACAGATCCTGATGAACTCGAGAAGTTAATGGGATCCATTGATCGCTGCATGGTTCCTGGATTCGCCATACCATTGTGGCTTCCATAAATACCTAACAGCAGTTGCAAACAGAGTCTTATTCTCTTACTCTTCAAATAGTCTTCTCTTCGACCACCTTCTGTTGTCTTCTTACTTACCGTATGTTATCTCACTTCTATTTCTATTCAGCACCTTTTAGGTCAGGAGTAAAGAAAAGCATCTGTCTATAGTAAAGAACTGGGTATAATTAGCCAATTCAGGTGTATACGACTGCCCATTGAAGACTTCTGTATTATGTATTCAGCTGTTAGACACTCTACAGTATATTACAGACGAATTCATGAACACCCTGAAAGCTGACTGGTAATAAAACACCAGCATAAGCTCCAAATGGCATTCAGCAGGTGGGTAACAGTCCTTCCCGGCACTGGGACTTCCCCAGAAGTGACTGGATGACATTCCCTAATTCATAAAGTAGTCATGTTGTGAGTCACAGACACCTCACCCACCGCGGCTGATGCCAAGCCTTCCACCCCAATGATCAGCTGATCGCCTCACAGCAAGGTTTCTTCTTCTGTATTCTGACTCAGCCTTTTTGGGAATGCCGAGCAGTGTAGGACTGCAGCAGGATAGATATACCAGTATACAGTGCCTTGCGAAAGTATTCGGCTAAAAGCTCATAGGCTCTGGTGCAAGAGTTCAGCTTGGGCCCCCTTCCCTCAGTACTTTGTATGTCTTCTTATGCGGCACATGGGTCTTTGGGCCTCCTCAGGCTCCTGGGCCCGGTAGCGACTGCTAGCTCTGCACCCCCTATAGCTACGCCCCTGTTCGGCCCCCAGGAACTTTTCAACCTTTCCAATAAATTTCGTTCCACTTCAGCATTGTGACCCACTTGTTGTTGATTCTTCACCAAAAATTTAAAATGTTATATCTTTTTGTTTGAAGCCTGAAATGTGGCAAAAGAAATATAAAATATACATACTATACAGTATATATATATATATATATAGATATATATATATACAGTGGGGGAAAAAAGTATTTAGTCAGCCACCAATTGTACAAGTTCTCCCACTTAAAAAGGTGACAGAGGCCTTTAATTGACATCATAGGTAGACCTCAACTATGAGAGACAAAATGAGAAAACAAATCCAGAAAATCACATTGTCTGATTTTTAAAGAATTTGTTTGCAAATTATGGTGGAAAATAAGTATTTGGTCAACAACAAAAGTTCATCTCAATACTTTGTTATATATCCTTTGTTGGCAATGACAGAGGTCAAACGTTTTCTGTAAGTCTTCACAAGGTTGGCTCACACTGTTGGCCCATTCCTCCATGCAGATCTCCTCTAGAGCAGTGATGTTTTGGGGCTGTCGCTGTGCAACACGGACTTTCAACTCCCTCCAAAGGTTTTCTATGGGGTTGAGATCTGGAGACTGGCTAGGCCACTCCAGGACCTTAAAATGCTTCTTACAAAGCCACTCCTTCGTTGCCCTGGCGGTGTGCTTGGGATCATTGTCATGCAGACCCAGCCACATTTCATCTTCAATGCCCTTGCTGATGGAAGGAGGTTTGCACTCAAAATCTCACGATACACGACCCCATTCATTCTTTCATGTACACGGATCAGTTGTCCTGGTCCCTTTGCAGGGAAACAGCCCCAAAGCATAATGTTGCCACCCCCATGCTTCACAGTAGGTATGGTGTTCTTTGGATGCAACTCAGCATACACTATCCTCCAAACATGACGAGTTGTGTTTCTGTGTGTGTTGTGTGTTTTCTAACAGGTCTACTTTGGTTTCATCTGACCATATGACATTCCCCCAATACTCTTCTGGAACATCCAAATGCTCTCTAGCAAACTTCAGACGGACCCGGATATATACTGGCTTAAGCAGGGGGACACGTCTGGCACTGCAGGATCTAAGTCCCTGGCGGCGTAGTGTGTTACTGATGGTAGCCTTCGTTATGTTGGTCCCAGCTTTCTGCAGGTCATTCACTAGGTCCCCCCGTGTGGTTCTGGGATTTTTGCTCACAGTTCTTGTGATCATTTTGACCCCACGGGGTGAGATCTTGAGTGGAGACCCTGATCGAAAGAGATTATCAGTGGTGTTGTATGTCTTCCATTTTCTAATTATTGCTCCCACAGTTGATTTCTTCACACCAAGCTGCTTGCCTATTGCAGATTCAGTCTTCCCAGCCTGGTGCAGGTCCACAATTTTGTTTCTGGTGTCCTTCGACAGCTCTTTGGTCTTCACCATAGTGGAGTTTGGAGTGTAAATGTTTGAGGTTGTGGACAGGTGTCTTTTATACTGATAAGTTGAAACAGGTGCCATTACTACAGGTAATGAGTGGAGGACAGAGGAACCTCTTAAAGAAGAAGTTACAGGTCTGTGAGAGCCAGAAATCTTGCTTGTTTGTAGGTGACCAAATACTTATTTTCCACCATAATTTGCAAATAAATTCTTTAAAAATCAGACAATGTGATTTTCTGGATTTGTTTTCTCATTTTGTCTCTCATAGTTGAGGTCTACCATGTCAATTACAGGCCTCTCTCATCTTTTTAAGTGGCAGAAATTGCACAATTGGTGGCTGACTAAATACTTTTTTCCCCACTGTATACTGGGCGTGCAGTTCATTGTATTTATAGAACGGGTCCACAATATGCGGGCACCAGCTGTGTGCTCAACGCATCACCTGAATGGGTCCGCAATCTGGAGCTGCCGTGCAGAACAAAGGCACGAAACCCCATAGAAGCACCACAAAAGCCCCTGCACCACAAAAAAATAGAACTTTTTGGGGTGTGGATGGATCATGGACCCATTCAAGTTGAATGGGTCTGGATCTGTTGCGGCAGCCACGCGGATGGTGCCCGTGCAGTCCCCAGTGCACGGAACGGCCGAACAGCGGCCATGTGCAAGAGGCCTAAATTTGTCAGGGCCCCTGCCATATCCTCGTCACTCCTTTGCCACTCCCAAGTGGTGAGCATGGCGTAAAAAGGCCTGAGAGACGAAATATACCAAAAAGGCTCTTGTGACTTTTTTTTACCACCAAAACCTGTTGTAAAAATTAGTAAATGGCCCCCTGTATGGGTACAGCCAAATGTGCAGTGGCTTCAAAAACTGCATAAAAAAGAATACAAATCTGATTTGAATAGTCAAGTGAAAAAAAAAGCCAAGAAACAAACAAAGTGAAACTCTTCCTGTTGACTAAGACAAAAAAACTGTGAGTGTTAAATGGTTAAAAGTCCTCTACACCCGAAGCCTTGTCATAGTGGCTGCTGGCCATACATAGCTGCAGCTGTGAAGACAAACAAGTCTGCAGATGGCACAAACCTCGAAATGTTTAACCATTTAACCTCATAAGGTTTATGTTGGAAATGATTTGCAGTGCAAAGGTTGATCGCTATCCCAGAGAGGGCAGGCAGAGCTACATAAAGGTCTGAGGTTGTGAATCTGATCTACACACCAAAAAGATTACACAAGTCCTGGACAGAATAAGCGTGCATGCAAGACAGGGCAAGCACTGGCAGGCAGCATGGCACAAGATTACAGGGCACCTGAAATGAACCAGGAAGCGTGATAAGAAAATAGGTCAGGCAGGAAGAAGTGTGCTGCGCAGGAACAACAGGAGCAAACAATCTGGGAAAATCACAGGCTCCCTACACATTAGGCCCCATTCACATGACCGTATGTATTCCGTGTCCGTATAAAAACAGAACGGAAGACATACGGAAGGTCTTCCGTAGTGTTCCGTAATTTTGCGGACCCATTGACTTTAATGGGGCTACGGACGTGTTTTGCGGCCAAGTATAGGACTTGTTTCCTTTTTTTTGTGGGAGAACTTCCATAATATACGGATGCGTATATTTAATCAATTTCTATGAGGAGGTAAGTTCTAGACTGGACCGCAGCGAATCAATGGATGTCATATATCTGGACTTCTCCAAAGCATTTGACACTGTACCACATAAAAGGTTAGTATATAAAATGAGAATACTTGGCCTGGGAGAAAATGTCTGTATGTGGGTAAGTAACTGGCTCAGTGATAGAAAACAGAGGGTGGTTATTAATGGTACATACTCAGATTGGGTCACTGTCACTAGTGGGGTACCACAGGGGTCAGTATTGGGCCCTATTCTCTTCAATATATTTATTAATGATCTTGTAGAAGGCTTGCACAGTAAAATATCAATTTTTGCAGATGACACTAAACTGTGTAAAGTAATTAACACAGAAGAGGACAGTACACTGCTACAGATGGATCTGGATAGACTGGAGGCTTGGGCAGTTCTGGGCTCCTGTGAAAAAGGCAGACATAGCAGGGCTGGAGAGGGTTCAGAGGAGGGCAACTAAAGTAATAACTGGAATGAGTGGACTACAGTACCCAGAAAGATTATCAAAATTAGGGTTATTCACTTTAGAAAAAAGACGACTGAGGGGAGATCTAATGACTATGTATAAATATATCAGGGGTCAGTACAGAGATCTCTCCCACGATCTATTTATCCCCAGGACTGTGACTGTGACGAGGGGCCATCCTCTGCGTCTGGAGGAAAGAAGGTTTGTACACAAACATAGAAGAGGATTCTTTACGGTAAGAGCAGTGAGACTATGAAACTCTCTGCCTGAGGAGGTGGTGATGGTAAGTTCACTAAAAGAGTTCAAGAGAGGCCTGGATGTATTTTTGGAGGGTAATAATATTACAGGTTATAGTTACTAGAGAGGGGTCGTTGATTCAGGGAGTTATTCTGATTGCCTGATTGGAGTCGGGAAGGAATTTTTTTCCCCTAAAGTGGGGAAAATTGGCTTCTACCTCACAGGGGTTTTTTTGCCTTCCTCTGGATCAACTTATAGGAAAACAGGCCGAACTGGATGGACAGATGTCTTTTTTCGGCCTTATAAACTATGTTACTATGTTACCGCTAGCATTTTCATTGTGAGAGGGTGATGTGAAAACACCAAGAGCTCCAGCATGCTGGGTTTCTGAAAGAAGTCAGAAAGGCAAAACACTCCACCTAATTAATAAAAATGGCAGCATAAAAAAAAAAAAAAAACGCTTGTGTGGCCTGAGTTTCAAGGATCAGCAACCTCCGTAACTCCAGCTGTTTTGAAACTACAACTCCCAGAATCCTGATTTCACTTCTATAGGAGTTATAAGAACAGTTGAGTAAGTGTGCATGTTGAGAGCTGTAGTTTTACAGTAGATGGCGTGCTGAAGGCTGATGATCCCTGCTATAGACCTTCAACATCTGGAGCTGGCGTTTTTTCCTGCCAAAAAATAATAACCCCAAAAACACCACTAAAATATGTTGAAAGTAGTCTCATACAGCTCTTTCACACACTGTTTTGTTGCTGACTTGATTCGCTTTTGTTTACAGACATTTTTGAGTTTATTTTTCCATATAGAACACTACATGGGCTATGTGGCATTTTTAATGGCGGTTTTTTGCACATTAGCTGTTTTTTGTTTGTTTGTTTGTTTTTGCAGAAAAAGCGATTAAAAAATACCAACACACATTACACATGCATTTTTTTTAAGCAGAAAAAATGGTGGGAGAAAAACACCACAATCAGAACATGCTGCAATTTTGAGAAACACCGTTGACCCAAAAACTGCACCTTAAGGGTCCATTCACATGACTGTGTCTGTTTTGCAGACCGCAAACCGTGGATCTGCATCATGATTGCAGGCCCATTGACTTCATGTCCTAATTTTTATGGCATGGCCGCACAGACGCAGAAGCACAATCCTAAGCCTCAGGGCTCATGCCTACGACCATATCTATTTTGTGGTCCGCAAAAAATGGATCCGCAAAAAATACGTATGACGTCTGTGTGCATTCCGTATTTTGCGGAAAGGAACAGCTGGCCTGTGTGAACAGTAGAGAAGCATTTAGGAAAAACCTGCTGGAGAAATGTTATACCTAAAATGTTCTGCTTTTTGAAAATAAATAAATCACTCAAATACAGTAAAAAAACAAACAAACAGAACGTTGCATAATGCTCTATAAGCTTTAATCCCCTTAGTGACCTAGCAGTTTTTTTTCATTTTTCGTTGCATTCCAAGAGCTATACCTTTTTTTACTTTTACGTTGATGTGGCCATATGAGGGCTTGCTTGTTTTGTCCGGGACAAGTTGTATTTTGTAATGCATCGTTTTGACGTACATATAAGGGCTTCTTCACACACTGTGGATTTTGTTGCAGAATTTTTTTGACTGAAAATCAGTTTCATTCATTTGAAGGGGGGGCAGGCACATGGATTTCTACAACCTCTATTAAGGGAGCGCCTGCTCTTTGCTGCACAGGAGACCTGTGCATCACTTAGACTAGGCCGTTGTAAAAAGACAGCAGCCTAGCCTAAGGCTCCTTAGTAAACATTGTAAAATTGATGGTCACTAAGGGCTTAAAAATGCCTAATAATGCAGGGAAATATTAATTTGATAAAATTGGTACAGTACCTCTCATGGTTTGCAGAGGAACCTCCACAGACTGTGTACTTGCTCAATATGGAGTGCTCAATATCTAGTAATCTAAAGCAGTGGTCCACAACTGGCCCAGGACTGGGCCCTGAATCGATGGTTGCCGGGACACGGCGGCAGTGGCAGGGGACAGGGAGATGAGCGCTTCCATTGTGGAAGCGCTCATCTCCATAGTCATCTGTATTGCCGTCCTCAGGACAGCGATACAGATGCCTGTGCTGTGGGGCAGGGGAGGGATAGGCGTCTCCCCTACCACTTCCTCTGATAGGCTGCTGGCCTAGTGCCTGTAGCCTATCAGAGGCCGGCTAAGGCGGCATGATGACGTCATTGTACCGCCTGAGCCATACAGCGCAGGACACAGGCTGCATCGCATCACTGCCAGCTCGATGGAGGTAAGTATAAGTGTTTTGTTTTTTGTTTTTTGTACAATACAGGAGAGGAGCACTCGGGGGCACTGTAAGGGCACCTATGGAGGCACTTCTTATATTATTGGGGGGCATTTATGGGGACACTTCTTATTGGCATATTTATGGAGGGCATCTATGGGGGCACTTCTTATGGGCATATTTTTTGGGGGCATCTATGGGGGTACTTATTGGCATATTATTGGGGGCATCTATGGGGCATTTCTTATTGGCATATTATTAGGGGGCATCTATGGGGCATTTCTTATTGGCATATTATTGGGGGCACTGTGGGGGACACCTATGAGGGCACTTCTTACTGGCACAATATTGGGGGGGCACTTCTTATTGGTACATTATTGGGGGCACTGTGGGGACATCTATGGGAGAACTTTTTACTGGCACATTTGTGGGGGCACTTCTTATTGGTACATTATTTGGGGCACTGTGGGGGCACTTCTTACTGGTACATTATTGGAGGCACTGTGGGGGCACTTTTTACTGGCACATTATTGGGGGCATCTATGGGGGCACTTTTTACTGGCGCATTATTGGGGACACTTCTTACTGGTACATTATTGGGGACATATATGGGGGCACTTTTTACTGGCACATTTGTGGGGGCACTTCTTATTGGTACATTATTGGGGGCACTGTGGGGGCATATATGGGGGCACTTTTTACTGGCACATTTGTGGGGGCACTTCTTATTGGTACATTATTGGGGGCATCTATGGGGGCACTTCTAACTGGTACATTATTGGGGGGCACTGTGGGGGCATCTATGGAGCACTTCTTACTGGCACATTATTGGGGGCACTGTGGGGGCATCTACTGAGGCCACAAAGAATGGGCATTTTATAACAGTGGCTCTGTATAGGGGCATTTTATGTTATAGTTATATATTTATATATTTTAATATGCACCTTGCGTGAACACTGGACCATGTTATTCTACCAGTGGCTTGGGAGCCTCATGTAGCTCTCAGGCTTCCGGCTTGTGGCTCCTCAGCTGTTGGCAGCTTCAAATACCGTTGTGACTCATTGGTGCCACAGATCTCACAGCATTACTAGAACCTAGTATGAGGGTCAAAATGTTTTCACTTACCTCAAATCACACATATTGTTCATACCTTTAATAGTCTTTTCTTCTTCTACTCAACATTGCACGATAGAACAGTGCATTAAAAATACTGGGTGCACTATAGAAGGGTGCATTATAACTACTGGGGGCACTATAAAAGGGTGCAATATAACTACCGGGGCCTTATTACTACTGGAGCACTTTAGGGGGCATATTACTACTAGGAACACTTTAGAGTGGTTTTATTACAACTGTGGGAACTTTAGGGGGCCTTTTTACTACTGGGGGAAATTTTGGGGAGCATTATCACTACAGAGGGCACCATAGGGCATTATTACTACTGTGGGTACTGTGGGGGGCCTCATTACTACTGGGATACTCTTATGTTGGGGAGCTTTATCACTACTAATGCACCAGGGAATGGTGGGGAGCATTATTATTAGTAGCACTGTTGGGATGGGAGGTTGGATTTGGAATTTGGCACATATGGATTAGAGCTTGAGCCTTGAAGATCCCATGTATATGTGTATCTATATAGGCTTCCAGTCACTGAGGGAAATCACTAACCAAACACTGACTGTAAATGCGCCCTTAGCATACAGATTTATGTAGTATGCAATTTCACCAATACATTGTGCTGTCTATTATTGTTAAAGGGTCACTAACTTTTCAAAAAACTTTTAATATGTTATAGAGCCATATCAAAGTTTAAATTGGTGGGGGTCTGAGTGCTGAGACCCTCACAGATCTCTAGAATGAGGGTAAGAGAAGCGTGCAAAGGGATCGGTGCGGGTCCCAGCACTCAGACTCCCACTGATCTAAACTTCTAATGAAAGTGACCCTTTAACATGTATGTCAGCAAACCTATTAGTCAACTGCATGGTAACAAATATCAAAACACATGACATTTTCCCTGTGAATGGGTGAGAATGCATTCTTGATTTCCTCTTGTCCCCTCTTGGGTACAACTATTTCCTACTGCCCTTCACAGATTTCCTGATGTTAAGCCTCTGATACATATGTGCTTCCTTAACTACATAAAGGAATGTAAGCAGTATACAACATAAATCGTAGGGACGGACACAAGGAGCGAAAGGGACCCTGTGAATAAACATTGCACGGGCCACTTACTTAACAGCAGCTTTTATGACTGGTACCTCAGTACTAAACCCGACTTCGGATTCCTATTTTAAAATGTTTTTAAAGACCGAGATAGGAATACCGAATACCGAATGAATTCACCGAAGTCTCGCGCAACGTTGGGTGGCTCCACAGAGCCAATATATTTTAATGCTGCACGGAGACAGCAAATGGCTAAATATGGCTAAAATATGAAGAAAAATGTATAATGCGTTGGAAAAATGTATCAAGCCAGCAAAGGAAATATGGACAATGACAATATATTTGTAAGTGCCTTGTATTAACTTTCTCTACATGATAGATGCTATTTGCTGAAGTGAGACAACCCTTTTAAGCCCATCTGCATTTGTGAACTCCGGCACTGAATCCAGGCATTGTATCTAGCATATATGCCGGCTTTCAACAGGACAAAAAATACTACACAAACCATTTTTTGTCTGGCCGAAAGCTGGCAAATATGCTGGGAAGCGACCAGATCCCATTACATTGAATACGGATCTGGCTGTACACGATGAATTCCAACAGGCTGTGAACTTAGCCTTAGGATCCATTCACACGTTCGCAACTGTTTTGCGGATCCACAAAACACGGACACCAGCCATGTGTGTTCCGCATTTTGCACTATGATAGAAATGCCTATTCTTGTCTGTGGCTCTGGACAAGGAGATGCTCTATTTTTTTGTGGGGTCATGGAACGGAAGTGCGGATGCAGAGAGCACGCGGTGTGTGGTCCGCATCTTTTGCGGCCACATTGAAATGAAAGGGTCCACGCGCATTCCGCAAAATTGCAGAACGGATGTGGTCCCATTTATGCAGATGTGCAAATGGACTCTAAGTCTTTTAAGGTGTTTTCCGGGAGTTAACTACTGATGACCTATCCTCAGGATAGGTCATCAGTATCTGATCAGTGGGGGTCCGACTCCTGGGATCCCCTGCCGATCAGTTGTTTAAGAAGGTACCGGCGCTCCCGTGAGCGCCGGTCAATTGAATGGGGCTGAGCCGCTCCTAGGCCACGTGACCAATGAACGTGACGTCACTGGCCTAGGAAAAGCTGAGAGAAGGCGGGAGCACTGGTGCCTTCTCAAACTGATTGGTGGTGATAGGTCATCAGTAGTTAACTCCTGGAAAACACCTTTAATCTACAATATATTGCAAGGCTAACCCTGTTAAATTTGTAGTCTGGAAAAGAGTGGGGAAATTTGATGAAAACACAGGAAGACTGATATTTGATGGAAGCATAGGAAAACTGACATTTGTGGAAAATATTCGAAGACTGACATTTGACAGAAGCATGGGAAGACTGACTTTTCTTGCTGGTGTAATAGACAAGCTGACATCTGACTTGTTTGCATCCATTTTCCTATGCACTGTTTTTCATAAATGCCTTTGCATATCAGTGCTTGCTAGCAGCAAGATCAGACATGAACTGAATGCACAGATTTGACTGCTGGTTGACTAGAAGCATCTGTGAAGAGCTCAAGTGAGTCATGAAAATTGGAAATGGACCAGGTGGCAAAGAAAGTGACATGTCATCTGTTACTGAGAGGAAATGAAACACCATAACAAGAAGGATGTCTCGTAAATGTCAGCTGTGACCAATCAAAATCCACCAAGCTGTAAAAATAGAGTACGTCAGGACCAGGAGCGGATTCAGTGCATCATAGGGTCTGTTTATCCAACTTGGGCCCACTCTCTCCATTTACCCCTAACCACCATTCCCCCTCCATGTTTGCCACCTTATTTTTTTTGTCTGGTAAATATTAAAGAAAACTATACCACATCATTGTAGATGTCCATACACACCAGGTCACCATGCAGCCAGTCCCTGGCCTCAGCGGTATACAGCACATGACTGCTGAAGCTAGTGATTGGCTTCAGAAGTGACCTGGTGTGTACGGGTCATCTATGCTCTAGGGAGGACTGAAACGTAGTAGTATGCTGTAGGCATTGCAGTACCATAACTAGCGAGAGCACCTGTTATGCTCGAAATAATGCCCCGTTCGCTGCTGGTAGTGGGAGGGCTATTGCGAATTATGGGTTGGATGCCAAAACACCACCCCACACAGGGGCATAACTACAATAGCAGCCTACCATGCGACTGCTGTGGGGCCCAGTGCAAGAGGGGGTCCAGTCTTAGTTGGGATTATCTCTTTTTTTATTTATTTATTTTTTTAATTTAATTATATCTATTAGAAATGGAACACATGGAACAGTCTGATCATACATGGAGAAGGTAAAAATCTACAGTTTGAATGGACCAAACAAAACTGTGAGCTAACTTCATAGGGGAAAAAACCCCTCTGGACATGTTCAGGACTGTTATTGCTCTTTATTTGTAGTCAGGACTTGTTTAAGCAATTGTTTATTTATTTATTTTATGCACTTATATAGCGCTGCTATATTCCGCAGGACTTTACAAACATTAGCCTCCATCTGTCCAATAGGGCTCACAATCTAAGTTCCCTATCAGTATGTCTTTGGAGTGTGGGAGGAAACCGGAGAACCTGGAGGAAACCCACACAAACACGGGGAGAACATAGAAACTCCATATATATATTACTATTCATGTTCTTCCTAGTTGCAGGATTTGGTGGCCTCCTTAAAATGCGCATTAGTCACCCTGTGCCCTGTCTAGGATAGTGATTGGGGGCCCTTGGCACCATGGCTCTTTGGGAATTTAGTTGCACACATGGGGGGAGTGATCAATAATAAAAGGCACCCCCGTCCAACAGGTTTTAGAGTAATAAGGTGGCGACCAACCAGTGACTGAGTGCACGTGAAATGGGCAGTAAGATATAAAAATTTTTGTTAGTTTTCTAAAATCAAAACAACGTTTTAGTTAGCATTGTAGTTACAATGTCCATAAGGAGGTAAAGAAACAAAGAACGACTTTTCCTAAAGACACACGTAGAGTCCATTTGAGAAGTGAAAGTGTAATCATGAGGTATACCATTGAGTTATATTTGTTCCTGGGTTTGAGGGGTGGGGTTCCCTGGAATTTGACCTTGTCCCAAAAGAACTGTAAGGATGCCCATTTCTTATACAAAGGAGACCACAAAGAAATTTATAGATGTGCTGCTACGACAGGTAGTACAAGTTGATGTTTTCACCATAGGTGGTCTCTCCATTGCAGTTTGAACTTTCATGTTTCTGATGGATGAGAAAGAATCAACCAAGATGCCTTTATTCTTAACATGGGGCTGTTTTTCTAGATGACTCCAGAGCACACTCCCTAAACGATATGTCCACCTGGTTACAAAATGAGATTAGGTCATTAATAGAGGACTTGCCAGGAAGTATACAAGACCTTTGTTGTACCATCAGGTTCCAATACATAGATAAACACACATCATGTAGCAAGAGGATCATATCAGTAATATCCAACTTAAAATCTCTCACATTGTGATATCCAGTGGTGAACAAGTGATGGACACAAACTATTTTAAAGGGGTTGTCTCAGTTCAGCAAATATCATATATCATGTTGAGAAAGTGAATACAAGGCACTTACTAACGTATTGTGATTGTCCATATTGCCTCCCTTGCTGACTGGATTTATTTTTCCATAACATTTTACACAGCTCATTTCCATGGTTACGACCACCCTGCAATCCATCCGCAATGGCCTTGCTTGCACACTGGAGAAAAAAGCACCAGCCTATGTGCGCTCTCATGGCCCTGGCCACCAAATAGCCCAGTGCTTTTCCCTATAGTGTGCCAGCACGGCCACCGTTGCTGGATTGTAGGGTGGTTGTAACCATGGAAACGAGCAGTGTATAATGTGATGGAAAAATGAATCAAGCCATCAAAGGAGGCAATATGGACAAACACAATACATTAGTAAGTGCCTTGTATTAACTTTCTCTACATGATAAAGGCCACTTGCTGAAGTGAAACAACCCCTTTAAGTCAGATTATCATAAAAAAATTGTGATTAGAAATGCATCACATTACTCCAAATCTCTGTGAAAAAGTGTTTTATTTTCACCAGATACAGCATCTGTAAAATGTTAGGGAAACTGGGATCGGTACCCTGTGCCTTGTGCGCCTGGTGTGGAATGGCCTGAAGAAAGTGTTTTTGTTTTTTAAATTAAATGGTAATGGACCATTAGCAGGTGTGCTGAGTTGTAGTACTCTGTTAGATCTACATCAAAAGCCTCTCACCCAGCAAACCAGTACCGTACTCTGATGAGGACAAGAACCCAGAAACAGCCCTATGGAAGGGTGTCCTTTTCATATGGCTTTAGCCTATATCCCAAGCTCAGGTCCCAAGCCTGTTAAAGGTTCAGACATTTATGGGGTAGACATCCAATAGGTGGCACTCCATAGCCAGATATTGTCCTCCTGGATGAGGGCTTATTTACATTCCCGTTTTCCCAGGAAGCATTGCCTGCCCTGTAAGTCTACCTGTGCCAACTGGTGCTCTCCACAATCTGAAACAGTAACCCCCCTGGAGCTATTGAAATTTTTTTTAAAAAACTTTTTTATATGTTAGTCTATTCTCCATATGACATGTAAGCACATACTCCTGCAACTGGCATTAGTTCCAAGTGAAGAATAAACTCACTGGATCTTTGGGCTCTATTTATGGACCAGTTTTGTCACTTGTGTAAGGTACCACTTTTTCTGTATGTCTGATGGGCAGACATTTTATAAAAATACTTTAATTAGACGTCATTGAGACGGCTGTAATGATGCAGCATTTTAGCATCTGTATTACGCAATTCCTGGCCTGACCACCCAAACTTATAGAGTCATAGGCATATATAATGCTGTCATTTCTGATATTAAATTGGCATTAGGGCTGCAGCCATAATACAGATGCTAACATACGCTCAACACATTATGGCTGTCTGAATTAATGTGCACGCAGTGAGCACCATGCAGCTGTCAATGATGTGGCTGCTTAAAGGGGTTATCCCATGACTAATGTAAAAAATGAAAATCAGACATCATACAGTACATGACAATCTCTTTCGAACAAAGCTAGAACCAGCTCTGTCCATCACATGGATCCAGAGATCTCCGCATTCAGGGGTGTTGCTAGGCTAAAACATTTGGGGCCTGGGCCCCTGATGTTTTGTCCCAGGCCCCGAATTTCCTGCCTGCTAGACAGACACAACTGTATTGCCGTCCTCAGGAGGGCAATCTAATTGAATCTAATGCACTTCAAGAGATGTAGGACCTGTGATGACATGTATGGGGGGCACTGTTATTATGGGGGGCACTATTATATCCTCAGGATAGTATTTGGGTGTATTAGGGAACACAGCGAGCATCAGGATAACACTGTGGGGACTCCAGGTTGGGGGATAATGATAGAAAAGTAAGGAACCTAAGATGTCTGTGTGTCACAGACTGCAGAGACGAGGAGTGGCTGAAAGAAGTTGTCCGGACCGAAGGGAGAAGATGATGACAGAGAAGATCTAGATCGGAGGAGACGTCACCTGGGAGGCGCTGAATGTGAGGTATGTTCTCCTGTATAGCAGGGGTGGGGCGAGTGTCGACATAGAGAATTGGGCCATATTCATTGGGGCTTGGGCCCTGGATCTTTTGAGACCCTAGCAACGCCCCTGCTCCACGGTATGGTCACTGCAGAGAACAGCTTATTGTATTTGCAACATGAATGCTACGGATTGGTAAGATGCAAGATACTTATTTCCTTGAGGATACTAACATCGATTTAGTTATTTTACAGCCAGGCTTGTGTTGCGGGGCGTAAGATGGAGTCTAGAACTGGGGAGATTATCTTCTTGGCTGGGTTTTTCGCCCAGCTGGTTAGAACTGACTCACAGAGGAACAGATAAATCCTTCAATGGGCCCCTGGGGAAGGAGTGGGCCCCCACATTAGTGGCGCCAGGTACAGTAAACTAGCTGTTCTACGACAGAAAGGCAGCATACACATACTTGCCAACTCTCCTGCACATCTGGGAGGGTCCAGGAAAAAAGAGAGACCTCCTGAAAGCTGGCAAATCTCCATGCAGTGAGTGCATAGAGGACTGTGTCTTCCTGGGATGCAGTGTCATCGGATGCAGCCATTGCTCCCATGCTTGCTTTGAGGGGGTGGGATACGTCATGACAATGTTAGGGGAAGAGGGCAGAATCTTCAAAAATAGGCATATCCACACCTAAAAAAGTTTTGGTAGCGTGCTTGGCGTAATTAGATTGGTTGGTTGGCACACATCTAATGTGTATGGCCAGGTGCCCTATTCTCCCTCCCTGTACTCCACATGCTGGGAGTTGTAATTTTCCACAAAGATTGCATTCCACAACATACCTCCCAACTTTGTAAATGAACAAAGAGGGATACATTGTGCGGCAAATTTTTTCAGCACTAGGCCATGACTCTAACTCCGTCCACAACATAACTATACACCTAATCCCACCAAGTCCCCTTACTGCTCCACATAGTAAATATTCCCCAGTTATGCGCCCCCATTAATATGCCCAGCTGTGCCCCTAGTAATATGCCCTGTTATGTGCCCCCAGTTATATGCCCAGCTGAGCCCCCAGTAATATGCCCACATTTTGCCCCCCTGTAATATGCCCACGTTGTTACCCCAGTAATATGCCCACATTATGCCCCCCTGTAATATGCCCACATTGTGCCCCCCCAGTAATATGCCCACATTGTGCCCCCAGTAATATGTTGCATCCCCAGTAATATGCCCACATTGTGCCCCCCAGTAATATGTTGTGCCCCCTGTAATATTCCCACATTGTGCCCCCCAGTAATGTTGTGTCCCCAGTAATATGCCCACATTGTGCCACTAACAGAAAGTTAAAAAAAATAAACACCATATACTTACCTTCTTCCTAGCAGCAGCAGCAAGACATCGGCTGCTTTGGTCTGTGGAGGGGGCGGAGCTAAGGATGACTGCCAGCCAGTCCATCCCCCAGCCCAGACCAGAGGTATTGAGAGTGGCAGGGGGGAAGGGAGGGATGACGGATGAAGCAGGGAGCCGATGCTGGCTGTCTGCTTCATCACAATACAGGCAACTGTCTCTGCATCCTATGGACGCACAGACAACTGCCAGAAACCGGGACATATCTCCCCCGTACGGTGACAGCGGGACAGCCACTTCAATCTGGGACTGTCCCGCTGGATCTGGGACGGTTGGGAGGTATGCACAGGAAAATTTCTTAAGGGTGAGTTGACACAGGGTGAGTTGATACAGGAAAATTTCCCGATGGGCCGATGCCTAGGGGGCCGCCTAAACCCTCATGTTGGCCAAAAGCCGGGTACAATAACGTCTGATGCTCTCAGCATGAATTAATTTAGGCAGTATTTTGTGCTACACTGTGGTATCTGGTTCTGCTGGGACAGTATTTTGTGCTGCACTGGTATCTGGTTCTGCTGGGGCAGTATTTTGTGCTGCACTGTGGTATCTGGAGACACTTTTAGTTTTTTTTTCAAGGCCACTGTTCCCAGTCCGCTCCTGCTATGGCCGCTATTTGGCATCTTGCCCACAAATGCCATCTGGAATTTTCACCTATCCTGCTGTCCTGTGAATGGGAGTCCACCAGTTCCTTCTCACTGTTTTCTCCATATACTGTACTTCAGTGAAGCCATAGCTGCATATAAATGCAGCTGCTTTTTTATTGAAGTGTTTGGAGAATGCAGTCCCTGAAAATTTGCGAATGCTGGTTAAGTAATATTCACATAGACCCTCAAAATGAGTTTAATTGGTGGGCCGTAGGCGCCCCAGGTTGAGACTGAGCATGCATATTTTCACCAGCACCTTTTCACTGAAAGGTGTGCCTTAGGGTGTGCACACTGGTGACCGTCCAGTCACTGAGGAGTTGTTTGCCACGCTAGCTAGCAGTTTGCACCGCGGGGATCCTTGGAGGCCCTTGCAGATATCAGTGTGAATTTCATGGTTCATAGGACTGAAGGTACAACTCCTATCCATGGGGATTCCAATCAGTAGTGAGTAGCTGCCAATGTGACAGGGGAGGCATGTGGCGCTCCCCAACAATAGAAAATAGTTGAAACCTAGGCATAACTACTCTCAGTGGGATTGGGCCACTCTATTACTGTGACAGGATATTGTCCCACAAATTGAATTGAGTTTTAAGGTGATCACACATTTTGAGGTCCTGCTACAGGTTCTCCAACAATGCGTCCTGACTTATCAACTTCTATGTGTATAGAAACATCAAGCCTAGTCATTACTACTTTCTTTATGTCAATTCCATGGCTCAGTCCTGTGACCACCATGAAGATCCCCTGTTCCTTTTAGGTAATATTAGTTCCAATAAGTTGCCTATAATGATGAATAAAGAGACTCAGACACATTGCTTCCTCAGATACTGGCTTTTATTGATTATCAGGACAGTAATGAAATGGTCCTGATAATGGACTCACAGGGCAAGGGGGTAGAAAGCCAAGATGTGGTATGAGGAAGCTGCAGCAGAATATTCAGTTGTTCTGTGAACGGGTCTGACTGTGGAAAGTCTGTTAAACGGTGATAGCAGATCCCGTGCTGCGGAAAGTCCAGTAACGACATGTCCTGTAGTGAGAAGAGACAGAGGAACCTGCCTCTTCTTTTTGAAGTGTCTGATCCTGATGTGAAGCTAGTGGCCACCATGTCATTGACCTATGGTGGCATCTTCATCTCCAGCTGCTGATTGTCCAAACTCCAAGACCCCCTTCTTGGTTCCAGGGTATAGACAGCGACACCATGGCTTTGTGATTTTTTCTGGGAAGAAAGTAAAAGGGATGAGGATCAGACATCTCCCTGGAATAGCTCCCTTTCCCTCTATGCAGATATTAGAAACAGTATATTAGGGTTACTGAGCTGATTAAAAACAGCAGGAAAGGCAGGGGTTACTTACCGGTGCCTACAGGTCTGTGTGCCAAGGACCCATCCATCCACATCATGGATGACTGGTGGTAATCTGGGGTGGTGTGGACTGCAGCTGATACAGGATCCGGCGGGTAGGTAGGGAGGATCCTTTGGCCCTCCAAAAACTCTACGTATCTTAGAAGACACAAAGTCAGTAATTGAGTCTTTTTTGGAAATGTGATCCTGCCATTTTGAAGGCAGGATATGAGATGATTTCTCATCATGTAGTGTTGGAAAATTGCTGTGGGTTTTCCGTCATCTGCCAAAAATTAATATGCAAAGGCTATGGCAAATACTCTACAGTCATAAGAGTTTTTCTTCTGGTCTACTTGGAGAAACTGCACATGTTTCAAAGGGTCTACGAGCACTTGACCATAGATGTTATTGATCTGCTCACAGATAGATGGTGACAGTCTGTTGATGTTGATGCTGTCAGCGACCAGGATTCTACCATTTCTGAAGCATGTTGTGATCCAGTGCACCCTGTTCTCATCATAGTGGATTTGTACAGCCTTTCTTTGTATGCTGTACCCGGGCACCAGAAGAGCAGCGGTTGGCTGCAGGCCATGGAAGTCCTGGACCTGAATCTGCAGGAGATGTTGGGCCGTGTTGATGATGTAATCGTCCAGCATACCTCTCTGCCCGCTGCTCCTCAGGATGGATAGATGCTCTGCAGACAGGTGATTCATGTTTTGTTCTCTCTGGGTGCTCTCAGGTGGCATCACTTTTGATGTGGTCCTCAGCTCTGGAAGCCCTAGGACTAGTGGTAGCAAGATACAGTTGCCTTCTAATGCAGCTCTTTTCGCTAGTGGGAATGTTCCAGGCTCAGGATCCATGGAAGTTGGTCTTCTCCTTTTACAGCTCACTATGAGAGCTTCACCAGACACCTTCACAACATCTTTCTTAGGCTCAGCCACTTTCATATTCAAGATTTGAAGGATTTTCATCATTGTCTTACCATGCAAAGACAAGACCTCACCCTTCCCTGCTATAGATTTTTGGACTGGAAAACTTTTTAAGATGGATCTCCTTAGTTTTCTCTTCAGTCTTAGTTTAGCAGGTGGTGAATTCTGGACCACGTCACACAGAGGAGGAGGAATGGTGAATAATGGCCAGCGTTTGTCCGTGTGAGCTGCGGTTGTCTTGTCAGCTTCCCCTTTAATGAGTGGGAGCATATAAAATACACCTGAAAGCTTGTGGAAGTAGAGTCCCTGATGAAGCGAAGGCGAAACCCGGGTCGGGTGATATTACAAGGCAGAGATGCTTACCAGGATGAATTTTACGGCAATGTGATGCGCTTTTAACGTTTTAGTCTTGCGAGTATAATAAACAGCCAAAAATACGAGTGTACTGAAGGTTCTTTCACTATTGGTACCCCGTCTTTTAACATCTAAAAGGGACGTGTGGAAGACACAAATATGCAGAGTTCGTTGCTTTGGCTATATTGACCTTTTCGGTTTCGCCTTGGAATATTTGGAATCCTTTCTTTACTAGAGCAGCGCGGTCATTCTTCTTTTTCTGCATTGATCTATGATGTAAACTGAACCCACCGCATCATTTGACCTGCAGCGCAAAAAGTGTGGACTAACTTGGCGAAGTATTTCTACTTTTGATACCCTATATGTCTAGGTTTTTAATGTCTAAATAGTGTTAAAATACATGTAAACTTTGAAGAAAAAAAATCTTTTTTTTTATATCACCCTATTCTGACCCCCCCATAACTTTTTATAGGTATATCTACTGAGCTGTGTGGGGGCTCATTTGTCGCAGGACAATCTGTAGTTTTTATTGATACCATTTTGGAGTGTGTGTGTGACTTTTTCATCACATTTTATTCAATTTTTTTGGGGAAGAGAAGCAATGAAAAAATGGCAAATTGGCCATTTTGACCCTTTTTTTCCGTTACGCCATTCGCCATATTGGAAAAATATTTTTATATTTTAATAGTATGGGCATTTTCGGTCACGGTGATACCCATGATGTTTATGATTTTTTTTGTTATTTAGGTATTTATTTTTTATTATACGGAAAGGGGGGTGATTTAAACTTGTATTTAAAAAAAAAAATTGTATATTTTTTAATAGTTTTCTTTTAGTTTTTTGCAATGATTTTTGAAGCTCATATATGAGCCTAAAAAAAATATTTTTACCTTGTTAAAAATTAAAAATCATGTATTTTTGCAGTTTCAGTACCCGCATTACCGGCATCCCCATTCTGGGTTTTTGACACTTTAGATGCCATGATCTCACTTGATCACAGCATCTAAACACTGTAATTACTGCAATCGGCATTATTGTCGGTCACGGAAACAGCAGAGACCTGCCGGCCATGACGCCCGCTGCGTGTGCAAGCTCTCACAAGCTCAAGCTTTCGTTCCAGCGAAAGGGTTAGGGCCCTTGCACACGATCGTATGTGCTCCGAGACATATGGTCCATGAGCGGGCCATATGTCCTGGAATGGCATAGATCGTGCGCACGGGATCACACAGCATCATAGATTACTATGATATTGTGCACTTCGGGCTGCCTGTGGGACTATTGTCCTGCACTCATATGATCTTATGAGTGCGGGACAGTAGTCTCGCGGGTGGCCCGAAGTGTACAGCATCACAATAATCTATGATGCTGTGCGCTCTCGTGTGCACGATCTATGCCGCTCCGGGACATATGGCCCGCTCACGGAGGGCCCTTAAAGAGGCTCTGTCACTAGGTTGTAACCTATGTATTTAAATACATAGGTTACAAGGCCTAGTGACAACTTTTAAAATCATACCTTTCATGCAGAGTTCTGCGCAGCGGTCGCGTAGAAACTTAAACTTTAAAAAGTATGCAAATGAGCCATCGGAGCACCGGGGGGCGGCCTCTTTCCTCTGGAGCACCGCTCCTTCACCCCCCCCCCGGGCCCGAGGCACGTCCCCTGTCTCTAATCACGCCCCTTTCTGTATTTGATAGACAGCGCTAGACTGGTAAGTCTAGCGCTGAACTCTCACGCATGCGCCCTAAAATTTTCCCGGCTCATGCGCAGTAGCGCTCGCAGTGTCTACACTGCAAGCGCTGTCTTCTCTTCTGCGCACGCGCCGTCACTTCGCTAGTCCTGGGAGTGACGGCGTGTGTGCAGAAGAGAAGACAGTGCTTGCAGTGCAGACACTGCGAGCGATACTGCGCATGCGCCGGGAAAATTTTAGGGCGCATGCGCGTAAAGATTTAAGTAAAGATTTTTTGCAATTTATGCTCATTTTCTTTTCCAGAGTGGCCAGGTGAGACAACCACTAATTGTGGCTACAGCCAGTCTGTATTGATCTTATCCACATAGGCAGATACAGAATTTTTTTGTTTTCATATGTTTTTGATATCCAGGGGGTTTTATCCTACTTTGTCCTATAAGGTTTTCATCACTTCAATCAGATTTATAACTAGGATTTCCCCTACCTGGGGCAGTGGTTTCACTCACCAATCTCATCTGGTATCTAAATACCCTGGCGATGGCAAAGTGGCTTCTTGAATCCCTTGGCCACCAGCACCTGGGCACATGCCAAGTTGCCCCCTCAGTTACACCCCCAATGGTGAGAGGAAACAAGACATTGACCTGCTGCTTATTTTAACCCCTTCAACCCTGGGCCTGTTTTCACCTTCCTGCCCAGGCCATTTTTTGCAAATCTGACATGTGTCACTTTATGTGGTAATAACTTTGGAACGTTTTTACTTATCTAAGCCATTCTGAGATTGTTTTCTCGTCACATATTGTGCTTCACGACAGTAGTAAATTTTTGGAAAAATATTTCATTTTTATTTATTAAAAAATACCAAATTTACCAAAAATTTGGAAAAATTAGCAAATTTCAATTTCTCTACTTTCAAAATACATAGTAATACCTCCAATAATAGTTATTATTTTACATTCCCCATATGTCTACTTTATGTTGGCATCATTTTATAAATGTCATTTTACTTTTTTAGGACATGAGAAAGCTTAGAAGTTTAGAAGCCATTTTTCAAATTTTCAACAAAATTTCCAAAACCATTTTTTTAAGCACCAATTCAGATATAAAGTGATTTCGAGGGGCTTACGTAATGGAAACCATCTATAAATGACCCCATTTTAGAAACTACACCCCTCAAATTATAAAAAAAACTGATGTTATAAACTTTGTTAACCCTTGAGGTGTTCCACAAGAATTAAAGGAAAATGGAGGTGAAATTTCAAAATTTCACTTTTTTGGTAGATTATTCATGTTAATAATTTTTTTCTTGCAACACAGCAAGGGTTAACAGCAAACTAAAACTCAATATACATTGCTCTGATTCTGCAGTTTACAGAAATACCCCATATGTGGTGGTAAACATCTCCATGGGTTTGTGGCAGTAGTCAGAAGGAAAGGAGCGCCATACGAATTTTGGAGGCAGATTTTGCTAGAATGGTTTTTAGGCACCATTTTGTAATTGAGAGACCCTGACGTACCCCTACAGTAGAAACCCTCAAAAAGTGACCCCATTTTGGAAACTACACCCTTCAAAGAATATATTAAGGGGGGTACTGGCCACTTTGACCCCTAAGCGTTTTACGGAATTTGGAAACACTTGGCTGTGAAAATGAAAAGTTTCATTTCTTCCAATAAAATGTTGCTTTAGCCCCAAATTTTTCATTTTCTCAAGGGGTAACAGGAGAAAAGCACCCCATAATTTGTGGTGGTAAACTGCTGTGGGGGCACATGGCAAGACTCAGAACAGAAGGAGCGCCATATGGATTTTCCAGCACAGATTTTGATGGATTGGTTTGCGGGAGCCATTAATTTTTAATTTTTTGAGTTATTGTCTTATGTGGAGGCTCATTTTTTGCAGGATGAGGTAAGGTTTTCATTGGTACTATTTTGAGGTACATAAGACTTTTTGATCGCTTGGTATTACACTTTTTGTGAGTCAAGGTGAAAAAATAGCTGTTTTGGCATAGTTTTTAAAAAAAATTTTTAGCATTCATTTAGCAAATCATGTGATATTTTTATAGAGCAGGTTGTTATGGACGCGGCAATACCCAATATGTCTGCCATTTTTATTTTTGTTAAATGTTACACATTAGATTTATTTTTGAACAGAATAAAATCTTTTTTTTGTGTTGCCATTTTCTGAGAGCCCTTTTTTTAAAATTTTTCTGGCGAGTGTCTCAGGTAGGGTCTAATTTTTGCGGGACAAGATGACGGTTTGATTGGTACCATTTTGGGTTAAATACGCCTTTTTGATCGCCTGCTATTACACTTTTTGTGAGGCAAGAGGGAAAAAAATGGCTGTTTTGGCATAGTTTTTTAAAAAAAAATTTTTACAGCATTCACCTGGGGGGCTATCTCATGTAATATTTTTATAGGGCAGGTTGTTATGGACGCGGCGATATCCAATATGTCTAACATATTTATTTTTGGAAAGTTTTACACATTAGATGCATTTTTGAACAAAATGAAATATTTTTTTGTGTTGCCATTTTCTGAGAGCCATATTTTTTATTTTTCAGGCGATTGTCTTAGGTGGGGTCTCATTTTTTGCAGGACAAGATGACAGTTTGGTACTATTTTGGGGTAAATATGCCTTTTTGATCACCTGCTATTACACTTTTTGTGAGGGTAGGTGACCAATAAATGTCTATTTTGGCATAGTGTATTTTTTTTCTTTTTACAGAATTCACCTGGGGGGCCATCTCATGTAATATTTTTATAGAGCAAGTTGTTATGGATGCGGAGATACCCAATATGTCTAACATTTTTATTTTTGTTAAGTTTTACACATTAGATGCATTTTTGAACAGAATAAAATTTTATTACTTTTTATTTGTGTTGCTATTTTCTGAGAGCCATATATTTTTTTATTTTTGGGCGATTGTCTTAGGTAGGGACAACATTTCTGCGGAACGAGATAGCGGTTTGATTGGTACCATTTTGGGGTAAATACGCCTTTTTGATCACCTGCTATTACACTTTTTGTGAGGGAAAGTGAAATGGTATAAAAAATGGCTGTTTTGGCACTTTTTTTTTTTTTTACTGCGTTCACCTGGCGGGGTGGATAATGTGATATTTTTGTAGAGCCGGTCGATACAGACGCGGCGATACCTAATATGTCTACTTTTCTTTTTTTCCCTTTTTTTTTAACTTTATTTTTGCTTTTTTTTTTTACTTGAAACTTTTATTTTTTGTAAAACTATTTTTTTCACTTTTTTCCCCCACTTTTAGGGGTCTGATCTCCTTTACAATGCATTACAATACTTCTGCATTGTAATGCATTGGCTGTAAGTGGATCTCACAGGCTCGCAGGGATGGCAGCCATGATGCCTAAGGAAGGCATCGGGCCGCTATCCAAGCCATCGGGTCCCCGTCACAGCAGCGCGGGACCCGATGGACTCTCCTTCCTACCGCCCGCATCGCATGTGCCGCGGTCAGCGCTGACCGCGGCACATCGAGGGTTAATACTGGGAACAGCCAGCCCCCTGCAGCTGATCGGGTGGGTGTAGCTCCTGGTGCGGGCGCAGCTCCAAGTCCCTTCCTGCAGTGCCGTACATGTACGGCGCTGGTCGGGAAGGGGTTAAAGGGGTTATCCCATGACTAATATGAAAAATTAAAATCAGACATCATATACATATACATGACAATATCTTTCTAACAAAGCTAGAACCAGCCCTGTACCTCACATGGCTCCAGAGATCTCAACATTCATTCCTCTGCTAGATTTATATCAAGCTGACAGCTCAGGAGGCGTGTCCATGCTCTCTCTATCACAGTTAACGAGACATTTAAAGGATGAAACGGAGCATGTCCGGCCTTCTCAGTGAGCAGGACAAAGAAATAAGGAAAAGAACAAACAGCAAGGGGAGCTATACAGATACATTTTATTGAATAACTCAGTAGCAATACAAAATTTTTAATGACATGCAATTACAAAAGTATTCAGATCCAGGGGCATGGCCTGGCATGTGAGCCAGGGCAGCGCAGAGAGTCTCCCGTCCTAACTCCTGCAATCATCCTCCATCCTCCTTCTGCAGTGGATTTTTACAGGTCTGGGTGCTGCTGGGCTTCCTCCCTCACTGTGGAGTATCCATTCGGCCACTATGACCCGGATGGGAAAGAATAAGAGGGACCAGAAGGATGCTGGGTCTCCTGCATCAGTAAAGCAAGATGACGCCGCATTGGAGACACGAGCGGCGGAGCTTACTGCCCATCTGGGAAAATACGCCCGGTCTTCCTCCGTGCCCCCAGTATCATCAGCGATGGCTGCCCCTCCTTATAATATAGTTGCTGCACATCTGAGCTCCCATAATAGCCCTGAACATGTGTGTGCTGCATCAAATATGGCGGTCCCTCAGGCTGAGAAGGCCAGCAGTATGTGGATGTCAGTGTGTGGCAAAGTATCACAAATCAGCGCGTGTGAACCCACTGTGCCTCGTGCCCTACCTCCTCTAAGGGCGTTGTCTAAGTGAACCCCTTGATCTTCACAATACCCCTGATGGTGGGGATAGACTTTCCGAGGGGAACACCAGTCACTACCTCTTGAGGAGGGTTGGAACACGAGGCAGCTGGTCCAGGCGAACCATGAGGTATCTGCGAAGGTACCAGAGGTACAGCGGTGGTCAGAGGGTCGTTACCAGGAGCAACAATGCAGGACCGAAGGATGAGGCAGAGGCGAAGTCAGACAGGCAATGGGTCAGGGCAGGCAGCACAGGTACAAGTCAGGCAATCCAGGTCAGCAACGAGAGTGTCAAGGCAGCCAGGCAGGCAGGGATCAGGCAGGTAGCGGAGTCAGGAACACTGAAACCACAAACAGGAACAAGCGCAACCAAAGGCATGACACAAGGATCTTGACACGGAGGCATCTGGGAAGAGGGCTGGGACACTTATATATGATCAGGAGAACCAGGGTTGGTCAACGAGATCACATGATCCAACCCACATGATCTAACATGTTCACATGATCAACCCACATGATCTAACATGGTCACATGATCCAACCTGCTTCGGCCCAGAGGGAGTGATGCAAGGAACAAGGATGTTGTAGCCAGGGCTAAATGGAAACTCTGGAGCGAATCACAGAGCAACAGCATTTATGCAGACAGAGCCCAGGACTGCAGCGGTGAATGGGAAACACAGGCCCAGGACCACGGCGGTAAACAGGGGAACAGCGGCACACAGCAGCCGCTGTTACACAAAGGTAGCTCTCCTTGGGTAACTGTGCCTGTAAATGCCGGGGGGGGGGGGGCACTTTTTTTGCTGCTGTAACACATTGCAGCAGTTCTCTGACCACTCTTAACACCCATATGGGAAACCTACAGGAAGATGTGTCTCTCACCCGGAGGAAAAGGGACCTTGGCAGGATAATACATAATGTGTCTTTACTGATATCCAAAATGGATATCCTAGAAAATAGGTCATGCTTAAAGGGAATCTGTCACCAAAACACCCCCTGAACTAGAGTAAGTGTTGTATAGTGTAAGTGATGCTGAATCCGAATATATAAGTTTTATCTTCATACTCTCTTCCATTCCGACGCTGTGCTCCCACAAACTTGCAGTAAAATGCACTCACTGGACTCTTCTTTGAGTCCTCTCCATTATGTTAGTGAGCACTGGAGTCCAGTGAGTGCATTTTACTGCTGGTTTGTCAGAGCACAGCGACAGAATGGAAGTGAGTACGAAGATAAAAATTACATATTCGAATTCAGCATCACTTACACTATACAACGCTTACTCTAGTTCAGGGGGTGTTTCGGAGATGACAGGTTCCCTTTAAAGGGGTTATCCCATGAATAATGTAAAAAATGAAAATTAAACATCATATAATAGATGACAATACCTTTCTAACAAACCTAGAACCAGCCCTGTACCTCACGTGGATCAAGAGATCTCCCCATTCATTGTTCTACTAGATTTATGTCAAGCTGGCAACTCATGAGGAGTGTCTCTTCTGCTGAAGTTCAGGGGGTGTGTCCATGTTCTCCCTATCACAGCTAAGGGGTGTGTCTCACCTCTCCCTATCACAGCTCTTTACATGGGACTGCATGTTGGAGGTGGCTGGGGCAGGGTTATGTTATTTACATGGGACTGTATGTTGATGACTGTGGAAGGGAGTCATGTTATTTACATGGGGCTGTATGTTGATGACTGTGGAAGGGAGTGATTTACATGGGACTGTATGTTAATGGCGGCTGTGGGAGGGAGTGATGTTATTTACATGGGACTGTATATTGGAGGGGCTGAAGAGAGGGAAATGATGTTATTTACATGGGACTGTATTTTGGAGGGGGCTGTAGCTAGAGAGGGATGTTATTTACATGGGGCTGTAATTTGGAGGGGGCTGGAGAGGTGGTGTGATGTTATTTACACAGGACTCTACGACGGAGGGTGGGAAATAGCGTTATTTACATGGGACTGTATGGTGGAGGGGCTGAGGAATTATAATTTCTGAGGACATTAACGGGAGGAATATAACTATGGGGGCACTTCAGGGGTGTGGTATTATAAATCCAGGGGACATTAGGCGTTCTTACTACCACTGGGGGAACAATAGGGAGCCTTATTACTACTGGGGGCTCTGTGAGGGTCTTATTAATACTGGGGGATCTTCTACTAATGGAGGCACTCTTGGGGAGCATTATCACTGTTGGGGGCAGAGTAGGGGACAGTATTAATAATGAGGGCAGTCTAGAAGGGAATTACTATTGGTGGGACTTTGAGGAGCACTATTACTATGGGGGGCACTATTATTTCTTCAGGATAGTATTTGGATGTATTGGGGGGCACAGCGAGCAGCAGAATAACACTGTGGGGAGGTTGGGGGATAATGATAGAAAAGTGAGGAACCTAAGATGTCTGTGTGTCACAGACTGCAGAGACGAGGAGTGGCTGAAAGAAGTTGTCCGGACCGAAGGGAGAAGATAATGACAGAGAAGATCTACATCAGAGGAGACGTCACCTGGGAGGCGCTGAATGTGAGGTATGTGCTGCTGTATAGCAGGGGTGGGGCGAGTGTCTGAATATTTTGAGACCTTGCAACACCCCTGTACCCATTCATTGCTCTGCTAGATTTATATCAACCTGACAGCTCAAGGGGAGTGTCAGGACTCAGGGGTACAGACAACACAAGACAGTGGGCCCTGAGGCTGAACCCACCCACTGTCCCTACCTACTTGCCTCAGACGTAGGGTGGCCATCCGTCCGGTTTTTGGCCGGACAGTCCGGTTTTTGGACTTCTGGTCCTCCGTCCGGCTAAAGGCCAGGACGGACGGCCAGAAGTCCTCCTTTTTAGGGGCGCAGGAAGAAATGAGCGCTTCCATCAATACAGATGGAAGCGCTCATTGCAGGAGCTGGGTCTGTACTCACCGCTCAGCTCCTCCTGCGCTCCGGTGTCTTCCTGTCTGGCTGCGCTGCACACGCCTGACTGGTACAGCGTCAGGACGTAGTGCGCGCACTCTGACCTGACGCTGCACGCAGTCAGGTGACAGTGCAGCGCGGGCAGTGAAGAGACAAGAGCGGTGGAGCAGAGCTGCAGCCCAGGAAAGGTAAGATTTTTTATTTTTTTTATGGGGCACAGTGGGCTGATCTGAGGTCTGAATGGGGCACTACAGGCTGGTCTGAAGGGGGCACTACAGGCTGGTCTGAAGGGGGCACTACAGGCTGGTCTGAAGGGGGCACTACAGGCTGGTCTGAAGGGGGCACTACAGGCTGGTCTGAAGGGGGCACTACAGGCTGGTCTGAAGGGGGCACTACAGGCTGGTCTGAAGGGGGCACTACAGGCTGGTCTGAAGGGGGCACTACAGGCTGGACTGAAGGGGGCACTACAGGCTGATCTGAGGTCTGAAGGGGGCACTACAGGCTGATCTGAGGTCTGATGATGGCACTACAGGCTGATGTGAGGTCTGATGGGGGCACAGTGGGATGATTTGAGGACCATTACAGCAGGTCCTTATTATTTCTGGGAGCACTACTGGAGGCACTATGGGAAAATGGTTTCTATTATGGGGAATTATTACTACTACCAGGGGTACTATTGGGGGTGTTACTATTATTAGTACAATATGGAGGGCACTACTGCTAAAAAGGGATACTGGTGGAGCATTATCACTATTGGGGCACTATTACTAATGGGACTATTTTAGGCAGTATTTTAGGCAGCAGCAGGATAACAGTAAAAGTGGGTAATCTATGATGTCTTTGTGGCAGAGAGAAGATGGAGCTGAAAGAAGTGTCATGGCGGTGTGGGCCAAATAGAGAAGATGAGAAAAGAGAAGATCTACATCAGGAAGACGTCACTGGATGTAAGAGGTAAGTGGTGCTGTATCATCTGGTATGTCTGGTGCTGGTGAATGTAATGTCCATCCAGATATGTGTCACCTGCCGGTATATGGTATGTTACTGCTGCAGCCAATCAGTGCTCTAATGCTGAGAACCGGCTGCAGTGGTCACATGCCATACACCTGCCCATCAGTGTGCACATCACCAGCACTATGACAGATGTGCACACTCGCCCATTACATGCCTGTCAGTCTTTGTTTACGTGGCAGCAGCAATGATGCCAGAAAGTCCAGCGTGTCACAGGCGTCACCACTGCAGCCATATAACCAAAGCATTCAATGGAAGGGAGGGAACAGCTGAAAATTGTGGATTTCTTTTCCATCTGCCATATTTTATTTTTAATTACTGAACAATCCTCTTTATTCTAACCATACTATAGCGGTATTTTTATAGTTAGGCTTGCTGGCTTGAATTTTCACGTGGTGGGGGTGGGGGTGTATGTGTGGTAAGAGCCAGGGGAGGTGTGATGGGTGACGGTGTACGAGCCGATTGGGGGGCGTGGTTTAGCAGATTGGGGGGTGTGGTTTAGCAGATTGGGGTGTGGTTTAACATATTGGGGGTGTGGCCGAAAATGTCCTCCTTTTTGAGATGAAGCCGGTGGCCACCCTACTCAGACGGCCCTAGGCGGCCACAGACAACCACGATGGCGTTCCCTATACTGAATAAGTGGAACACCAAACAGGACAGACAAACAACTAAAAACGGACAAAGGAGCAAACAAGGACAGAACCACACAGCAATGCAGTAATTATCGGCAAAACAGACAAAAGTCAAAGGTCAGGCGGAGGGTGGATAAGTACACAATCAGAGGGACTAGGAAGGGAACAAACCGGAGAAGATACAGGGGAGCTGGGATCCAGGTAAGAACCGAAATAGCCAGCAAGCAAGTGAGCAGCTAGCTGACATTTATCCAGGATCAGAGGCTAGGTCCAGAAGCTGATTGGACCAGCCCTGATCTCAGTAACAAGTTCAGCTGAAGCACAAATCCTAAAGAGCATAGTAACTCCTGCATTGCTGGACAAAAGCAAATCGGGTGTGTCACAACAACCCAGGCACAGTTCACACTAGGTATTGTCTTTTCTACTGCAGCTAAGGGGCGTGTCCATGCTCTACCTATCACAGCTCAGGAACTGATGGATGAAACTGAGCATGTGTGGCCATCTCAGTGAGCAGCACAAAGAAATAAGAAAATAAGTGGCACTATACAGATACAGATACATTTTACTGAATAACTCAGTGGCTATGCTAAATTTTTAATTACGTGCAATTACAAAAGAATTCAGATCCAGGTGCTGGTTTAAAAACGGTACAATATTATTTTTTGGCACAACCTCTGTTGCAAAGTGCCATTGGCCACCAGAAACATGCTGAATATCCACACAGCCCACCCCTGCTGCATTACATTACTTGACAATATTTGTTTACTACTGTGGTGGCACTGTGATTTGGGTACCACTTACTGATCATGTCATCCTTAGTGCTATATTTAAGTACTATCTGTTACTACATTGCTAACCAAAACAAATGTAATAGATGTTAGGTTACTTTCACATCTGCAGCAGGGTGATCCGGCTGACAGAGAATGTCAGGAATCGTCTGGACACAAACCGCAGTGTGCAGCGGTTTCTGCCTGCCCAATTCTCTGTATTGTTGCCGGATTGCAGCCGGATCTTCGCCGGATGCTATTTTAGTACATGGGGCCAGGGGGCATTCCAGTTGCATTCAGCAGTGCTGGATTTGGAGAAATTGGTGCCTCACATGTGAAAGTAGCCTAACCCAATCATTGACGTGACTACTGTTTAAAGGTGTTTTCTGAGAGCTTTTAACTGATAACCTATTCTCTGCATAAGTCATCAGTATCTGATCGGTGGTGGTCTGAAACCTGGGACCTCTGCTGATCAGCTATTTGAGAAGGTAAGGGCACTCACAGTAGCACTGTGGCCTCCTTGCAGCTTTCTGTAGGCCAGTGAAGTCACGTTCATTGGTCACAGGGCCTAAGCAAAATACAGACATTGAGCTGAAAGAAGGCCGCGGCACTACTGTGAGTGCAGATCCTTCTCAAACATTTGATTTACAGGGGTCCCGGACCCTCACTGATCAGAGACTGATGACGTATCTAAACATTAGGCTTTGTGATATGATAGTGGGGGCCACAAATCCACTCTTATGAATCCTTGTAAATTACAATTACAGTTCTTTACTATCCAGGGACGGATTGGCCAGACCTTACAGGGAAATTTCCTGGTGGGCCAATGCCCAGGGGGCCACCTGAGCCCTGCTCACAGCCGGCCATTGGGAGTTTTTGGGGATGTATTTTGTGCTGCTGGCAGTATTTTGTGATGGACTGTGGTATTTGGCTCTGTTGGGGTGGTATAATGTGCTACAATATGGTATTGCTGGCCCTGCCTTCCATCAATTTGGACCCGACTACGGGGCCACTTTTAGAATTTTTCCCAGGGCCACTTTAAGTTTCCAATATGCCCATGTTACTATCCAATGACTTTTACTGAAATGTAACCATGAAAAATAGTTCTTAATTCTGTATGGCGTCCTTCATATTTACGGACACAATTAGACCCGCTATAGGATAGGCATGTGGAGGCAAATGCCGTGCTTTAAATAAAGAGATTGCATAACTAGAGCAAGTTCTGTTGGAGTGTTTATGTGGTTGCCAGGAAAGGAAAGAAGCTCTACAGGAGGAAAAGTTCCTTCGTAATGTGGTGCACGTTTCTCTGGCATACGTAGGATTAGAGCCTAGATTACTTCTGAGCTTCAACAGAATGAAAGTTAAGGTACACTGAGGTTTAGCATTATTTATTAAATCTAGGCTGGTTGTCAAGTCTCACGGTTTGTCACACTTTAATCCCCTCTCTGCTACAAGGGCCTCAAAGATCCTAAAACCTGATCTAGCACAAGACCCTGCACAGCAGGAGAATGCGTTCCACCAGTATCCTGGCAGTGTCCTAACAAATTATTGTCACAGGTGACAAAATGTAGGTGTCAGCACTTCTACGGCTAACTGAAGAAGAAACCAAAGACATACAGTATATTATGGGTACCAGTATATTGATCATTCCAGGGAGCCTGTCAGGACATTCATACCGGCTGAACCACAGGCAGCATAATACTAACAGGCTCCCTGCTTACAGTTAGCCATGGCTAGGTTCACATGTGCGGAGGAGGTTCCAACGGGAGCCTCCATCCCAGATTCTGGCAAAACAAAGCAGAAATACCGCTGCATGCCCATATTCACTGTGGACACCCAACAGGCCCTATTATAATGAATGAGACCTGTCAGGCATTGGCAGTGTCCAGCATATGTCAGATCCGGCAATTACGGTATTCTCTTCCTATGCTGGAACATGATACCTGAACTGTGGTGCGGATGTGCACTTAGCCTTGGTTTTGAAATGCTGCTGAGTTGCTGCTTCTCAATGGGGAGAAGAGCTATGGGGGTGGCTCTCCCTCTCTGTGTACAAGAAAGGACAGAAAAGTCAGCAGGAAATCGGTCCGACACTCTGTCCCCCGTTCCCAGCTAATTTTTTAAAACGATATATTTCTCAGAAGCGCTGCGAGATGTATGATGAGTATAACATAGTATAATGCAGTTTATGTGGTCCATGCAGGGACGGATTGGCCATAGACCCTACAGGGAAATTTCCCGGTGGGCCGATGCCCAGGGGGCCACTCAAGTCCTCTTGATGACAGCAGGCCAGGTACATAAAGATCTGATGCTCAATGGCCACAGGTTCTGCTGGGGCAGTATTCTGTGCTGCACTACAGTATTGCAGGCCCTGCCTACTTCTGTTGGACCTGCCTACTTCTGTTGTCCCTGCCTTCTGTCAATTTGGACCCACCTACAACATGGGGCCGCTTTTAGATTTTTTTCCAGGGCCACTTTAAGTTCACAATCCGCCCCTGTGTCCATGGTTCAGTTCGGTGACTAAATAACACATGGCATACAGTACAGACCAAAAGTTTGGACACACCTTCTCATTCAAAGAGTTTTCTGTATTTTCATGACTATGAAAATTGTAGATTCACACTGAAGGCATCAAAACTATGAATTAACTCATGTGGAATTATATACTTAACAAAAAAGTGTGAAACAACTGAAAATATGTCTTATATTCTAGGTCAGGCATCCCCAAACTGCGGCCCTCCAGCTGTTGTAAAACTACAACTCCCACCATGCCCTGCTGTAGGCTGATAGCTGTAGGCCATCCGGGCATGCTGGGAGTTGTAGTTTTGTAACATCTGGAGGGCCGCAGTTTGGGGATGCCTGTTCTAGGTTCTTCAAAGTAGCCACCTTTTGCTTTGATTACTGCTTTGCACACTCTTGGCATTCTCTTGATGAGCTTCAAGAGGTAGTCACCTGAAATGGTACTCCAACAGTCTTGAAGGACTTCCCAGAGATGCTTAGCACTTGTTGGCCCTTTTGCCTTCACTCTGCGGTCCAGTTCACCCCAAACCATCTCGATTGGGTTCAGGTCTGGGGAATGTGGAGGCCAGGTCATCTGGCGTAGCACCCCATCACTCTCCTTCTTGGAAAATACAGAAAACTCTTTGAATGAGAAGGTGTGTCCAAACTTTTGGTCTGTACTGTATATATAAGGTGGACTCAGAACTTATAGCGCTCCCTTGAAAAAAAAACTAAAAGTAGTCCCATGTTGTAGGTGGGTCCAAATTGTCAGAAGATGGGGCCTATGCAAGTAGGCAGGACCAAGAAAAATAGGGTCAGCATAGTGCAGCAAAAAAACAAACAAGCAGAACCAAAACCATAGTACAGCACAAGCAGAACCACATGGCTGTATAATATACTGCCCCAGCAGCACCAAATACCATAATGCAGCACAAAATACCTCCCCAGAAAATGCCCCGCTGGGGTGGCCAGTGAAAGCTACCACTTTCTGTCCTCCTCCTCCAGTTGTCTCTAAGTCATAGAGGAGGGGACAGAGGAGGTGAGACGCAGGCCACAGCACCAACCCAGTCCTACCTTCAGCATGCTGCCTGGTCATTCTGCTCTACCAAACATACAGGAGAATACAGCACTACATATCTATTACATTCTCAATGACCACAGGATGTAGTCTCCTAACTGACCAACAGGTCACAGGCAGGGACGGATTGGCCATCGACCTTACAGGGAAATTTCCCGGTGGACCGATGCCCAGGGGGCTGCCTGAACCCTCCTCATGGCTGGCCAGCGCAAATTTTTGAGATGTGTTTTGTTGTTTTGTGCTGATGGGGGCAATATTTTTTGATGAACTGTGGTATTTGGCTCTGTTGAGGTGGTATAATGTGCCACAATACGGTATTGCTGGCCCTGCCTTCCATCAATTTGGACCCGACTGCAAAACGGGGCCACATTTAGTATTTTTTCCAAGTCCACTTTAAGTTCCCAGTCCGCCCCTGGTCACAGGCAATAATTAACATAGGGGGAAGAAAACAGGTCAGGGAGGTTTTATCCATGCTTGAACTAGAGAATGGAACTCAAACAAGTAGAAAAACGGTGCAAAATCACATAGAGAGAGAAGGTTCATTAAGCTCTCTGTGACAGAATCAGCTTTAAACAGGATGGTGTATGTGTGGTTTATTTCTTATCTCAGTTTTTTGTGTGTTTTTCAAAGATACTTGTGTGATTTCAACCTTAAACTAATATTTGCTATACAGTTTTGTCTTTACTAGAGACTAAAAACATTTCCTACAGAGGAATTGCCAAAATGTCTCATGTGAATTCAGCCTAAAAGCTTTTAAAGGGGTTTGGCCGCTTTCTGGTTACTGTTAAACAGTACAGAATATCTACAAAGGCTATAATAGTAAGTGTGATATAGTCTTCTTACATACACATTGGTCACAAGTAACCAGAAAGTGGCCAATCCCTTTAAAGGGGTTGTCCGAGTCATTTTTTTGTTCTTTGTATGTTACTAACTTGTCAAGTATAACAACTTTCCCATACACTTTGTGCTTCTAAAGCTGCTTGTTTGTCAGATTTCACTGAGGGTCACATGACCTGTGATGTCACCTTATCTCCCTGCTCTGTGACATTTCGTGCCTCAAAGCCTCAGAGATCAGATAACAGTCTGTACACGAGACGTCACTGGCCACGCCCCCCTGCACTTCGGGGCTGCTATCTGCACTCTCCCCGGATTCCTTCAGTTAAAACATTAACCCATTCAGCCAGAACACACTGAGGGCTTAAGGCTTTACAACAGGATTTACACTGCAGACAGTGAGGGGACAAATGCTGGGCACAGGAGCTGACAGAGGAATTGTATTGCACAAGAACAGATAGGGGGAAGTTCCTGTGTGTATCAGCATTGTCATTGTACAGCTGGGACTTATAGTCCTACACATACAACATGCTGCTGAGTATTCCAGCAGACAGACATGTCACTGAGGGCAGCTCTTGTATTCACTCCCTTTGAAGAGCAGAAAGGGGGGAGGGGCAGGGCTTGTTATTACTGCAGGTAAACAAAGGCCAGAAGAGAACCAGGGAAATGAGGAAATCTAGATTTTTTTTGCCTAAAACTTGCTTAACTTAGTTATATATTGCTGCCCATCAGATTTACAGTGCTATATTTTGTTTTTCATAACTTGGACAACCCCTTTAAGTACTAAAAATAAATGCCCATAGATTTTATGGCTACAATCTTGAAGGATGGATCCTCTCTGCGGAGGATCACATTACAGATGTCAATGCAAGTCTATGGAGTGGGGAGGGAAAAAAGTGCGCAGGAGCTGAGGAGACAGGCACAGACAAAGAGAGACTGAACAGCTACACAGGAAGGTTATAGCTCAGTCAGCACAAGTGCTTTATTCACAAGCATACAGGTCAGTACTTCTCTGTAATGTCTTTTATTATCCTGGAACTGCTTCTGAGTTAGGCTACTTTCATATCTGCGGTTTCTTTTCCGGTTTTGAGATCTGGCAGAGGAAAAAACCACAGGAAAATGCATCCGTTTTAATAATACAACCGGCTGCATCAATTTAGAACGGATCTATTATCGGTTGTATTATATTAAAAATGAACATGCCGGATTCGACATGAAATACCACTGTAAGTCAATAGGTGCAGGATCCAGTTTTTTCACACACACACACACATATATATATATATATATATATATATATATATATATATACACTCACCGGCCACTTTATTAGGTACACAATGCTAGTAACGGGTTGGACCCCCTTTTGCCTTCAGAACTGCCTCAATTCTTCATGGCATAGATTCAACAAGGTGCTGGAAGCATTCCTCAGAGATTTTGGTCCATATTGACATGATGGCATCACACAGTTGCCGCAGATTTGTCGGCTGCACATCCATGATGCGAATCTCCCGTTCCACCACATCCCAAAGATGCTCTATTGGACTGAGATCTGGTGACTGTGGAGGTCATTTGAGTACAGTGAACTCATTGTCATGTTCAAGAAACCAGTCTGAGATGATTCCAGCTTTATGACATGGCGCATTATCCTGCTGAAAGTAGCCATCAGATGTTGGGTACATTGTGGTCATAAAGGGATGGACATGGTCAGCAACAATACTCAGGTAGGCTGTGGCGTTGCAACGATGCTCAATTGGTACCAAGGGGCCCAAAGAGTGCCAAGAAAATATTCCCCACACCATGACACCACCACCACCAGCTTGAACCGTTGATACAAGGCAGGATGGATCCATGCTTTCATGTTGTTGACGCCAAATTCTGACCCTACCATCCGAATGTCGCAGCAGAAATCGAGACTCATCAGACCAGGCAACGTTTTTCCAATCTTCTACTGTCCAATTCCGATGAGCTTGTGCAAATTGTAGCCTCAGTTTCCTGTTCTTAGCTGAAAGGAGTGACACCCGGTGTGGTCTTCTGCTGCTGTAGCCCATCTGCCTCAAAGTTCGACGTACTGTGCGTTCAGAGATGCTCTTCTGCCTACCTTGGTTGTAACGGGTGGCAATTTGAGTCACTGTTGCCTTTCTATCAGCTCGAACCAGTCTGCCCATTCTCCTCTGACCTCTGGCATCAACAAGGCATTTCCGCCCACAGAACTGCCGCTCACTGGATGTTTTTTCTTTTTCGGACCATTCTCTGTAAACCCTAGAGATGGTTGTGCGTGAAAATCCCAGTAGATCAGCAGTTTCTGAAATACTCAGACCAGCCCTTCTGGCACCAACAACCATGCCACGTTCAAAGGCACTCAAATCACCTTTCTTCCCCATACTGATGCTCGGTTTGAACTGCAGGAGATTGTCTTGACCATGTCTACATGCCTAAATGCACTGAGTTGCCGCCATGTGATTGGCTGATTAGAAATTAAGTGTTAACGAGCAGTTGGACAGGTGTACCTAATAAAGTGGCCGGTGAGTGTATATATATATATATATATATATATATATATATATCATGTTATCTATAAATTTATATTATTATGATAATGCATTTGTAAAATCTGGTCACCGCTCTCTGGTTGCACTGGGTACTGCAGCTAAAAAATGTTCTTATTTTGCAGTTTTATTTCACTTTCTTTTTCAGATTCCACCATCATCTCCTTTTGTTACCTTTCATTACAAGTTGGTCCTGCAAGCAGTGTAAGCAATCTCGGTCTGCTGATGTCACAAGCCTTCCTACCAGCCTGCTATTCTTAGCCATGTCCCAGCTATTCCTGTCCCTCCTCCTCACAGTGCTGAAAGCAGGATGACGGTTACAGACAGCGCTCACTCTTAAGATGATATAAGAAGTTTGCTATGGGAAGCGGGTGGATGGCTGAGCGTTCTTCTACCCACAAGAATACAGCACACTCTGCTTTATGATGCTTCCTTTTTAACTGACTGTACATATTAATAATATGCTTCAAGAACCTGTGTTTAAATATGAAGGAATTGCTTATACTGCAATTCTCTAATGTACTTCTATATGGGAATCAGTTTTTTTGTAAGTGTGAATAAATAGGAGAGGAGTCAATTTAATGGCAGCATTTAGGCTCTGTTCACACTACATTTGCTCTGAACATATACATAGGGCCTCGTTGATCTGTCCTGAAACAGTGCTCATTTAGCATGCTCCAAGGTGGTATGTGTGGCATACCTTTTCTTTTACAGCATAGAATAATACAGACTACTACGCTATTTAAAGAAGCATCCCACAAAAAAAATTTATTCTCTGACCTGTTAGAAGGTACATGATGTAATCTGTAGTGAAGGTATTCTTCTTACTGGCAGAGGCGTAGCTATAGGGGGTGCAGAGGTAGCAGTCGCTACCGGGCCCAGGAGCCTGAGGGGGCCCAAAGACCCTTGTGTCTCATAAGAAGACACACAGAGCACTAAGGGAAGGGGGGCCCAAGCTGAACTCTTGCACCAGGGCCCATGAGCCTTTAGCTACGCCCCTGCTTACTGGTGACAGCATTTGTGAGTTATCCCCTCCCTTCAGATCCTCAGCTGTGTCAACTCTGATCTGCAACTGACACAGGACAGGAAGTAAGTTACTTCTCTATTCATTCCTATTAGACTGAGGCCTCATGCACATGACCGTATGTATTTTGCAGTCCGCAAAAAACGGATCCCCCCAAAAAATGGATGACGTCCATGAGCATTCAGTATTTTGCTGAACCGAACAGCTGGCCCCTAATAGAACAGTCCTATCCTTGTCCGTAATGTGGACAATAATAGGACGTTCTATTTTTTTGGGGAACTGACATACGGAAACGGAATGCACACGGAGTAACTTCTGGGTCTTTTTTTGCGGACCCATAGAAATGAATGGCCGCATACAGTCCGCCAAAAAAAAATGGACAGGACACGGAAAGAAAACACATTCGTGTGCATGAGCCCTGATATTGAGGCTTCCATAGGAATACACAGAGAGACTGACTTCCTGTCCGCACATAAGATGCTGTGTTATTTGGAGAGTCAGAGTCTCTGTCACATGACACAGCTGAGCATAAGAAGGGAGGTTATAACTCACAAGTACAGTCACTGGTAAAAAGATTGCCTTCACTACAGTTTCACATCTGGTACCTTTCTAACAGGGCAGAGAATAAAAAACGTTGTGGGAGTGCTTCCTTTATACAGAGGCATCCAGTAATAAATGTATACCATGTGGTATACATTTTCTTTTTAATTTTACCTTATGGGTAAAGTAGGCCTATACAGTGGCATGTATTGTAGCTGTCTGTTGGAAGTACATGTCAGAAACAAACTCTTGATGTATACCTCTGATGCTCAAAGATGTGAACAGATCCATGCTCCACCTGCTGCACAATGATACAAGTTTCCTCCTAGGAGGGGCATAGTTTAAAGGGATACTCCCATCTAATGGCATATCGCTAGCATTCTGATTGGTGGAGAGGACCATGCGTTTGAAGCACCCACCGATCCGAAGAACCATGAGACCAAGGTAGCCAAAAAGTGTTGGCATAGTGTGCCATGACAGTCTGATGAGACCAAGGTTGAACCTTTTGGACATAATTCCAAAAGGTAACTTTGGTCAAAGCCAACACTGCGCATCACCAAAAGAACACACTACCCACAATGAAGCATGGTGGAGGCAGCAATATGCTTTGGTGTTGTTTTTCTGCAGCTTGAACTGGGGCTTTTGTCAAAGTGGCGGGAATTTCCAAATCAGTCAATATTTGCACAAAATCTTCAGGACTCTGCTAAAAAGCTGAAGAGGAAGATAAATTTCACCTTACAGCACGACGACTCAAACCATACTTCCATATCAACAAAAGAATGCCATCACCAGAAGATGATCAGAGTTTTGAAATGGCCCAGCAAGAGTCCAGACTGGAATCCAATTGAAAATCTGTGGGTTGGCCTGAAGAAGGCTGTACACAGAGATGCCCTCAAATCTGACAGATTTGGAGCACTTTTGCAAGGAAGATTGGGCAAAGATTGCCAAGTTAAAATGTGCCATGCTGATAGACTCCTGCCCAAAAAGACTGAATGTTGCCATAAATTCAAAGTGTATTTTTATTTTTCCACCCTAAAAGATTTCAGTTTGTTTTTCAATTGAATCTTAAAGATTATAGGAGATGTTAACGTGAAAAAAAAAAATCTGAAATGATTCTTCTTGGTCTCATCTTTTTATATGACAACAACCTGGCATTTTAACAAGGGTGTGTAGACTTTTTATATCCACTGTATTTATATCATTTCACAAACATGACAGCCTGATACACCCCTCCTTTACTAATCTGATTAAATGCCAAGAAGTAGGTGCATTGGGCTTAATTCTGAATTTCTGATTGACATTTGACTGAAGTGTATTACCGGTACTTGGAAAGCGTCATCTTCAAAGAATCTCAAGACAGATGAGACTTAGCTGGCTGATGATATAATGATAACCATAAAATCACCTAGAAACAACAAGCATTTCTTGGCTCAGTCAATATTCATGCTTCAGCTGAAATGTCTCATCAGTCTGGCATCATTTACTGGTGCGTGAACCAACCATTTAAGAACATCGAAATTGCCTCGGTGGTGGTTGTGTAATACTGTCCATCACTGGTCTGACATGGGCAATAACATTTTAATTTCACCAAAGTTGGCCATTTAATGTGACATTCAGATGACATGTCACTACAATTGTCTTTCACATTAGCTTGCCAAAGGAGCTACATGGAAGGCTGTGACACAAAGTAACCCACAGTGTCAGATGACGACAAAGCTTTCAGTGTCTCTTTCTGCCAGATTTGCCAAGAATAATTACAAAGCATCTCCAGATATTACTGGTTTGATTTTCCTGCTGGGGCTACATCTTGCATTAGGTCAGGTACATTGGCCAATTATCCGACTGATTATAAGGAACGAACGTTCGTTTCCGATAATCGGCCCATGTAAAGGTGCCGCTGATCACCCAAGGAGCATCAGGTGAAAGCATTGCTGATGTGGACTCCAAAATCAATGTTTCTGAGCAGCAGATTGTTGTCTCTAAACAGTGATATGCTACCCAGAACAAATGATTCTCCAGAGGGATGAGCGATCGCTTATCCCCATACAGAGGAGGTGATTGTGCAAGTAAATGCTGCCCTCACCTCCTCTGACGAGCAAGCAATTATTAGGAAGGAACGGTTCATTTTCGATAATCCACTGAACTTCATTCACAGTTAGGGCCCATTCAGATGACCGTAGTGCTTTGCGAATCCACAAAACACGGATACCAGCCTTGTGTGTTCCACAATTTGCGGACAGCACATTGCCGCAACCATAATAGAAAATGCCTATTCTTGTCAGCGATTGCAGACAAGAATAGGACATGTTCTATCTTTTCCGTGGAGCCGCGGAATGGAACAGCACGCTGTGTGCTGTCTGCATCTTTTGCGGCCCCTTTGAAATGAATGGGTCCGCACTCGTTCCGGAAAGGATTTGGACTCATTCATATGGCCGTCTGAATGAGCCCTTGGGCAGGGGTAAATTTAGGGAGATGATCACAGGGGTGCACCTAGCCTTTCTGCTGCCTGAGGCGAAAACTGAAACGGCACCCCCCCCCCCATGCCAATTTCTTAACCTAACCCCTTTGCCACAATGAAAGCGCTCATTGCCCATCGACCTTCCGCTGGCCCCCTCTTGCCCCTACCTGGTGCTGCCTGAGGCGATCTCCTCACCTGGCCTCATTGGTGGTGCACCCCTGGATGATCAGCAGTTTAAGGCGACAGCTGTTTCGCATCTTGTGATGCTTCCTCAAGGCCTTATGGGATGTAACATAATCACACTTAAAGCCCCTGCTCCATACATTCCCATTTAAAGGAAAAGTGTACAAATAAAAACTTCTACGCAAAACACGACAAAGTTCTTGATAATCACCTTCTTGGTCAGCCTATGTCAACGATGCTCTAGTCTACTACTAAGTACAAACAGTATGTTCTTAATAAAAAAATTTGTAAATGTCAGTAATGATAATGGCCAAAAGTACAGCAACCAACAGGTCTCATGTTTAAGACAAAGGTATAACTTGACGCTCCAAGACCCCCACCTGCCATATGCCATTTAGATTATGTGGTGAAGACTGGTGTTATAACACCTATAACAATTGCTCCATTTGTTCTGTGTGGAATCACATTAGCTAACACCAACAAACACACCACACAGTGTGCATAAATAGTACATCTTTATTAGAACATCTAATATATAAAGCTGAGTGTATGTGTGTGTGTGTGTATATCCCCTAAAGCAGGGCTGGCCAACCTGCGGCTCTCCAGCTGTTGTAAAACTACAACTCCCACCATGCCCTGCTGTAGGCTGATAGCTGTAGGCAGACTGGGCATGCTGGGAGTTGTAGTTTTGCAACAGCTGGAGAGCCACAGGTTGGCCAGCCCTGCGCTAAAGGAATCCGCACCGCTGCAGCTACAATCACAAAATTTGGCACACATGTACATCAGGTGTCTGGGAAGGTTTTAGAACAGTTTTCAGCTCTCCAGGACGTACCGTTCCTGAGATGTTCCCAAAAAATGCATTAGCCAATTGTAGCCTGGTCACATGACCCTTATCAGCCAATAGAAGCTCACAGGCAGTTAGTCTCCACACACCAGGTTTCTATGACAACCTAGCCAGTTCACTGCTGTAGGTCTGCATTAAAGAGGCAGAGCACTGTGGATGACAATGGTAAAAGAGTATTCCGGTTACCGTAACTATAACTTATGTTTTAGACTAACTCATCATCAATCATTACCTCATATAATGTAAATTTCACATATTTACCGTTCAGTAGGAATAAAAGATGTATTCTTCCACTGCTACCCACCTTCCTCCTAAATTCCTATGGCATCGACCTGTAATTCAGGCCACTGTCAAAAGAAGGACTTAAAAGCCCCACCCCCAGATCCAACTAAGTCACGCCCCTGACTCAGTCAGGCCGCGCCCCTTCCATGCTGCATTTGACCGGGATTAAAAATATAGGTAAAAATCGCCTTCTGTCAGCTGCAGGGGAGGGAGGGAGGGTGGGTGACTTTCTCCCTGCAGCTTATTGCTCAGACTGTACAGTGCTGCTGCTGAGAGTGAGCTGTTCAAAAGGACATCCCTGTGTCCATCCAGGCCCTGCGCATGACAGAGGACAGGAAGTCTGAAAGCCGGACTGTCCAGCCTAAAACAAGACCTCTGGTCACCCTAGGGGCAGGCTGATGTTAGGGTGGCCAGATGTCCGGCTTTAGGATGGACAGTCCAGTTGTCTGGCTACCTGTTCTCCGTCCGACACAGTGCCTGGACAGACACAGGGATGTCCACCCTTTCAGTAGCTCACACTCAGACATTTTCTCCTCCGTGTCTTCATGGAGCCAGGGGGGCATTGCCTCATGTTTAGTGGTGTGTCTTCATGGAAACTGGGGGCGCTGTTTCACGTTTGGGGGAATGGCCGGTGAGGTCTGGCTTTCTGGGGTGAAGACAGTGGCCACTCTAGCTGCTGTGGAGGTCACAGTTAAAGGGGCGGGCAGCTGTGGAGGTCACAGTTAAAGGGGCGGGCTGCTGTGGAGGTCACAGTTAAAGGGACGGGCTGCTGTGGAGGTCACAGTTAAAGGGGCGGGCTGCTGTAGAGGTCACTGTTAAAGGGGCGGGCAGCTGTAGAGGTCACTGTTAAAGGGGCGGACAGCTGTAGAGGTCACTGTTAAAGGGGAGGGCTTCTGTAGAGGTAACTTTTAAAGGGGTGGGCTGCTGTAGAGGTCACTGTTAAAGGTGCAGGCTGCTATAGAGATCACTGTTAAAGGGGTGGGCTGCTGTAGAGGTCACTGTTAAAGGGACGGGCAGCTGTAGAGGTCACTGTTATAGGGGTGGGCAGATGTAGAGTTCACTGTTAAAGGGGCGGGCAGCTGTACAGGTTATTGTTAAAGGGGCGAGCTGCTGTAGAGGTTACTGTTAAAGGGGCGGCCTGCTGTAAAGGTCACTTTTAAAGGAACAGGCTGCTGTAGAGGTCACTGTTAAAGGGGCTGGCCGCTGTAGAAGTCACTTTTAAAGGGGCGGGTTGCTGTAGAGGTCACTGTTAAAGGGGCAGGCAGCTGTAGAGGTCACTGTTAAAGGGGTAGGCTTCTGTAGAGGTCACTGTTAAGAGGGCGGGCTGCTGTAGAGGTCACTGTTAAAGGAGCGGGCCGCTGTAGAGGTCACTGTTAAAGGGGCAGGCCATGGAAGAGGTCACTGTTAAAGGGGCTGGCCGCTGTAGAGGTCACTGTTAAAGGGACGGGCTGCTGTAGAGGTCACTCTCGATATCTTTTAACAACACACACACACACAAACAGTAAATGAAATAAATTAAATATACCCAGGCGAAGCCGGGTCCTTCAGCTAGTCTAATATATAAAGCTGAGTGTGTATGTGTGTGTGTGTGTGTGTGTATGTCCGCTAAAGGAATCCTCACCACTGCAGCTACAATCACAAAATTTGGCATACATGTACCTCAGGTGTCCGGGAAGGTTTTAGAACAGTTTTCAGCTCTCCAGGACATACCGTTCCTGAGATATTCCCAAAAAATGCATTAGCCAATAGTAGCCTAGTCACATGACCCATATCAGCCAATAGAAGCTCACAGGCAGTCTCCACACACCAGGTTTCTATGACAACCTAGCCAGTTCACTGCTGTAGGTCTGCATTAAAGAGGCAGAGCACTGTGGATGACAATGGTAAAGGGGTATTTCGGTTACCATAAATATAACTTCTGTTTTAGACTAATTCATCATCAATCATTACCTCATATAATGTAAATTTCACATATTTACTGTTCAGTAGGAATAAAAGATGTATTCTTCCACTTCTACCCACCTTCCTCCTAAATTCCTATGGCATCGACCTGTAATTCAGGCCACCGTCAAAAGAAGGACTTAAAAGCCCCACCCCCAGATCCCACTAAGTCACACCCCTGACTCGGTCAGGCCACGCCCCTTCCATGCCACATTTGACCGGTATTAAAAATATAGGTAAAAATCACCTTCTTTCAGCTGCAGGGGTGAGGGGAGGGTGACTTTCTCCCTGTAGCTCATTGCTCAGACTGCACAGTGCTGCTGCTGAGAGTGAGCTGTTCAAAAGGACATCCCTGTGTCCATCCAGGCCCTGCACATGACACACATGACATGAGGACAGGGAGTCTGAAAGCCAGACTGTCCAGCCTAAAACAAGACCTCTGGCCCCCCTAGGGGCCGGCTGATGTTAGGGTGGCCAGATGTCTGGCTTTAGGCTGGACAGTCCAGTTTTCTGGCTACCTGTTCTCCGTCCGACGCAGTACCTGGACAGACACAGGGATGTCCACCCTTTCAGTAGCTCACACTCAGACAGCTTCTCCTCAGTGTCTTCACGGAGCCAGGGGGGCGTGGCCTCATGTTTAGTGGTCTGTCTTCATGGGAACTGGGGGTGCTGTTTCACGTTTGGGGGAATGGCCGGTGAGGTCTGGCTTTCTGGGGTGAAGACAGTGGCCACTTCAGCTGCTGTGGAGGTCACAGTTAAAGGGGCAGGCTGCTGTAGAGGTCACTGTTAAAGGGCCGGGCTGCTGTAGAGGTCACTGTTAAAGGGGCGGGCAGCTGTAGAGGTCACTGTTAAAGGGGTGAGCAGTTGTAGAGGTCACTGTTAAAGGGGCAGGCTGCTGTAGAGGTCACTGTTAAAGGGACGGGCTGCTGTAGAGGTCACTGTTAAAGGGTCACTGCTGTAGAGACCTACTGTAAAGGTCACTGTTAAAGGGGTGGGCTGCTGTAGAGGTCACTGTTAAAGGGTCGCGCTGCTGTAGAGGTCACTGTTAAAGGGGTGGGCTGCTGTAGAGGTCACTGTTAAAGGGTCGGGCTGCTGTAGAGGTCACTGTTAAAGGGGCGGGCTGCTGTAGAGGTCACTGTTAAAGGGGCGGGCTGTTGTAGAGGTCACTGTTAAAGGGGCAGGCCGCTGTAGAGGTCACTGTTAAAGAGGCGGGCAGCTGTAGAGGTCACTGTTAAAGAGGCGGGCTGCTGTAGAGGTCACTGTTAAAGGGGCGGCCTGCTGTAAAGGTCACTGTTAAAGGGATGGGCTGCTGTAGAGGTCACTGTTAAAGGGGTGGGCTGCTGTAGAGGTCACTGTTAAAGGGGTGGGCTGCTGTAGAGGTCACTTTTAAAGGGCGGGCCGCTGTAGAGGTCACTGTTAAAGGGGCGGGCTGCTGTAGAGATCACCGTTAAAGGGGCTGGCCGCTGTAGAGGTCACTGTTAAAGGGGCGGGCACTGTAGAGGTCACTCTCGATATCTTTTAACGACACACAAACAGTAAATGAAATAAATTAAATATACCCGAGTGAAGCCAGGTCCTCCAGCTAGTGATCAATAAAATAATGATAATAATCACATTAAAAAATCCACAGTCCTGGATGAACTTCACATGTCACCAAACATGTCCCTGAGATCTTAAATAATGGTGTAATGAATCAGATATCAACTAGTAGAATGATGGCCTCCCACCACTGTCCAAATAAATGATACTCTTGTCAATTGCCTTTACTAATCAACCCAAATGGTATAACAGGAACAACTGCAGGAAAGTCTTATTAAAAAAGACAATATTTTGCCAACATCCAGAGCAAATACTAAATAAATCAAGTATACCAGACCAAAGGATACAAGGGACGGCGGTATTATAACCCCGACGTACGTTTCTTCCAAAAGCTTCTTCCTGGGGGTGTATCCATCACTCGGTCTCTCCATTTTATATCAACATCAGCCCATCATACATTCCATACATTCCTTTACTCATACGATGAATTCATTAATTAATGTACTTGAAACTTCCCCTTCTCCCAAACATGGTGCCATTGCATGCTGGTACTCCACACCAGCATCCTGATGTCAAATTCCAGAAGAACTCAATATCCTATTGTGATGATCATAGAATTGGATATCGCGCGCATTTGGGTGAGATCTCGCGGGATGTGGTGGCACGGAGTACCAGCATGCAATGGTGCCATGTTTGGGAGAATGGGAAGTTTTCGGCACATTAACCCTTAGTATACCAGAAGTTTTTTTCATTTTGCCGTTTTTATTTTTCTTTCCTATCTTCCTTGAGCCATAACTTTTTTATTTTTCTGTTCACATAGCTGTATGAGGGCTTATTTTTTGCGTTACAAGTTGTACTTTCTAATGCCACCATTTAATATAGCATAGAATGTAGTGAGAAGCAGGAAAAAAAAATCCAAATGGGGTGGAATTGGAAAAAAAAGCAATTCCTCCACCTTTTCACGATTTATGTTCCCACGGCGTTCCGTTTGCGGCAAAACTGACCTGTGCCCTTTATTCCCTGGTCAGTACAATTACAACAATACCACATATTTATAAGGTTTTTTTTAATGTCTAAATAGTATAAAAATAAAAACGTTTATATTTTTTGTTATTTATGTATTTATTTTTTTTATTATACGGAAATGTATTTTTAAAATACATTTATTACTCAGAATTGTTCATTTCTTATGTTGGCCTAACAACTGGTGGGTAAAATAAGGATTGCAGCTTTAATGCTCTGAGTCTCTTCAGCGTATTAAAATCAATTACCGGCATCCTCACTGGCTGCAGAGGATGCCGTTAAGAAGGCCGGAAGCGCAAGCTTCCACGTTTTTCACCCTTTAGATGCCGTGATATCACTTGATTATAGCATCTGAAGGCTATAATTGCTGTGATCAGCATTAATGCTGGTTGCGGCAATTAGCCTACCGTGTCAAGGTGATCTCAGTCAGGCAAGCACTTCTATCTTGGGAGTGGAATTCTTGTGCACTTTTGCCCCATATATCTAACAGGCTGCCTTGATTAGGTGGTACATATAGGTGTGTGCTCCTCCTCTCATTGGTTGCTTGGTGCACACAGAGGTGACTAGGAGCAGCTCACTATATGTGCAGGGTCTGCTCTCTTGCATGTAGATGCTCAATGGCATAGGTAGGTTTAGAGTAGGACCTGTCTGACTGAGATCACCTTGGAGCTGGTAGGTGGGCACAGATGTGTTTTGATCAAAATATATTGGCTGAGAGTCTCAGATTTTATTATTAGAGAGAAGGCTTAGTCCGTGTATTATGTATGCATCTATTGTTTTAGTGCATTATTTTCTGTGATTTTATAAATGTAGCAATGCACATCCGCATATCATATCAAGCAGGATGTTTTTTTTATCTTTTTCCGTGTATTTGATAGACTACAGTAACATTTATTTGGACATTGGTGGGGGGCCATCTTTCCACTAGTTGATATCTGATTCATTAGACCATTATTTAGGGTCTCAGGGACATGTTTAGTGACATGTCGAGTTCATCCAGGACTGTGGATTTTTTAATGTGATTATTATCATTATTTGATTTGTCATGTTCTAATAAAGATGTACTATTTATGCACACTGTGTGGTATTGTGTTTGTTGGTGTTTTCTTATGTGGCAGAAGAACTTTCGGTTCGCATCAAGTGTTAAAGGGAGTCTGTCTCCTGTTTTTCACCAATATAACTAACAGCACTGCCCCAGAGAAGATTGCATACACATCCCTGACATACTTGTGTGCACTTTCTGTCTGTATTACTTGTCCAGAAAAAGCACTTTTATTCTGCTGGAAAACAACTCCCAAGTGCCCAGCTCTGCTGCTGCAAGTGCCAAAGCAAACCAGACTGAAAAGGGGAGGGCTTCTTTAGCTGCTCACATCTTGGAATTGGTAGCCACTAGAAATATGACCTGATCTTGTTTGAAAGCTGGCATTCCAACCTTTCAAATGATACCAGAATCATAGCATTATATCCACTGTATCAGAAGATATAGCTGTTAGAAATTGAGTCAGGAGTGAAAGCTGTTTTTACTTTCAGCTGGGCACTTGTGAGCTGTTTCCAGCAGAATAAAAGCTTTTCCTAGACATGGAATACAGACACACAGGGCACACAGGTATGTCTGGGATGTGTCTGCAATCTTCTGTGGGGCAGTGCTCTTAGTTATATTGGTGAAAATTAGGTGACAGACTCCCTTTAAGCCTGTGGTTGCACCCCTGAGCCCCCTATAGCTAAGCTTATTATCTGTGTGCTACGATAAAAATGAAAATTGACTAGAAAAGACTACCGTTTTCTATGCTAACTAGCCCCTTAATCCTAAGTGCCATAATAGTACATCACCATAAGTTAGGTACTTATCACTCAGTGATGTACTATTATGGCACGATGTGGCACAGACTCAGGAGCTGTGCCCACAACATCACTTTGGCGGATCCTCTGCCACTTCTAAGTGTAAGACACAGGGGCGTACATAGAAATCATTGGGCCCCATAGCAAGAATCTGAATGGGCCCCCTAACCCCACCCACTACCTTGGCCCATCCCACATGCTGCCCTGGCTCCTCCCCTGACACACCCCCATTTGCCAATAAAGAAATGTATACATGATCTACTGAAAAAAAATTTTTTAAATTAAGGAGACGTTATACTGTATGGGGGCCACAAGGAGAGGTTATACTGTATGGGGCAGCCACAAAGAGACATTATACTATATGGGGGCAGCCACAAGGAGACGTTATACTGTATGGGGGCAGCCACAAGGAGACATTATACTGTATGGGGGCAGCCACCAGGAGACATTATACTGTATGGGCGCAGCCACAAGGAGATCTTATACTGTATGGGGGCAGCCACAAGGAGACGTTATACTGTATGGGGGCAGCCACAAGGAGATGTTATCCTGTATGGGGGGCCACAAGGAGATGTTATACTGTATGGGGGCAACCACAAGGAAACGTTATACTGTATGGGGGCAGCCACCAGGAGACGTTAAACTGTATGGGGGGGCCACAAGGAGACGCTATACTGTATGGGGGCAGCCACAAGGAGACGTTATACTGTATGGGGGCAGCCGCAAGGAAACATTATACTGTATTGGGGCAGCCACAAGGAGACATTATACTGTATGGGGCAGCCACAAGGAGACGTTATACTGTATGGGGGCAGCCACCAGGAGACGTTATACTGTATGGGGGGGCCACAAGGAGACGCTATACTGTATGGGGGCAGCCACAAGGAGACATTATACTGTATGGGGGCAGCCACAAGGAGTCATTATACTGTATGGGGCAGCCACAAGGAGACGTTATGCTGTATGGGGGCAGCCACAAGGAGACGTTATACTGTATGGGGCGGCCACAAGGAGACGTTATACTGTATGGGGGCAGCCACAAGGAGACATTATACTGTATAGGGGTAGCCACAAGGAGACATTATACTGTATGGGGCAGCCACAAGGAGACATTATACTGTTTGGGGGCAGCCACAAGGAGACATTATACTGTTTGGGGGCAGCCACAAGGAGACATTATACTGTATGGGGCAGCCACAAGGAGACGTTATACTGTATGGGGGCAGCCACCAGGAGACATTATACTGTATGGGGGCCACAAGGAGACGTTATACTCACTGTATGGGGGCAGCCACAAAGAGACGTTATACTGTATGGGGGAAGCCACCAGGAGACATTATACTGTATGGGGGCAGCCACCAGGAGACGTTATACTGTATGGGCCAGCCACAAGGAAACATTATACTGTATTGGGGCAGCCACAAGGAGATGTTATACTGTATAAGGGCCACAAGGAGACATTATACTGTATGCGGGCAGCCACAAGGAGACATTATACTGTATAGGGGCAGCCACAAGGAGATGTTATACTGTATGAGGGCGGCCACAAGGAGAGGTTATACTATATGTGGGCGGCCACAGGGAGAGGTTATACTGTATGGGGGCAGCCACAAGGAGACGTTATACTGTATGGGGGCAGCCACAAGGAGACATTATACTGTATGGGGGCCACAAGGAGACATTATATTGTATGGGGCAGCCACAACGAGATGTTATACTGTATGGGGGCGGCCACAAGGAGATGCTATACTGTATGGGGAAGCCACCAGGAGACGTTATACTGTATGGGGCAGCCACAAGGAGACATTATACTGTATGGGGGCAGCCACAAGGAGACTTTATACTGTATGGGGGCCACAAGGAGATGTTATACTTTATGGGGGTCACAAGGAGATGTTATACTGTATGAGGGCCACAAGGAGACATTATACTGTATGGGGGCAGCCACAAGGAGACATTATACTGTATGGGGGCAGCCACAAGGAGACATTATACTGTATGGGGGCAGCCACAAGGAGACGTTATACTGTATGTGGGCGGCCACAAGGAGAGGTTATACTGTATGGGGGCAGCCACCAGGAGACGTTATACTGTATGGGGGCAGCCACAAGGAGACGTTATACTGTATGGGGGCCACAAGGAGACATTATATTGTATGGGGCAGCCACAACGAGATGTTATACTGTATGGGGGCATCCATAAGGAGATGTTATACTGTATGGGGGCCACAAGGAGACGTTATACTGTATGGGGGCAGTCACAAGGAGACGTTACACTGTATGGGGGCAGCCACAAGGAGACGTTATACTGTATGGGGGCCACAAAGAGACATTATACTGTAAGGGGGCAGCCACAAGGAGAAGTTATACTGTATGGGGGCAGCCACAACGAGATGTTATACTGTATGGGGGCCACAACGAGATGTTATACTGTATGGGGGCCAAAAGGAGACGTTATACTGTATGGGGCAGCCCAGCAGCTACAAGGAAACATTATACTGTATGGCGTCCCCACAGAAACTCCTGCTGTTGCCCTCCCCAAGAATACCCATCTATTATATCCAAGTAAGTTCCTACAGTTTTGTGTGGTCGTGGAGCCGGGAGCTGGAGGTCCTCTTACTGTGTACACTGCTGCAGACTGGCAGCTGGGCCGGCTGCCGGAACTTCCAGTGACCGGAGCGACGAGGCCTGGCGGGGTGGCTGATGATGAGGCAGGTGGCCAGCCACACATAACAGGTACATATATCTGTTCCAGGCTGGGCGCGTGCCTGCTGCTTGCCAGCGATACACTGGCCAATCAGCAGCACACTGCTAAATGCTGATTGGTCAGCGCAGCAGCAGACACAGTGCCTGGGTCCTGGGGTCCTGGGAGCGCGCAGCCGTCCACCCTGCTGCTGGAATCTTGAAAAGGTTAGGTCGGGGGGGGGGGTCACTGGGGATATCGGCGATGCCACATGTTGCTGTGCGTGGGCTTTTGCCCACAGTCACCTAGCTCCGGCCCCACACGTGTCACATACACACACACATACACACACACATAGACATACACATACACAGACATACTTACATGCTCCCACAGGGCGCTGTGGGGAATCTTCCTATGTGCACGCCGTCCTCGTCCTCCTGTGATGTGCGGAGCTGCTGAGAGGATGTAAGTATGTCTGTGTATGTGTATGTCTGTGTGTATGTGTCTGTCATGTGTGGTGTGCTGTGGACGGATCCGTCATGAACTCCATTGAAAGTCAATGGAGGACGGATCCGTTTACTGAGTGTGTCACACCAAATGGATCCGTCCCCATTGACTTCCATTGGGGGTCATTCCGGATCCGTCTTGGTGCGGATAAACAGTACGGAGAGCAAACCGCAGCATGTTGCGGTTTGTTCTCCGGTCTGAAGACTGAACGGAATGCTTTCAGCAGCATTCCGTTGTGATCAGTTCAGTTTTGTCCCCATTGACAATGAATGGGGACAAAACGGTAGTGTTTTTTTTCCGGTATTGAGCCCCTATGACGGAACTCAATACTGGAATTCCAAAACGCAAGTGTGAAAGTAGCCTTAGGCGTATTTCAGCTTGATAAATGACCCGTTACCTCTTTATATCACTGCAGTCTTTCTAGATCCTGCCCGACTCCTAAATGAGGCTCCACAGTAATCTGCCTTCTGCCTCTGCTTCAATAAACAAGCCCAGACAGATAAAGCACATTTCTATTATTGTAATTAACCTTGGACAGTGAAGCTTGTTTGACTTTCTATTACGTCACCTAACTTTGGGCCACAGGTCATTCTTGTTTCATTAAAACATTTCTGAAGCCATCAGATGCAATAACTCCTTGTATTCTATGTGTATAAAACCTCACTGCGTTGGTGTATGCTATTTACTTTATCTTATATATAAAAATGATATTATTATTCTTTTTGCAAAATGTGCTTGAAGATTATAATTATGTGATTGACTGTTTTAAGTCACTGTGATGTTTAGCTGGCTTTTAACTCCTTAGGTGATTAGTTTGCATCCGAACACCTGCAGGTGGCACTGTTGTTGCTGCTCTCCAGGAAAATGGTCTGTCACTCTCAGCAAGAGAAACAAAATAAGAGTCTTGCAGGTGGAAGTCCTTTTAATAGCTAACAAAAGAACACTGTTACATAGCAAGTTTTCCAGACAACTTAAGGTCTCTTCATCAGGCATAATATAACAAAGTAACTAAGAAACACATTATATATACACAAAAGAGCCATGGGGTAGTAAATGGACATTTGAAAAAATTGGAAAAACGACAGAATAGAAAAAAAAAGAGCTTGAAGAGCTAATCTTTAAGCACGATTGTGGGCTTTCAGGTTCATGCCGCTGGACTGCAAAAGATAGGACATGTCCTATCTTTTGCCGTATCTTGCAGATCGCAGACCCATTCAAGTCAAGATGCGGAGGGCCATTGTAACAGCAATGAAACACATGAAGTTTGTATGCTCTCATGATGTTCAGTAAAGGTGATCAAACACAAAATAACTGTTGGATGACCAGATCATTCTCTCGAATCTACCTTCAGCATGTACACTTGGCTCAACCAAGCATGCATGTTTATGTCAATAGGGACACGGCAGTAATCAAAGTGGTTTTCCGGGAGTTATCTACTGATGACCTATTATCTGTATAGGTCATCAGTATCTGATCGGTGTGGGACCCCCGCCGATCAGCTGTTTGAGACGGCACCGGCGCTCCTGTGAGCGCCGAGGCCTTCTCTTAGCTCACCAAGCACAGCACCGTACATTGTATAGCGGCTGTGCTTGGTATCGCGCTCAGCATCATTCACTTAAATGGGTCTGAGCAACTCCTAGGCCACGTGACCCATGAACGTAACGTTACTGGCCTAGGAAAAGCTGAGAGAAGGCCGCAGCGCTCATGGGACAGCGGGGGTCCCGGGTGTCGGACCCCCACCGATCATATACTGATGAACTATCCTGAGGATAATGTAAGCCCTTTAATGTAAGCCTAGCTGTACTTCTTGTTATAGTCTATAAGATAATTGTTATATTCCTATGCTTGACTATAGTTAAACTAGGAAACTGAACGTACTGATATGACACTCACAAATTGTATAACTCTTTGAACCCCTCTTATAAAGCGATCAGCTATGACTGTTAGATAGCAGTTCCCTAATATAGAAATTAAAGAGGTTATCCCATGAATAATGTAAAAAATGAAACTCATACATAATCTAGTACATGACATACCCTTTCTAACAAAGCTAGAACCAGCCCTGTACCTCACATGGGTCGAGAGTCATCCCCAGTCATTGCTCCAGTTATTCTGCCAGTTTGAGATTTATCTCAAGCTGGCAGTTTAGAGGGTGTGTCCTTTCTCAGGGGATGTGTCCCTTCTGCAGCAGCTAGTGGTAGTTGAAGGTTGAAACTGAGCATGTGCGGCCTTCTCAGTTAGCAGGACAGAGAAATTAGAAAAAGAAATTACAAAAGAAATTAGAGATTACAAAAGTATTCGGATCCTGTAGAATAGTTTTTGTGGGGCAAATCCCTTTAAAGGGTTATTCTCATTTTAGACAATGGGGGCATATCGCTAGGATATGCCCCCATTGTCTTATAGGTGCGGGTCCCACCGCTGGGACCCGCACCTATATCGAGAACGGAGCCCCCAAAGTGAATTAGGGTGCACTGCGCATGCGCAGCCGCCCTCCATTCATTTCTATGGGGCCGCCGAAATTAGCCGAGCGCTGGCTCGGCTACTTCCGTCGGCTCCATAGAAATGAATGGGAGCGCACGGCGCATGCACGGCCCGGCTCCCATTCATTCCTATGAGCAGCGCTCCCCGCTCCGTTCTGGCTATAGGTGCGGGTCCCAGCGGTGGGACCCGCACCTATAAGACAATGGGGGCATATCCTAGCGATATGCCCCCATTGTCTAAGATGAGAATACCCCTTTAAGTTTACACAACTCTCTATACTCAAAAATGGATACACTTAAAAAAATGGCTGTAAAACGAAAACTTTTGGGTCATGGATAAAATGCAATAAGCTTCACAATTCATTGAAATATTTGGAGGCAAATAACAGACCGTGGTGTTGATATGTGTCATAAATTGTCCCCTTCTGACCCTGTGCACAAAAGCAGATTTTTTACTCAGCCCGTGCACATCTCTAACACTTTGCAAATACAATGGCATAAAGTAACAGACAATGTGTCACTCTTACAATTTTTCTCCGTCTTGTTACTGACCCATTGTGCCTGTGTCCATATCTCCAGAAATTGCAGCGCTGTAAACAGGAGACGTGTAGGACGCAATGTACTTCTCACTGAATAATAGACTGCACAAATAACTGCGTATTAAAGGCTAGTTCAAGCTACAAGGTTACCTGCGTCTCACATCAATAGGGACAGTGACAGATGATGCTGGAAGCCTGGCGAAGACGCTGCTGAACATGTCGCTGGGATAACCATTTAAAGGGATTTCCATGTTTTAAATGGCTAAGGGGGAACTGTATTATATGCTGTACACAGAATGAGGCAAAAGTCTGGACATACCCTTTAAAGAGGCTCTGTCACCCAGATCAAGCCTACCCTACCAGGCATATAGTCTGGTAGGGCTGATGACGCTGACAAAAGCCATACCTTTCTTTCTCATGTCTAAAGTCCGGTGTTGGAGAAAAATAAACTTTTAAAAATATTCAAATGAGGCATTGAAGCACTCGGAGGCGGGCTTATGCCGTCCGAGCACTTCTTCACCTATGCCCCTGTTCCATCCTAATGCCGGCCTTCTCCACTTAATCACGTCCCCATGCCTCTTGATTGACAGCGTTAGACCCACCGGTTATGGTCCGGTTATAAGTTATGGTCTGTGGTAGCGGAATCCATAATGGAATTCATAGATATCCTGAACCCGAATCTTGTATGCCGAACTTGAAAACAGAAGTTTGCTCACCACTTTATCTTTACCAGTATCTAGGGATGAGCGAACTTTTGAAAAGTTCGGTTCGCTTCGGCGAACTTTCTTGAATTTCGGATTCGTACGAACCGAACCTAAAACAAACCTTGCTATAACGGCTGAATAATTGCTTCTACAATAATGGGAGTCAGATAGGGTACAGTTTTGTTTACTTGCAGTTGCTATTACAATGAAAAAAGTGGAAAAAATCCAAGTGACTTCAACAACGGCGACACAAAATATACGCATATTTGAGAATTTACACTAATGCGTACGCTAATGCGAACATTCCCGCACAAATAACGAACATACAGTGTAACGTTGTCAAAGGTGCGCTACTTAACTGAATATGTACGCATTAGCGTACTCATACACTGCGTCTGCGAACATTCCTACTCAAGTAACGAACATACAGTCTAGCGTTGTCAAAGGTACGCTACTTAACTGAATATGTACGCATTAGCGTACATTCTCAATAAATATGCGTATATTTTGCGTCGCCATTATTTTAACCAGATTCGTTACGAACTTTCTAAAAATTTCGGTTCGGTGACGAACCGAACTTTTGGGAAAGTTCGTAACGAATCTGGTTCGTTACGGTTCAGGTTCGCTCATCCCTACCAGTATCTTTAGCGTTTTCTCACTTCAGCAAATGTCATTTATCATGTAGAGAAAGTTAATATAAGTTAAGAGAAAGTTAATATAAGGCACTTACTAATGTAATGTGATTGTCCATATTGCCTCCTTTGCTGGCTGGATTCATTTTTCCATCACATTATACACTCCTTGCATCCTGGGGTTATGACCATCCTGAAATCCAGCCCCAGTGGTCTTGCTTGCACAGTATAGGATAAAGCACCAGACTATGTGAGCCCCCGCGGTCCCGGCCACCAGAGATGTACGCAGCACAGTTGTGAAGCAGTTAGGATACTCCCAAAAAGGTTTGAGGCATATCTGCCGACAGGATTTTCTGCCAAAGCCAGAAGTGGATTCAAAAAGAATTGGAAATATGAAGGATCCTGGTGGATCCACTTTTGGCTTTCACTGAAAACTCTGCAGGCAGATCTGCCTCAAAGCCTCATCCAAAAAACTCTAGAGGAGATTTACCAAACTTGTGTAAAGGAAAACCAGATCTGTTCTGAACAGATGCAGGTTGTGTTATTCACATGGATGCGTTTTGCTGTGGTTTGGAGATCCCATGCCAGATCTCAAAACCGGAGAGCAAAAACGCAGACGTGAAAGTAGCCTAATACACACAGGGAGCGCCGCACAAGTACAGCTCAAAAAGAAATCCAAAATTTTTTTCCGGTGATCAGGGAGACATAAGCAATATGAATAAAGGAATTGGACTTGGACCAGGACAATATTAGCAACAATGGATGGATGAATTGTATAGTAAACTCAGTGCAACAATGCAGCGATATTAGGCTAACCACCACCCAGATAGCAGTCCAACTGTTCTCCCAATAAGCTCGTCTGAATGCCGACCTCGTAGTGTCAGAGTGGTGAGCCCTCGGTGAGTCAGACTGTTCACAATCCTCTACCTTTCTCAGGTTAAAGCTGCAGAGATACCACTCAGTATCATACGGATTTCCAGATGTGTGGTAACTCAGGGGAGAGAATAAACAAAGATACAGTAGGGAAAAAAAGTATTTAGTCAGCCACCAATTGTGCAAGTTCTCCCACTTAAAAAGATAAGAGAGGCCTGTAATTGACATCATAGGTAGACCTCAACTATGAGAGAGAGAGAGCTGCTTGCCTATTGCAGATTCAGTCTTCCCAGCCTGGTGCAGGTCTACAATTATGTTTCTTGTGTCCTTCGACAGCTCTTTGGTCTTCACCATAGTGGAGTTTGGAGTGTGACTGTTTGAGGTTGTGGACAGGTGTCTTTTATACTGATAACAAGTTCAAACAGGTGACATTACTATATGTAATGAGTGGAGGACAGAGGAGCCTCTTAACCACTTCCAGTCTGCCCATTGACTATAAACGTCCTGGTAGTGGATCTCTATCTCTGAATGGACATTTTAAAACGTCCTTGAGCTTTGCCCCTGTGTGCAGCACCTGTACATAGAAGCTCCATGACTCAGCTGCCTCCTGACAGCCAAGAACATGGAGCTTTAACCTGAGACCTTTTTTCCTGGCCTCCAGGCTTTTGATCACTCTGACAAGCTGTCAAAGCCATCACAAATGCTTGTACTATCTCCCTCTCATTACTGTCGGTCACAGAGCAGTTTACAACCACATATGGGGTGTTTCTACAAACTTCAGAATCAGGAAGATAAATATTCAGGTTTGATTTGCGGTTTACCCTTGCTATCTTATAGGAAAAATGAATTAAAAATTGAAAATATGCAAAAAAAATATATTTATTTTTAAATTTCACCTTCCTTCTTTTTTAATTCTTGTGGGAAATCTAAAGGGTTAACAAACTTGTTCAATTTATGGGAGGTTTCTATTATTTAAGCCCCTCAAAGTCACTTTAGAACTGCAAAGGTCCTTTAAAATTAACTATTGGAAATTTTCATGAAAATCTTAAAAATTACATCTAAAATTCGAAGCCTTCTAACGTCCTCAAAAAATAAAATTACATTTCCAAAATTATGCCAACATAAAGTGGACATATGGTGAATGTTCATTAATAACAATTTTATTAGATATCCCTATGCAACTTAAAAGCAGAGAAATTAATATTTAAAAAATTGTGATTTTTTTTCAAAATTTTCAGTAAATTTGGGATTTTTTATAAATAAAGGTAAAATATATTGACTCTAATTTACCATTAACACAAAGTACAATGTGTCACAAGAAAACAATCTATGAATGGCTTGGATAAGTAAAAGCGTTCCAAAGTTACTACCACATGAAGTGACACATGTCAGATTTGCAAAATTAGGCCTGGTCAGGAAGGGGGTAAATGGCCTGGATGGGAAGTGGTTAAAGAAGAAGTTACAGGTCTGTGAGAGCCAGGAATCCTGCTTGTTTGTAGGTGACCAAATACTTATTTTCCACCATAATTTGCAAATAAATTCTTTAAAAATCAGACAATGTGATTTTCTGGATTTGTTTTCTCATTTTGTCTCTCATAGTTGAGGTCGACCTATGGTGTCAATTACAGGCCTCTCTCATCTTTTTAAGTGGGAGAACTTGCACAATTGGTGGCTGACTAAATACTTTTTCCCCACTGTATTGTGCAGGGCATAACAGTAAGAAAATGTCTTTCCTTTATTATACTCACAAAGTTAAAATTTCTAAAAGCATATTGATTTAAAACCATTGAATGCAGTTCCTCTTCCCGAACTGTTTCGCCTATTTCAGCTTTCTCAACGAAAGCCCTTGTGCAGGATCCCAGGTCATAAATTAGACGCAGAGGGGAAAACTAAGGCTACTTTCACACTAGCGTTTTTGCTGGATCCATCATGGATCAGCAAAAATGCTTCCGTCGTGATAATACAACCGTCTGCATCCGATATGAACGGATCTGGTTGTATTATCTTTAACATAGCAATTACGGATCCCTCTCTAAAACCATTGTAAGTCAATGGGGGCCGAATCTGTTTTCTTTTGGGTCAGAGAAAACGGATACGTCTCCATTGACGGAGATTGCAGTGCTTTTGTGTGCGTCATGGGAACGCAATGAAACGGAACAGAATGCATTCTGGTGACACCGTTCCCTTCACTTCAGTTTTGTCCCCATTGACAATGAATGAGGACAAAACGAAAGCGTTTTACTCCACTATTGAGACCCTATGACGGATCAGGAAAGGGAAAACGCAGATGTTAAAGTAGCCTAGGACTGATATAAAAAGCTGGTCTTAGTAAATGTGGCCCAGTTACTGCATCAACAAATATGCATCCACAAGGCAGTTTTTAATGTAGCCAGCTGCAACGTATTAAATCATTTAGACAATTTCTCCTATGCGAACACCAGGGTTTAATTAGATGCTAAACTGACGAAATTCTACAACTGTGTTGTGAATGTATGTTTGTTGATTTTCCATTCTTCTGATCCGTCAGAACAGAAAAAAACTCCTGTCCAAAAAACGGATCCTGAGCATCAGGTATGCACATTTGGCATCCGTTTTAGCCATTTCATCCTGAGATCTGGCAGTGATATGAACTCTTCCCTAAGGGCTCATGCTCATGAATGTATTTTTTTTCCATGTCCGTTCAGGTTTTTTTTTTTTTGTGGTCCGTATCAGGAACCATTCACTTCAATGGGGCAGCAAAAATTGGAAATGACTCCATGTGTATTCCGTGTCAGTATGGCTGTTCCGCAAAAAAAAAAAAAAAGAACAAGTACTATTTTTGTCCGCATTACAGACAAGGATAGAACTGTTCTTTTAGGGGCCAGCTGTTCCGTTCTGCAAAATGCGGAATACACATGGCTGGTATCCATGTTTTGTGGATCCGCAATTTGTGGACCACAAAACATCAAATGGTCGTGTGCATGAGCCCTAGGGCTAGGGTTACAAGGTGACGTGTCGTGACAAAAAGGGAACAACTACACTGTGACATGTGTCACGCAACATTTTTTATAATGATAGTCAATGGTGTCGCACTGAGACAGTCCCACAAAAATCCAACTTGGATTATAAAAAATGTCACTGTGTATCCCTAGCCTAACTGTGTCATAACTGCATCCCCGAGGGTACAGGCACACAGCGCAGTTGTGATGCAGTTGAAACCTACATGCAGTTGCTGCGTCAACAAACATACATTCACAAAGGAGTCAGGCAGGTTTCACACAAGTGAGTGCAATGTGTTGAACTTGCAGCGTGTGTCTGCAAGAGCTCTAATCCTGACCTACGTGGCACTGATAGGATCACATAGCATTATATTGATTTATGATGAAGATATATGAACATTATAATGCTGGCAGTGTTATATAATACATTTTAAAGGATACATAATATCATAAATCAATATAATGCTATGTGATCCTACGCTGCGAGTGCAACACATTGCACTTGCTTGTGTGAAACCAGCCTTACAGAATTTAGCCAGTTTGGCAACTAATTAAACTCTAAATCTTAATTATTTAATTAATTGCAGCTGGCTGCATTCAAAAACTGCACTGTGAATACATGTCTACATCAAAACTGCACTGTGAATACATGTCTACATCAAAACTGCACTGTGAATAAATGTCTACATCAAAACTGCACTGTGAATGCATATCTGTATCACCACTGCATGAAAACTGCACTGTTAGCACTTTTAGATTAAAGGGGTTCTCCTGGCTTTTTAAAATTGATGACCTATCCTTAGGATCGGTCATCAATATCAGATCGACGGGGGTCCAACACCTGGCAACCCTGCCAATCAGCTGGATGAAGAGACGGTGCGCGCCGTGTGCACGTGCCATCTCCCTTCCTGCTGCTGCTGTCTAAGGCAAAGCAGCAGCGAGCAGGAAGAGAGCTGATCTGATATTGATAACCTATCCTGAGGATAGGTCATCAATATTAAAAAGCCAGGTTAACCCCTTTAACGTTATTGAAGTCTACTCTGTGTTTTTCCTTGCTGGAAGAAAATGCATCATAACCACAGGTATGTTGGCAGCCCCCTTACTAGGGATTTATTGTCTTAATTCATTGAAGCCATATGGTTTGAATGTGGAAATTAAAGGGTTTCTGTCATCAGTTTGTACTCTATAAAACATGTTGACATTTGCAATGTGCAAATGTCACCTGATGCCAAATATGTTAATTATATTATTCATACTGTCCCCGTTTTTGTGAAAATCATACTTTTATAATATGTAAATTAGCTCTCTAGGAGAAGGAGGAGGGGCGCTAACCCTGCTCCTAGAGTCGCTGTTTCCCCATCTCTAATAACGCCTCCTGTCTGTTGATTGACAGGGCCAGGCAGCTCGCTCTGTCTGCTGCCGGCCCTGTCCGTGCCCGAAATCCTGCGCCTGCACCGGGAGTCCTTCATTCCGCGCAGTGAGAGCTGCAACCTGTTTTATAGGGTACAAACTGATGACAGAAACCCTTTAAGATCACTCCTGGGATGATGAATTGAGGTTTGCCCATAGTGCCATTACTATTTTGTCTATATTACACTGTTGGGATGTCAATGATGATTATATTACTGGTTTTAATTTTTTTCTTCTTTATAGTTACCAGTATGGAGAGGAGATGCCACGCACCAGAATGTACGCAGGAGGATGCCTTTGGTCTATGGGTTTTCACCATACAGTATAGTTTTCGCAGCAATTACAATAACATGATAATGTTCTACAGGAGAACTGGAGTATTCCTTATAGAAGAATATGAGTCGTTCTTATTGATTTGGTCACCCTAAGTGGAACCCAGTGTCGGACTGGGGTGCCTAGGGCCCACCAGTAAAATTTATGGGGGCCCACCATCAGGGGCGTAACTACCATAGCGGCAGACCATGCAACTGCTATGGGGCCCAGGGCAAGAGGGGGCCCAGTCTTAGCTGGGATCATCTCCTCTTCTACTGGAGGTGAAAACTTGGTCAGGACTCTACCTTCTAAAGGAACAACTTTTAGCAAATGAAGCAGTGGAAAAAATGGCCGACGGGTCATTGAAAGCGGTTTTGGTGAAAACCCTTCTGTCCTGTGTGGGGGGCCTGGTCTGATCCTTGCTATGGGGCCCTTTTCTCTATGTACGCCACTGCCCACCATAAGGTTATACCCAAATATTACCAGCTCACACAGCAGCAAGACACTACAAGATGATTGATTATGGGGTCCCTGCAGCAACTTTGAGAAGGTGGGTCCCTGGGAAAAGAGGATAGTGGTTGGTCAACCCATGTACTTAAATGTCATCTCAGCCACCTCATTGCATATAGAATAATAAACTAGGTAGTAGTTTCTTAAAAAGTCTACCTAGTTTTTAATGTGAACATAGGCTGGTTGAGGTGCTGTACACTGCCTTTCTATAAGTAGTGCAGTAATTCTACTATTTTATGTGCAGGGGGTGGGAGACTAGGGGCCTTCCTTGCTCAGGGGCCCACCACGGGATTTACCTGTACCCCGGTGGGCCTGTCCGAGCCTGGTAGGACCTATGGAAGGTGCAGAATTCTATTCCTGTGGTATAGGGGTTTAGGTACGACCTGCTCTGTCCCTCTCTGTATGAGAGGGGGAGGAGGACACGATCTTGAGGTTCTTGCTTCCATAAATGGTGGCTGAACAGCCAGACAAGACCGTGCTCAGGTATTTTCCATTTTATACTATGGAATTAGCTCTTTCTCCATGTCGTTGATGTGAATTAGGAGCCCCCATAGAACATGTGTGCGCTCCAAACAGCAGGTGTGAAGCCCGGCCATAGAGAGGACAAAACTAATACGCAGGCAGGACTCCCACAGAAGGTCTGCACTGTATTTCTGTTTAGCAGCTTTATATGTCTCTAAAGACATAAATATCACATAACAATGAATGGCACTTCTTGACTTCATATCCAGGATAATAGATCCCTTTCATGTTATAATGAATATTTAAGGTAAAGCCTGTAAAAAAAAAAAAGGACATCACAGGGGGTTAAGATTTGCTTTTAAGAAATATTTGCCTAGCGTGATCAGCCTGCTGTGTTACCACGGAATTATCCTACTCTACCAGTAAATGGTTTACTACTGACTGACTCCCCATTGATTTTTCCTACTAAACAAAACTGCCCTCAATAATATCTGCACCATTTACATAATGGCTTATATTACTATCGCCTTAGGCCTTTTATAATTCTGAATGAAGCAACTAAAGCAGAATATGTAACATACTGTTCATCCTCAATATTGTAATCAGTTTCCATGCAGGCTGGGTTCAAGGAAAAGTAAATCTTTTAATTGTCTCAAAATTATACCCCCTGTTAAAGGGGACCTGTCACCTTTTATGACATGTCTCTATTAGCAATTTGTTGCACTTCTCATGTAACGATGTTTGAGCATCTACTCTAATGACTGTATGTTCTTTCATTCCTCTGTTATTCATCCTAGAAGTTTATGAATGAGTTGGCCAGCATTCTACAATAAAGGTCCAGATGGATGTTAACAGTTGGAGATGTTTCTCTGCGCAGTCTGACACTATGCCATCAGTTCTGCCAGTGTCAGCCTGTGCAGGGACACGCCTCCACCTGGTAACCAGGTGGTAACAGCCCATCTGGACCTTTATTGCATACTGCTGGTAATTCATTCATAAACTTCTAGGAGGAACAACAGAGGAATGGCACAGCATACTATCAAAAGTACAGATGCTCCAGAATCGTTATTACATGGGGAATGCAAGTAGTTACTAAAACAGACATGTCAGGGGAGGTGACAGGTTCTCTTTAAGACTGTTGAGTATAGTACTAGTTTCAAAAGTTGCTCAGTACACCCAGGCATGGGATTCAGCCAGTTCCCTCAGGTTCTCCAGATCCGGTTGTTAAAATTACAGATCTGGCTGGCAGCTGGAGATGAGCCCTTCCATTCCATAGTTAAGCTACTTAGGCTTTTTAAAAGTTGGGTGGTATGTGTGTGTAGTGTATATGTGGTGTATTTATGTGTGTGTACCATCTATATGGTGTATTTATGTGTATGTGTGTTGCATATATGTGATGTATATGTAAACATGTGTTATGACGCCGCATGTCCACTGTTGAGTAGGGAACCTATTAAAAATGTGAATCCCACCCCTGAGTACACCCATAGAGAATGGACTATACCTCTATTGTTAAAAGATTGCCCTATATGCACCCAATTGTCACCTGTTCATCAATGTTTGCCCTCATTGCCAGTATCGGAGAAGGTAGTGATGACCGAATCGATTTGTACAAATCCAATTTATTGATCCTTGGGTAGCGAGGGGCTGGTGCAATGTGCCACCTGCCAGGGCTGATCGGGTCTCAGTGTTAGGAATGTGGCCTGATTGTGTCATGGTGCTCCTACCTGGATACTGTTGCTCCACTGGGTTTAGGCTCCGTAGCTTCAAGGGAAGTTGTTGGAATATATAGAGTCCAGACTTGGTGAAGTTTAACAGTTTTACTTGAATAAACTTGCAATAAACTTGTGTCATCCAAACAATATGTGATCTTTCTCTTGGTTCCAGCAGGCTAAGGGTAAACTGGCAGGCACCTTTGAATACTTTGCTATCTCTATCTCTGCTGTGCTATTCTCTGGCTTCAGTCTGGTTCCTGGGCTTTCTAGCAGTTTTGGTACCTTGAGTGGGGTGCCTTTGACTGTTGACCCCCTCATTATACTTTGCCTATGAACTGAAATGAGTTGTGGTACTCTACGAGCTGCTTCCCTTGGAATACTTCTGATGCAGGAGGGGGAGCGCTACCCTCTCTGCACCATGTCTTGTCCCCGTCCAACTCTCAACTTACTCTAGCTCCCGGAAGCCCCTCTGTTGGTAGGAAGCAGACCTAGCCCACTTCTGCTCAAAAGGGGGAGAATGGAATGGTAAGTTCCATTCTATCTAAAGATATCTCTGCCAGATACACTGCCACCTGCTGGAAAACCAGGCAAAGTGCATGAAATAAAATACATAAAGTTACATAGCAATGCTATTAAGGAAAATATCAAAGAACCTGGAATCAGATATACAGATGATATTATTGGTTGGCCCTTAGAGACAGTAGCTAGGTGTAGATATGGTAGTGCCCTCTCTGGGCTACTATACTGGCCCTTCTGTTTAAGAGACTCTCCCTCATCCTTGATTGAGAAGTCCTGTCAATCTTGTGCCTGCACCATTGCTCCAAGTAATGGTACAAGTGCAGACGCTCTGCTACCTGAGCAGTGGAGATGCTGACTGTGCATGCACCACTACACTTCTGCAATGTCTATCCTTGTCAATTGAGAAGAGGGATTCTCTTGAGCAGCGGTGCTTGCTGTTCAAGATGGCTGATTTCTGAATGAATACGATTCGTACAAATCGATCCGCTGATCTCTAGGGGCATTGTCTGCAGCTGTGAGGCTCTGGCTATGTGAGTTGCCATACGCCACAAGCACCGATTTGTAGGATTAAAAGTGTTTTCTGAGATTTTTTTAACTGATGACCTATCGTCTGTCTTCAGTATCTGACCAGTGGAGGGGCTAACAACTGAGACCCCCAACGATCAACTATTTGAGAAGGCACTGACCCTAGCAAAAGCGGGGCGGCCTTCTCTCAGCTTTTCCTATGCCATGTGACCTCACGTTCATTGGTCACGTGGCCTAGGGCAGCTCAGCCCCATAGAAGTGAATGGGGCTGATCTGCAATACCAATCACAGCCACTATAAAATGTACGGCGCTATGCTTGGTGAGCAGAGAGAAGGCTGCAGCGCTACTGTGCGCATTGGTGCCTTCTGAAATAGCTGGGTGCCGGACCCCCACCAATCCAGGGAATAGGTCATCAGGTAAAACATCTTGGAAAAAACTCTTTTAATATGTAACTGTGTTTCTTCTCATTGTAACAATTCAGGTAATAGAATTCTCTATATTAAAGATCGTGCAACTTCCCTAAAGGAAGCCTTTGCTGTTACCAAAAAAAGTTCTAAAGGTCTAATCGTAGTTGCAGGATATAATAGGGAAGTGCTTACAACTTGTGGCTCTCCAGATGTTGCAAAACTACAACTACCAGCATGCCTGGACAGATTGAAGACCACTACTTCAGGGGTCTGAGCCACGGATCTAGCACTGGCACTGTTATGGATGTCTGGATTGTAATATTATTTTATTTTCATCATTCCCGTGTACTGTACTGGCTGTGAAATGAGTAGAGGACACTTTATTAGTTCATTATTACACTGCTATAAAGTAAAATAAAAAAAAACTTCTTGATATTTACCTCTCTGGAAAAATACAGAAAGTATGATGACGCTATTTGCAAGAGCTTTATGTCTAGCTTTTGAAAATGCTTCTGCTGCTATAGAAACAGGAGACAAATCTTCCCATGCATTATTTGTATGGACAGCAGCACTGCCAGCTTCACCTACATCTGCAGCATGACGCTCTGTTTGTCTACATTAGAACAGTGCGTTCTAGACTGGCATCCTAAACCACATTATTATGCTAAGCGTCTGTGACTGCTCAGGCCTGAAGTGGATTCTTTTGTAACTTCTTCTCCATCTGTACTTACATAGGACACAACGTATACAATGGAAAGAAAATACAGTCTATAAGATATCCATGGCACTGAATATAGTCTCTTGTCCATAAAAGATCATATTTTTCAATAAAGTTGGCATTAAAGGAGTTGTCCGAGATTTGGATATTGATGGCCTGAGCCATCGTCATCAATATCTGATCGATCCGACTCTTCAGCTGTTTGAAAAGGCCGGTGAGCGCTGCAGCCAGTTCACTGGTTACATGACCTAGGCGCAGCCCAGTCCTATTCAAGTGAATGGGCCTGAGCTGTAATACCAAACACACCCACTATACAATATCCAGAGCATAGGCCATCAATATCAACATTTTTAAAGGGGTTTTCCGAGATAATTAAAGGGATTTTCCAAGATTTTTTTTACTGATGACCTATCCTCACGTTAGTTCATCAGTATCTGATCGGTGAGGTCCGATACCTGGGACCCCTGGCGAAAACACCTTTAAAAGAGTTTTCCGAGATTTTTATACTGATGACCTATCCTCAGGATAGTAGTAGAGAAAGGACCGGCACTCAGATATTGTTGCTTTTTCTGATTGCTTCTTTATTGCCACATATTAATTTGTGATGCGTTTCGACACCAGCAGTGTCTTTATCAAACAAAATAAAGACACTGCTTGTGTCGAGAAGCGTCACAAATGAATATGTGGCAATAAAGAAGCAATCAGAAAAAGCAACAATATCTGACTGCCGGTCCTTTCTCTACTACTATTACATGGAACGCCATCCCTAGGACACGTGCACCGCACTGAATCCCGTAGTACCGACTGACTCTAATCACGCTATCCTCAAGATAGGTCATCAGTATCTGATTGGTGGGCGTCCGACACCCGGGATCCCCTCCGATCAGCTATTTGAGAAGGCAGCAGCACACCTGCCACGGCCGTCTCACATTATATAGCGGCTGTGCTTGGTACCGCAGCTCAGCCCAAATCACTTTTATAGGGCTGAACTGCTCCTAGGCCATGTGACTTGGCCTAGGAAAATCAGAGAGACTAGACTGCAGTGCTCACAGGAATGCTTCTGCCTTCTCAAACAGCTGATCGCCAGCCAGGGACAGATTAGGAACTTAAAAGTGGCCCTGGAAAAAAACCTAATAGTGGGCCCATGTTGTAGGTGGGTCCAAATTGACAGAAGATGGGACAAAATAAGTAGGCAGCGACAACAGAAGTAGTCATGGCCTGCAATACCGTAATGTAGCACAGAATACCACCCCAGCAGAACCAGATACCACAGTGTAGCACAATATACTGCCCCAGCAGAACCAGATACCACAGTGTCGCACAATATACTGCCCCAGCAGAACCAAATACCACAGGGCAGCAAAAAATACTGGAGCCCCGACTTCAGTTTTCAACTTATCACAGTTGAGTTCAGGAGGGTACCTGCGGCCGTTGAGCATCAGATCATTATCTACCTGGCCTGCAGCCATTAAGAGGGCTTGAGTGGCCCCCCGGACATCGGCCCACCAGGAAATTTTCCTGTAGGGTCTAAGGCCACCAGTACCTGATGCTCTGAGCATTAATTACTATTGAGAGCATCAGATTGTTATATTTCCAGCCAGCGGCCATGAGGAGGGATTGGCGAGGGTCAGCTGATTGGCGAGGGTCCCGGGTGTCGGACCCCCACTGATCAGATACTGATGACTGATCAGGTTATCAGTAGAAAAGTCTCTGAAAATCCCTTTATACTCACCCCTTTTTTGCCAGCACTGCACTCTATGGAACTGGTCTGCTGCTTGTATGCAAACCGCATCAGTGACATGCCGCATGTCACTACTGCAGCCAATCACTATCATCTGTGGTAGACTGCTGAGGACTGTGATTTGCTGTGACGGTCACTTAGTGTTCAGACCTGTCATCACTGCTGTTTCTAAACCAGCAGAGACAGCAGGAGCGGACCAGCACTGCAGAGAATGCTGCTGGAGAAAGGGGGTAGTCTAAAACCATTTATTATTTTAGGCAATTAGATTGATAGTCTGAGATTTTTAATTATCTCAGACAGCCCCTTTAGGCCCTTTTCACACGAGCAATCAGAAATGAGTCAGCATCTGTTCAGGAAAAAACTGATGGTTTTGCATGCAAGTTCAATCAGTTTTGTTTTCAGTGTTTCAATCAGTTTTGATGAATTTTTCACTTGCATGAAGAAAAACTGAAGAATAACAATCTACATCTTCTAGTGAAAAACACAATGCCTCTGCAGTATGATTGGCAGCGCCAGATGTGATGACATTTACCATACCTCCTTGCTGAAGGAGGGACAGCTGCCTGAGAGCGGGACCTACATACCCCTTACCAGGACCGCGGGACAGCCACTGAAATCCGGGACTGTCACGTCGGATCTGGGAGGGTTGGGAGGTATGCATTTACACCGCCTGGCCATGTCAATCACAGTACAGGGGGCGTGGCAGTTGCAGAGAGAGCAGAGCATCGAGGTGTAATAACAACGCCCCAGTTGCTCCTAGAGCCTCATTTGCATATATTAAAACATCATTTTTACTCAGCAATGCGGGCACATATAAACATGGGACAACACAGATGCCTTCAGCTGCCAAGTGCACATGTAACAGGTCAGCCAGTGTCATAGGTACAAACCTGCTGACAGATGTCCTTTAAATTTAATATATCCTGCACAGAATGATATATACATGAATTTCTTGTTTCTCTGTATTTCTCTTATAATGCTGATAAGACAGAACATCCTGCACAGATGATACCACTTCTCTCCAGCACATCCTGGATATGAATGAAGACTTCTCACCAGCTCTTCTGCTGACAATGTAGGCAGCTCAGAGACATGTGACTTCCTAGGAAATGTGTGGAATCTGCCGTACTGAAGTCCCCGCTACCTTTTACATGGCCCCATCATGTGGAAAGTGCGGTCTTGGAAGAGATAATGCTGACGTTGCAATCATAAGAGGGTGGGAAACAGATTTGCAGATTCCCGATGTCGAGTCACAAAAATGCAATTAGTCCAACCATATTCTACAGGGATTTTTGTCATGTAATATATTTGTATTACAGTATATGGAACATAACTTAGTGGTGGGTTTGTCAGTTTAGGAATATTAATTACATGCAGACTGAATACTGATGACATATGGATGCAATACATGTGACACACACATACAATACTGATGATTAGGGATAAGCGAATTTAGCTTCCGATCCAAGATCCAAAGTCGATTCGCTCAAAACTTCCTCTCCATGCAGTATTAAAATGTATGGGCTCCAGCGAGAGAAATTCGTTATCACGGGAGTCTTGTGGGACATCAGTGAATTGCGATTTGATTATTCAACTTGATAACCATTTTAAAACTTGATTCTGGAGCCGGCTTCGGATTCCTGTTTTAAAATGGTTTTCAATTTTAAAAATCAAATGCTGAAGTTATTTACCGAAGCCTCGTGAGAGTGCTAATTTCAACTCGCCGGAGCAATACATTTGAATACTGTACGGAGAAGTTTTGACCGAAGTAACTTTGATTCTAGAATCCGAAGCGCGTTTTGTTCACCACTACTGATGATATACAGATGAATGCATATTGTGAACACTCCCCAATGATCTCAATTGGAGTTTTCTATCTGTAAAACAGAAAAATAGTGCATGCTGTATTTTTAAGCATGCTTTTATACACCCATGTGAACAGCTCCAAAGGTTAAAGGGGTTTTCCAGGCTTTTAATATTGCACTATGTACTTTATTTTGGCGGTATATATATATATATATATATATATATATATATATATATATATAGTGAGGTGAAATATTACCATGCATCGGGCCCAGTAGTGGGTTTTAAAGAAGAACTTCCGTAAAAACTTTTATTCCATGTCCTGCTAGAAATGTACATGATGTAATCTGCAGTGAATGTCATTTTCTTACCAGTGTCTGTATTTGTGAGTTATATCTCCCTGATTGTTCTCATCTCTGTCATGTGACCAGCAATCAGACTCACCAACTCACACAGTATCTTATGTGTGGACAGGAAGTCTATTTCTCTATGTAGTCCTATGGGAGCCTCACTTTGAGTCTCATAGGAATGAATAGAGAAGTGACTGGCTTCCTGTCCTGGGTCAGTTGGAGGTCAGGGAGTTGGTCACATGACACAGCTACAATTAGAAGAGAGGGAATAACTCACAAATACAGTCTCTGATAAGAAGATTGCATTCACTATAGATCATATCATGCACCTTTCTAACAGGTTAGAGAATAACATTTTTTGCTGGAATTCTTCTTTAATGATTGGTGCCACAGCTCTAGTGTTCTCTGTTTTTTCTGTATATGTATGCCATCATTATTCATGTGTTTTATGATGAATTTAATAAACTCATTTCTGATAATTTTTATTGTGTTGTATTTTCATATTGGGGTGCCACATGGCATGGTTGTGTGGTGCTTACAAGGTGGCCACACTGCGTTCAAGTTCAGAGTGGCAGCAGGCTCTAATTAAACTAATGAAGCTCTGTTCAGAGGGTCTGTATTGTTAATGGCACCTTCAATACCACACGGCCATTAACAATAAAGATCCACTGAACAATTAGTTTAATTAGAGCCCGGGAGGTACTCGAACACAGAGGCCACATTGCGAGTGCCACAAGGCCGTGCTGGGTAGTTGTACCCTGAATGTGAATCCTGAAGAAAATGTAATGTTCTGAATAGGAATAAAATCTTTCCAGAGTCCCAGCTGCAGTTCTGCTTACATATCATGTTTATCCAGTGGATTTGTGGCAGTAGTGGAGTAGTAGTAGTAATTCAAAGTATTAGTATATTATAGTAGATAGTATATGTTTGGTTTATTTTATAAATAAAATTTAATTTATGACTTATTTATAACGTTTCCTGTGAGTACAGTGACACCAGCAAAGCGTCCATATGTTCCGGATAGTTGAAGGATAAGCCGCCTCGATTCCTCTTTCTCTAATTATCCTTCAAATATTCTATTGCATCACTAAGATTTTATTTAAAGGGGTTATCTTATCATGGACAATGGGGGCGTATCGCTAGGATATGCCCCCATTTGTTATAGGTGCGGGTCCCCGCAGGTATATCGAGAACAGAGCCCTGAAAGTGCATGCGCAGCCACCCTCCATTCATTTTTTATGCGGCCAGCGAAGACAGCCGAGCGCTGGCTCAGCTATTTCCGTCGGCCCCATAGAAATGAATGGGAGTGGTAGCCGCGCATTCGCGGTATGCTCCCATTCACTTCTATGGGGAGCCGGTTTGGTGGTGGTCGGACCGAAGTCCTCCAGCCACCACCTTGTGGGTGCTCCATTCTCGATATAGGTGCGGGTCCCAGCGGTGGGGTTTAAAGGGGTTTTCTTGGATCAGCTGTCAGTGCTGGAAAGTATACACTCGATGGAAGGCTGTCTTCCCTGTGTAGTTTCCAGTGCCAACGTACTGCAACTCAGCTCCCATTCACTTGAATAGTGCTTCCGACTTCATCCTTAGTTTCCAGCTGTAGCAACTGGCCAAAACAGCCAATAGGTGGGAGTGCAAGATGTCGGACCACCACCAATCTACTAAGCCGCACCATTTTTTTTTTTTTTTGTGTGAGTCTAAACAATTGGAGAAACTCTAGCTGCAACAAATTTGTGCCAATTTGTGCTACTTTTTATACTGATTCTAGGTGCAGACATGTTAGTAAATCTGAGCTACTATTTGGAAAAAAAAACACACACAAAAAATATAAAATGCATGTGCTTATTCTAGCATTTTTACAGACCAGGAAAAACCCCAGTTGCAAATTCATGTGGGTAAGGACCCTAACAGAGCTCTTTTTAACTGTATATGCAGAAGTCGGGTCCTGTAATATTTAAGCCGTGATATAATAAAACTAAAATACATTTAACACAAGAAAAGATTCCTTCCTACAAGCTGACCCCGTGGTCACAAATATAAGGGTGTACGATGACCGTAAAATGAGGGGTGAATATAAACTACAATGAAGTTACAAATTATCTGGATTTTCTTTCATGCTACGTAGTTATTTTGTGGTTTTCTTTCAAACTGCCACTTTGTCCTAAAAATGCAGTTTTGGTGGAGAAAAAGAAGTGTTTCTTTACAAGGTTACCATAAAAAGCATCTTATAGAAATGGCTCGTGCAATTAAATGTTTTGGTGGAAAATTTAGGCAGTTTGGTACTTGCCAAATTTGGTACTTGCTTACTGTACCCAACACGTGACTCCACTAAAAATAGGGAATTACTTTTCCAATGTAATTACACTGGTGTTTGATAGTAGGCTTAGGCTACTTTCACACTAGCGTTTTTAAATTCCGGTATTGAGTTCTGTCATAGGGGCTCAATACCGGAAAAAAACGCTTCAGTTTTGTCCCCATTCATTGTCAATGGGGACAAAACTGAACTGAAGACAACGGAATGCTCCTGAAAGCATTCCGTTCCGACTTCAGACCGGAGAACAAACCGCAGCATGCTGCGGTTTTCTCTCCGGTCCAGGCATCCGCACCAAGACGGATCCGGAATGACCCCCAATGCAAGTCAATGGGGACGGATCCGTTCGGTGTGACCACAATGGTAACCGGATCCGCCCTCCATTGACTTTCAATTGTCACCACATACATACATACATACATCCTAGTGCGCAGGCGCGGGATTTGGAACTCGAACAGGGCCGGGAGCCGAAAGAGCTGGCTGCCTGGCCCTGTCAATCAACGCTACGGAGGAGGGTTCAGAGGAGGAATGACGGCCGCTACTAGGTGCAGGGTTCACGCCTACTGCACCTAGGGGAGGTAATTTACATATTATAAAAACGGAATTTTCACAAAAACTACTTTACTGAGGAGTATAAAAAATACAGATCTGTCATCAGGTGTCATTTGCACATTGCAAATGACACTCGGTTTACTATGTTAAATCCTGATGACAGAAACCCTTTAACTCCCTGCCTCCCCGTAGCCATAACTTTTTTATTTTCCCGTTCACATAGCTGTATGAGGGCTTGTTTTTTTAGTGGGATGAGTTGCACTTTCTAATGACACCAATCACGGTTGCATACAATGTAATGGGAATCTGGAATAAAATTCCAAATAGGGCGAAATTGGAAAAAAAAACCTGCAATTCCGCCACATTATGGGTTTTGTTTTTACATCATTCCCTAGGTGGTAAAACTGACCTGTTATGTTCATTCTCCAGGTCGGCACCACATTTACATACTTTTTCCCGTGTTTTAATAATGAAAAAAATTTGAATTCTTTAGAAAAAATTACTTTTTTCTTTTCATCACCATATTTTGACCCCCATAACTTTTTTAAATTTACGTCTACGGAGATATGTAGGGGTGGGGCTCAGTTGTTGCTGGGTGGTCTGTATTGTTTATTGATACCATTTTGGAGTGCGTATGACTTTTTGGTCACTTTTTATTAAATTTTTGGGAAAATGTGACCACTTCGATTTTTTTGCATTACGCCATATACTGTATGGGCTAAATATTTTTATATTTTAATAGTATGGGTATTTTGGGACGCAGCAATGCCTATGATGTTTATTTTTTATTGTTTATTTTTTAGTGATGAGTGAATTCAGCCAAGCATGCCGGCGCACGGGTCCACTCAGTGTTCGGCCGAACACCGAGTGTACTCGAGCGCCACGCTCGAGTCCCCTCCCCGCACCAAGATGGATCTGTCATGACCCCCAATGCAAGTCAATGGGGACGGATCAGTTTGGTTTAACACAATAGTAAACGGATCCGTCGTCCATTGACTTTCAATGGAGTTCATTACGGATCCGTCACCTTACCTTTCCCAGCAGCTCCCTCCTCCCTCCAGCAGGTGGCGCTGTGGTGAAACTTTGAAACTTACCACTGTGCTGTGTCTTCCTGCTGGGACAGGTCGGGAGCTGCTGGGAAAGGTAAGTTTAACACCCCCCCCCAGTGTCTGTCATTTGTTTTTTTTTTTTTGGGGACCCGTGTAAACCAGACACCCTCCCCTCTTCCGAGCGGGGGGTGCCTGGTTTAGTCCCATTGACTTTAATTATGCTCGGGTGCTCGGCTGATCACTGGGTGCTCGATCATCACTATTTATTTTCATTAGGGTGAAAGGGGGTGATTTGAATTTTTATATATTTTTTTAATTCGCCCCAGATGACTATGAACCAATCATTAGATTGCTTCTCTAATACACTGCGATTAATTGTTATTGAAACTCATTGCAGATTTGCTATGTTCTTATGGAGTCCCACCATGGGAACTACACCTGGTTTCTTCAGAGAGACCAGGGATTTTTACATACAAACAACGGCTCCCCCGATCACCACATTCAGGCCCCAGGAGCTCAGCGCTTCCGGAGAAAGCCGGTTCAGATGCCATGGTCATAGTTGACCACAGCATCTGAGAGGGTTGAATGTCTGCAATTAGCATTATCTCTGATCGCAGACATTAGCCCCAGGTATCTGCTGTTTTGAACCTGACACAATTTTTAAAGATGAGATTAAACTACATGTACAGCAAAGGTCCGGAAATGGTTAAATAAAAAAGGGCCAGAATGAATTCAACATAAATAACGCCACTCACCTGTTCACTGGCACTCTGTTCCAGCACTGAGGGTCTCATCCCTGCTCTTTTTGATCCCCTGTGGAGTGGAACTGTGACAACCAGAACGTAGTCACGTGCACTGCTACAGCTATTTACTGGCTGCAGCAGTGCCATTGACAACAGACGGGATGCCACACTTCCAGTCCACGTCAGCACTGGAACGGAGCACCAGTGAACAAGTGTGCTTTCTTTATGTAAAATGCATTTCAGCCCTCAATTCATTTTAACTTGGGGATCGAACAACCCCTTTAAAGAGGTTCTCTATTTAAAATGGCCACCAGCAATCTGTCCTAGAATGTGAGCAGGACTAGCTGCCACCACATGCCGTGCTGCCCAGAGAGGTGGGGGCGTGGCCTCACTATATTGCTCTACAACAGATGGTAATGATGCAATCCCGCCTATGATATGCCATCATGGCTGAGCAGCCTAACACCTAAGCAGCCTGATCAACATGTAGTATATGCAAGTGCCAGAGTGTAGTGTATAGTAAGACCTCGCCAACTCACCCACCTATGCAGCTCTGCAGGAGGAGCCAACCACTCCAGGTTGCTGGCAGCCATTTTAAAACATTCCTGGAGAACCCCTTTAAGTGGTAGTATATATTGTTTCTATGATGCTATTGCATATATCAGCTGCTGTGAAACTTTAAATCCCAGCATGCACACTTGGCTGTGAATGGAGGATTCTGGGAGTTGTAGTTTCAGAACAGCTGGAGTGCCACAGATGCCTGCTCCCTGGAGTATGTAATAGTATACGTAGTTTATAAGGTAGTAATTCATATTGCAATGTTATGTTATTCATATTACAGTATTGTGTTGTTTATATCATAGTATATGTAAGTTATATAATAGTATTGTATAGTTTATATGGCAGTATTTTGTATATTATAGCACCGTGTACCGTACATAATGTAGTTGATATTCTAGTTTTGTATTATTTAATAGTTTTATACTATTGTGTAGTTTATATGATAGAGTTGTATATATAATAATCTTTATATAGCGCCAACCATATTCCACAGCGCTTTACAATTATGTAGTTTACATGATTGTATTTGGTTGTATATATATTATTGTGTTGATGTCATAGTGTTCTGTATATGATGGTATTACCCATTTTATATGATTGTATTGTGGTGTGTGTATATTGTGTTGTTGATTTGATTGTGTGGTTGTGTAGGTGATGGTTTTATGACATTTATAAGATTGTATTATATAGTTTATATGGTTGTGTATATGATAGTATTAAGTTGTAGATGTTGTGTATATGATTATATTGTGTTCTATTTATGATATTGTGTTGCTGATTTGGTAATGTGTATGTGATGGCATTATGAAGTTTAAATAATTGTATTACAAAGTTTATATGATTGTGTTTTGTATATAATAGAATTGTTGATGTTATGTATATGATATTATTGTTGATATGTATGTGACTGTATTATGAAGTTCCTATGATTGTAATATGTACTTTATATGATTGTGTTGTCTATATGATTATTGTGGATGTTGTATATGTGATCGCATTATGTAGTTTATATGATTGTGTTTTGTATATGATATTACTGTTGATGTTGTGTATATGATGGTATTATGTAGTTCTTATAATTGTATTCTGATTGTATGCTTATGATAGTATTGTGTTGTGTATGTGACTGTATTGTGAAGTTCCTATGATTGTATTATGTCCTACATGATTGTGTTGTGTATATGATTGATTGCATTGTGTTTTGTATATGATATTGTTGATGTGTATATGATTGTATTCTGTCCTTTACACGATTGTGTTGTGTATATGATAGTTTTGTGTTGTGTGTATGATAGTAGTGTGTTGTGTATGTGACTGTATTATGAAGTTCCTAGGATTGTATTCTGTCCTTTACACGATTGTGTTGTGTATATGACAGTATGGTTGATATTGTGTATATGATTGTGCTGTATCTATGACAGTATCGTTGATGTTGTGTATGTGATGGCATTATGTAATTTATATGATTGTGCTGTGTATATGACAGTACTGTGTCCATGCTGTGGTACAGCTGACAGCCTTGTCTTAGGGGGTGAGGATACCGGTCAGTGTCAGTCAGTCTGGGGTGCTCCCCCACAATGTGGCGGTGTACAGGCTGGTGGGAGCCATAGTGCTGACGTTGAAGCCCAGCCCTGTGAGGTTGCAGAAGCGAAGTTGTGCAGGGAGGGAATCTGGGCGGGAGGGAAGACCTGGGGGAGGCCGCAGCCGGGGCTGGAGGAGGAGAGGACGGGCACTTGGAGATGCCTGATTGCTGGAGAGAGACCGTCAATCGTTTCTAGAAAGTCCCCGAGCGGAGGAGTCCCATCTGCGCCCTCACCTCAGAGAGGGCTCCGTGCTCTGCCGCCAGCACACGGGGAGCCCAGACACTTTCAATGGAGGAGCAGCCTGGCCCGCAGCACCACAGCTACTACTACTACCCGGGCAGCCTGCAGCATGGAGCAGAGGGCAGCGCCAAACACCAGCCAAAGCCGCTAAAACATGACCACAAACACGCCCTACCGCACCAGGAAACGCACCAGAAGAAAACAGGTCGGCTCCGGGGACATTCACTGCAGGGTGATGGGCCAGGGGAGGGGGGGGTCACAGGTGGGCATCTGGGTGTGCTGGCCTGGCAGTACCATGGTTCACCATTTTGGGCTAGGGCTTCACAGCTTGCCATGTGGCAGTGTAGCTTTAGTGGTATCGTGGTTATTTTCATGCCATTTGGGTCACACATTTTACATTATTTTCCTCACCATTGAAGTAAATGTAAATTGCAGGTCATTTCCATTGGGGACTTGGCTTACAGAAAGCCCCCTTTACCGACATTGAACCAGACGACGCCTGGGCGATTCGAAAGGTTGGTTGTGGTGGTGGCGGCAGTGTGTGGTTGGGCCCCATTCCTAACCAGCGCCAATACTTGTGCACAATCTCCATTGACTTCTATGGAGCGTGACTTTTGTCAGGGGGCTGGATCACACAAAGAATGTTGCCAATTTAAAGGGGTTTTCTGACTTATGAAAAAACGGCATTTATTATGTAGAGAAAGTTACTACGAGGCACTTACTAATGTATTGTGATTGTCCATATTGCTTCCTTTGCCATCACATGATACATCTAAGGATTATGGTCGGGATGGGAGCTGCAGCTCTTGTGTGCCTATGAGCACTCCCGTGGTCCCAGCCACGAAAGAGGGCGGCACTTTTTCCTATAGTGTGCAAGCACGACCACCCCTGCTGGATTATAGGGTGGTCGTAACACCTGGATACGAGCAGTGTATAATGTGACGGCAAAGTGAATCCAGCCAGTAAAGGAGGCAATATGGACAATCACTATACATTAGTAAGTGTCTTATATTCACTTAAATGCCATTTGCTTAATGGAGACAACCCCTTTAAGGACTCAGTGTGCCACATACATTCACGGCTCTGATACATTGTTGCCAGGCCATTTCCATGGAATACTTTACATCTACAAAGTAATTGACTTTTGACCATTTTTTCCATTGTGTCCTGTAAATCTTTGTCTCCATATACCAGGGTGTGATCTCGTGCTGGGGGTGATGGGTTTATTCACCACTTTGGGGTGTAATGTCTTGAACCCCCGGTGTACTTGTCATGCTGATTCTGCTGATTCTTCCCATGGGCGGCGTGTGTAGTTATGTAAAACCGCTCAGGCCCGGTTGCTTGCCACAGGGGGTTAAACTGAATTCTCCGAGCCGGCTGCCGCTGCTTTCTCCTCCCCTTCCAGTCAGCTGCTTGATGTGGCCTGGTGTCAGCAGCCCGAGCCGGGGACTCACCTAAAAAGCCTCTGTCTTGTGTGGACAGATCTGGGGCGGTGACGTGTGCCCCTGACACCACTGCTATGGTTGATGGGGAGGGGGACACATTCTCTCTGCTGAATATTCTAGAAGATGTGGCAGCATGGGCCTGGTGTCTCCATTATATAATGGGCCGGATACATGCCGGTATGAATGGAGGATAGGGACAAGGTTTGTCACTTAACACATTCAGTGCCTGTACGTTATAATCTTTGTTTATAATACGCTTTACAAGTCAATGGTGAATCGCCAGTTAAAGGGGGTTTTAATGATAAAAGTATTAAGTCTAAGGCCCCTTTCACACGAGCGAGTTTTCCCACACTGGTGCAATGCGTGACGTGAACACGTAGCACCCGCACTGAATCCTGACCCATTCATTTCAATGGGTCTGTGTACATGAGCGGTTTTTTTCACGCATCAGTTCTACGTTGCGTGAAAATCGCATCCGTGTTCTATATTCTGCATTTTTCACGCAGCCCAGGCCCCATAGAAGTGAATGGGGCTGCGTGAAAAACGCATTGCATCCGCAAGCAGGTGCGGATGCGATGCGTTTTTCACTGATGGTTGCTAAGAGATGTTGTTTGTAAACATTCAGTTGTTTTTTTTTATCACGTGCGTGAAAAACGCATCAAAACGCTTTGCACCCGCGCGGAAAAAGCGGACCAACTGAACGCAATCGCAGACAAAACTCACTGAACTTGCTTGCAAAATGGTGCGAGTTTCCCTGAACGCATCCTGACTTAATCCGTGACACCCGTGTGAAAGGGGCCTAAGAGTAACCGCCTAGAGGCCTTCCCTGGTGCCCTCGCCATTGAGTATGACAGCGGGTCCTTGTGTAACCCTGATGCACTGGGTGACCTTTGGCCACGCTCTGATGTTTTTGCACATTCCTGCATATCTACTAATACCGGTGTACCGCCACGCAGTTCTCCATTATGGCGCTTTAGTGTACCGTAGACCCTATCGTGCTCCGAGCGTACATGATCTCCTCCTGTCCCATAAAGCTGAATGGAGCAGTGGACACACTTTTACGTCAAACAAGGAACACAGGCCCCAGCGATCGGACGTCTGGCAATCAGATACATCTCTTATCCTGTTGTGATAATTTGGCAACCCCTTTAAAGGGGTTGTCCAGGCATACTTTTCCGTAGCGCAGCTAGGGCTCATGCACACGGCCGTTGTTTGGCTGTGCGTGTATCGCGGCATGTGCACCCCGCACTCCGTGAGTGCTTCCGTGGGGTTTCTCTCCGTGCCGCCACACCGCAAAAATATAGAACATGTGCGGGCGGATCATGGACCCATTCAAGTTAAACGGGTCTGGATCAGTCGCAGCAGCTGCATGGATGGTGCCCGTGCGTTGGAGACCGCAGCTGTGTGAATGAGGCCTTAGTAAATGACCCCCCGTGTTTTTAGCAAAGCAATGATAACAATATGTCACTCTCAGATTGTCATAGAAACTGTAAGGAAAAGCCTCAGTGTAAGGGCTCATGTACATGACCGTATGTATTTTGCGGTGTGCAAAAAACAGATCTGCAAAAAATACGGATGACGTTTGTGTGGGAACGGAACAGCTGGCACCTAATAGAACAGTACTATCCTTCTCCATAATGCGGACAATAATAGGACATGTTCTATTGTTTTTGGACAAGGATAGGACAGCTCTATAGAGGGCAGGACGTTCCGTTCTGCGTAATGTGGAACGCACATTTTGCAGATCCGAAATTAGTGGACCACAAAAACGGCCATGTGCATGAGCCTTAGGGCTACATTCATGAGACCGCGGTCCACCATGCCCGTGTTGCAGACGGCAAAACGCAGCAGTGTGATCTCTGCATCGTAGTGCGGACCCATTGACCCCAAGCCCTGATGCAAAAGATAGGACATGTCCCATATTTTGCCGCATCTTGTGGATTGCAGACCCATTGAAGTCAACGGGTCCACACTGCAACGCGGAGTGCATGCAGCCTGTACTCGTGTTTTGTGGATGTGCTGTTTGCTGTCCACAATGCGGACACGGCCATCACATGCTTGTGTAAATGTAACGTAAAAGGCCACGTGTATACCAGAAGAGTATCTTATAGCCACACACTGGGCTGTTATGTATCTGCATGCCTGCATAGTCTGCAGATCCTGGACAGATACAGTAATAATATCCACGTGATATACATTTATTTTTACACTGTAGAATTCATCATTTCATATGAGCCATATTGTACAATATGTAACATAACTCACCTGACGTGACAGAGCCTACAGTGCTGTGAATTAGACCATGTGCATCCGGCAGAATGGTGGACACATAGAAATCCTCATGTAAAGCACTTCAGGAGACTTTGACCTCAGTTAACTTCTGCATGGTAAAGCTAGCGTAAAACTGCCACCTCCAGTGTGTCTGAGTACATTTTAGCCAAGATTGATATGAAATGAGCCCCCTTCCCCCTTGGAAAAACGGACATTCAGAAAGGGAATGCACATGGAGTAACTTCCGTTTTTTTTTTTTTTTTTTTTTGCGGACCCGTTGAATGGTTCAGCATACGGTCCGCAAAAAAAAAGATGGAACGGACACGGAACGTTCAAGTGCATGAGTCCTAAGACTGAAGGGTGTGTTTTGGAAGTACTTTCCATTGATAGCATGTAAAGGGCCTGAGGAAGTTTAGGAACCTTGGCACACTATAACATTATAGGGGTTTTCCAGTTTGCATCAGCATCCTTTACAATAATCAATTCTGAAGTTTGCTGTCATTTTGTAATGTATTTCTTCTACCTTTAGTGCTCGTCTCCCGTTCCAGGCTGTGACCACATGACCATGTCCATGCAGCTCTTTGTTATTTCCTGTGATGTTATGTTCATGGGCGGGGCAGTGATAGGGGAGTGTCTATGTAACTAGCCGGGGGAGAGGAACTATAAACTAGCTGTGTGGTGTTAGGGGCGGGGCTAGAGGTGTGACAGAGGAAGGAGAAGTGCATCATGGGTTTGGTTGGATACAGGAACAACAGAACCTAAACTGAGAAAAAAAAATACTTGAGGAAGATGTACGTGAGGTAAGCAACTACATGAGTATATCTGTCAAAAATCATTGTAATCCTGAAAAACCCCTTTAAGGTGATTGTGTGGGTATTGTCTCTATGCCCAGTCAACCATGGCTGGGAATGCACCTGTAAGGCGCTGTGCAGACTGCCATTGAGTCTTTCATCGCAGGGCGCTGCGCTTTCCTGTATCTTGACACATACCTCCCCAGTAGGGGATAAGGCATGTAAACGGTTTCCATTGGATAAACGGGGCCCTATGGATAAAGCTCAGGGCCTTCTAAACAGCTGCACTTGTCTACAACTGCTGGGACCACAGAAAACTTGAATCATTTAGTTGATGATTAAATCAGATTGCTGTTATTGGGGCAATTCTGCTGTGATTTTGTGAAAAATTCTGCAAAAATTGTGATACGTCAACAACGTGTAAATAGGCCTTTAAATCTTCGTTCACATGGAGTGCAGAGAACACGCACCTTTGCCATGTCAAATACATTTAAGTATGGCACTGTATAGGTGGTGAACGTGGTCAAAAATGTCACACCTACAGCATGCTGCAGTTAAAAGTACTGCCACAACTAAATGAATCACGGATTTGTGCTATTCGTTTTTTCCATGGACAGTGCACGTCTCCATTGATTTTAATATGCTACAATTCGGGAAAAGATATCTAAGCCTGCTCCCATACGTGGCAGGTGCCAACTTTGTAATAATCTGACATTCAGCTGTAATGACCAGGATTGGCGATAACTCCTATCCTAGTCATTTAACCCCCTCAGATGCCTTGGTCAGAAGTGACCATGGCATCTGAGCAATTACACAGTGGGAGAGAGCTCTTCTGTCCTCCAATTGAAGCCCCCACAGCCTCAGGCCTGCCATAGCAAACTGCCTGTTAAGCAGTGCCTGCAGCCAGGCTTGACAGACAGGTAGTAAAAATGCCATAGACCCCAAAGGGGACTAAAATTTACAGGATAGGTCATCAATATCAGATTGGCGGGGGCCCAACACCTGGCACCCCCGCCGATCAGTGCGCACGTGCCGTCTCCCTTTCTGTTCACTGCTGCTTTGCCACAGACGTACAGAAGCGGATCGGAAGAGGCAAGGGAGATTGCACGCGCGCACTGTGCGTGCTGTCTCCTCATACAGCTGATCGCCGGGTGTCGGATCAGCGCCGATCTGATATTGATTAACTATCCAGAGGATATGTCAATAGTAAAAGCCTGGACAACCTCTTTAATCATGCGCTTAGAGTGTCGTAACAGAATAAAAAAAATTGCCAATCTGCAATATTCTTGCGCTACAAAAAAAATTTGAATAAAAAGTGATAGTCATATGTACCCTAATAAAACTTTAGGTGATAATTAAAATTTCAAGCCCTCGCACAACTCTGTAGACAAAAATACTGTATAAATAAGTAATGGGTCTCAGGATATGGTGATGCAAAGAAAAAAAATGTTTTTCTTTTTTTAGTAGAAATATATAACTATATAAAATTAGTGTCACTCCAACTGTATTGAGCCAGAAAAGTAAAAAAAAAAAGATGGCTCTGGGAAGGCGGCGGAGGAAAGAACTTAAACGAAAAAAATAAAAATAGACGGTCTTACAAGGGTTAAGTCCCTTTGCAATATAAACCAGTTCTCAATGTCGGTAATGGATCCCGTCATGGCTGCCATCATTATGTCCACAGTCTTGTCTATACAAATACATTGGGGCATGTTTATTAATGGAATTGCACCCATTATACCCGAGGGCCACATTCCGAGTATTTGTTGGAAGTATTTCCTAATACATACCCTGGATGTAGAGAAAAGAGATGTGACCTGACTGTCACGTTCTATACATGGCCTGGAGATAGCAACCAGAAAGCAAATGTACTGCCGGCTGTATCCAGAGAAGTGGGAAACGACGGAAAATAGGAATCGGGTTTATATTACAGCGTGACTTTTTTATTTCATGACTAAGCCGCTTACATTGCTGCACATCTCACGATCGATGTCTGAAACACTAAAGAGTGTTATAAAACAGGCGCCCGGGCTGACCTGACGTACGCGGCCTCCAGATCTATACGACAAAACTCTGGGGGAGGTTTACAGTTCCTGGCTAATATTTAGATAGCATGAACATTGGTCTGATGGCGTTCCAAAATAATTATTTTTGTATGACAATTTGGTGCATTCTCCTAGATGTCTAGCTTCACACCATCTATCCGTCAGGTAACTTTGCGGCACAATTGTTACACAATGCCCCTATCCACTAAGCCATGTCCCCTTGTTTAGTGTGGCTGAAAAGGTATCTAAAATACAGAATGTGAGTATTAAACCTCGTCTCCATCTTCAGGGGTTGTCTGCACATGGTGCAGCCCAGCTAACAAATAGCCAGGCTGTAGGGCTTGTCCAGGCCTTAGATATTGACCTGTCCTCGGGATAGGTTATCAATATCAGCTCAGTGGGGGTCTGACGCCACCACCAATTAACTGATGGGGAATGAACAGAACACTTAGGCTACTTTCACACTTGCGTTTTGGAATTCCGGTATTGAGTTCCGTCATAGGGGCTCAATACCGGAATAAAACGCTTCAGTTTTGTCCCCATTCATTGTCAATAGGGACAAAACTGAACTGAAGACAACGGAATGCTCCTGAAAGCATTCCGTTCCGTCTTCAGACCGGAGAGCAAACCGCAGCATGCTGAGGTTTGCTCCCCGTACTGTTTATCCGCACCAAGACGGATCTGGAATGACCCCCAATGGAAGTCAATGGGGACGGATCCGTTTGGTGTGACACAATGGTAAACGGATCCGTCCTCCATTGACTTTCAATGGAGTTCATGACGGATCCGTCCACAGCACACCAGACATACACACATGCTCCCAGCAGCTCCGCACAGCACAGGAGGAGGAGGACTGCGTGCACATAGGAAGATTCTCCCTCCAGTAGAGGGCGCTGTGGAGAATCTTCCTATGTGCGCGCCATCCTCCTCCTCCTGTGCTGTGCGGAGCTGCTGGGAGCATGTGTGTATGTCTGTCTGTGTGTGTGTCTGTCTGTCAATATGTGTGTATGTGACACGTGTGGGGCCAGAGCGCTGCTCTGGCTCCTCACGTGTACCTGCGGCAGCACGGATCCGGCGGCACCCTTCACCCGCCGGATCCGTGCTGCCGCTGATGTGAAAGTGGCCTTACCTGGTGACCCCCTTTTCAGCTGTAGCTCTTCTACTTCTCTGGCTCCTCTTCTGCCATCTTAGCTGCACTGTTTCTCGGACTACCTGATGTACGCTAAGTATTTTGCAGTCCAAGACATTTCCTACTCCCCTCGGATTGGCCTGCATTGCTGGAGAGAGCGGTGGAGGCCAATTCAAGAGCAGGACTGGACAAGCAGGCATCAGGTCGTCTCGAGAAGCAGAGACCATCTTGGATGACAGAAGAGAAGCCTAAGAATTGACCGATCTGCAGCTGAAAACATGGAAAGGAGGTCATCAGGTCAGTGTTCTGTTAGTCTCCCAGTTAATAAAATATAGGGTTGCATTAAAGGGGTATTACAGTTGTATCAAGTTATCCCCTATCCACAGGATAGGGTATAAGTATTAGACCTACCACTGGGAGCTCCAACGATCACAAGGACGGGGGGCCCCACACCCCCTGCAGCCCCCTGAAAAGAATGGAGTGGAATAGCGTCTGGAATTGCAGCTCAGCTCCATTGAAGTGAATAGGGCTGATGTGAAGCGGTTTTTGGAACACAGCAGCCATCTTTTTCCAGTCCTGGACAACCCTTTTAAGATATAATAGTAGATCCAGCTTTCACTACCACCAGGTGTGGCCTAGCCAAAGTGGTCTGTATGTCGCACACAGACTGGTAAGTTTTTCCAGTGCACCACTATGTGATAATCAACCACGATGGGTATGGTCACCGCAGCACTTTTTAGTTTTTTATGCCACATTAATCACTGCCCCCATGTAGACCCCATTACTCACAGCAACTTGAAGAACCAGTGAGAAATGATTAAAGTCACAGGCAATTCTCTTCTAGTTGAGAGGCGTGTTCACCCTTCTAATTATTATTTTATAATTTTTCATTATATAGCGCTGGCATACACTGGTGCGCTGTACACTGTTTTTTCTAATCACTGGCATCGCTTCTTGCCCGGATGGGGCTCAGTCTCATTTCCTTAGCTCGCTCACATACGTAGGTTCCCATACACCTTTAAAAGCTGTCAGCTGCTATCTTTCCCGAAGCCCCCCATACACATACATGTTCAGTGCGGCCCTGGGAGAAAGTAGACGGCTGCAGCCAGGCACCTCAGGTGGCGGCTTATCTCCCAAGAGAACAAAAGGTTTGGGCGAAAACATTCCGTTCATCCTCTGTCGGGGGAGGGCCGGGAGCTCGCCATACACACTGTCAGGTGGTCAGGCAGGTTTAGCAGACAATTCAATAGTGTGTATGGAGGCCAATCGACTCCCCCTGGTTTCTCGAGGCTTTATCAATGATAGATGTATGTTCTAGGCATTGTACCTTCTCACAGTGACTCAGTTTGTTCTCCTCTTACACGGAGTTACTGATGGGCCTCCTATGGAAATCTGCTCTGTAATGCTTCATCTGTATTAATGAATAGGCAGTTCTTACAGAAAACAGATGCTGTCCTCAACCTTAAATAGGTGTTTCTCTAAAGCCCCGAGCAGGGGTTATATAACTGCTGTCTGCATTTGACGGTCCGTGTAGTAAATGCCTTATGGGCGTGCACGCAGCGAGGCTGCTCTTCACTGAAGGATGCTTGATCTACTGCAGACCCTTGTAGGAGATACATCACACACTGCTTATGATCAGTGCAGTCCTAATTTCATCAGACAAAGAAAATGCTGCTATGTTTAAGCCATTTCTAGATCATGGCAAAAGCAACTAGCTCTTGCATTGGCCCGGGTGCCATTTGTGCCCACATGGGACGTAAAAAGTAGTGGGAGAAATCCATCCAATGTGAATATGCAGTCCCAAGCACCCCGCTGTCCCGGTTGTGCATACGCCCCGTCTGTTAAACTGACATATATAGGAGAGTACAGCGCTCTGTTCTTCCATCAGTCCAGCAGAGATGGCATCACTGCGCATGCGTAACCACCGCTCCATTCTAATACATCTGTAAGGGGTGGCTCGTACTCTGCTGTACTGATCGCTGAGGGTCCCAGCTATCGGATCCAAACAAATAACCCTTAAAGGACCTAAACTGTAGTGTTGAGCGAACTTCTGGTTTCAAGTTTGGCGTACAAGGTTCGGGATATCTAAGAATTCTATTATCATACCAAGGATCTAATTGACATTTCCATCATCCCGGCGGCCGCTGATGGGGAATCTCCGCCACCGCCAGCCAAAAAATATTTGTAATACATCGTCTGTATTTAATTGGTCAAGCAAACGGCTATATTGTGTGTTGAGGGAAGGGTACAGGGTGACGCCTTACACAGTGAAAGGGGTTGTCCCATAAAAGACATCTTTTCCCCTAAGTGTCTGAGCGGAGCTAAAGCTGCAGTAGTTTTTGTGGTCATCATCTGATCAGTGAGTGTGCCCGGTGTTGCACCTCCACCAATCTGATATTGATGACCTATCCTGAGGATAAATCCTCAATATCTAGAAAATGGAGAACCCCTTTAAAGGGGTTCTGTAGTTTTTTCAAACTGATGATCTATCCTCTGGATAGATCATCAGCATCTGATCGGCGGGGGTCCGACACCCGGGACCCCTGCCGATCAGCTGTTTGAGAAGGCAGCGGCGCTGCAGGAGCGCCGCGGCCTTCTCTGTGTTTACCGCAGGCCCAGTGACGTCACGACTACTATCACTGGCCTGGGCGCGGCTAAGCTCCATTCATGTGAACAGAGCTTAGCCCCGCCCAGGCCACTGATACTAGTCGTGACGTCACTGGGCCTGCGGTAAACACAGAGAAGGCCGCGGCGCCGCTGCCTTCTCAAACGGCTGATCGGCGGGTGTCCCGGGTGTCAGACCCCCGCCGATCAGATGCTGATGATCTATCCAGAGGATAGATCATCAGTTTGAAAAAACTGCAGAACCCCTTTAATGAGTTGCCTTCTAAAAACCGCACCACACCAATCCACAGGTGGAGCGGCACTGCTGTACCAGACACAACCTATGGACAAGTGTGGCGCTGTTTATGAAAGAAAGCGGCCATGTTTTTCTAATCGCCTGGTGATCCACCCTCTTTAGCAGTGATTCCTTGCAGGAGTCGTTTTCCTTGGAATATGGTGGAAAATCTTGAAAAATGAATGGTGTCCTGTAAGTCTCTGAAACTTTGCCCACTTGTGTGACCCATTTTTAGGTTTCACAGGGGCGTTTGACCACTCCATTCGCCTGTGTGTGAACCTGTATTACAAAGAAACGTGATTATTTTTTTTTTTTTTCTAATCTATTTATGAAACTGGAGGAAAGCTTGGGTTACAGTAGGGTCTCAAATAAGTCTAAGGGTTCTGTATTAAAGGGGTTGTCTCACTCCAGCAAATGACATTTATCATGTAGAGAAAGTTATTACAAGGCACTTACTAATGTATTGTGATCGTCCATATTGCCTTCTTTGCTGGCTGGATTCATTTTTCTGTCACATTATACACTGTTTGTATCCAGGGGTTTTGACAACCCTGCAATCCAGCAGCAATGGTTGTGCTTGCACACTATAGGAAAAAGCTGCGGCCTCTCTGGTGGCTGGGGGCATAGGCATGGATGCACAGCAACTCCCATCCCAGTCGCCTCATATCTGTGCTGCAGCGTTGGCCGTACCCCCTGGATATGAGCAGTGTATAATATGATGGAAAAATGAATCCAGCCTGCAGGAGGCAATATGGACAATCACAATACATTAGTAAGTGCCTTGTATTAACTTTCTCTACATGATAAATGTCATTTGCTGAACTGGGACAACCTCTTTAAAGACTTGAGTGGCCGCTACATGTGAGGTTTTAAGGGGTCCTACAAGTGGAAGGAAATGTTTAGTAAATACCATGGCTTGGATGGCGGTGGATGGATAATTCACCTGCTGTCTGATCTGAGGGTTACAGGATTCCTTAAAGGGGTTCTTCGGGAATTAAGAAAATGAAAATACTTAAATTTTACTTCATTATAAATATATTCCCAAATACATTTCATTAGTTATAATGGCTTGTTTTGTCTAGGGAGCAATCATTAGGAGAAACAAAATGGCTGCCGTCCTATTAGTCCACACAAAACCTGTCCTAATCACACAGGACAAGTTACTTCATATCACTGAGGTAAAGAGCCGCCTCATCCTCCTCTCTGCTATGCTTGTCAGGGATTATGATCCCGAATACAGATGATAAGATCTTTAGCTAAGTCTTGTAGGAATGGAGCTCACGAGCAGTACTGCTAATAAGCAGCAGCACTTGTATGCAGTCTCCATTACCACAGTCTGTCCTGTCAGTCCTCTCTGTACTTTGTGTCTCCTCATAAACTCCATTCCTACAGAGAATCGGCTAAATATCATAAACTGTAGTCAGTCCCTGACGAGCAGAGAGGAGGATGATGCAGCTCTTTAGCTCAGTCTGGTGAAGTAACTTGTCCTCCTGTGTGATTAGGACAGGTTCTGTGTGAACTAATAGGATGGCGGCCATTTTGTTTCTCCTAATCATTGCTCCCTAGACAAAACGAGTCATTATAATGAAATGTATTTGGGAATATATTTATAATAATGTAATATTTAGGTATTTTCATTTTCTTAATTCCCGGAGAGCCTCTTTAATGGCCGACTTCCTACATAACTGCCACGACTTCTATATATAACTGATGGGGTTGTACAGATTTATGGTAGAGGTGAGGACGTGGGGGCATGGTTTAATTAAGAGGTGTGGTGGTGGGGGGGGTGAATGCATTTCTTCTGGAGATAGGGAAAGAGTGACATAAATGTTGTAAGCAGTGCACATAGGATATCTTTCCAGGTGCCGGTCTGGAGACACCCCCCGTGGTGCCCCTACACCTGTCACATGTACCCCACATATGCCCTCTAGGGTCTCGCTCTCATCTGTGTATCACGAAATGAGCTACTTGATATTGCATTTGGGCTGAAGATGGCAGCAGATTATATTTGTTTTGTTCACCAGTCTTAGGGTACGGTCACGCAGTTTTGGAAGTCTAAATCAAGAATTAATCCTAAAAGGAGATAAAAAAGAAGAGCGTTTGCATCTGTCCTTCATACTTTAATTCACTCCTGGTTTTGGCTTCCAAAATTTCATGCAGAAACCTGACCGTGTGACAAATTTATTAAGAGGCACGGGCCTGCCCGTTCACCGGAGTATGAAATCTATGGTAGCTGTGATCTAGTGCTGACTCCTGACCAGGTACAGTGCAGGACATCTTCTAGTGGCTGGACCTGGTACTGCAGCCCACTACAGCATCCTATTGAGTGAATAGAACAGAGCCTACAGTACGTGAAAGTATATACATTTTATCACAGGCGGCTTATATTTGGCCTGACCCTCTTTCTTACCATTTGGTGGCAGTAAGAAAGGGACAGTGTTGTGTTGTTTTTGGGTTCACAATTTTGTGTTGATCTCATTTCATAATATATGCAGGATTTATTGCTCCTTTGGAAAATCCCATTGTGTACTTTCCATGGAATCTGCTACAGACATGTGAGGCTGACCCTTGGAGATCTGCCGCAGGCCTGTAGTTTGAATGCTGCTGGTCCAGCTGTGATTGGCCTCTCTGACTAGGGCTGTTGTAATTTTAGTCCGGCCGCCTCTCGGCATGTTTACCATGCTGCGGCCGGAACTCCAGCCCGCCCCCATTATAGTGCATGGGGACCGAGTGTAGTTCTGGCCGCAGACGTGCAGCAGCACAGATCCGGCAGGCTGTTCACCCGCTGGACACCCGCGCCGCCAAGGTGAAAGTAGCCTTAGTCCCCAGCCATTTCCTGCACTAATACACTGGTCCTCCACTCTGCTTTGTGGGGACAGGGCAGCCACTCTGTGAGGAGGGGGGAATATTTTAGGGACTGTTTCCATCTAAGGCCTCTTTCACACAAACGTGACGGATTAGTTCTGGGTGCGTTCAGGAAAACTCGCACCATTTTGCAAGCAAGTTCAGTCAGTTTTGTCTTCGATTGCGTTCAGTTGTTCAGTTTTTTCCGTGCGGGTGCAATGCGTTTTGATGCATTTTTCACGCGCGTGATAAAAAAACTGAAGGTTTACAAACAACATCTTAGCAACCATCAGTGAAAAACGCATTGTATCTGGACTTGCGGAATTGTGGATGCAATGCGCTTTTCACTGAAGCCCCATTCACTTCTATGGGACCAGGGCTACGTGAAAAACACAGAATATAGAACATGCTGCGATTTTCACACAACGCAGAACTGATGCGTGGAAAAAAAACGCTCATGTACACAGAACCATGAATAGGTCAGGATTCAGTGCCGGTGCTATGCGTTCACGTCACGCATCGCACCCGCGAGGAAAACTCGCTCGTGTGAAAGGGGCCTAAGTCAGACAACCCCTCTAATGCTCCCCTTTTTAGCGCTCATGGACACAGATATGAGCCACATGCATTCTGTATTTTGCAAAACAGCCGGCCCCTAATAGAACGGTCCTATCCTTGTCTGTAATGCGGACAATAATAGCATTTTTGGGGGGGCGTAGCGGCATTGCAGCCATACGGACACAGAATGTCATTTCCATTTTCTCTTTGCGCCCTCATTGAATTGAATGGTTGGAGCTGTGCTGCAGCGAGTTATTGGACCCTGTCCTGAGGAGCAGCCATCATTAGTAAAGTAGTGGACATTAAGCTGGCCGTACAGATTGCGGCAGATGATGGGTAAAATAAGGATCCGGGCTGCTTGATCCATTGCTAGAGGAGTCTGGCAGCGACGTACTTCCCCTCCCCCATTCAGGGCACATGCACTGTCTGGTTAGATGCCTTTTGGCCAACAGGTAATTAATCTGTGTGGTCAATTTACGGCCATGAGCAGAGATGTATCAAATGTAGGGCTTGAAAAGGTGAGGTGTTGCCCATGGCAACCGCTCGTATCCAATGGCTTTTTTCCTTAAATGCAACCATTAGTCTCACTGGTTGCTATGGGCAACTACTCCACTTTTCTTTTGAAATCTTTTCTACATTTACTTTGTCTGACCACTAGGACTGCGCCCAGTGTAGATGGCGTCGCCTCTTTAGTGCAGACATGGAGTCTGGCTCAGGCTTGTGGCAGCGCTATAATCGCCATTACGTGCGCCCCCACTTTTGCTGACTCTGCTGTTTTCGCGTACAGTTCACACTAGAACGCCACACGTTGTCACTGCGCCGGGTGGTGTCACGTCTCCGGCTCTGATTGGTGGACACCAAGAAGGCATGGGGCGGTGCCGCGCATGCGTTCCTCTTATCCGCGTTCTCGCGTTGGCTTGCGCGTAATCTGGGCATGCGCGTTCCTCGTTTGCAAGTCTCGCGTGAACTACAAGTTGTTGCGAAGCGAGACTTCCCCGGCTCCGGCACCGGCACCGTGCTGAATGGTGAGTGAGACCAGAAGAGCCGGGACTGTGTGAACAGCTGCCTGGAGCTCGGGTGGGTGAAGCGCCCCCTGCTGCCCGCGTCCACCTGTCAATAGCGCCGCACGCCATGAGTCTGCTGGATGTGCGACAACCACTGCCCTCCTTCCTGCCACCCGCCCTTCTGCAGCTCGGACTCGGGACCGTGCAGTCAAGGTGACCGATGGCAGTTGCAGCCTGGATAAGGTAGTGATCGCGCCGTGCATCTCCGGTAGTCACCCGCGGCTTATAGTCCGGGCACAGTGTGTGTCCTGCTATAGACGTGAGGACCTTTGTACATATATTCCATGGTGTGTCTATATAGTACAGTCCCATGGAGCATCACATGCTTCACCTGCAGCTCCATTCATTTTGGGGATACAGGACCCCCCCCCCATGTCTGTGATTGGTGGGGTCCCAGCAGTCAGACCTCTGACAATCTAACAACTGGCCCCTATTATGTGGATGAGGGATAATGTTTAGACTTTTTAACTGGGATACCCCTTTAAATGGGTTCTCTGGAATTTTGATAAGTCATCAATAAATGATTGGTGGGACCCCGGCCAGTCAGCTGTATGGAGAGGCCTTGGTGCTGCTTCCTAGTCCTGTAATGTCACGTTCGTGGCTCCCCACAACCTAGGAACAGCTTAGTCCCATTCATGTGAATGATCCAAGCACAGCCGCTATACAATGGGTGGTGCTGTGCTTGGTAAGCTCAGATGCACACCAGAGCTTAGCCGCGGCTTCCTCATACAGCTGATTGGTGTATGTGCCGGACCCCCATGATATATTACTGAGTATGAGGATAAGCCATCAGTAAGAAAACACCTTTAGGATCCATTCACACGTCCTGTTTTTCTTTCCTGATTTGATCCTGATTTTTTCAGGACCCATTGAAATGAATGAATCCAGATCAGGATCGAATCAGGAAAGAAAAACAGGAAGTGTGAATGGAGCCTTAAAGGGAACCTGTCACCTGAAAACCACATATGAAACTGCCAGCGTTACCTTATAGTCGCCCCCAGTCTGTTCCTAATCATGTGTTTGATGTTGTAGCCTTAGGCTCAGTAGACTAAAAAAAACGATCTTTTAAGCGCTATCTTTCAGGCCAGCTTCAAGTCAAGGGGGCAGTGGCTTCCTTGCTTGAAGTCAAGGTAAGCACGCCCCCTAACTGTCCCCTTTCATTTGATTGACAGGCCGCAGTGTGTCTGGGATAGCTGAAATCCCGGGCATGCGCGGTGCGCTCCTTGGTAAAGCTCTCTCTCATCGCCAGCTGCTCGCCGGGTTTCAGGAAGCTAAAAGGATGGCGAGCGCGCTCGCATTGCGCATGCGCCGGCCAGTACGACGCTGGAACCTGGAAAGCCGCAGCAGCCGGAGATGGGAGAGTGCTTTACCAAGGAGCGCACCACGCATGCGCGAGAATTCGGCTATCCCAGACACACTGCGGCCTGTCAATCAAATGAAAGGGGACAGTTAGGGGGCGTGCTTACCTTGACTTCAAGCAAGGAAGCCACTGCCCCCTTGACTTTAAGCTGGCCTGAAAGATAGCGCTTAAAAGATAGTTTTTTTAGTCTACTGAGCCTAAGGCTACAACATCAAACACATGATTAGGAACAGACTGGGAGCGACTATAAGGTAATGCTGGCAGTTTCATATGTGGTTTTCAGGTGACAGGTTCCCTTTAAGGGAAGACCAGTAGTTATGACGTGAGGAGCATGTGTCAATAGAAGTGGTCTCCACAACTGAGACATTGATAGCATCTCTATCAGGTATTCCATAAATCTCCCATAAATGCGGGTCCCCTGACCCACTACCTATATGTGAAGAATGAGTGGAGAGGTGGCTCTGCATGTGTTGGCTGACGGCCTCCTCACCAGGCAGGGGAACCCCGTCCTCCACATAGGGTGTGACACCTGTCCTGTGGATATCCTACAAGGGTCCCTTTTCCGCAACTGAAGATCACTTCCATTCACTTGAATGGAATCCATGTGCTCGCCTCCCCATTCAAAAGAATGGAACTCATTTTTCAGTCGCAGAAAATTCTGCAGCAAAAACCACAGCATGTGAAGGCACCTTCACATGCTATTGTACTTGGCCGTCTGCGGCAGTTCCATATTGTTATATGAAGCAGCAGCACGCACGCCTATCTAATGCTCCATTCAAATGTGAGAACCGGGGCCCGGACCTCACCCCAGACCCAGATACTTATCACTCTATCCTATGGATAGAGGATTAGTTGTTGTAATGTGACAGCCCCGTTAATGAACTGACAGTAGAGAACTTAAAGGGGTGGGTCCATCTCACACATTGGTGGCATATAGCTTGACTATGCCACCAATGTCAGATAGGTGCGGGTCCCACCTCTGCGACCTGCACCTATCTCCAGAACAGTGCTCTCAAAGTGAATGAAGGCACAAGCGCAGTGACCCTCCATTTACTTCATGCCGAAAATGGCTGAGCACCAGGTTTGCTATTTCTGGAAATCCCATAGAGGTGAATGAAGAGGTGGTTGCACTTGTGCCCTCATTCACTTTTATGGGAGTTCCGAAAAAGAGCTGAGCGCTCTCGCTTGACTCTTCTGAACTCCCATAGAAGTGACTGGAGAGGACGTCATGCATGTGCTGTGCACTCTCCTTCACTTTAGGTCCCATTCTCGATATACACCTATCTGACATCGCTGGCATTTCCTAAAGATACGCCACCAATGTGTGAGATGGGCCAACCACCTTAAAGGTCTTATGTTTCAAGTTTGTCAGGTGTGAAAATACTCTATAAAACGTGTTTAGCCATCACTGTAAGTTTTAGTATATGGCTCCTGATATGCTATCACTTTAAGGGGTTTTAGACGATGCCAGTTGCACCTCTGGTACTTGCATCTATCTCCAGAACGGGGTTCTCCGACTGCCCTTCCATTTACTGAGGTGGCCACAGGATATGATTATAGAGGTGGCTCTCTCCACTCACTTCTATAGGAGTTGGCCAAGCAAGCTTGCTCAGCTGGTCTTAAAGGGGTATTCTCATCTTAGACAATGGGGGCATATCGCTAGGATATGCCCCCATTGTCTTATAGGTGCGGGTCCCACCGCTGGGACCCGCACCTATATCGAGAACGGAGCGGGGAGCGCTGCGCCTGGAGGACCCCAGGTTTCCGGGGGTCCGGCCACCACCAGGCGCAGCTCCCCGCGCCGCTCATAGAAATGAATGGGAGCCGGGCCGTGCATGCGCGGTGCGCTCCCATTCATTTCTATGGAGCCGACGGAAGTAGCCGAGCCAGCGCTCGGCTATTTTCGGTGGCCCCATAGAAATGAATGGAGGGCGGCTGCGCATGCGCAGTGCGCCCTCATTCACTTCGGGGGCTCCGTTCTGGAAATAGGTGCGGGTCCCAGCGGTGGGACCCGCACCTATAAGACAATGGGGGCATATCCTAGCGATATGCCCCCATTGTCTAAAATGAGAATAACCCTTTAATGGCTTCCCGAATGAAGAGAGCTGCTTACCAGCTCTGCCATCTCTCCATTTATTTTCCAATGAGAAGTTATGGCCTCCCCAGTGGGCATGGCTTGTTGGGGGACCTCATTTTGGCATTAAATGTTGGCCCTAGGGCGCTGATCTCCCACAGGAGCAAAGGTTCAGGCAAGTTGAAGTCCAGCGTGTCTCATGTTCTTTCTCCTGCCAGCTGCTGTTGGGGGAACAGTCGAGTTGCACCCATACAAATAAGTCATGAAGTCCTGTCTGCATGACTGCCGGACTCTCTTCTATGTATGACAGGGGCCCCACTGATCACCCAAATGGAGCACCTTTCTTTCACAGTGTTGGCCATAGAGGAGCCTTTCAGGAAAGTGCTTTAGAAGAGATTATTGTGGGACCCTCACCTGTTAATAGATGATGGTATATCCTAGTGACAACATCATGCATTTGCTCAGGACTGTTATCAGGCCGATTATCAGACATGTTTGTACGAATGCTCCTTCCTCATAATCTGCCTATGTAAATGTGCCACCGATCACTTGAGGAACGTGCAAAACAGTCGTTCATTGGATGACTTCATTGTTTATGCCAACACTTAAATCATCGTTTTTGGCGGCTGATCGTCCTGTTTGAACAGCACTCTGCTGCCCAGGAACAGTGAATTTGTAATTTGTAGAAAGCGCTCGTCTTCGTAAAGTGGAGGCGATTGCTGTATGTAAAGGCAGCTCTTAAAGAAGAACTCCCGCAAAAAAATTTTATTCTCTGACCTGTTAGAAAGGTGCATGATATAATCTGTAGTGATTGTCATTTTCTTATCAGTGACTGTTTCTGTGAATAAAAACCTCTCTTCTTATTGTAGCTGGGTCATGTGACCAACTCCCTGACCTCTAACTGACCCAGGACAGGAAGTCAGTCACTGCTCTATTTATTCCTATGGGAGCCTCACTTTCAGTCTCCTAGGAATACAGAGAATTAGACTTCCTGTCCACACATAAGTCTGTGTGTGAGTTGGTGGGTCTAATTGCTGGTCACATGACACAGAGAAGAAACTTCAGGATGATAGAAGTCAAAAATTCAGACACTGGCAAGAAAATTACATTCACTACAGATTACATCATGTACATTTCTAGCAGGACATGGAATCAAATTTTTGTTTGGAGTTCTTCTTTAACTTCCTCTGACGAGCAGGCAATTACCAGGGCTGAACAGTTCATTCCTAATAGTTGACTGCTTAGTCAGAACATGTAAATGTGCCTTTAGGGTCCATGCACATGAACATATTTTTCTTCCATTTCCGTTCCAGTTTTTTATTGGTCCTTTGGAACCATTCATTTCAATGGGGCTTGGAAAAAAAAAACAGTGACTCTGTTTGCATTCCGTGTCCGTAGGTCTGCAAATCCCTTACGCTAAAAAAAATAGAACATGTCCTATTCTTGTCCGTTTGTGGACAAGGACAGGCATTGTTACAAAAAAACGGGATGCAACACAGATATCCTTTTTTTTTTTTTTTTTTGGTACCGCAAAAATACATAGGCCCTGATTTATCACACCTTCACTCCAGAATTCTGTCTTCAAAAAGTCGCACGATAGGGCTTTTGCGACTTTTTTTGCGCATTTTTTTGCGACTTTTTGCATGTGTACACCACTCACTCCAGTTTGTAATATGGGTGGAAAAGTGGGTGTGGTTAGCCATGTTAATAAGTTTCACTCCAGATTTATCATTGCGACTTTTTTTAAAAAGTCGCAAAATAGTCGCAATCTCACTCCAGGAGGAGGGTGGAGTAGCTTCTCTAGACAGAAGTGTTAGGTTTAAGGACAAGCCACATTTATCACACAACCTGTGACGTTTGATAAATGTGGCACAAAGTACTCCAACATAGATGCAAGCAAAACTGACTTCAAATATTCTCCTAATGATAAATTCCCCCCATAGTGTTCTGTGCATGAGCCCTTACTGTGATTGCAGATACCTTTTAAAGATAAACCTTGTCTTGAGATATGAGAGGGTTTTTCATGTTTCATTCTTTCTGTTGTGTAATATTTTTCTTTTCCTTTTTCCCTCATAGTACATGGAGAGCTAAATGGTACCACAGGAGACCGCAAGACCCTGGGCTCTGAGAAATCCGCAGGCCAGACTGCCTCCAGGATTGCCAACGGTAGCCAGCAAGCCCCTGCCGACAGCAACACCAGTTCTAAGCACCTAGCCAAGACTATTAACTTTGGAAAGGCGAACAACAAACCCAAAACTTTGCTTCATAAAAACAGTATGGACAAAAAGAATGAGAAATCTTATGAAAGCAAACCTAAAGATATCAAGTGCATAGACAAGGGGGAGAGCGGACCCGTTCAGAATGGTTTGCTGTCGAACAGCTCTGGTTTTATGACTAACGGCTACGTAAGCAAGGGTGTGGAGAACGATGGCAGCGGTTCGGAGAGTGGATATGCCCCGGCTAACAAACGGAAAGCCAAGTTCACCAATGCCAAGCCTGCTGAGAGCGCCAGCTTTTTGATTGGCAAAATGTCAGACTCTGAAACTAAGCTGGATTCTGAAAACTTGAAAACAGATTTGTTTGCAGATCAGAAAGGGGCGTCCCGGGCAGATAATGGTAAAGCAACTTGGAAAAGTGACCCTTCAGGCACCAGTCGAGGGAGATCAAACCCTGGTGACATTCAGAGGAAAAACTCTGACGCCAAACCTGCTGTAGGAAAGAAGTTTGATGACCGGCCCAAGGGGAAAGCTTCTCCAGTTAGCTCCACCAAGGACGACTCGTGGACATTGTTTAAACCGCCTCCTGTTTTCCCAGTCGACAACAGTAGTGCTAAAATAGTTCCCAAAATTAGTTATGCAAGTAAAGTCAAAGAGAACCTCAATAAAGCAACCCAGAACAACGCAACTTCTCCCTCTTCCCTTTCCTTCTCCGCTCAACCAGGGGAGGCTTCATCATCAAACTGTGTGTCCCAGGTTCCCATGTCTGCCATGAAGTCTGTGTCTACAATTAATTTTGCCAATGGACCCCTTCTAATTGGAGCTGATGGGGGTTTTATGGCTACTGCTGCTAGTACGGTTTCCCACGCACTGCCTGGGGGAGCAGAGCCTTTGCCCACAGAATCCTCTTCTACCCCTTCAAACCCCTCTGATCAAAAGAAACCTGGCCTTTTTACTTACCCTTCAAATATGCAACAGGCCCTGCCGGACGCTTTGCATGGAGAGCAGTCTGGACAGTCAAGTCAGCAAAGCTTGGGAGAAATTTTTCAGAACCAATGGGGCTTGTCTTTTATAAATGAACCAAGTGCTGGTCCTGAAGCTGCAGCAGATAAGCCAGACACTGGGCAGGTGGTCTGGGAGCACCCAACCCCTCCTGTTTCACAGGGTGTTGAAACTGTACCCTCAGGAAATGAGCGCCCTGTTTTTCCCAAGGCCTATGAGCTGGAGAAACGGACTAGCCCTCAAGTTCCAGACGGTGCCACACTAAAAGCAGCTCTTGGTTCTGGGGGAGATGGGGGTGCATCATCCTTAGAGACTCTGCTGATAGGGGAGCTGCAAAAGCCGGAAGCTGCTAGCCAGGGTTTATTAGTGTTTCAGGCCAAGGTCTGTGAAAACGAAGAAATTCCTCAGACCTCTCTGAAAAACACTTTACAGGCCTCCGCCAAAGATAAGAGGTACCACGGAGATCTTGGTTGCAAAGATAGCTGGGGTTCTTTTGACCTGAGGGCTGCTATAATCTATCACACTAAAGGTAAAGATTGTGCCGGGCTTGTGTCATTTGTGAGAAAAAGTTTTGAAGTCTGCACTGGGCACATACAAGGGTGGCAGACTGGCATTTTCAGCTGGTGTAATGTATTTATGGCCAGTCTAAGTTCTCCAGACCATTTATGAGAAGAAGATGGGTATGGGCCTGCTTAAATGATATCTAGTTATATGATGTCCTCAACCTGTCTATAGCGACGAACTGTGCTGAATGCATATGTGCAATTTGTAAACTGATGTCTTGCTTTAGTATTTTGTAAAGCCTCATTCACACGTCAGTGTTCGGTCAGTGATTTTGAGCAAAACAAGTTGCAGATCTTTCCGTTATACCTTATTTCTGTGGAGGCTCCAATCCTGGTTTTGGCTCACAATCGCTGATGGAAATCACTGACCAAAACACTGACGTGTGAATGAGGCTTAAGGCTTTGGTGCCTAACTCCAGTCTTCAGGGCCCACCTACCGGTCATGATGTGAGAATATCCCACAGGATGAAGACCTGTGGTAAGTCCTGATGCACTGACACCAATGATATCACCTGCTAAATGCTAAGGAAATCCTGAAAACATGACCGGCAGGTGGGTCCTGAGGACTGGAGCTGAGGAACTCTGCCTTAGGTGGTTTATGGGCCACCCTTCCACACTGCCGACAGGTATTTCTCCTGCATTGGGACACCCCATGAACATTGGTCTGCTGTGTATGAGCACCCTTAGACCGGAATCGCATATGCATATGAGCTAAAGAGAGGTGTGGATTCCAGTCTTAAATGGTCACTGAGTTTTCACAAAACTTATTGTCATAGACATTGAAGGTTTTGATCGGTGGGAGTGATTGATGAAACCCTCACTGATACCTAGAACAAGGAGAGCAATAAAATATATGGATAGAGGGTATCTTCAAGTGTCTCTTGAAAGGGGTCATAAAGCTTTTGATCATGGGTGGGGGTTCTGAGTACAGAGGCTGCAACCTATCTCTAGAACAAGGAGAGAGAGAAGCAGTCGCTGGAGATGGAATCTAAATGGGCCCATAGACTTTCTTTGGAGTCTGACTCTCTTCTGCTCCTGCAGTGAGATGAGAGAGCGAAAGTGCTTCACTCTCCTCGTTCTAACCCACTGATCATACGTCTGACGTATCAAAAGTTTTGTGACCTTTTAAATAAGTTGTCGCTTGAAGACACCCTCTTTCCATATATTTTTAGTGTTTATAGAACTTGGAGATGGGGGTCTGCTGCTGGCCCCTCATCTGTGAGCCAGAACATAGAGCTGCTCTGTAGCACCAGCTCCTCTTCTGGTGGACATAAGCTGTCCTTTTAGTACGTGGATTACATCCATCTGTATGGACCAGGGCTGTGGAGTCGGTAAGCCAAAGCCCCGACTCCGACTCCTCAATTTCCACTCACCCCGACTCCGACTCCTACTCCCTCATACATGGAGCATGTTTAAGTGATAACTTTAAACAAATTTGCATAAAATCAATAGTACAGATAAGTCATGACAAAAACAGTCTGTAATCTATCAGGCTTCTCTGGGTACAGCTCACTTAGGGCCTAATCAGAGGCGTAGCTAGAGGTTCAGCACATGGGGGAGCGAAACATACTTGAGTGGGCCCCCCACTTATTGGCTTCCCAAACGCACGTTTCCAACTTTACAGGCACATACTACTAGTTGTGGTTATAATATTGTATTAGAAAGATGACTGTATAAACTGCTAGGTCATCTATGCTGTTAAGTACAGTACAATAGACTTTCTACATACCCTATTCTAAATACTCTACCACATAATGCAGTAAAATATAGGATTAATAGGAGTAAAAAAGGGGACTCCCATGTTAAAGGAAATCTGTCCCCAGCTTTTACATCACTAAACTAACAGTCCCTTGCCCCCATCAGACCTCAGATCGGCTTAATGTGCCCCCATCAGACCTCAGATCGGCTTAATGTGCCCCCATCAGACCTCAGATCAGCGTATTGTGCCCCATCAGACCTCAGATCGGCTTAATCTGCCCCCATCAGACCTCAGATCAGCAGAATGTGCCCCCATCAGACCTCAGATCAATAGAATGTGCCCCCATCAGACCTCAGATCAGCAGAATGTTCCCCATCAGACCTCAGATCAATAGAATGTGCCCCCATCAGACCTCAGAGCAGCGTATTGTGCCCCCATCAGACCTCAGATCAGCGTAATGTGCCCCCATCAGACCTCAGATCGGCGTAATGTGCCCCCATCAGACCTCAGATCGGCGTAATGTGCCCCCATCAGACCTCAGATCGGCGTAATGTGCCCCCATCAGACCTCAGATCGGCGTAATGTGCCCCATCAGACCTCAGATCGGCGTAATGTGCCCCCATCAGACCTCAGATCGGCGTAATGTGCCCCCATCAGACCTCAGATCGGCGTAATGTGCCCCCATCAGACCTCAGATCGGCGTAATGTGCCCCCATCAGACCTCAGATCGGCGTAATGTGCCCCCATCAGACCTCAGATCGGCGTAATGTGCCCCCATCAGACCTCAGATCGGCGTAATGTGCCCCCATCAGACCTCAGATCGGCGTAATGTGCCCCCATCAGACCTCAGATCGGCAGAATGTGCCCCCATCAGACCTCAGATCGGCAGAATGTACCCCCATCAGACCTCAGATCGGCAGAATGTGCCCCCATCAGACCTCAGATCATCAGAATGTGCCCCCATCAGACCTCAGATCATCAGAATGTACCCCCATCAGACCTCAGATCGGCTTAATGTGCCCCCATCAGACTTCATAATTGAAGCGCTCACTTGTATTCGCCTGATTGTACTAAGGCCATCCCTGCTGGGCCCCCCAGAGGTATTGGGCTCGGAGCATCGCCTCCCCTGCCCCCCTCCCCCCCCCCAGTAGCTACGCCTCTGGGCCTGATGTATGAAAACTGTCTAGGTCTAAGACTTATTTTGTTGCCCATAGCAACCAATCAGAGCTCCCCTTTCATTTCTCCAGAGCACTATATGAAATGAAAGGGGAGCTGTGATTGGTTGCTATGGGCAACAAAGAAACTTCTACACCTAGACAGTGCTCATACATAAGGCTCTAGGTGTTTTACATCAGCAGATAGAAGCCATGAGAGCAGCTAACCTCTCCAAACATGAGCTCAGAGGAAACAAAGCATACAGAGAGAACATGCACTGGACATAAAGGGCAGTACACAGTCATCTCAACTAAAAGCCTAAATCCTTAGATCAGGAATAGAACAGACATTTATAGGACATTTCATCATTTTCACAAATTCTTATAAAAATATATTCAGCACTGAACTAAATGTACTAATTCATTATATATTTTAGGAGTCGGTCCATTTTATACTGACTCCGACTCCACAGCCCTGGTATGGACGCCATGTCGTACTACATTTTCCCTGCAGCGGCCACCTGGCTGGTCCTGGCTTCCCACCTACATGGGAAGATAGATATACCATGAATGTCTAAGGTTGGAATGCCCCATTAAAGGGGCTGTCCTATTGACACAACGTATCCTCTATCCAAAGAGTAAGAGGATAAGTGACTGAGTGGCAGGGGTGTCCAACAGTCATGCAAATGGTGGCCCTTTTTTCCCCTATTTAAATGGGTCGGTGGTCACACATGCTCACTGCCACACCATTCAGCTCTGTGGTGCTGTAGGACATAGCCAAGTGCTTGAATATGGCTATCTACGGCAGCCCCATAGAGCTGAATGGAAAAGCGGACATGCATTCACGTCTGCTGCCCCATCAGCACGGGCCCACCATTCATTTGATCAATGAGTACTCCTGCCAAACATTTATCCCCTATTCACAGTATAGGGGATAAATTGTAGTAGTGGGACACCCCTTTGACTTTGCGATCCCTTGAGAAGAACCTGAGTTAAAGGGCATCTGTCAGCAGTTTTGTACCTATGACACTGGCTGACCTGTTACATGTACACTTGGCAGCTGAAGACATCTATGTTGGTCCCATGTTCATATGTGCCCACATTGCTGAGAAAAATGATGTTTTAATGTATGCAAATGAGCCTCTTGGAGCAACGGGGGTGTTACCATTACACCTAGAGGTTCTTTCTACAACTGCTGCCCGCTCTGTACTTATATAGACAGGACCAGGCAGGTATGATGATAATTATACCGCCTGGTCATGTCGAGCAAAGTGCAGAGAACGTGGCAGAGAGCAGAGCCTCTAGGTGTAATGGCAACGCCCCTGTTGCTCCTGGAAGATCATTTGCATATATTAAAACTTAATTTTTCTCAGCAATGCGGGCACATATGAATATGGGACCAATACAGATGTCTTCAGCTGCCAAGTGCTCGTCACAGGTCAGCCAGTTTCAGATGCTTTTAGAGGCCGTAAGACGAAAGAAAGAAAGAGACAAAAACTGCATTAAATGAAAAATATTTGTATTTCTGTTAGAATTGTTCATTTTTCATGCAAAAATGAAAGGTTTACGAGGAGCGGTGCAACACTAAAATAGTTGAAGGCAGATGGTTGTCTGGGAGCAATCCAAATGGTATGGTGGCAAATGTCATACAAGAATATAAGCAACATCACTTACCTAATGGATCCCCAGCCACTCTAGCGCTCCCTGCTGGTCTTTGCTGTGCTGCTGGAGTGACTTAACATGTGACTGATGCAGCCAATCGCTGCCCTTAGGCCCCATTCAAACGTCCGCAATACTACGGGTGCCGCCCGGCGTGTGTTCCGCAACGTTCGAACACACAGCCGGGCGCCCCATTGAAAATGTCTATACTTGTCCGCTTTTGCGGACAAGTATAGGACATGTTTTATTTTTTTTATGCGGAGCTGCGGCACAGAGCTGGCTCCGTGCGGTGGCTACCCGCTCTCATAGAGGTGAATGGGGCCGCATCTATTCCGCAATATTGTGGAATAGATGCGGACCCATTCACACGGTCGTGTGAATGGGCCCTTAATGTCAGTCCTGCGTTAGAGGATCTAATACGGGAGTGATTTTCCTTTTGTTTTATGGCACTTTTCACCTCTGCCCTGCTTCTGGGCAACCCGTTTAAGTAACTTCACCTGTTCTGATTGGTATCAAGAAAGCTTAGAGTGGCTCCGCCCTTGGTGCACTTAACTGCTGCTCATTTGCATATGGATTAAAATTACTCTTTCTCCAGAATGAAGCGACGGATGAGTAAGTGAATGGTATCATTACAGTCTGCTGAGCTCGTCCTATAAGACACCCTGCCTGGTTTATCAGTGCATTGCCGGGGGACAGACTGCCTTTAAAGAAGAACTCCCGACAAAAATTTTATTCCATGTCCTGCTAGAAATGTACATGATATAATCTGTAGTGAATGTCATTTTCTTACCAGTGGCTGAATATTTGACTTATATCATCCTGAAGTTTCTTATCTGTGTCATGTGACCAGCAATTAGACCCACCAACTCACACATAGACTTATGTGTGGACAGGAAGTCTAATTCTCTATGTATTCCTATGAGACTGAAAGTGAGGCTCCCATAGGAATGAATAGAGCAGTTACTGGCTTTCTGTCCTGGGTCAGTTGGAGGTCAGGGAGTTGGTCACATGACCCAGCTACAATAAGAAGAGAGGTTTTTACTCACAGAAACAGTCACTGATAAGAAAATGACATTCACTACAGATTATATCATGCACCTTTCTAACAGGTCAGAGAATAAAAATTTTTGCGGGAGTTCTTCTTTAATGTTGGAAAGTCATACTACATTGAGAAACCTTAGGCTAGTTTCACATCTCCGGTGTGAATTCCGACAGACAATGCAGGGAATCGGTCGGACACAAACAACAGCATATTGGGGTCCGGCGGAAGTTCAGTCTGCATCCGGCAGTGCCAGATGCGGTGAATTCTCTGCCGGAATTCACACCACGGGTACGAAGTAGCCTAAACGGCCTAGCCTCATAAAGCCTCAGGGAGCGATCCTTTCACGGAGTACAGGCTGCAGAGTTACAGGTTTCCTCATAACCCAGTCCTCTAATGTAATGAAGTCTTTACAGACTGTGTGAAGATGTTTTAGTTTTTGAGAGCTTGTCAGTTGTGGCAGGAAGCGGGCGTCATGAACTAGGAGTCCAATGTATTTGTGATCTGTGGAATTTTTGCAGTCCACCATGTGCATGAGCAAGGGGCATGTGGCAGGTTGCAGTTTTGTTGCAGAAATCCATGCCCATGCTGCAGGAACAACCCCATTCAGATGCACAGAACTGATTTTCAGTTGCAGAATTTTCTGCTGTTGAACTGCTGTGTGTGAATGTAGCCTAAAGCATTTAATTGCTCATTGAATAAGGCCCCTACTAGGCCAGGTCCACTGATCATAGTCAGTCCTTGAAATATGTTCTATGTGTCAGCAATGTGTTCTGGACTGAACACTGCTCTTGTGACACCGACTCACGGCATTATAATGATTTTAGGGCTGCAGTAAACGATTATTTTAGTAATCTACCGATTAATCCAACGATTAATCGAGTACTCTAATAAGAAATAGCGAATGAAAAGAACGTTTACCTTTCTAAGTCAGCAGACCTCCCCCCCGTGCCATCAGTCCTATATGTCATTAGTTACCCCCTGTGCCATCAGCTCCCCTGTGCCTCCAGTTTGCCCCCCAGTGCCACCAGGGGCCTCCAGTTTGCCCCCCAGTGCCACCAGGGGCCTCCAGTTTGCCCCCCAGTGCCACCAGGGGCCTCCAGTTTGCCCCCCAGTGCCACCAGGGGCCTCCAGTTTGCCCCCCAGTGCCACCAGGGCCTCCAGTTTGCCCCCAGTGCCACCAGGGGCCTCCAGTTTGCCCCCCAGTGCCACCAGGGGCCTCCAGTTTGCCCCCCAGTGCCACCAGGGGCCTCCAGTTTGCCCCCCAGTGCCACCAGGGCCTCCAGTTTGCCCCCCAGTGCCACCAGGGGCCTCCAGCTTGCCCCCCAGTGCCACCAGGGGCCTCCAGTTTGCCCCCCCAGTGCCACCAGGGGCCTCCAGTTTGCCCCCCAGTGCCACCAGGGGCCTCCTGCTTGCCTCCCAGTGCCACCAGCTTGCTCCCAAGTGCCTTCATGTGCCCCCCCCCCCATTGCCATAAGATGCCATCAGCTTGCTCCCCAGTGCCATCAGCTTGCCCTCCAGTGCCATCAAGTGCCCCCCAGTTCCACTATCTTGCCTCCCAGGGCTACCAGGTGCCTCCAGTTTGCCCCCCAGGGCCAACAGCTTGCTCCCCAGTGCGCCTCCCAGTGCCTCCAGCTTGCGCCCCCAGTGCCACCAGGTGCTTCCAATTTGCCTCCAAGGGCCTCCAGCCTGCCCCCCAGTATTTCCAGCCTGCCCCCCAGTATTTCCAGCCTGCCTCCAGCCTGACCCCCAGTGGCTTGCCCCCCCCTCAGTGCCACCAGCTTGCCCCCCCCTCAGTGCCACCAGCTTGCCCCCCCCTCAGTGCCACCAGCTTGCCCCCCCCTCAGTGCCACCAGCTTGCCCCCCCTCAGTGCCACCAGCTTGCCCCCCCTCAGTGCCACCAGCTTGCCCCCCCTCAGTGCCACCAGCTTGCCCCCCCTCAGTGCCACCAGCTTGCCCCCCCTCAGTGCCACCAGCTTGCCCCCCCTCAGTGCCACCAGCTTGCCCCCCCTCAGTGCCACCAGCTTGCCCCCCCTCAGTGCCACCAGCTTGCCCCCCCTCAGTGCCACCAGCTTGCCCCCCTCAGTGCCACCAGCTTGCCCCCCCCATTGCCACCAGCTTGCCCCCCCCCTCAGTGCCACCAGCTTGCCCCCCCTCAGTGCCACCAGCTTGCCCCCCCTCAGTGCCACCAGCTTGCCCCCCCCTCAGTGCCACCAGCTTGCCCCCCCTCAGTGCCACCAGCTTGCCCCCCCCTCAGTGCCACCAGCTTGCCCCCCCCTCAGTGCCACCAGCTTGCCCCCCCCTCAGTGCCACCAGCTTGCCCCCCTCAGTGCCACCAGCTTGCGCCCCCCCCCCCCTCAGTGCCACCAGCTTGCCCAACCCCCCACCCCCCCAGTACCACCAGCTTGCCCCCCCCCCTCAGTGCCACCAGGTTCAGTCCTCCCCCACCATCAGTTCTCCCCTGCAGCAGTTAAGATGTAATATTTACATGTCCTGTAGAAGCGCCTCCGTACACGCCCCGGCTCTTCCATGGTCCCACGCTGCTCATTGTTTCTGACGTACACACTGCGTCATGACGTAGTGTGACGTTGGGTCAAAGTGCAGCGCGGGACCATGGAAGAGCCGGGGCGTGTACGAAGGCGCTTCTACAGTTCATGTAAGTATAACCTGTTAACTGCTGCAGCCGGCGGAGACCACAGAGCGGAAGTAATTTTACTCCTGCTCTGTAGTCACGTGACACAAACGAATTTTCTGTGTCGAATTCATCGAGTACATCGATGAATCGTTTCAGCCCTAAATGATTTATAGTGCTGCGTGTTCCTGCAGCAGTATGGCTGCAGTCAGGCAGGAATAAACAGGATTATAAATCATAATAATGCAGTGTTGAGTCCGGGAAATACTTCTGTCACTGAATATGAAAAAATGAAATGCAATTGGCCTTAGACGGCCTGATGATCGGGCAGGACAAGAACAAACGATAAATGCATGGCTTGGCACTGCTTTCTCCTATTATCCAGGCTGATGCAATATGTATGCTATAGCAGTCATTCTTCCCCGATTATACAGGTAGATATCCTCCTAATAGTCAAGCATCTGTTGAAAAACGAGTGTTTGCCTGTTTATCAGCTGACTGGTAACACGATTATAGGGGCCACTGGGAACAAGCGTTTCTATGATCCAGTGTAATAGGTGCTTAAATGGGTTTCCCAAGACTTTTATACTGACGACCTATCCTCTGATCGGCAGAACCCCTGCTGATCAGCTGTCTGAGAACGTATCGGGGCTCGCAGTAGCACCGCAGCCTAGTCTAGGCCATGTGATGTCACGTTCATCGATCATGTGGTCTTGGCGCAGCTCAGCCTCATTGAAGTGAATGGGGCTGAGCGCAATACCAAGCAGAGCCACTGTACAATGTATGGCACTGTCCTTCGTGAGCAGAGAGAAGGATGTGGCACTACTGCTGCAGACGCTGCCTTCTCAAACAGCTGATCGGCCGGGGTCCTGGGTGTTGGACCCCCACCAATCCGATAATAATGGCCTGTCCAGAGGATACGTCATGGGTAAAATTCTAAGAAAACCCCTTTAACACCCATAAAATGTTACCTAAAGCTTACTTTGGAATCCGCCCTGTTGATTCAATATTGATGAATGACTCCTTCACTGTAATGTATGTAATATATATATATAATCAGACTTTTGCACCCACTGTGTACCCCACACCTGAAAACTTCTCTGGGATAGTCCTGGATGAGAATTTTCTGACATTTTTTACCCTCTTTATTCCCCATGATCTTAACGCCTCTTCTCTTTCATCTTTATTTTCTTTACAGAAATGGAATCTATTTTGAACTTGCAAAAACAAGGTAAGTTTGGACGTAGAGGTGAAGGGCTTCCATGTGCTTACCCTGGTTAAACAGAATGCCTTATCTGTGTCTTTTATGTTCCTGTAATTATTAACTTGATCCTAGCTTTCTGCAGAACTAGTTTCAGAAGAATGGCCATTGTTTGGAAGGCCACACAGCGCCCCCTGCTGTTCAGAGTTGCTGATAGCTTCCTCTTATGGTTAAATAGACAGTTTTCCAGGAGGCTACTTTTTATAGCATAAGCAGCCCTAGAAAGTAGCTCCTGTGGGCACCACCTCCATTACTTTTCTATTTCATATCTGCACTGGTTTTGGAAGGGAGCTCCAATGTCTGGTTGGGTAATGTCTAGTGCACACAAGCCTATTTAAAAGGGGTTGTGGAATCATGGAAACGAGCAGTGTATAATGTGATGGAAAAATGAATCCAGCCAACAAAGGAGACAATATGGAGAATAACAATACATTAGTAAGTGCCTTGTATTAACTTCCTCTGAAGTGAGACAAATCCTTTAAGGAAAGCTTACTTACCTGTGTCCCTACGTTGGCTCCCCTCTCCTCCTCCTTCTCCCAGCTTAACATGCTCTCCTGGACTCCCCCCGCTGTAAACACCCAGTCTGACGCTGCCTGCAGACAAATGATTGGTTCTCTTCTATGGGACAGCTCCTTCCTGTTTAAGTGAATGGGGACGCCATAGTTGTAATTACACTGCTCATCACTGCAGTTGCGATGGTGAGCAGATAAATGATGAGGAGAAGGCAGCGCTCTTCAGCCTCTTTCAACAACTGACCGGTGGGGGTGCCAGGAGTCAGTCCTCCGCTGATCTAATATTGATGACTTATCCTGAGAATAGGTCATCAATATAAAAAAAAAAAAGCGGACAACCCCTTTAAGGCCCCATTCACACGACCGTATGAATAGGGCCGTATGTATTCCGCAAAATTGCGGAATACATGCAGCCCCATTCACTTCTATGGAGAGCGCACAGACGTGGCACGGAGACAGCTCCGTGCCGTGGCTCCGCATAAAAAGATAGAACATGTCCTATACTTGTCCGTACGCACGGACAAGTATAGGCATTTTCAATGGGGCCGCACGGCGTGTGTTCCGAGCGCTGCGGAACACACGCCGGGCGGCCCCCGTAATATACGGTCGTCTGAATGAGGCCTTACAGTGAGTAAACAATTGCCTAGCAATTTTTATTGTTGTATGGAAAACAGCTGCTGCTTGCATGCCACTACTTTTTTGCGGTACAGAACACCCCACAGAAGCACTCCATGTTGCTTCCGTGCCTCAGTTCCATAACAACCTTCCGGATTGTGGACTCAGATTTTGGTGCCACAGTTACCCAAAACAGCAATCTAGTGTACTGTGCTGGAAATAGACAGCCCCCTACACCGTGTACTGTTTGTGTCAAGGTTATGTATTTCAAATGAGTAGGAGCGGAGCTTCAGGATGCCAGCAACTACACAGTTTATGGCGCCTTCTACTCCTGCCCCGTTACACTGTGAGCTGGACAATATCTTACAGTCATTAGTTATCATTGCATGGCCATTGTCTGGTGGCATTATGCAGTGTGCCCGTTTATTAACATTGATGACCAAGTCACTGAAAATTCACCTCAACTCCAGTTAACTTCCCTTTATGCCCTGTTAAGTAAAAGGCAATGGAGGCTGAAGTACTACTTTAAAGATCAATGTATCCACCTGCATTTGTTTTATGTACGTCAGACTTATAGGAAATATTCGGGTGGGTGACTGGTCAAAATCAGTAGTTGCTGCATCAGAGGTCCATTGTCAATGTTGATGGGACAACTAGACTGTCCTACTGCACTGCAGAGCGTCCTGCTATCACTGGTGCAATGATGAGCTGTGTGCCTTCACATGGTCATTCTATTAAAGAGGTTCTCGAACTTCAGCAAATGGCATTTATCATGTAGTTAATACAAAGCTTCCATTACATTATACACTGTGTGTATCCAGGGTGGCTGCTGTGCATTCGTACCTGTGCGCACTACCACGGTCCAGTACCGCTTCTTATAGTGTGCATGACCACCACTGCTGGATTGCAGGGTGGTCGTAACCATGGAAATGTGCAGTGTATAATGTGATGGAAAAATGAATCAATCAGCAAATATGGCAATATGGACAATCACAATACATTAGTAAGTGCCTTGTAGTAACTTGATCTGCATGATAAATGCCAATTTCTGGAGTCAGACAACCCCTTTCATTTTTTTTTTTTTTTTTTTTTTTTTTTCCCCTCATTGACGTTAGAACTATAACCGGTCCTCACTTCAGTCTTCACTTTTTAAAACTTTTCGCCTTGTGCTTTCTTGTTTTACAGATCCCAGTAGGATAATCACTTACAATGAAGCCATGGACCGCCCTGATCTCTGAGATTGCTGCCAGAGGACTGCTGGCTTTTTTCCTTTCCGAAATCATTTCATCAGTGCATGAGAGACGTTGTCTGGCTGTCATGCGCCTTTGAAAAAAGAAAAAAATAGAAAATCGTGCAAGAAACGGAGGAGAAAACGAGAACATAACAGAATCAAATCCTCGGATATATAATTATATAAATATACATATACGTATATATATATTTTGTTTAGATAACTATGTATAGAAAATTCTATCTATAAATATATACAAATATATAGTTATTTAAACAAATTTAAAAATAAAAATATTATGGAAACCATGTTGATCCAGTCAGGACCTAATCTTTCCCAGGAAAAGAAAGTTTAATTACTGGTACATTTTTATTTTTTGTATAAATTCCCAATTTATTTTATTTTTTTCTTCTCCTTTTGTCATTGTCACATAAGACTAAAGTGCTTGAGTGAATGAAGTACAGAATCCTCGGAGGCACGACCCTGCCATGTGACATTGAAGAGACGTGCTTGTGTACTTACATTGCCAACCACAAGAGAGCACATTGTATTATTTTTGGGATTGCCCGTCCCAGTCTTATCCCCCCCTTATATTTTGTGTTTCACATGGCTTCTGCATATGACACTCATCCCGGCTGAAACAATGAACACATTTTTAAGAAATGGCAGTTTATATCTTTTTTTTTTTTTTTTTATTGGCTTTTTTTTGTCTGTTTTCTTTTGGGACTTACAAAGGAAAGACACACACAAAGAAAAAAAAACGCAGGCTGTCTTAATTTTTCACTTTTTTTGGAACTGAAGACAGATGCACTTTTTTTCAATTCTGGAAAAATTCGGACAAACAGGTTTCTTAATTTTGACCATTGGAGTATGCGTCCCATTTAGAGACGATTTATGAAAGAACAAAGAACAAAAAGAAAAACTATAAAAAAAAAGAAAAAAATAGTAAAACGCAAAAGAAATTAATCTATTTAGGCATTTAATATATTTAAAAGATATCTATATAGAAAGAGGCAAATCTGTTCCCTGTTTGATGTCATTGTATGTAAGGGGAGCAAGCTGCGAGAGGCTGTTCGGGATCCTGGCTGCATCATCTCCTTGTGTGTCACTAATAGCTGTCCTTTTTTTTTTTTTTTTTTTTTTTTTGGTTCTCTTCTTTTACCCTACTTGTGTTGGATGGAGTATCAACCCGATTGCACATGAACATCATGCTGAAAACCTCCATGACTCTGACAGGGGTCTGATTACATATATATATTTTTTAACTGTATGCTTCTAAAATCTTTATGAATCTTTTTTTTTTTTTTTTTTTAATATAATTTTGAGTGTGCCCTTTTCTGTGTATGAAGGACATTACTGGAAGCAGGACTTTAGCAATAAAGGTATTGACCCTTTCCATTTTAGTGAGTGGCCTGCAATGCATTGGATGCTACTGGGGGATCTGTTGCAGAATATGCACATGTTGGAGGTGCCACTCCTCAGTTGCTCACTGTCGCTTTGTCTTCAAGCAATGTCCTCCATGCTTGTTTGCTTTCTCCCTTATATCGCTCATGCAGGGCACACCCTGTTGGGCTTGGGGCTATAGCTGAGAGTGCCTCTGCCACAAAGCAAATGCTATTCAGACTCAAATGGTGCTATACATATCTACATATATATATATTTAGAAATCATGTTTTTTTTATTTTTTATTATGTTGCGGGCCCCTCCAGTGTTTGAAGGGGTCAATCTCTTAGTTGCCAGACGTCCCCTCCATCTCACCCCAGGTCTAGACATAATTTAACCATTTGTTGCTGTCAAGGTCAACAAGCAGACTGAGCTTATGTATATGATCAAAAACATTTCAGTAGAAAGACTGCTTGGATCATGTCTTGTCAGCAGATTTTTAAAAAAATTTTTTGTAGAGTTTGAATAGTACATATCGACTCATTATCGCTTGGATTTATTTATTTTACTGCAGGAAATATGCACAAAATGCTACATAGTTGATAACCATATGATTTGTTAATGTGGTCTCCATGTGTTTTTTTTTTTTATGGTTATTTCTTCTGTGGATGCATTACCAGAAAACCAAGAGCCAACAGTTTAGGTTCCCTAAAATGTCATTATTTAGATGTGAAGTGAGACTTCATCTTAAGCTGGCCATACACATTGGATGTATGTTGTCCCAACTCGCTGACCATCAACGATGCCCCCTGATGGCAGGTGTCCTGGGGAAGAGAAGGGCCAGGCTTGTTGGGTTTAAAGGGCATCTGTCAGTAGATTTGTACCTATGACACTGGCTGACCTGTCACATATGCACTTTGCAGCTGAAGGCATCTGTGTTAGTCCCAAGTTCATATGTGTCTGCATTGCAGAAAAAATTAACTTTTAACCCTTAACACATAATGCCTGTACAGCATTATGTGCCCGCCTGTGTATGGAGTCGGCTGCTGCGGTGAGACTAGGGAATGGCAATCATGCCGCACCTCATCAGTGACCATGGCTTTAGCGAGGCAAGATAAAGGAATGCGGTTCCCTCTGCCTTCTGATTGGAGCCCCTGCAGTGAATGCTTCTGAAGCCTGCCATGGTAAGCTGCCCGCTGTGCTGTGCATGTGCTCAGCAGGGACACTGTCAGCATCCTATTCACCCTAATAGATCTCTTAGAGTAATTAGAAGGGATCAAAAGATCCCAAGTTCTAACCTCCTAACGCGGCTAATAGTTATTTAATAAAGAGTAAACAACGTTAAAAAAAACCCAAAAACATTAAGTTTAAATCACCCCAATTTTACATATAAAAATATATAAACAATAAAAAACATCAGGTATTGCCACATCCAAAAATGACTATAACTATTTAAAAATAAATTCCTGTGAAAAAAGTGAAATATGCGATTCACCATCCCCCCCCCAAAAAAAAAAAATATTGAATAACTGATCAAAAAGTCATACATACCACAAAAATGGTACCAATAAAAACTACAGTTTGTTACGCAAAACATAAGCCCTTATTCAGCTTTGTACACCGAAATATAAAAAAGTTATGGTTATCAGAAAATGGCAATGCAAAGAAAATTTATTTAAAAAAAAAAAATAAAAACTATACAATTTTGGTATCGCCGTAATCACATTGAGCTACATAATAAGGATGTAATGTAATTTTTAGCGCGCGGTGATGTCAAAATTCTCCTTTGCGGTATTTTTTATTCTTTAATTTTACCCCACAAAGAATTTTTCTTGTTTTTCCATTATAAGACATGGTAAATTAAATGGTGGCATTAAAAAACACATCTTGTCCCACAAAAAATAAGCCCTCATATGGCTATGTGAATGGAAAATTAAAAAAGCTATGGCTATTGGAACGTGGGGAGGAAAAATAAAAAATGAAAATAGTGGTCAAATATATGCAAATGAGCCAAGTGCACATGTAACAGGGCAGCCAGTTTCATAGGTACAAATCTGCTGACAGATGTCCTTTAAATGTGCCTGATCCTTTTGTTCTTACAGAAATTAGGGTGGGTTTACATAACGTTTCTAAAGTATACGTTAATCCGATGCCTCAGACTGATGCCATACAGTGACATCCTTTCACTATAGAGTTCCATTGTTAAAATAAAATAAATAAATTTAGTTTTTTTACCAGAGCGTGCTGGATACAAGAATGTTTTTGTATCTTTTTTTTGTAATGTATAAGTCAAACAGAGGCATAAAACATAATGTCAACCCACCCTTAGCCGCTAGCCAGTGGTGTTTGGCAGGGGCTTTCTCACCTCTCCTCTTCACAATACATGATCCATCCATGCGTGTGTATCGACGGATTGTGGGGAGAGCTATTTGTCAAAAGTGTGTGTGACCAGAAAGTATGTCATGTATAGGACTGGCTTTAGTGGCAAGGTATATGCACTGTAAATGGCTACATTGAGATTTATTTTCAGTAGCGCTACAGCTGCTGTTCAAAGCAATTCATTGCGTTAATTGCAGTCTTCTGGCCCGCAGTTAGTGGCGCTACAGAAAGTCTGTGGCCCTAGCCTTATTGTCTTCGGCAACATACAAACGCTAATTCTGTCATATAAAAGGCATCACCGATTGTGTCCTATTGGCTGTGCGGTCTGTGTATTTGTCTCACACCATAATACAATATGAATACAATGTGAAGACTAGGTTTACACGTTGAATATATTCACTTTTTGTGTGTGTTTTTGGTTACAAAAACAGAAGTGTTCAGATAGTGGGCAGAACCCCTACGGTGCCCATGTCCCCGCCGCTGCTTCCACTTTCTGCTGCTCCTGGGAATATCGCTTGGCCTATCACTCGTCGAGGCAGGTTATCTCTTCATCCGTTGATTGGCTGAGAAGCATTCCCAGCTATTTCCTGCTGTGTTGGGACAGGAGCAAAAAGCGGAGCACAGTGGGGATGCACCGCTCTGTTAAAACAGCGGTGGCAGGGGATCGGGGAGGTGATTTTAAGAGTTTATTTTATTTTTTTTATAACGGTAGGATCCCTCTGCAAGTCTCTCTTATTTTATTGGAATACCCATTTAAAAGGGCATACTAGGGAAAATGCATGTAACCCTTTGTAGCCCTTACTCGCCCTTACTGATTCCCCAGGTGCTTCACTTCCTGGTCCTGGCTTTACACACCATAAAAGGGACCACTCAGCCAATCACTGGCTGTAGTGATGACCCACCTGAGCCAGTGATTGGCTGAGCAGCCTTTCCTGTCGGTTCCAGCATGTCAAGCTGGACAAGGAAGTGAAGAGCAGCAGGGACTGGACCAGCATCAGAATGCCAGAGGCAGGGATTAGTGAGGGGGGGGTATGGTTTATTTTTTACACCTTTGAGCCTTTTTTTTTTGGTGGAAGCTCTATTCTCCTCCTCTTTGCAATCATCCATCATAAATTAACAATTTCTCATGCCTGGACATAACTGTATGTCCAAGGTGCGGGAGGGATGTATGGAGTGGGCTCATGTGGTGATCCTGCTCCATACACTGTGTGACACAGGATAAATCCTCAGATGCTGCAGTCAATGGCATCTGAGCGGTTACAAAGAGCGAGCGGGCTCCTGTGGCAAAATCACAGGGTACCAATCCGTTACTATGGCAGCCTGGGGCCTTGTGAAGACACCTTAGCCTGCCATAGCAAACTGCCTATTAAGCCTTGCCTACAGCAAGTCTCAATAAGAAGCCTGTCAAAACCCCATAGCCAGTAATAGTAGTCTATTGCGGGGATGCTCAACCTGCGGCCCTCCAGCTGTTACTCCCACCATGCCCTGCTGTAGGCTGTCCAGGCATGCTGGGACTTGTAGTTTTGCAACAGCTGGAGGGCCGCAGGTTGGGCATCCCTGGTCTATTGCAATCTGTGGTACAAGTGATCAGAAGCTCTTATATTCAAGTCCCCTGATGGGAGGTAAAAATGACAGTAAAACGTTTAAAAAAAAAAATACAAAAAAGTTTATACACCCTTTCCCCAAATTTACACATGAAAATAAACAGTAAAAAAAAATATGATCACCGCGTCTGAATATGTCCAAACTAATGAAATATAAAAATCTTTCTCGGGCGGTGAACACTGTAAAAGAAAAAAAGACCGATTTGCTTTTTTTTTTCGGTTCTAACATCCCAAAAAATTATATAAAAAAGTGATTTAAATATCCCCAAAAATGGTACCAATGAAAACAACTGCTTGTCCTGCAAAAAGAAGCTCTTACACAGCAATCTAAAAAAATTGCACAGAATTTAAGGGTTTATATATTTTTTTAAAATAGTAAAACTTAATGAAAACTATATAAATTTGGTATGACTGTAATCGTACTGACCTGCAGTTTAAGGTTGTCATGTCATTTTTAGCATACTGTGAACTCTGTAAAAACAAAATCAAAAAAACCTTGGTGTAATTGCATTTTTTTTTCCACTTTCACCCCACAAATTTTTCACGCTTTCCGGTACAATTACAAAATCACAAATTATACCGCAAAAAACAAGCCCTCATACGTTGGTGTGAATAGAAAAATCAAAAGTTCTGGGTGTAGAAGGCGGTGAGGAAAAAGCAGACAGGAAAATTGACCTTGTTCTGAAGGGGTTTAAAAAAATAAATAAAAATAATTTAAAGATATATAATTTTATTTATTTATTTTTTTTAAACTTATGAAACGCAAGGTGTAAACCTAGCCTGGGATTTGTCTACGTGTGCAGCTCTTGATGCTGGCCATTCCCGTGCCCAGCCCCGGTCACCGCTGTTCTGTGAACAGGATAGGGGTACGTTCACATGGAAGCCAAGCCGCGACCATATCTGCAGAGCAATGCGCTGTATCCATGCGGCTTTACTGCAGTTTTGTGCAACTTTGTGTTTTTTTTTTTTTTTTTTAAAGAATTGCCTGTATCCAAAATTAAACTGCCCTATAACCTGTAAATTATTTAATGAGGTTGTGTATGCTGCAGATTTTTTTTAACGTTTGGTTTAGACACCCTTACCCAATCTTGCTGGCCATCTACATCGGATTAATATTACTTGACTCTTGTCGTTGAGGACGATACATTCTGAACCGAGCAGTTTTGTATGTGGGGGGCAGGAGAGATGACTATTGTCTGTGTGTGGCCAGCCTTACATTAAAGGGCTATTCCAGTTGTAACATGTTATCTCCTATCAATAGGATATCCCTGTGATAGCTAACCTCCGGCACTCCAGCTGTGGTGAAACTATGACTCCCAGCATGCTCCATTCATACATCCATTTGTACATCATGGGACTTGTAGTTTTACCATAGCTGGAGTGCCGGAGGTTAGCCATCACAGGGATAGGGGCACGTTAATCAGTGGGGGTCTGACCACTGGGACCCCCGTACTTCCTGCAATGAATAGAGTGGCAGGTCAAATATGCACACTGCCCCTCCATTCATCTCTGTTACTTCCAGAAATAGATAAGCACCTGTAATCTATTTCCTGCAGTCTCATAGGGATGCAGGGAGTGGCAGTGTGCATGCTGGACCAGCTGTACCATTCCTTTATGAGTTGAGAGGACCCCCTCGATCTAATAGTTATAACTTCTTCCAACCAGAATACCCCTTATACTTTTCTGTAGATGGGCGTTCAAGTTAAGATTTGGGTTCATTTTTAATTGACAGTCGCTGAACCTAAAAGACATGTTGATCTGTCTTGTGGAAAATTTGTTTTTTAGAAATCCAGTCACACAGTGCAGTTTTGTTATTTTTTCCATTTGTACTATTCCTGTCCTCGGGACAGTTATTATTTCACAGTTGGAAAGCATGTTAGCAGGTTTCATGTTCTACGAATATCCGCTTGGTGGGAGTCAACCACGATGAGCTGTTCTGCAGCAGTTCTTGCGCTGGTACTACACGGTACTGCCCATTGTGTAGTGGACAGAGCTGCTTACTGCAGCACTGCTCCCATTTGAGTGAATGGGAACAGTGCTGCAGTAACAGACTCCATCCACAATACAATGGATGGAACTACTGCAGAACAGCTGATTGATGAGGGTGTAGGTGTCAGACCACTGCTTGTCAGATATTGGTGGCCTATCCTCAGAATACGTGGTCAATATAAAAGGGCTGGCCAACCTCTAAAACAATCTAACACATTGAAGACTATGGTGGCTATAATAGGGGTTCAGGGTTTAGCCTTCCATATATAACATGGACGAAACACAGTGATGTAAAATATATTTGCGTAATCGGCTGATCTCTACTAGTCTCCAGATTACTTCTGCTCATTGCAAGATTCTCTCAATGTGTTAATTGTATACGTTACTGTATATGTGTATACTTAATTTTTTTTTTTTTTTTATCAGTTGTTTTGGGCACTGCAGAATATACTGGATCATGTATTAAAAACATAGGGGGAAATTTATCAAGGCTGGTATTTCCTACGGGATTCTATGCCCCCATCTGTTTTGACCCTATTATGTCTGCACTTCAGAAAACTGCAAAGAAGTGAAAAAAAGTCACAAATATGGTATTTGTCATGATTTGCAACTTTTTGGTGGCACTTTGGTTGTGTAGTAGGCTTATTCAGTCTCCCCCATACTTTTAGGAAGTGGCACTACAATTATTTCTGTTAAGAACCACATTATCTTGTGCTGAGTAAAGCTGGCCGTACACATGAGATGTCTGTCACCTGAGCGTATACAGTCCATGAAATACGCTCAGTGTGACACGAACATGTGGCATTATAATAATTTATAATGCTGAATGTTCCTGCCCGACCTTGGCTATACTGAATTGTACTGAGTGTATTGTGTAGGTACAGTTCAGTACAGCTGCTGTCGGGCAGAAACACACAACATTGTGAATCATTCGATGAGTTTGTGTCACAGGAGCTGGGTTCAGTCCAGGAAATACTTCTGCCAATGACCGTATACTCTTGAAATTGGCCATACTTGTCAAATAGCAGCTGAAAGCTTGTTCAGCCAACAGCTATTTCACCCCAGTTGAACAATCCAACTGCCCCATCCTTTTTCTCCCTGATACACAGATCAGTGGTAGTTATGGCCAGCAGTGGCCCCTTTCCCTATTGCGTTCAGGAAAAATCGCAACATGTTCTATATTGTGTATTTTTCACGCAGCTCTGGCGCCATAGAAGTGGATGGGGCTTGCGTGGAATACGGAAGGAATCTTGGTGTAATGTATTTTTCAGTGATGGTTGCTAGGAGATGTGCATTATTCCGTCTGTCTTCAAGTATGTGAAAAACGCATACAATCCAGATGGGAAAAAAAACACACAAACTGAACGCAATTGCAGAAAAATCTGATTGAACTTGCATGCAAAACCATCAGTTTTTTCCTGGCACAATCCTTGTGTTGTGTAAAAGAGGCCTTAGGCTAGGGCTACATCGCAGAAATGTTGTACAACATTACAACATTTTTTGTGATGATAATCACTGGTATCACACTGAGACCGTCGTGTTGCAGTGCAACACCATTGACTATCATTACAAAAAATTTTGAGTGAAATAAATGTAGTTGGAGAATCAGTTTGTTAATGTCGTTGTAGTGGTTAAAACGTAATTTTTCTCATGGAGTCCTCCAAATTCTCTGCCAATGCATGGTTATAGTCTGTCACCACTAGAGGGAGCTTATCTCAATGGGCCAACTGTGTCGACGCTCTTTGTCCCGTTTCTGGCATGCAGAGATCCGAAATTTTCTGCAGTCTGCGTTTTGCACAAAAATTTAGCAACTTTTTTTTTAATGGTTTTCTGCAGCTCATGGCACTTTTACAAAAAGAGGATGGGACTTAGCTAGAGTGGACAGGGTCATCTCAGCTTGACACACTACATCAGAAAACTGGAGTAAATTATAAGAGAAATCTACAGCAGCGCCTAACTAGTGTAGAGTTTGGTTAGGCTTCGTTCACAGAAGTAATCTGGTAGCCTAATCTGGCAGAGGATCAGGCTACCGGATCTCACCCCATCTGGTATTGCTGGACCTGTGTACCGCCAGATCCTCATTAATTATAATGGGATCTGGCAGCGATCTATCCGGCACAGGCTATTTGCCTGCCAGATTCCTAACATAACTGTGAACAAAGCCTTACTGCAGCACTAACAGCACAAAAGATGTTGCAAATATATTAAGATTTGTGTACCCTTTTACCATAGACCTTCCCCCCCCCCACCGACTTTTTCCGAAGACCGGCATATGAAACAGCCAGTCTTTAATCTTTTTGTGTCCCATGGATTCTGTTTATTCAGTTCAGTAATGTAAGCTCCTCCTTTTTGACACAATTTTATCATTTGACTCTTTATGACCATTATTAAAATACATTAAGGAATCACTCTGCATAAAATGTTGAACCTCACTAAACATGTTTTTAAAAGGCGGACATTCCCTTTAAAACTTCCATTCTCTTCAATGGGTTAGATATGATCCTGTAATATAAAGTTTCCCATTCGTTGCAGGTGCACTTTTTTGCAAGGGGCGTTCATTTTCACACATGGCATCTCTGGTGTCTGTAGAAAAAAAACACTGCATAAATAAAATTACAGTATATAGCATAATTCTGCTGTGAGTGGAGTCCAGTGCTTTTACCTGGCAGCATGTGATTTGGCTTTAGGCCTAGTTCACACTTCAGTGATTAGATCAGCGATTTACATCAGTGTTTGTGAGCGAAAACAAGGAGTCTACAGACATAAGGTATAATGGAAAGACCTGCTCCTGTTCAGTGTTTCTGACCCGCACCTGGTTTTGGCTCACAATAACTGATCAAATAACTTATGTGTGAACTAGGCCTTAGTGGTCTCATTGAAAAGTAGTCCATATCTGTAAAACTATGTGTTTTGGTTTTTTTTTTTGTACACTTTTCTTAGGTTTATCCAATCAGGGAGACACATTTGGGTAGCCGATTGCTTCTGACGAGTCTTAATTTGCCAAAAAAAAAAAAATCATTCTGTTTTATTTGATGACCAGGAATGCTCACATTTATGTTGTTACTCGGCCTTTTAATGCAGGAAATGTTTTATTGTTTGTGGCGTTTCACGACCCTGATCACGGATAGCTCGACTGCCGCAATGTCACTCCCCCCCCCCCCCCCCCCCATTTTCTTTCAGTTTGTAACATGAGGTATATACATCACTGTCTGTACATCCTGTCCAGTATTATGTTCTAATTCAATGACTTGTTAATAAAACATTTCTCTGCAGTTAAACCAACATCTTTTCCATATTGTTGCAGTATAAAATGACTTTGGGGATACATTTTCCTGTTTTTTGTTTTTTTTAATTGCTGGATTTTATCACAGAGCTTGCTTTTGGTGAATCTTCAACCCGAAGCCCCAGGTTTCCACTGAAATGACGTTTTGAGTTGGAAATTTCCAGTAATGGAAGAGGGTTAAAGAGTCACTGAGCTTTCACAAATGTTTTAGAGACATATCAAAGTTTTGATTGGTTGCAGTGTGTGGGCTGAGACTTTCACAGATTGTACTCAAAGCGCTCTCGCTCCTTGTTCTATCGATTGGTTGGGGGTTTCAGCACTCAGATCACCCCCCCCCTTCCCGTCAAAACCTTTATTATGTATATTAAAAGTTTTGCGAAACTTCAGTGACCCTTTAAATTTACAGTACCTTTCTTCTGTCATTTTGTTTCATGGAGATCCAAGCTCTCCGTTGATGGCATTGTATGTATTAAATGAACCTCTTAAAGGGAATCTTTCAGCAGCGACTGCCCTATCCAACTATTTGCATAGACACATAGCCGTGGTTCACATGATTAAAACGCAGTTTTTCTTTAGTTGATCCGATGCACCGTTATAGAGTTATGATACTTTTTTTCAAATTAGACCTTTGGTGCCATGAGGGCATCACCATTGCTCTTGTTGCACCCAAGCTCCACTCCTTTCTGTGGCCAGCCTTTCTCCAGCTGCTTTTATTGACAGGGTCATGCGGTGGCAAGGGAGGGGCTGGCCACAGAAATAGGTCCATGTAAGGTGATTGTTTAAAGTGGGTCTTTCACCAGAATATGCTGTCTAATTTATAATGAATGGGTCAGCAAAAAAAATTGCCTGTCTTTTAAAACAACGGCTATAAGCCTCTGTATTACGACCACAAATAGTGGCCTGACTGCATGTGTAAAGATTCAAACTTAATCCTTCCACAACCTCTGCCATAATTATATGGCAGAAGTTGGGTCTTTAAAGATGGTGCCCGCTGCAGAGCACAGCAGGTGCCATAGGCAGAAACCTGGGGGTAATGTCTGTTATCGGCAATAACGCCGATCTCAGGCATAAAATCACCCAGATGTCATGGTCAAATATGACCACAGCATCTGAGAGCACAAAACCCAGAAGTGCTGTGCTTCTGGGCATGAAACTACTTCCTTATGTGGCGATTGGGGGACCAATTCGCTGGTTGTGAAAGGACAGAGCCTACTCAAGGTGCCAATGCCTTTTATGGGTATATTCAAATGTAGGCCTGCAGGTGGCAACAATACATTTCAATATACCAAATATCCTACAGTATTTGTCAATGGCTTTAATTCCATGGATAAATAGAACTTGCAATCTAACAACTGCATGATGTTAGGCCCTTGGGGTAGCAATGACTTCACTGAAAGTGAGTATAGAACCGTTGGGAATAATTAGAAGAATAATAAAGAGGTATCTGCCCAGTTGAATAGTTAAAGGGGTAGTCCGGGTTCACAGCTGAACCCGGACATAACCCTAATTTCACCCAGGCAGCCCGCCTGACTAGGGCATTGGAGCATCTCATGCTCCAATGTCCTCCCTTGCCCTGCGCTGGATCGTTTTTTGTTTACATTGTACACACTGCCGGGCGGAGGCTTCCGCCCGGCAGTGTTCGGTGACGTCACCGGCTGTAATGGGCCGGCTTTAGCGCTGACCTAGCCGTTTTACTGGCTAGGGCCGTGCTAAAGCCCGCCCATCAGCGCCAGTGAGGTCACCGGGCTCACTGCTGGGCGGAAGCCTCCGCCCGGCAGAGCCTGGTTCATCAACGGAACCGGGCTAAATGCCTTTGCCCTGCGCTAATTAGCGCAGGGCAAAGGAGGGCATCGGAGCATGAGATGCTCCGATGCCCTAGTCAGAAGGGCTGCCTGGGTTAAATTAGGGGTATGTCCGGGTTCAGCTGTGAACCCGGACAACCCCTTTTATCAGTTTAAAACAACTTTTAATTAAATACTCTAGTGATATATTGCTCTTTATTTTAAAGTCCCCAAAAAATTGATGGTCATAGAACAAATATATACACATGGCACTTAATAGTACCAAAGTACACAGCAGTACTTGTACTAAACGTAAAAATACCGGAACCAACTGTCCTACCACATCTGGGTTTGTTCTGGTCATTGTTCCAGTAGTGGGTCTCGTCTTTCATCCAAGATAATTTCAGCTGTAAGAAAAAGGGTAATCTGGTATGGGTACCTTGAAATTAAATGGTATAATTAGAGAACTGATCTGTCCCTGATAAAGTCCTAAGGGGGTGCTATTCTGGCCCTGATATGGCCTACATATGGAGCACTCGCCATGATAAGAGCGACCCCATCCGGAACCTGTCCCTCAAATAGATTGCCCTATAGACGCCCTAATATAATTTCCTACACCCGTTTCGTTCAAAAACACAAGTTTAAAAAAAAAAATCATAGCACCCACTTTACCTACAATAAAAATAAATAATAAAAAATAAACATCATAGGCATCACCACCCCTAAAAATAAAAAAAAATCTAATTATTTATCTCTTAATGGTGTAACGGGAAAAAATTCAAAATTACCAATTTTCCTTTATTTTTTTTTCATCACTTCATCTACAAAAAAAAATTGAATAAAAAGTGATCAAAAAGTCATACACTGTCCAAAATGTTATCAACAACCTCACACAGCTCTGTAAACATAACTTTAAAATGGTTATGGGGGTCAGAATATAGTGTAGATAGAAAATACAAATTCTTTCCAAAGGTTTTTTCTCAGTATTGAAACACAAGAGCAACTACCGTATATAATTGTGGTATCACTGTAATCGTACTGACGAAAGAATGAATGGCATGGGTCAGTTTTACCGCATAGGGAACACTGTAAAAACAAACCCCATAAAACTGGTGGAATTTTTTTTTTTTTTTTTTAAATCCACACCATTTGGATTTTTTTTTTCCATCTTCCCACTACATTGTATGTAACAGTAAATTAGAACGTATAACTTGTCCCACAAAGAACAAGCTCTTGTATGGCAATGTGAACAGAAAAATAAATTATTGTATATTTACAATGACAGATAAACTGTCTGTACATATACAGTTTCCACTATTGAAAAATGGTGATGTCACAGGTTATTTACTCCCCCTCCCTGCACAATGGCTTCTGTAGAAGGTACTGCAATTCTCCCTTAGAAGCTGATGGGTCAGCTCAAGATTACAGGTCCCTATATGCTATGTGTTTTCTGTTCCAGCTCAGGCTGGAGGGCTGCCGCCATAATCATGTATCAAAAATACAATGAAAAATCTAAAAAAAAAAATACATTTGAGAAAAAAATATACAGGGTCCCTTTACTGCTGTAGCTAATGACTGACCTCAGAGATGATGCGTCCCCCAAATGGCATGGACCCAGTAGTGATATTCAACTTGGGAGATGTCACTGCTGAGGCCAGTCCCTGGCAGCAGCAGTGCATGTGCCCCCTCCATCTGGAAGTTTACTGAATAAGACCAACCACTTGACTCCCGAGTTTAGAATGACCAGGGATTTAAATGCGTAACATTTTATGCTGAATATTTTCCCATATTGCCATGTAGCCCTAGCCTTAAATGCATTCATGAGAAAGTGCCTCCTCTGTCCTACGCCAGTAACAGAGTCCACTGGATTAGGACTCATGCACACGAACGTGTTTTTCTTCAGCTTCCGTTCTGTTTTTTACAGGTCTGTATGCGGAACCATTCATTTCAATGAGGCTTTAAAAAAACGGAAATGACTCAGTGTGCAGTCCGTGTCCATATGTCCTCATGTGTGTTCCACAAAAAAATAGAACATGTCCTATTCTTGACCGTTTTTCAGACAAGGACAGGCATTGTTACAATGGATCCTCAAAAAAATCGGATGCAACATGCACAGATGTCATCCGTTTTCTTTGCGGACTGCAAAATACATATGGTTGTGTGCATGAGCCCTTAAAGGGGTTTCCCAGGGTGCTGATATTGATGACTTATCCTCATTATAGGTCATTAATATCTGCAGTTCCCTTCAGCCTCTCTGGCGCTGGGAGTAGCACTTTATATGGAACAGGAAGCACAGCTCCGTTCAAAGTGTAGTGGCCGTGCGGAGTACTGCAGCTCAGCTCCTGCTGAAGTTCTAATTACAGCATTGGAGGCTGCAAGCAGGGTTGCCAACCGTCCAGAAATTTCTGGACAGTCCGTAAAAATAGGCAACTTTTTTCCTCTGTCCGTGAAAAAAAATAGAGGTGGCTGTGATTTTTTTCAGGCTGGTGATACTTGACTAGATTATTTTGGTGGTGATTATCATCATTTTACAGCTCACAGTAAATGGTGGTAATGAGTTCTGATCAGTATATTCAGCTATAGACCTGTATATACTTATAATATTTATCCTTCATTATGGTTTTCTAATTTGTCCGTAAAAAATGTTGGCCGTCCGTGATTTTGGGATAAGTTGTCCAGAAAAAAGAAAAATTTTGGTTGGCAACCCTGGCTGCAAGGAACAGTTGATCGGTGAGTGTGGGGTGCTGGACTCTCACCGAACAAATATTAATGACCTAGCCTGAGTATGTCATCAATGTCAGGAGTCTAGAAACTCCTTTAAGGGCTTATACACAAACAGCGGGTCTGCTATATATGGGTACCAGCTGTGTGCACTCCGTATCACTGATGCAGACCCATTCACTTGAATGGGTCAGCAATCCAGAAGATACGGTTGCACGGAGCGTAAACCCACGGAAGCATTACGGAGCACTTCTTTGAGATCTCGGTCCATAGCTCCGCAACAAAAAAAAAAAAGTTCTGAATGGGTCCACATCCGCAAATGCACTGGGAATGGGGCGCACACACACACGAACCCCAACATAGGGTATTGTACATATTGACCTCTTAGTGACCCTACAGTTTTAGGTCTAAATGACCAAGCAATTTTTTTCGTTTTTATTTTGTCGCATTCCAAGAGCTCTAACTTTTTTTTATTTTTAGTAGCGATATGAGGGCTTGTGTTTTTTTTTTTTTTTTGGGACACCTTGTAGTTTTTAATGGCACCATTTTGGGGTATACCATATTTTTTACTCTATAAGATGAATCGGACCAGAAGAGAAGGAAAATATTTTTCATCAGACCCTCATTCCTCTTCAGATCAGCACCCAAGCTCCATCAAACAAAAAAAATAAAATAAATGAATTTACCCCTCCTGCTCAAGACAGAGCTGACACTCACCGCTCCCTGGTCTTCTGCCTAGCCCTGCACTGTGCCAATGTGCACTATGTCCAGACTATGTATGCTGTCAGGGCACGTGCAATGTGGCGCTCAGAAGAACTCCAGGGAGTGATTACAGCCAGCACAGCACTAACTACACTCCCCACTCCCCATGCCTCCTTCATACTGATGACTGCTTCCATAATGGAAGCGGTCAATAATATTTTCTCCATAATGGAGCAAAACATACAGTGTATAACTTAATGATTAACTTTTATTGACTTTTTATTTTTGAAAGGGGGGCTTTGCGTAATAACTTAATAAATTAATTTTTACTGTAAAGAAAACATTTCCCGAACTCTGGTTCGGTTCCAAGGTTTTTTACAGTAAAAATGAATTTATGAAGTTATTAGGCAAAGTCTCTTCAGAGCCAATACATTCTATACAGTATTAGAACAATGTTTTATGCAAATCGACTGCGGATGCTTCATCCGAAGTCGATTCGCTCATCCCTAGTGTTGATTTGTAATGGTGCATTTTCAGAAGTGGATGCTGTATGAAAATTTCTTCACCCCATCAATACTCGCCATTACACCGAAAAGAAAATCCAACCGAACAAGCTTGCAAATAGAGGTTTTCTCCAGGCTTTCCTATGTAGACATGCGTCTCCTTACTTATGGACTAAATCCTAATGCACACAACCGTATTTTTTGTGGATTGGACACTGACCCATTCATTTCTACGGGTCTGGCGTTCATATCCACGTGGCCACGCTGCAAATAATAGAACCTGCCCTATTCTTGCCCGTTTTGCAGACAAGAATAGGCTTTTCTACAGTGGGTCCCGTGACAACTGTCGGATTCACACGGGCCACGTCCATATTTTGCAGGTCCACTATTTACAGACCGCCAAACTGATACGGTCGTGTGCAGGAGGTCTAAAAATGTTATCTGATCCTACAGTTTTGTATAAGGCTAAGTTCACATCTGCGTACTGATTATGGTATTATGTTTCCGCTATTTGAAACGCATCAAAGTTCGCAGTGGAAATTTTGCTCCTTGTAACTGTACCCTTCTGTTTTTGTTTTTTTAATTTATTTTTTCTGCCAGTTAAAACCAGATAGCGACACATTTCCTTTTTTTTTTCTAAGCTGTGTTTAGTTTCTGATTGCAGAATTTAAATTTTGAACATGATTATGGGGGCAGCCATCTTGCCTCAGCTGTTCTTAACAAAAGTTAGAGAATTACAACAGCCACATAGACCATAGTCACAATGGACAGGATCAGATCCCATTGAGAGATTTTTTTTAGACATTCTCTGTGACCTGTAGAAAGGTCAGGAGGGAATAGATAAGCTTTGACAATCATCTGTTGTGAATGGTGAAGCCTATGTTGTCTGTATACAGGTGTTACTTGTCATTGTAATTCTGCCTGTAATGATAAGGGGATAACCGCTGTAAAGTGATCTGTACAGACCAGAAAGTGGTGCCTAATATATAGGGTTTTGTTTTTTAATATAGATATTGACATGCAAAAAATAAAAATAACCACCAAAAATTATTAAAAAATATGTTTAACGTGAAAACATGATTTAACAATAGGACGCATTCCCTTTAAAGTAGGCCAAACATGTAACCTACACTTGCTTGACTGACCTCTCTTTCCTGACCCCCCTCCCACTACCGATCATGCATGTGTTCTAAATGGGGAGATAGCTACTGCCTTACATTCTGATGGCACATCTCCCTGAGAACCACAGGTTCGGGCGTGTTGGAATTAAACATCCTGATTGACGGCAGATGCTGGGGGAGATTCCTCCAATACTGTGTACATTTAAGGGCTCTTTCACACCACCGTTAGGGCTTCCGTTCAGGCTTTCCGTTATAACATCGTTATAATGGAAAGAAACGGAATCCCTAGGACGGAAATCAAAACGGACACCTTTAAGAGGCATTCCGTTTTGATCTGTCATAATAGAACCCTATGGGAAAGCATAACGGATGCGTCTGGTTGCCGTTATGCTGGACGGAAAATAAAGTTCTGTCGACAGGACTATGTTTTCCGTCCAGCATAACGGCAACCAGACGGATCCGTTATGCTTTCGCATAGGCTTCTATTACGACGGATCAAAACGGAATGCCTCTTAAAGGTGTCCGTTTTGATTTCCGTCCTATGGATTCAGTTTCTTTCCGTTATAACGGAAAGCCTGAATGGAATCCCTAACGGTGATGTGAAAGAGCCCTAATGTGTATGGCTAAGACAGTGCATCCAGCTTTCTAACAGCATTAAATGGAATGTGTCAGCAATTTTTTTTTTCTGCCAGTTAAAACCAGATACTGACATCAGTTTTTTCTAATGTGTTTTTAGTTTCTGATTGCAGATTTTTCTTTACATTCTATTTCCTTTACATGATTATGGGGGCTGCCATCTTGCCTGAGCTGTTCTTTAGAGATATGCTTTACGGCAGCCACATGGTCCATAGACACAATAGTCAGGAGGGGACCTCATTGACTTCTATTAGAGTTTTCTAGGCGTGCTCTGTGACCTGTGTAGAGGTCAGGAGGGTGTAGATAAGATCACCCATTGTAAAAGGTGGATAGTGGTTTATCTATATATAGGTGATATCTGTCATTCTTATCCTGTCTGTAATGATGAGCAGATAACTGCACTAAACTGATCTGTACAGACCAAGAAGTGGCGCCTATTATTAGCGAACCTGCAGGATTTGGCAAAATCCCACCGAACTTCCCACCTCATCTTGGCTGGATCTGTAAAGGGAAGGGAAGCTTACATACCTGCTTTCCGGCACTGGCTTCTTCTCCTCCAGGCCTGCAATGCACCTCCTTGTCATAAACATCTGGTTTCACATCACTGCAGCCAATCACTGGCCGCTGCGACGACTGGCTCCCCTTATTGCATGACAAATGGTCACATGATGCAAGTGACTGGCTGTGGTGATATCAAACCAGATGTTTTCAGCTAGGGAACGTAGAGGAGCCGCCCAAGGCCTGGAGGAGAAGAAGCAGGGGAAGTAGATAAGTAAACTTCCCTATACAGGTCTGGCCAAGTGAAGGGCTTTGCCACCCCCACCCCCCTAATTCTTGTACAACTCCGTTAAGGTCACTACTGTTATCCATGTTAGTCATAACAAAGAAATACATCTGCTCCTCACTTTTACCCTCCTTCCTTATCGAATTCCATTGTGTATTGTCCTTCACCTTACAAGCACTTCTAAGTGCTCTGATTTCAGGCATGCAAGATATGTGCTGAACTAGTAATGTTATCACTGAGAAGTTAGAAATGACAAGCCATGTTTCCTGATGTGTCCACCATCAAACCAAGGGTGTTTAATAAAAATATATATTAAAAAAATAGGTTTATAATTCAACTGAATTGTATGTTCTTATAAATTGTACAAGTTTCAATTAATATTGTTACATGTTTTTTTTTTTTAAATCAACCAATTACCATAAATTTATCAGGTCACAACCAGCCAAGTGTGCTGTACTATAAATGAGTTCTGACATTTAAAGGGAATATGCCATCAGAATATGACCTATGGTTTGAATCATGTTTTGAATCATTGATTTCTATGGGAGATTTTTCTAAACATGCTATGTGATCCATGCAGAGGCCAAGATCAAGTAGATAAACTGGGATATAAGCTATTTTTAAATTGTGGATTCTGTGTTATTTATACAGAGGAGTTATCTGTCATTGTAATCCTACCTTTGATGATAATGAGATGGCTACTGAAAAGTTACCTGTACAGAGCTGGAAGTCTTGACATTTAGACCTAGTGCTAAGGCCCCATTCACACGACCGTATGAATGGGGCCGTATCTATCCGCAAAAATGCTCCGTGCCGCGGCTCTTTTGAAGCATGTCCTATACTTGTCCGTGCGCACGGACAAGTATAGGCATTTTAAATAGTTAAAGGGTAAGTAGGCACACTCCTACTGTGTAGGTGTGCCTACTTACCCTTTAACTATTTACATTGATTAACATACAGCATATGGGTGTGCTGTTAAGTAGTGCACCTTATTTTTCATCTTACTAACTGGTGTGCTACTACCATTTTTAATATACTTAAGTATAGGCATTTTCAATGGAGCCGCACGGCGTGTGTTCCGAGCGCTGCGGAACACACGCCGGGCAGCCCCCGTATATTTGCGGGTCCGCAGTAATGCGGGCCCGCAAATATACGGTCGTGTGAATGGGGCCTAAGTGTGAAAACTGCACAATTTTAGTATTTTTTATTTATTTATTTATTTATTAATTATATTTTAGACAATGATATGGAAAATTCAAAGAAAAATCTCCAAGAAAAGTTTATCATAAAAACGTGATTTAAACAATTGGTCATTTTCTTATGACACGTTCCCTTTAAGTTGGTGAAGTGCAAAGTGTCTGTCTTTACCGACTGCTTTTTATGTTAAAGGGAGTCTGTCACCTCATTTTCACCTATATAAATAACAGCACTGCCTCACAGAAGATTGCATACACATCCCAGACATACCTGTGTGCACTGTGTGTCTGTATTACATGTCACATCCCAGACATACCTGTGTGCACTGTGTGTCTGTATTACATGTCCAGGAAAAGCACTTTTATTCTGCAGGAAAACAGCTCCCAAGTGCCCGGCTCTGCTGCTGCTGCAAACCAGACCGAAGACGGGACGGCTGCTTTTGCTGCTCATATCTTGGGATTGGTAGCAGATAGAAAAATGGTTCTGACCTTCTTTGAAAGCTGGCATTCCAAGCTTTAAAATGATACCATTATATATATCACTATATCCAGTATATCAGAAGATATAGCTGTTAGAAATCAAGTCAGGAGAGAAAGCTGTTTTTAGTTTCACTTTCAGCCGGGCGCTTGGGAGCTGTTTTCCTGCAGAATAAAAGTGCTTTTTCTGGTCATGTAATACAGACACACAGTGCACACAGGTATGTCTGGGATGTGTCTGCAATCTTCTGTGGGGCACTGCTGTTAGTTATATAGGTGAAAATGAGGTGACAGACTCCCTTTAAGTAGATAAGGTTGGGGTCTGCACTCTCTTTTTCAATTTTATTGTGCTAGTGAAAAGAATCACAATGTTCAGAAAACGAGAAAATCGCTGCGCTTAAGTATTGCAAATACGGTATATTATTTATTATCTTTTACATATCCTTTACATTGACTTCAATGTAAAGGATATGTAAAAGATAAATATATTGTTTTCTGCCTTTTATGTTATTCTTTGACAGCCACCACAAGACAGATGAGCTGGTTTCCAAGGGAAAATGAAACTCTGCATCCAACTGAAAGCCTTCTACTAGCCTCTACAATTGATCTTAATCCTATGCCCAGACAGCCCTCTGGACTGGTCCAGTTTATTGCTTATCACACCTTGTAGATTATACCTAAAACGAAGATGTTCCAGGGTTGGCTAAATTATATCTGGTGTTAAAGGCTGTTTATTATAAACTATGTAACTCAACCCCATCTAACACTGTAATAACCAGAGCATCAACTCCACTGAGAACAAATATAAAACGTAACCTTTAATAGATAATTAATTTAAAAATATATATATATGTATATCCAAGCTATAATATGTGCATAAATCTTTCAAAAAAGTAAACTCCCAAATCATGAAAAAAAAAAGAGAAAAAGTGAAGAAGATTGCCTGTGCACATAAAAAAGGAACAGTCTTACCAGGATACCATCCAGTCATGATGCAGGGCCGCATAGGGGAACTATCCCTAGTAATCCCTAGTTGGTGATCCCTAACCTAAAAAAACTGGTTAGTGGAGCACTGCCCAGACAAGAGCGACCCTGACGGATCGTCCCTACAAGCTAGCTAAAGTCGCCCTAGATACAGGCCTGTGTGGATGGTACCAACCCCGCTTCATTGGTTGCCTAGGCGGCCTTGTAACTTAGTGCAAATGCTGTGTTCTGACGCGTTTCAAGGGGATTATGGCGTCCTCTGTCATCAGAGGACAGTTAGTAGATTCCGCTATACCTGGCTACCTAATTGCATATTAGGCTGTAGATTATGCCTAGCTATCTAGTGAAATGTCTAGACTACAAAGTGACAGTGGTGGCGAACAACCAGCAATGTCAAACCTGATTGTGAAAAGACCCCTCAATTGTGCCAGACATAATGTCCAGGCCTAGATGTGGAGGGGACTAATATGTGCATATGGGGCCCCATCCCTAGCTTCTACTACTACCTCCACCTTCCCCATGAAGTGTGCCTGCTGCTACATATTATATAGTGTGCCATATCCCCCTGCGTAGGATTGCCTTGCTAGCAGAGCCTGCTGCTGACTGGCAATCCTAACGCCCGGAAGAGAAACTTTACTGGACTTAATTCCTCTGCCAACAGTGCACGCACAGTGACCCGACCTGAGTCAGCAGTGTTACCAATCCAGTGCTGTGAATATATGCCACGGGCAGCAGGTACAGTTCATGGGGAGTATGGCATGCTATATAATATGCAGCAGCAGGCACAGTTCATGGGACGAGTGAATGGGGACACCATAGTTGTAGTTACACCTGCTCACCACTGCAATTGCTGCAGCAAGAGGGTAAACAGAGCAGAGAAGGCAGCGCTTCTGTGAGCTCTGCCTACTCTTTAAACAGCTGATCGGTGGGGGTCCCAGGTGCCAGACCCTAGTCAATCTGATATTTATGACCTATCCTGAGGATAGGTCAATAGTAAAAAGCATATAACCCCTTTAAGACCTCTTTGATTCCATTCTTCCAAAACAGACCCACATAAAATTCCTCTCAGGGCTGGGCAGTCTTTCAATGACGACCTGATATTGTCTTATACCATGCCCGATGAAGGAGACCTAAGGAATCTCAAAATGTTGCTATTTATTATCATATTTTCAGTTATCTATTCAAGGGTATTAGCGACCGAGGACTCTCAGTGTTTATCTTCCCTTTTCACTGGGTAACATGGGCAACAGATTTTTCCTTAGTTGCCTGGAAATTTCTGGCAAGGGAAAAGGAAAGTGAGAGAGCGTATTTTTTATTACCATGGTGCACAAGGGTTAATATTTCAAAGACCCTAAATCTTTCCATTGTTTTCACGTTTGACCTGTGTCGTTGACATCCGCTGTTTTTCTCTACTCATTGTCCCAAGTACAGCAGGAGAAAAAGAAAATTGGAATTTTGCTTATAAATCAGTTATTTTATTTTAGAGCAGAATTTTTCGGGTGTCAGCAGACATGTTACTAAAGAATTCAAAGTTTATGTCAGTTTAAAGGGACGTAGAATAGACATAATAGAAGCCGAGGGCAAATGATAATTTAGTTTCAGAGGTCTGTGAAATTCTCATACCTGCCAAAAAATCTGGGCAAAAACATTATAATGTAAATTATCTTCCACAGAAACCCCCAGTGCCAGCCATAGCACTACCAATTACATCCATGGAGCCTAGTCATAGTAAAAGCATACCTTGCAGGTGGAAGATTGATGATATTGGTTGACGCTCAGTGGAACTTCTCTTCCTCCCGAAGTCCTGACTTACAGGAATATTCTCATAGGTAACATTGGTTCCCACTTGTGACCAAGGCTGTATATTCTTTTTAAATGAATAGAATTCAGGGCCAGACTGGCAATCTGCCCAACTTGGGCATCCGGATGGGCCTCCTGGTCCTTCCCTGCCAATTTCAAATTTAGTTCTTACTTGTTCCTGTGTACAGCAGAATCAAGGCCTCTTTCACCCATCAATGAATTGCAGACATGCACATACCCATTGACTTTAATGTGTTTGTTCACACATCAGTGGTCTACCAGGGAGCGGTCAGTGGTGACACTATGGAAGTATTCCCTATTTGGGCCAAAATTATGTATCCCTCCAGTACAATATTGTCTATGGGCCTGTGAAAACCACGGGCACAACATGGGTGCCATCAATGTATCTGGTCCATGGTTTTTAAGGTAAGACCGTTGGTAAGAGATGTTCTGGAAACAAATTTTCAACCTAGCAGTGTCCGTGGAATCCGGATTACACATGGAGGGTGAAAAAAAAGGACACATGGAGCAACCTCTGATCCTTTACAAATATCTTCATGGATGAACCACTGTCCATTTTGTCACAGATCTCATCATCACAGGCACAGAAGAGTGTCCAGCGTTGGTTCCCCCTCCCTCCTGCTCACCAGTGTCCTCCTCATTCAAGGCAGCAGCTAGTTCCTGAGGGAGCCACCCGGCGTGTTCAACAATGATAGTCAAGGTACATTGAGGCCGCAGATACTCTACTTTATGCACTTTCCCAATTTGCTGTTTCTCACCTCCAAAGGGATGTCAGACATGGTCTGAGAGGCAGCTGCCCTGTTCTGTAGGAGGCCTGATAACCCCCTGCTCTATATGGGTTACATAGATTATCATGTCTTCTATGGAAGAGAGGAGCTGCCGCTCACACCATTTACAATGTCCACTTCAGGGTGAGCAGCAGTATAGACAGTCTTCCACAAATCAGGGCAGCTACGATGCAGTGAGGTTGGCTTTCATGAGCCGTGGTCAGTCCAGGAAATGCAGCCGTCACATGAAATGCATTTCACAGACCACACACAGCCGTGTGAAAGCAGCCTAAGGTGAGTGAATGACTGCACATGCATTTACAGGGGTTGTCGAACATTAACATTAATGGCAGACAGGAGGGTCATGAAAAAAAAAAAAACCCTCACCTTTTGAGAACGTTTCGCTGTTCCGCTATTTGAGTAATGTTTGACAACTGCAATGTGATAATACCACATGTGTACATCTGGAATCTGGCCACTATATGGTCACTGTATGGCGGTATTATTGGTTATATTAGTGCTGATATTGTGCAAGCATACACTAAAAAAATTAAAAGATTTAAAAAAAAAAAAGTGACACCGGTCCTTAACTGTGGAAATAGGTGTTTCTATGTTATGCCCATTCGTGTATTGATGGTGTGGTGTATTTCGCAACTATTTTTCTCCAATATGGGGGGCTATATTGTATGTGGGCTGATAGGGCCTGTATGCCAGGGCCTTTAGTCCTAGTCCAGCCCCGATAGAATCCCTAGGGGGAGGACCTTCATCGTTGGCTTCCAGGCATGTAGTGGCTATGCTCGGTATTGCAGTGTTGTCCCATTTAATAATGGAAAGTCCCTAGTGCTCATCAGAGTACCACAGCCCTTTAAACTTCTAGTCGGCGGGGTTGTCAACAGTCCCTCTCCATATGTCCAGTGTATTCACGATCTAAACTCAAACTCACACATAAAGACTAACTGGTGCTTTCAGTGTACCTCTTCACCTGCGGCTGCTGAAATCTTACACTGCTTAGTAAAAGCTGAAGTCTTCTCTGCAGTGAAGGGAAGCCCACATATCAGCAGTTTGTGTGGAATTATAGTAGGACTTTTTTTTTTATTTACTGCAGAGCTAGGAAAGCATTCCCTCTAATGGGGTTCTCTGGGAATACTGTTTTTGTTACCAAGTGCCCGCAGCCTGCCTCTGCTGTTCCGGTCCTCTGTGCTGCCTCTGATTTTCCACGTTCCGGTCCCTGGTTTGTTTTCCTCCAGCGGTGCATGGTCATGGTCACATGCTCCACTGCAACCAATGACAGGTTTCAGCGGCGATGTACTGCTAGCAGCTACTCACCACTGAAGCTTACCATTGGCTGCAGCGGAGTATATGACCATGCAGTGTCAGAAGCAAACAAGCCAAGGACCAGAATCTGGAAACAGCAGAGGCATCGGGGAGCGGGTAAATACAAATCTTAAAGTGGTACATGTAGGAGAGCTCAATAGCCCGTTTTCCTAAGCTGAGGACTACTCAGCTCGATGTGCTAAAACAGTCTGGGAACCACTGAAAACTGAGTGTGCGATGGTAGAAAGACGAAGGGAAGGGACTTCAGGTCACTTATGGAGGGAGACCTTTCAGTGCTCAGGTTATGTCAGTTCACTGTAGGATTGTCAGCTACAGTAATGATATTATTATATGGCCTAATTATTTAGTTCTGACGCGATAATTCATTCCAACAGCACATGTAGGAGAACTCTGGCATTTGGCACCAAGTCACAGCAGCATGTGCTGCAAAAGTCACATCTCACAAACACAAAACCAGTATTCTTACACATGAAACAAAGAACTAAAATTGTCATTGTTTTTGTCTGAAGTACATTTATTTTTCACTTTCGCAGTTGGTACAATTAATAAGTCATTTTCCCAACATGCATTCACAGTACAATAAAAGGTTTCTGTATCTTCTAGATTAGCATTAAAAGAGATTGGTGGCGCCACAGAAAGCCTGTGAACAGTGACCTCTCGCAAGCACAGCAAGGGTAAGTGACAGGAGAGTCTTGGCCCTTTACTGCTGGATGCGTCTGATAGACTGGATCTGGAAGGTCTGGGCGTGAGAGCCCCATTCCCTCCAGTGCTTGTATTCACCTCCATGGTGGTCACATTCCAAAATGTACTGGTAGCCACGATAACCAGGATATTGGTAGCACACCCAGCTGCAAGAGAAAGGCGGGCGTTAGGAGACCAAAGTCAACGGATGCTTTAATTCTTCCCATTGGTTTTAATATCTTGTCTTGAACTATTTCCAAATACTTACGCGCCGCATTGAACCTTCATGGATCCCACTTCATTGTTTCCCCAGCCCATTGCTTGCAGAGAAGGATAGTCATCACATATCTCCCACTGCTTCCCAATGAAGTTCTCTTTCTCAAAAATGACCAGTTTGGATTCCTTATGATTCTGCAAAGGAAACCTCAAATGTAAAGTGCAGCAGTTCTCAAAGCTACAAAAAGTTTTTATGTACTAGTAATCTTAAGGGTACAGCCGCGTGGTCGGTATCGAAGGCAAAAAAAGAAGAAACAAAAAGAAAATTTTAACAAAAAAAGTCATATCTGTCCTGTACAATGTCTCTCTTTTTATGATCCACTCCTGATTTTGGCTTCCATAACTGAATCAGGAGGCCTGATTGTAGCCTAAAGAAGAAATTTACTATGAAATGCTATTCCACCTCCATGGGCTCATGCCCTACTTGACCATATATCTCTTTAGACGTTTTTTACCCATTTTTATTGCACTCACAGCAGAACAGATTGGGCGGAAAGACATCAGACGCTCAATGTGATAGGCATTGCTGCCACTCCAAGCATCCCAGCGTGGGTACTCTCCTCTCTCCAGGACAAACTGCTGACCACAGAAACTTGTGTGCTCGTATCCAATCCAGCTGCATGAATACAAAGATAGCCAGTCACAATCAATATACTACTACTATACTATACAAACTACACAGTAGCATAATCCTTTTATAATCTTTCTTAATACATTTTCATACTTACCCTCCACATTCCACTTTTAGAGACCTAATGTTGTCAAAGCCGCACTCCAAGATATTTGTGCAGGAGGAAGTAAATTCCATCCTCTTTCCTTGGTAATTTTCTTGTTCGTATACTGTGATCTGTAAGAGAAATTTAACTTATATCTTGGGTGTAGCCCAGTTATACTTTATTTTTATCGTAGGCTTTTCTCATCAGTTCTCTGGGATTTTTATATTGATGGCCTATCCTAACCTTGATAGATCATCAATAGTAGATCAACCGGGGTCCGACTCCTGGGACTCTTGCCAAGCTGTTTGAGGAAGTTGTGGCTCTCACCGGACCGCCGATGAATGCCGCACCTTTCTAAGTACAGTGCCTTCCATTGAATGGTGGCTGTACTTGGTGTCACATCTCGGCTTCTTTCACTTGAATGGGACTGAGCTGCGGCTAGACCATATGACCAATTAAAGTGATATCACTGGCCTAAGAAGAGGCCTAAGCACTTAAGGAGCTCTGCAGCTTCTTCAAACAGTTGATCGGTGAGGGTGCCAGGAGTCGGACCCCCGATGATCTCATAATGATTACCTATCTTGAGGATAAGCCATCAATATCAAAATCCCGGAAAAACCCCTTTAAGATAGCGCCTCTTTAGACATAGAGTTACCAGTAGTGATCTAATGTTCTTGTTGGGTGTGTTTTTATAATAATGCACATATGTGATTTGTGAATGCTATAACATGCTGGTTCCTTGTTGTTCTTTTCTACTTTGTCCGATAAGGATGATGAATGGTTATTTTGTTCTGCTAATCTCATGGTTTCTTGTTCTTGGTGCCAAACATAAGAAACAATTTGAGTCGCTGACAAGAAATACAAGGAATAAACACCAGGTCCTCTTTTTAGTCATTTTTGGTAATGCTCTTCTATAACACGATCTCACTGGAACGTATTCAGGATAAAAGACAGATACTGGGGAGTATAATGCAGTCTCAGCATTGTATGTTACTTCTACTTGAGTATGTTATTGTTATCTCGCCTAACAATCCCATGTAAGCAATAACTGGATACCTTCCAGGGTCCCAAAGGAACAGGAAGCGGGTTGGTCTGGGCCATTTTTTCAGAGGTGATGTCTACAAGAAACAAAGCATATAGTTTAAACAATGGCATAGTTCACTGATCATTAAGCTTCCACCATGATATCAGTCATGCAGTAAATTGCAAGGCAACCTCAAATGACCTGGGTCACCTTAAGATATCATAAAAAATGGATGACCTAAGATAACACTTTCCGTATGCCACTGCTTTTGGCATCAGCAAATAGCTGATTTTCCCAGGACAGCCTTGTCTAGCCATCTAATAAGTTATGTAATACTTGGGCAGGTCCACTAGAGCGGCGCTCATTCCTGGCTCATAGGCAGGTTTCCCACAATCTATGAAGTCCATACTCCCTAAAAGAGTATATGGACAGGGGCTGTTTTCATAAGATAACCACTTTTCTCTGAATATGCTTTTTTGGCACAGCCACCAACAGGCCAGATCATTGGAATAAAAAATCTAAAGCTCTGAATGCATCTCTTTAACCCCTTCCTGATATCGGGCATACATGTATGCTGGATTTCAGGTCTTTAAAGATAGTGCCCGCTCAGGATCTGAGCTGGCACCATGGTAGCTGAGCTCCTGCTGTTGTTGCCACAGGATCTAAATGGTCAATTGCCAGGAGCCCAAAAGGCTCCCTGTGGCGAGATTGCAGGAGCCGTTCAGTTGCTGTGGCAGCCTCGGACCTCCTAAAGGCTCCAAGGCTTGCCATAGCAAAGTTTGTATGAAGCCCTGTGTAGTGATTTTCCCATAGACTGCAATGGTAAATTATTGAAATCTATGGGAGAAGCAAATGCATGTTAAAGTCCCCTATGCGGACTAAAAAAAAAAAAAAAAAATATATATATATATATATATATATATATATATATATATATATATGTATATTATGTATATTATGTATATATGTATCAACCTATCAACCCTCGACCTATAGGGGCTACCACAGAGAAAACCTATACATAATCCCTTCCAAAAAATATCTGTGTATGCCCAAATTACCAACGCATCAAGTCAAGTTTAAAACAATGCTTTAAACTTGCCAGTCGGGTAAGTGGGGGACACTTGTATGATCAGAAGCCGGGCAGCATAGGTTTGTGGCACATTCATACATTATAGGATGCATAATTTGGAGGGATAGTTTATCCCCATGATGCTATTGGTATTGTTAGTATACACATCCATATGTATGCATTGAGTAGTACTATTTACAATATTGCCGGCCTCTGGGATCACTGTATATTTACATTTGGAGATTCTAATATATGGAGTTATATCCCCGTGTCCCTCTCTCAGATCTTCTGTTACTTTTATTTGACATTGGCTTTGCACACAATTTTTTATATTTATATTAATAAAGCATTGTTTTAAACTTGACTTGATGCGTTGGTAATTTGGGCATACACAGGTATTTTTTGGAAGGGATTATGTATATATGTATACATATTTGTTATGGAGGTCAGACCAAAGGAAAAAAATGTCTTTTTCAAAATTTTTCCTTTTTTTGTATCAAAACACAAGAAAACCTATTAAAATGTGGTATTGCTATAATCATACTGACCGACAGAATGATGTAATATAAAATGAAACCTACAAAACTATGACGGAATTAAATTTTTTTTCCCCAATTTTACCCATTTAGAATTTTGCCCAGCTTCTCACTACATTGTATATGATATTAAATGATACCATTAGAAAGTGCACAGAAAATCACTGCTTTGGGAAGGAGTTACAAGGTCCTACATTGACCATGTATAGAACTGACCTCTATGGCACATATTTATGAAAAGTGGCATCATTTTAGCCAGTTTCTAAGTAAGAACTATACTACTGTATCAAGGCATACTGTGCCAAATTTAACAAGTTTGCAAGTTCCCTTCTGAAAATACATGTATCCTCGGCTGAGCCATACGTGTATGTGTATGGGGGAGTCAGGGAGATAGCTATCGGACAAAAACTGAGATATTGAAGCTAGATCAGGTCCCTGTTACAGATTTTGCATTGGGGGCCTGGACTTTGAAGTTATGCTACCTCTGTGGATGTAAATCCTGTATCGACCGTTGATTATTCAGTGCTCAAGCAGTAACCATTATAGATAGTCATTACAGTGGATAATCAGCTGCATGCTAACATTGGACTATTGTCTAGGAAAAGGACCCTCAGAACATGGACTCACCTCGCTCAATCTGAGTTGCTGGGATCTCCATCTGGCACTTGCCTATTTCAACTAACTCTGCTCCAGGGTTTATATAGGAAGCTAAAACATGGGTCTTAATGCCAGCTTTTTGCCCAGTGTCAGCATTATACTGTCAGCGCTATTGTCCCCTCTGATCCCTGCCCTCTTGTCTGAGTCTCATTGCCCAGCACAATGTACATTTCTGTCTGCATGACTGAGCCTACTGGCCATGACTTCACTTCTCTACCCTCCTTCTGCCTGGATCATAGAGAGAATTATACAGTAAAACCTGTTTGAGATGACAACACTATATTTAATGGAAAAGTGGTCTTCTAGGGGGATGGTCTTCTCAAAGGAGTTAGTCAGTAGGGGTGCTATGGATATTGATGACTTATCTTCTAGATAGGTCATCAGTATCAGATTGGTGGGGTCTGACAACTGGAACCTCTACTGATCAGCTGTTTTGGGCAGAAGGCTCTGTACGGTGTGTAGTTTCCGGTGCCGGCGTACTGAAGCTCTGTGTCTATTCACTTGAATGGGAGCCCAGCTGCAGTAACTCCACACAGCCACTACACAGTGTATGGCGCTGTCTTGCCTCCAGCTCCATACACTATATAGTCTCCGTCACCATGGCAGCTGATCAGCCGGGTGTCAGACACCCACCAATCTGATATTGATGAGCTATCCAGAGGATAGGCTATCAATGTCTGTAGTCTGGAGGACTCCTTTAAAGGGGTTGTCTCCAGTGGTGTAGCTAAAGGCTCATGGGCCCTGGTGCAAGAGTTCAGCTTGTGCCCCCTTCCCTCAGTGCTTTGTGGCCATGGGCAGGGAAGCTCAAAGCCTTTGTGCTGCCTGAGGCAAAAATTGAAGCGGCAACACCTACCCCCATGACAAATTTCTGACCAAACCCCTTCTCTTTAGCCAGAGGAGAGACTTGACCAGCATGTATTTAGTATAATACCAGTGTTTTCTTAAGCGGCACAAGGGTATTTGATCCCCCTCAGGCTACTGGGCCCGGTACGACTGCTACCTCTGCACCCCCTGTAGCTACGTCCCTGGTTGTCTCACTTCAGCAAATGGCATTTATTATGTAGAGAAAGTTACTACAAGGCACTTACTTATGTATTGTGATTGTCCATATTGCCTCCTTTGCTGGCTGGATTCATTTTTCCATCACATTATACACTGCTGGTTTCTGAGGTTACGACCACCTTGTAATCCATCAGCAGTGGCCGTGCTTGCACACTGTAGAAAAAAAGCACTAAACCATGTGAGCTCCCATGGTCCTGAGCACCAGAGAAGCTGGCATTTTTTACTATAGTGTGCAAGCACGGCCACTGCTGATGGATTGCAGGGTGCTCGTAACTGGAAAACATGAAAACTAGCAATGTATAATGTTTCTCTACATGATTAGTGTCACTTGCTGAAGTGACACAACCCCTTTAAAGAAGAACTCCCGCAAAAATGTTTATTCTCTGACCTGTTGAAAGGTAACATAGTAACATAGTTTATAAGGCCGAAAAAAGACATCTGTCCATCCAGTTCGGCCTGTTATCCTGTAAGTTGATCCAGAGGAAGTCAAAAAACCCCTGTGAGGTAGAAGCCAATATTCCTCACTTTAGGGGAAAAAAAATCCTTCCTGACTCCAATCAGGCAATCAGAATTACTCCCTGGATCAACAACCTATCTCTAGTAACTATAACCTGTAATATTATTACACTCCAGAAATACATCCAGACCCCTGTTGAACTCTTTTACTGAACGTACCATCACCGCCTCCTCAGGCAGAGAGTTCCATAGTCTCACTGCTCTTACCGTAAAGAATCCTCTTCTATGTTTGTGCATGATATAATCTGTAGTGAATGTCATTTTCTTATCAGAGGCTGAAATTGAGAGTTTCCACTCTCTTCTTATTGTAGCTGGGTCATGTGACCAACTCCCTGACCTCCAACTGACCCAGGACAGCAAGCCAGTCACTTCTCTATTCATTCCTATGAGACTGAAAGTGAGGCTCCCATAGGAGTGCATAGAAAATTAGACTTCCTGTCCACACATAAGGTGCTGTGTGAGTTGGTGGGTCTAATTCCTAGTCACATGACACAGATAAGAAACTTCAGGATGATATAACTCAAAAATTCAGCTACTGGTAAGAAAATGACATTCACTACAGATTACATCATGTACATTTCTAGCAGGACATGGAATAAATTTTTTTGTGGAAGTTCTTCTTTAAATAAGGAGCAACCTATTCACAATGTTCTCGTTGAACCTCTTTTAATAGTCAGATTTCTTGGAATCAAATTTTTACAATTTTTACAGTTTACACATTTTAATGACTTCTGTCCCTTAAGGCAATTATAGTGCAACTGTGAATGTAGCGTATTGGTTAATACACAGTTTAATTTTACATCTATATATAGATGTACTCCTCTTTCTGATAATATTTCAATTTATAATTAATCATTTATACAGTATATTTTATTTCATGTGCAAATTGTCATAGGAACATGGCTTCGAATGAAATATACTCTAGATGTAGATGTACAGATGGCAGGGTTTACTGAAAAAACAGCAAAAGGATCCAAAATGCAATATAGCATAAAATCCAGACTTTTATTAAAGGAGTTGTCCCATAAAAAATATTATAGTTTTCAAACCAGCACCTGGATCTGAATACTTCTGTAATTGCATGAAAATAAAAATTTAGCATGGCCACTGAGTTATTGAATGAAATGTATCTGTATAGCAGTGCCTGCTGTTTGTTTTTTTCTTATTTCTTTGTCCTGCTCACTGAGAAGGCCACACATGCTCAGTTTCATCCTTCAACTGCCTCCTGAGCTGTGATAGGCAGAGCTGAGACACGCCCCCTTAGCTACAGCAGAAAAGAAACTCCCCTTGAGCTGTCAGCTTGATATAAATCTAGGAGAGCAATGAATGGGGACATCTCTGGATCTATGTGAGGTACAGGGCTGGTTCTAGCTTTGTTAGAAGGAGATTGTCATGTACTATATGATGTCTGATTTTCATTTTTTACATTATTCATGTTATAACCCCTTTAAGGTTCTTATAAGATCCACAGAGAACAAGAGGCTAACACATTTCAGTGCCAGTACTGCTTGTACGGTGTGTCTAAGGGCCACCTTCTGGTATCTTTAATATATGATATTTTTCCACAACATTTATTTATAATCTGATTTTATTACTTGTTTTCAAAGGTATGCAAAATACAACATTACAATGATGTTATGCTGTTACAAATAAACACATTCCCATACGGGTAGGAATCACAGAAAAAATACAAAATGGTTTGTTAACACATCGTCTATGCATATTTTTCCACAACATTTAACCTATATCCTAGGTTCACAACCTGCAGCACATTATACTAAGGGGTTAAATGTCGGTTTTGAATCTGACCAAGGATAACATCTGCATGGAGTCTGTAGGTTCTACCCAGGGGCGTAGCTAACGGCTCATGGGCAATGGTGCAAGAGTTCAGCTTGGGCCCCACCCTACCCTCTTCCCTCAGCGCTGGTGCACCTAGATTTTCTGCCAGCCAAGTCAAAAATTGAACCCCCCCATGCCAAATTCTCACCCTAACCTTTTCCCTCCTAACATTACGTATATCACTACAGAACATACAGGGTAAGGCTACATTCACACGACAGTTGTTTTTGCAGCCTCCGATCTGCATATTTTGCGGCTCAGATGCGGACCCATTCACATAAATGAACACTATAGGGGGAATTTATCATTAGGAAAATATTTGAAGTCAGTTTTGCTTCAGTCTGTGTTGGAGTACTTTCTGCCACATTTATCAAATGTCACAGGTTGTTTGATAAATGTGGCTTGTCCTTAAACCTAACACTTCTGTCTAGAGAAGCTACTCCACTTTTCCTACTCCACCCTCCTCCTGGAGTGAGATTGCGACTATTTTGCGACTTTTTTTAAAAAGTCGCAATGATAAATCTGGAGTGAAACTCATTAACATGGCTAACCACACCCACTTTTCCACCCATATTACAAACTGGAGTGAGTTGTGTACACATGCAAAAAGTCGCAAAAAAATGTGCAAAAAAGTCGCAAAAGCCCTATCGTGCGACTTTTTGAAGACAGAATTCTGGAGTGAAGGTGTGATAAATCAGGGCCTATGTGCTGTCCGCATCTGTATGTCCATTCCTATTTTTGTCCGTTTTGCGGACAAGGATAGGCATTGTTACAGTGGATCTGCAAAAAAAACGGATGCCATGTGGAACATCATCCTTTTTTTGCGGATCCGCAATTTGCCTAATACAGCGCCCCACACCTCTTACATCCAGTGACGTCTCCTCTGATGTAGATCTTCTCTTTCCTCATCTTCTCCTTCCTTTCAGACCAGACGCCATTTTTCTGCCATTTCTCATCTCTGCAGTTTGACAGAAAAAAATCTTAGTTTAGTACTTTTCCATCATCCTCCCGTCTTCTGGACAAATCATCCTACCACCCCCAGTACTGTGCCACTAGTACCACACAGATAGTTCCCTTCAATAATTATTGGCATACAGTGTTCTAAAATAACTGCGCCCAGCAAATAGTGTCCCTGACAGTAATAGTGTAAAGATAACGTCCCCCAGAAATAACTGCGTTATGCTGATACTGTGCCAGGGTGCCCCCACAGTAATAGTGTAAACATAATGTCCCCAGAAATGCGCTGATACTGTGCCAGGGTGCCCCCCACCGTAATAGTGCTCCCAAAGTCCCAACTAATAATTCTCTGCCAGAGTGCACTTGTTAGTAATAGTGCCCCCAACAGTACTAATGTCCCCACTGTGCCCCAGAAGTAATAATGCTTCCAATGTGCCAGTAAGAAGTGCCCCAATAATGTGCCAGTACGAAGTGCCCCAATAATGTTCCAGAAGTGCCCCCAAAATGTCACCCCAATAATGTGCCAGTAAGAAGTGCCCCCATAGTGCCCCCCACAGTAATAGTGCCCCTGACAGTAATAGTGTAAACATAACTCCCCCCAGAAATGACTGCGCTATGCTGATACTGTGCCAGGGTGCCCCCCACAGTAATAGTGCTCCCAAAGTCCTAACTAATAATTCTCTGCCAGAGTGCACTTGTTAGTAATAGTGCCCCCATCAGTACTAATGTCCCCACTGTGCCAGAAGTAATAATGCTTCCAATATGCCAGTAAGAAGTGCCCCAATAATGTTCCAGAAGTGCCCCCAAAATTTCACCCCAATAATGTGCAAATAAGAAGTGCTCCCCACCCATAAATTATGTGCCAGTAAGAAACGCCCCAATAATGCACCAGAAGTTTCCCCCATTGATTCCCCCCCAAAATCATGTGCCAGTAAAAAGTGTCCCACCCCCATAGATGCCCCCCAAATTATGTGCCAGTAAGAAATGCCCCCAGTGCCCCCATGTGCCAGTAAAAATGCCCCCAGTGCCCCCATGTGCCAGTAAGAAATGCCCCCAGTGCCAGTAAAAATGCTCCCGTGCCAGTAAGAAATGCCCCCAGTGCCAGTAACAAATGCCCCTAGTGCCCCCATGTGCCAGTAAAAGTGCCCCCATGTGCCAGTAAGAAATGCCCCCAGTGCCAGTAAAAATGCCCCCAGTGCCCCCATGTGCCAGTAATAAATGCCCCCATGTGCCAGTAAGAAATGTCCCCAGTGCCAGTAAGAAATGCTCCCAGTGCCCCCATGTGCCAGTAACAAATGGCTCCAGTGCCCCCATGTGCCAGTAAGAAATGCCCCCAGTGCCAGTAAAAATGCCCTCAGTGGCAGTAAAAATGCCCCCAGTGCCCCATGTGCCAGTAATAAATGCCCCCAGTGCCCCCATGTGCCAGTAAGAAATGCCCCCAGTGCCAGTAAAAATGCCCCCAGTGCTCCCGTGCCAGTAAGAAATGCCCCATGTGCCAGTGAGAAATGCCCCCATGTGCCAGTAAGAAATGCCCCCAGTGCCAGTAAAAATGCCCCCAGTGCCAGTAAAAATGCCCCCAGTGCCAGTAAAAATTCCCCCAGTGCTCCCGTGCCAGCAAGAAATGCCCCCATGTGCCAGTGAGAAATGCCCCCATGTGCCAGTAAGAAATGCCCCCAGTGCCAATAAAAATGCCCCCAGTGCCAGTAAAAATGCCCCCAGTGCCCCCATGTGCCAGTAAGAAATGCCCCCAGTGCCCCCATGTGCCAGTAAGAAATGCCCCCAGTGTCAGTAAAAATGCCCCCAGTGCCCCCAATAGAGCTCCGGTCCGTAATTGCAACAATAAAAAAAAATAAACACTTATACTTACCTCCATCACCGATGCGATGCATGGCTTACACAGTTTTGGTGGATCCAGTAGATCCAGTCTCCAACATAGATGTCCTGCTCCCATGGGCCGCTGCGAGCCTTCCTGCTGCCATTTTGTGTACATGCTGGGCCCGAGTCCCTTCTTACTTGACCAGGAGCCAACTTCCTCATCACCCAGAACTACAGCGGAGTGCGTGACAGCCAGGCAGAGAAAAAACAGCTCACCTTCTCCATGGCTGTGACAGGCTCCGATGTGTTTGGGCGCCGTCACAGCCAGGGAGAAGGAGACGCCCATTGAGAAACGCTGGCGTCTCCTTCTCCTTGTATCAGTGGTGGAAATTAACATATGGGGCACAGTGTCCCCACGGAGCGACATTTTTTGGGAAAAAAAAAGCACTTAAATTTGGAGGTGTTCACCGATCTGGTACGCATACTAGTTTATAATTCTCAAACCAATGAAAGGTCCTCTTTAAGAATAAATAGTTTACCATGCACCAGTCTACTTGGGGATATTCTGTGCAAAGACCATAATCATGTAAGGGAAATTTTAAAGGGTTTCTGTCACCAGAAATCACCCTATTAAACCAAGTGTCATTTGCAATGAGCAAATGACACTTGATGACAGTAATGTTAGTCTCCTATTTCTCTGTCCAGCAGTTTAGCCAAAAAATAGGTTTTTATAATATGCAAATGACCTCCCCTAGGTGCAGTAGGCGTGAACCTGCACCTAGGAGAGGCCGTAATAACGCCTCTTACCACGCCTCCGTAGCGCTGATTGACAGGGCTGGGCAGCCAGCTCTTTCGGCTCCCGACCCTGTACGATCCCGAAATCCCGCGCCTGCGCACTGCCGTAGTACATCCGCGCACGAAGGAGCCGGGACCCGGGCGGCCGCCGGCTCTCAGCGCGCGTGCGCGGATGTAGTACCGCAGTGCGCAGGTGCGGGATTTCGGGATCGTACAGGGCCGGGAGCCGAAAGAGCTGGCTGCCCGGCCCTGTCAATCAGCGCTACGGAGGCGTGGTAAGAGGCGTTATTACGGCCTCTCCTAGGTGCAGGTTCACGCCTACTGCACCTAGGGGAGGTCATTTGCATATTATAAAAACCTATTTTTTGTCTAAACTGCTGGACAGAGAAATAGGAGACTAACATTACTGTCATCAAGTGTCATTTGCTCATTGCAAATGACACTTGGTTTAATAGGGTGATTTCTGGTGACAGAAACCCTTTAAGGTTATAAAAATCCAAAATTTCTTCAGCCTCCAGTTTGGACCTATGTCACATATAATGGTGACACAATGGGCCTTAGCTCCTGTTCAGATATAAGCCTTCGATAAGGAATCTACATTTACCAAACAGCTAATAAGATGAAAGGGTTTATCTAGAGATTAGAAAAAATGGTTTGATTGTCCTAAAAATAGCACCACTTGTCTACTGGCGGTGTCTGGTAGTAAAACTCACTCCTGTCATATGTTACTTTAAGCTCATTGATGCTCCACTTTTTTGGAGGCACTCATTCTTGGCACCATGGGCAAGTGCCACAGGGTATGTAGCAAGAACAAGCATTGATTTGTGCAACATTTAACCCTGAACTACCATGTGTAAATGACCGTACCAGTGACATGCCGCCTCACTAACTACTGGCATGTCGAAGGCATTCCTTTACACCGCTCCATCTGATGCTTGTCATCATGCTTGCTGATGTGAAGCTTGCCTGCAGCTGCTCAGCCATGAAGCTCCTGGTCACAGTTTTTGTGCTGATGTTAGTATCAGAGGAGGTTTGGACTTTCTATACAGCCAACGGAAATAGCCAAGCCAGCGCTCGGCTATTTTCGGCGGCCCCATACAAATGAATGGAGGGCGGCCGCGCATGCGCGGTGCGCCCTCCTTCACTTTCGGGGCACTATTCTCGATATAGGTGCGGGTCCCAGCGGTAGGACCGGCACCTATAGGATAATGGGGGCATATCCTAGCAATATGCCCCCATTGTCCAAGATGGCAAAACCCCTATAAGTTGGCCCTGCCTTCTGTCAATTTGGACCCGCCACTTTAAAAGTGGGGCCACTTTTAGGTTTTGTCCAGGGCCGCTTTAAGTTCCCAGTCCACCACTGCCCCCATTTGAGTGTCCCATGTAACCTGCACCCATGGTGATATGCCACATTGTGATGCTATGTTATGTACCATATTATGTGCCTGTGCTACTGAGAGACGAGGTATGATGACCACTACTCAATGCCCTGCGAGTATTGAGACAAGTCAGTATGTATATTAATGACATCAAAGGTAACCTGTGGTAGCATATTGACACTTGGAGGGTCATATTCCTTGGGCAGGTTGCCAAGGGGCCTTACAGAGGACATGCACTGATTACTGGTGAACCGCTAGGGTCACAGTAAGTAATGCACCATGAACAATGTGTATTGTACTGTTTTATGTATACCAATGATGGCAGTGATTAACTTCTGGGAAACAAGGCAGAGGCTGGGCTCTGAGTCAGCAAGGGAGTCATACCACTTATGCCCAAACACAAGCTAGCACATCCTTAGAGAGGATATATAGAAATTCTGGCAGTGCTTTGTGGTCAGATGTGGGAGATGCCAGAGAGCACATTTACTATGCTGAAACACACCTAAATTAGGTGTATTTCAGGTGCAGATAGTGGCGCAACAGCTAGTTGCATCGCTATCTGCGACTTCGCCCCACTCATGGCATTTGAAAAATTGTGGGCATGGCGTGGGCAGGGAAGGGGAAGTGCCTGTAAAAGACTGCCTACTTTGAGACCATGCCATGTGGAGGAGATATGATGGTGCCACTATTGCTTAGTCATCTTCACCGCTGCCACCTTGAGGAGATGTTAGTCAGAGTGTCGGTGCCCAAAGGAGTTGGGTGACACTATGGGGCACATTTACTAAAGTGTTTGAGCCTGTTTGTAGTCTAAAAAATGCTGCTTTAGACAATCTTTTTTTGATCGCATTTAATACTAAAATTGCGCCTTTTTTGGAGTTTTTATGCGCCTCATTTGCCTATTTTGATTTTTTTAGACAAATTCAGAAGTTTTCTACCTTTGTCTACTGTATTTGATCTATTTATTTAGGTACTCCTTTTTTCACCTGAATTTATTGCAAAAACAAATCTCTAAATTCTACTGCACCCCAGGGCTGACATACTTTTTTTCATCTGTTTTTAGTGGGGAAGTATTACATTGTTTGTGGTGCATTAAAAGTCACACTTTCTCAGAGACATGCGACATTTCTCCACACAGTGGAGTGCAAATAAATTAGACCAGTCTAAGTGAATATGAACCTGTCTAACTCAAAAACAACCAGCATAGGTCAGACTAATAAAAATATGTCTAGTCTAAATCATCAACTGCTGTGCGACTCTTATTAAATAAGGAAAGACAAAAGACAAAACAAAAGAAAGACAGACAAATGAAATAGTCTTAATTTTATAGCCAAAAATAGGCGAGCCGGATAGATGTGTCCCAGTGTCTGCATTTTTAGATTTAGAAATATAAATTGGTAGGCACACTTTCATATGTAACGTGCATAATTTTATTCCATATATTATAAAAGTAGAGTGAGGGTAAAATAAAATAAAATAAAAACGATAAAATGTGAGAAATCAATACACAGCAAATTCTCCCCAGCGCTGGGTTAGTCCCATACACATTCAAAAAAGGAATCAATAAAAAGAGCAAAAACCGTTCACATATAATAAAAACAAGTAAATAGTGGCATAAAGGGTCAGAACTTATTGGTCTCCCTTTAGTTAAATTGAACCTAGTCCATATAGTATAAATATGATGATATATGGTTGACTGCGTTTGATCTTCCCTTCAGGCAACAGAATGACAGTTCATTTCCTCTTTGTTGTTAGTAGTCTATTATATTTTTATAATACTCATATTTATACTATATGGACTAGATTCCATTTAACTAAAGGTAGAAGTTCTGACCCTTTATGCCCCTATTTACTTGTTTTTATTATATGTGAACGGTTTTTGCTCTTTTTATTGATTCCTTTTTTGAATGTGTATGGGAGTAACCCAGCGCTGGGGAGAATTTGCTGTGTATTGATTTCTCAGATTTTATACTGGTTATTTTATTTTATTTTACCCTCAGTCTACTTTTATAATATATGGAATAAAATTATGCACGTTACATATGAAAGTGTGTCTACCAAGTTATATTTTTAAAGATATTTTTATTTTACATACAGCTAAGGCCTCATGCACACGAACGTGTGCCGGCTGTGCCCGTGCTGCAGGCCGCAAACTGCGGTCCGCAATGCACGGGCACTGACCGTGAGGCCACCGCATGTGGATCGCGGACCCATTCACTTGAATGGGGTCCGGAATCCGCATCCGAGGGTTCGCACCGCAAAAAAGTAGTGCTTGCGCTACTTTTTTGCGGTGCGGAGGCACGGCCAGAAACACCACGGAAACACACCGTAGTGCTTCCGTGGTGTTCCGATCCGTGCCTCCACTCCGCATCTCCCGGATCGCGGACCCATTGAAGTGAATAGGTCCGCGATCCGTGTGCATCCGCGATCCGTGATGACGTTCGTGTGCATGAGGCCTAAGGGTGATCTGTTTGGAAGTGCACCTTGAATCCTTTTTTATAGGGTGGTGAGCCACTATACTCTTTTATTTTTAGATTTATCAATCTATTTTTGACAGTTTTCTGGTGTAAATACATTGAGAAATATGGTGTCCAGTCCAGAATGTGTGCCATAGGTGCCAAAGGCAACTTTTTTTATTACAATTTATATTTAAAATGTATTAACAAAAAAACAGCTTAAGCTTGTCAGAAATCTGGGGCGTTGCGCATGTTGTCAATGACTGTAAAATGCCAGATGGCATTTTCAAAATATGCTAAGTTGCTACTTTCTGAATGGGAACGGAGATGTAATATGATTTTTTTTATTTTTTAACTTTTGTGTCAAATCAAAAGTATGAAAAATGTCATGGCAGCAAAATGGTAAAAAAAAAACACTCCAATATTTTCTTTCAGACTTGAATTTCAAATTGATATTAAACCTCCTTTAGGCCTCTTTCACATGAACGTTGTGTTTTGCGGTCCGCAAATTGCGGATCCGCAAAAACAACGGATGACATCTTTGTGTTTTCCGTATTTTGCGGAACGGAACAGCTGGCCCCTAATAGAACAATACTATTCTTGTCCGTAACACGGACAAGAATAGGACATGCTCTATTTTTTTTTGCGGCCTACGGAACGGAGAAACGGATTTTTTGCGTCCCCATAGAAATGAATGGGTCCCCATTTTTCATGTGAAAAATGCGGATCGGAGCCCGCAAAAAATACTTTTGTGTGAAAGAGGCCTTATTACGGACAAGAATAGTACTGTTCTATTAGGGGCCAGCTGTTCCGTTCCGCAAAATACGGAAAACACAAAGATGTCATCCGTTGTTTTTGCGGATTTGCGGACCGCAAAACACAACGTTCGTGTGAAAGAGGCCTTAGTAATAAAGTTACATCTGTAGATGCTTAGTTTATACTGAAATTCACATCTTTATTTTCAGCTACTGCATCATGTGACTTAGACTAACCAGTGGTGTAGCTATAGGGGTTATAGGGGTTGCAATTGCGAACAGGCCCCTAAGCCAGGGGGGCCCACAGGGCTCCCTTGCCAGTGGCGCACCCCCAGTTACTGTATTTTTCACTTTATAAAATGCAGTGTATCTAATGGAAGTGCTCATTAGTATGCAGGAGGCGCGAGGAGTAAAGCACTGCAAGCGCAGGACTCGCCCCTTCCTGGTCTTCTCCGGGTCTCCAGGTCTGCGCCGCACTGTCCTGACAGCATACAGCACCAGGATGTAGTGCGCACATTATGACCTGACGTTGTACACAGTCTGGTCACGGTGCAGCGCGAGCCTGATGAAGATCATGGAGCGCGACTGCAGGAGAGAACACCGGGGTCTGACATGGAGGTCTAAAGTGGCTCTAATCTGAGGTCTTAAAGGGGTTTTCCAAGTTATATATATTGATGACCTATCCTCAGGATAGGTCATCAATATCAGATCGGCGGGGGTCCGACACCCGGAACCCCAGCCGATCAGCTGTTTATAGAGGAGGCGCCCGCCGTACCAGCGCTGCCTCCTCTTCACTGTTTACATGCTGGCCGTAACGGGGTAGTGGTGAGTAGGTGTAATTACACCTAAATGCCCCATTCATGTCTATGGGAAGAATCGCTTCCATAGACTTGTATGGGAACGAGCCTTCCCATTGAAATGAACGGGGTGGTTAGGTGTAATTACACCTACTCACCACTACCCCGTTACGGCCAGCATGTAAACAGTGAAGAGGAGGCAGCGCTGGTACGGCGCGCGCCTCCTCTTCAAACAGCTGATCAGCGGGGGTGCCGGGTGTCGGACCCCGCCGATCTGATATTGATGACCTATCCTGAGGATAGGTCATCAATATATATAACTCGGAAAACCCCTTTAAATGAGGGTCTGACATGGAGGTCTAAAGGGGGACTGATCTGAGGTCTTATATGGAGGTCTAAAGGATGTATGATCCGAGGTCTGAAATGGGGGTCTGACATGGAGGTCTAAAGGGGTTCATATCTGAGGTCTGGTATGGGGATCTAAGGGGGCTCTGATCTGAGGTCTGTTATGGGGGTTTGGCATGGAGGTCTAAAGAGGTTCTAACATGGGGGTCTGGCATGGAAGAACATTTTGGAGGAAATACCCAACCTCATTTACACTCTAGCCCTTATTCTGGGATTTGTAGGCAAGACTGCAGCAACATCGGAAGGCATTTTGACACAGCTGCAGCCTTTTTTAATGAATATAGTAGATAGAAAAGGCAGATAAAGATGACAGACCAGCACAGGAAAACCAGAAAGCAGAAAGGAGACTTGTAACAGGGATGAATCAACAGAACTGTTTTGACATACTTGTAGACCAGGGATCAGCAACCTTCGGCACTCCAGCTGTTGTGAAACTACAACTCCCAGCATGCTCCCTCCACTTGTGTGGGAGTTTAGAGAACAGCCAAGCAAGTGTGCATGATGGGAGATGTAGTTTCACAACACCCGGAGTGCCGGAGATTGCTGACCCCTGTTGTAGACATATCTTTAGGTTTACAGAAAAAAAATGATGGTAGTGCTTCTTTAAATATTATATAGTGAGTTGTGTCTTGTGCTGAACAATTAATAGCACCATACAATGAACAGCCAAATATTGTTGTACTCCTGCCCCAAAAAACAGTACATGATACTATGCAAGGTGCCAAACATTCTGCACATAAATAAAGCATATTATGTATAGTACATAAAACATATATGCCACGATAGCACCAGTGCCCAGAATGCTCAGGTAGTACAATTCTCAGATCATCACATCACCGGTGTGGCTGGTCATTGGTGGAGAGGTGCATGAGACCATGGCCATGGCTAGCTGGATGTAAATACCACAAGGACCGGAAGATGGAGACAGCGGAGGACCAGAGCAGTGAGGAGCAAGTATGAATCATCTTTTTCAGGAGGCAGGCTACGGACATTACATAAAATATAATTATTACTAGAAAACCCCTTTAAGACTAGCATGAAAAAAATGCCCCCCATAATGTACTCTAGTAAGTGATGTTATATATATTTTCAGAACCATGGCAGGTATTGTTAAACTTCTCCTGTTTAGTGACCCGACATAAAAGGGGACGATGTTGATGCTGAATTGTTCTGAACCACTGAGTCATAAAGACAATGTATGATGGGAATGGAGGTCACTGCGGCAAGAAAGTGGAACAGATCAAAGAGAAAGAGGCGTCACCACCAAAACCATGAAATGACAGATTTTTGTCGACACCATGAACGACCTCAGTACTGCACTTTTTCCTGAATGGTGCATTTTGCTGACTGGTGCCCTCAACTCTGATGACATATGTCACTGGAAAAACTGACCTGTGCCACGTGTCACATGTATGACTGTATACTTCTTTTCATGTCCAGCAGGATGTCGCTATTTGTAGACATGTCCCAGCCTAGGTCATGGAATCTGTGTCTGCAGTTTTCATAGCAGAATCCAGGCTGTTGTAAAATACATTCTGCTGTCAAATTTGCAAGGCATCATATGTAATAATGAATACTTATAGAGGAAGGCCGCAATGAAAGGTAAACAAAGGAATTGTTAGGGACGTTCACACGACGGCCTTTACAGCGGAATTTTGGTGCTGACAACAGCTCTGAAATTCCAGCGAAAAAAACAACCGACGGCTGCATCCTTTCTGCCTCCCATTAATTTCATCAGGAGGCAGTGCTGAGGAACATCTAATGGGGCTTATAGCCACAGCGAGAAGGGTTATTCGGTAAATAATATTGATAAGCTATCCTCAGGATAGATCATCGATAGGGATGAGCGAATCAACTTCGGATGCTTCATCTGAAGTTGATTCGCATAAAACTTTGTTGTTGTACGGGAGCTCCACACAGTATTAGAATGATTTGTGTCCGATGAGCCGAAGTTATTACTTCGCGAGACTTCGTGTAATAACTCTGTGAATTAATTATTACTGTAAAAAACCTTGATACCGAAGTGGTACCTTTGATCAAGTTTTTTTACAGTAATAATTAATTCACAAAGTTATTACACACAGTCTCGCAAGACTTTGCAAAGTAATAACTTTGGCTTATCGGAACCAATACATTCTAATAATGTACAGTATTCCTCAGCCATGTGACATCACTGTACATCAGTGACATGGTCTAGTTGCAGTTCAGCGCCATTGAAGTGAGTGGGACTGAGCTGCAATGCCAAACACAGCTGCTCTGGTAATCGGATGCCCAATGATGTGATAATTTCCTGCATAACCCCCTTTAAGCCACAGTACCACGATCCTCAGCGCTGACTTCCATTGAAATGAAAGAACGTGGCTGCTGCTGGTGGATTTTCTGAGAAATTTCAACATAGTTTCTATATGTACAGAATAAGAGCAGATACTGAGAATCACACCCACTATACAGGACAAGAGAAGTGGTACTGTGCAGTGTCCATATATACAGAATAAGAGCAGATACTGAGAATTACACCCAGTATACAGGACAAGAGAAGTGGTACTGTGCAGTGTCCATATATACAGAATAAGAGCAGATACTGAGAATTACACCCAGTATACAGGACAAGAGAAGTGGTACTGTGCAGTGTCCATATATACAGAATAAGAGCAGATACAGAGAATTACATCCAGTATACAGGACAAGAGAAGTGGCACTGTGCACTGTCCACATATACAGAATAAGAGCAGATACTGAGAATTACACCCAGTATACAGGACAGGAGAAGTGGTACTGTGCAGTGTCCATAAATACATAATAAAAGCAGATACTGAGAATTACACCCAGTATAGAAGACAGGAGAAGTAGTACTGTGCACTGTCCACATATACAGAATAAGAGCAGATACTGAGAATTACACCCAGTATACAGGACAGGAGAAGTGGTACTGTGCAGTGTCCATAAATACATAATAAAAGCAGATACTGAGAATTACACCCAGTATAGAAGACAGGAGAAGTAGTACTGTGCAGTGTCCATATATACAGAATAAGAGCAGATACTGAGAATTACACCCACTATACAGGACAAGAGAAGTGGTACTGTGCAGTGTCCATATATACAGAATAAGAGCAGATACTGAGATTTACACCCAGTATACAGGACAAGAGAAGTGGCACTGTGCACTGTCCATATATACAGAATAAGAGCAGATACTGAGAATTACACCCAGTATAGAAGACAGGAGAAGTAGTACTGTGCAGTGTCCATATATACAGAATAAGAGCAGATACTGAGAATTACACCCAGTTTACAGGACAGGAGAAGTGGCACTGTGCACTGTCCATATATACAGAATAAGAGCAGATACTGAGAATTACACCCAGTTTACAGGACAGGAGAAGTAGTACTGTGCACTGTCCATATATACAGAATAAGAGCAGATACTGAGAACTACACCCAGTATACAGGACAGGAGAAGTGGTACTGTGCAGTGTCCATAAATACATAATAAAAGCAGATACTGAGAATTACACCCAGTATAGAAGACAGGAGAAGTAGTACTGTGCAGTGTCCATATATACAGAATAAGAGCAGATACTGAGAATTACACCCAGTATACAGGACATGAGAAGTGGTACTGTGCAGTGTCCATATATACAGAATAAGAGCAGATACTGAGAATTACACCCAGTATACAGAACAGGAGAAGTGGTACTGTGCAGTGTCCAAATATACAGAATACGAGCAGATACTGAGAATTACACCCAGTTTACAGGACAGGAGAAGTGGCACTGTGCAGTGTCCAGATATACAAAGTAAGAGCAGATACTGAGGATTACACCCAGTATACAGGACAAGAGAAGTGGTACTGTGCAGTGTCCAAATATACAGAATACGAGCAGATACTGAGAATTACACCCAGTTTACAGGACAGGAGAAGTAGTACTGTGCAGTGTCCATAAATACATAATAAAAGCAGATACTGAGAATTACACCCAGTATACAGGGCAGGAGAAGTAGTACTGTGCAGTGTCCATAAATACATAATAAAAGCAGATACTGAGAATTACACCCAGTATACAGGGCAGGAGAAGTAGTACTGTGCAGTGTCCATAAATACATAATAAAAGCAGATACTGAGAATTACACCCAGTATAGAAGACAGGAGAAGTGGTACTGTGCAGTGTCCATATATACAGAATAAGAGCAGATACTGAGAATTACAACCAGTATACAGGACAGGAGAAGTGGTACTGTGCAGTGTCCATATATACAAAATAAGAGCAGATACTGAGAATTACACCCAGTGTACAGGACAGGAGAAGTGGTACTGTGCAGTGTCCATATATACAGAATAAGAGCAGATACTGAGAATTATACCCAGTGTACAGGACAGGAGAAGTGGTACTGTGCAGTGTCCATATATACAGAATAAGAGCAGATACTGAGAATTACCCCCAGTGTACAGGACAGGAGAAGTGGTACTGTGCAGTGTCCATATATACAGGATAAGCGCGGATACTGAGAATTACAACCAGTATACAGGACAGGAGAAGTGGTACTGTGCAGTGTCCATATATACAGAATAAGAGCACATACTGAGAATTACACCCAGTATACAGGACAGGAGAAGTGGTACTGGACAGTGTCCATATATACAGAATAAGCGCGGATACTGAGAATTACACCCAGTATACAGGACAGGAGAAGTGGTACTGTGCAGTGTCCATATACACAGAATAAGAGCAGATACTGAGAATTACACCCAGTGTACAGGACAGGAGAAGTGGTACTGTGCAGTGTCCATATATACAGAATAAGAGCAGATACTGAGGATTACACTCGGTATACTGGGCAGGAGAAGTGGTACTGTGCAGTGTCCATATACACAGAATAAGAGCAGATACTGAGAATTACACCCAGTGTACAGGACAGGAGAAGTGGTACTGTGCAGTGTCCATATATACAGAATAAGAGCAGATACTGAGGATTACACCCGGTATACAGGACAGGAGAAGTGGTACTGTGCAGTGTCCATATATACAGAATAAGAGCAGATACTGAGGATTACACCCAGTATACAGGACAGGAGAAGTGGTACTGTGCAGTGTCCATATATACAGAATAAGAGCAGATACTGAGGATTACACCCAGTGTACAGGACAGGAGAAGTGGTACTGTGCAGTGTCCATATATACAGAATAAGAGCAGATACTGAGAATTACACTCAGTATACAGGACAAGAGAAGTGGTACTGTGCAGTGTCCATATATACAGAATAAGAGCAAATACTGAGGATTACATCCAGTATACAGGACAAGAGAAGTGTTACTGTGCAGTGTCCATATATACAGAATTACAACAGATACTGAGAAGAATACAGGCCAGGAGAAGTAGTAAAAATGCAGATCCAATGCGGAACAAAAATTCCTTCGTGTGCATAAGCCCTTAGTCCTGGAAACAGTTATGAATGTTAGGTAAAACCTACAGCCAGCAAAGGGCTGAGGTAATTTTTATGCCAGGTGCAAGAACTGCCACAGTAGCGCCTAATTCATGATGAGGCGCTCACCCATCATAAATAAGACTAATCAAACGGCAGTGCAAGGGGGAAACTAAGGCTAGGACTACACGGCGACACTGGTCACGCGACACCTGTCGCGGGCCGGAACGCTGAGCAGTGGTGAGCCCATAGAAATGAATGGGATCGCCGTAGCAGTCGCAAGAAATCCAACACGGCTGGACTTCTTGCGACTGCCACAGCGATCCCATCATTTCTATGGGTTCACCACTGCTCAGCGATCCTGCCAGCGACAGGTGTCGCGTGATCAGTGTCGCTGTGTAGCCCTAGCCTAAGACAGGTGTAAAAAGCTGGTTTTAGTAAATGTGCTCCCATATGTGACTTGCAGTTTTTGGTGCAGATTTGCAGCAGATCTCACCCTTGCATTGAAAAGAGTGAAGTCCGCCCCAAAATTGCAAAAAAGTGCATAATCTGCAAGGTGTGCAGGTAGTCTAAGGGCCCTTTCACACGACTGTGGAGCACGGTCCGGTACGGTCCGTGAAAACCTGGACCGTGCTCCTTCTGAGGGCAGGAGCCACGGCGTCATTGGTTGCTAAGACGCCGTGCACTTCCTGAGGCCGCTGCTGTACAGTGATACACTGTACACGCTCGTATACAGTGCCTACAATTTTGCAAGCAAGTTCAGTTGTTCAGTTTTTTCCGCGCAGGTGCAATGTGTTTACAACATCTCATAGCAACCATCAGTTTTTCACTGAAGCCCCATTCACTTCTATGGGACCAGGGCTACATGAAAAACGCAGAATATAGAACACGCTGCGATTCTCACACAACGCAGAACTGATACGTGAAAAGAAAACGCTTATGTATACAGACCTATTGAAATGAATGGGTCAGGATTCAGTGCGGGTGCTATGCGCTCACGTCACACATTGTACCTGCGCAGAAAACCCGTTTGTGTGAAATGGGCCTCAAACAGCATTTTTAGACTAAAAACAGACGGAAAGACTTTAGTAAAGTGTTGAGTGGTTCATTATCATTGTACAGTGTCATTTATTCATTCCTGTTGTGCCTGTTTAATAGATTTTTAAATGTCTGGCAGATTTTTGTGATCATTTATGTTGTTTCGAAACAAAGGATAATATTATGTTTTGACATGTAAAACTCAAGTTCTTTAGTTTAGATGCTTGCGGAAAGAGAAAGACAAAGAAAATCAGCTATTGCCACCAGGTGGTGAGAATGATAAGCTCTCAATGGAAATTACAGTGCCAAGTAATTTATACAATATATTGGGTATCAAGCCTATATACAAATTTGGTTTGGCTTCATTTTGTGGCTACGATCAAGACTAGCACCTGCCTTTTAACAAGGAGCTGGAGTAGATTGCTGGTACAATGTGCACCAGTTTTCTGACCAGCATATCATGTGCGGAAATCGCACTCCATTCGTTAGCACAATTTCCTGTTATAGACACTGCTCATTTAACAGGATCTTAGGCATTATAATTATGTATAGTGCTGTGTGTCTCTGCGTGACCTTACTTTTACAGAATTGGGCCTCATCCACATAACCGTATCAGTTTTTGCAGTTCGCGAATCGCAGGTCCGCAAAACACGGATACCACCGGTGTGCATTCAGCATTTTGTGGATCTGCACATCCTCCCCTTTGTTAGAAATGCCTATTCTTATCCGTGAAACGGACAAGAATTGGACATGTTTTACTTTTTTTGCGGCGCCACAGAACAGACATACGCAACCCCGTATATGCAGATTGGATGCGGACCGAAACTACGGTCGTGTGTGTGCACGAGGCCTGATACTGACATAATGCTGTCAGTATAATTCAGTAGATACAGGTCATGCTGAGACACACAGCATTATAAATCATTATAACTCTGCCTCTGCAAAACAAGCAGTGTCCATAACGGGAAATCACGCTCACACATGGAGTATTATTTCCGCACAGGACATGTTCATCTGAAAGAGGCCTTAATGAGTAGGGCTGCAGATGAACTGCCCACAGACCGTCTACTCCAGCCCATGCCCTGCCCACTTTTTGTAAATGTGGTAAGCGCATCGGTATTTGTCTATATTTGCCAGGTTGGGCCCGGATCTCCGCCAATCCCATTACAGTTAATGGGGCTAGAGGGCATTCAGGTAACATAGTAACATAGTTTATAAGGCCGAAAAAAGACATGTGTCCATCCAGTTCAGGCTGTTATCCTGCAAGTTGATCCAGAGGAAAGCAAAAAAAAACCCTGTGAGGTAGAAGCCAATTTTCCTCACTTTAGGGGAAAAAATTCCTTCCCGACTCCAATCAGGTAGTCAGAATAATTCCCTGGATCAACGACCCCTCTCTGGTACCTATAACCTGTAATATTATTACCCTCAAGAAATGTATCCAGGCCCCTCTTTAACTGTTTTAGTGAACTTACCATCACCACCTCCTCAGGCAGAGAGTTCCATAGTCTCACTGCTCTTACCGTAAAGAATCCTCTTCTATGTTTATGTACAAACCTTCTTTCCTCCAGATGCAGAGGATGTCCCCTCGTCACAGTCACAGTCCTGGGGATAAATAGATCATGGGAGAGATCTCTACTGACCCCTGATATATTTATACATAGTTCTGATAGAATTAAGAATAGTATATTTGGAATTACAACGCAGAGAGTAATACATAGATGTGAATATCTCTATACCCCATATCCTGCTGACAGAATCCATTTAAACCTCATTTGCCACTTCTCTGCCCAAGCCTCCAGTCTATCCAGATCATTGTGTAGCAGTGTACTGTCCTCTGTGTTGATTACTTTACAGTAAGTTAGTTTAGTGTCATCTTCAAAAAACAATATTTTACTGTGCAAACCTTCTACAACAGCATTGCACAACGTTTTCTGGTTGGGGGCCACATTGCCTGACTGAACCATTGACGAGGGCCAAAGATAAAATTTAAAGGGGTATTAACAACTGAAATACTGTATTTATGGCACATTGAACACAGAGTATATACCATTAATGTCTAGTTACACTTCCAGGACTCCCATCTAATGGGGGAATACATGAAAGATACATGTGAGCAGCCACAAGACATAGACATACATCTCTGTAAACCAGATGGGTGGGGGCCGCACAGAATGGTATCAAGGGCCGCAAGTGGCCCCCGGGCCGCAGGTTATCCACCCCTGTTCTACAAGATAATTAATAAATATATTGAAGAGAATGGGGCACAATACTGACCCCTGTGGTACCCCACTAGTGACTGTGACCCAATCTGAGTGTGTACCGTTAATAACCGCCCTCTGTTTTCTGAGCCAGTAACTTACTCACATACAGACATTTTCCCCCAGTCCAAGCATTCTCATTTTATATACTAACCTTTCATGTGGTACAGTGTGAAATGCTTTGGAGAAGTCCAGATATACAACATCCATTGAGTCGCCGCGGTCAAGTCTAGAACTTACCTCCTCATAGAAACTGATCAAATTAGTTTGACATGACCGATCCCTCATGAAGCCATGCTGATGACGTTATTTGCTTCTTTTCATTGAGGTACTCCAAGATAGTATCTCTTAGAAAACCTTCAAACAGTTTACTCATGACAGATGTTAAACTTACCGGCCTATAGTTTCCGGGCTTTGTTTTTGGACCCTTTTTAAATATTGGCACTATATTTGCTATGCGCCAATCCTGTGGAACACTCCCTGTCATTATAGAGTCTTTAAATAGCAGAAATAAGGGTCTGGCTATGACATTACTTAATTCTCTTAGGATACAGGGTGTATGCCATCTGGTCCTGGCGATTTGTCTACTTTAATCTTTTTAAGACACCGCTGTACTTCTTCCTGGGTCAGACAGGGCACTTTTAATGGGGAATTTACTTTTACATTATGCATTTCATCTGACAGTTTATTTTCCTAAGTGAGTACAGTGGAGAAAAAATATTTAATAGCTTTGCTTTCTCCTCATCGCTCTCTGCAACTCCCCCCTCATTACTCTGTTAGGGGCCGACACCTTCAGGTTTATACTTTTTACCATTTATGTAATTGAAGAACATTTTAGGGTTAGTTTTACTCTCTTTGCCAATTAATCTCTCAGTCTTTAGTTTGGCTGCTTTTATTTGTCTTTTACATATTCAATTTTTTTTCCTTACGGTTTTGCAGTGCTTCCTTGCAACCCTCCTGTTTTAGTGACTTAAATGCTTTCTTTTTGTCATTTATTGCTTTCTTTACAGTTCTATTTATTCACATTGTTTTTTTCTTGTTCTTTAACTTTTTATTCCCATCAGAAATACACCTTTCACAATTAGATTTTAAGGTGCTTTTAAAAATATTTAATTTTGTGGCTGTATTTTTATTTTTGAAGACTTTGTCCCAGTTAGTTAGGCCTATGGCCTCTCTTAGTTGTCTAAATTTTACTTTTTTGAAGTTTGGTATTTTTGTTCCTCCCTTGGAAGGTTATTATATTATGGTCACTATTTCCCTCAACCTGCACATCTGTTGTTCTGTCAGGTCTATTGGTTAATACTAAGTCCAGTATGGCCGTCCCTCTAGTCGGGTCCTGAACCAGTTGGGAAAGGTAATTGTCTTTGATTATTGCCGAGAACCTGTTTCCTTTATGAGATGTACAGGTTTCAGTTTCCCAGTCTATATCTGGGTAGTTGAAGACCCCCATAATAACGACCTCATTATGATTTGCCACCTCGTCTATTTCATTTAGAAGTAGATTTTCTGTGGACTGTGGTATATTGAGTGATTTATAATAAACTCCTATTTGTATTTTATTATTGTTTTTGCCTCTATGTATTTCTACCCACAGTGACGCCACATGTTCATGTCCCTCATTTACATCTTCCTGGAGTGTGTGCTTTAGACATGGGATTATGGTGTAAGGTTGCATAATGTACCGTAACCAGACTCCTCTAGTCTTCATTTCAGGAATAGTACCAACTCGACATTTTATTGATTTGGTTGTGGAGCCAGGGCTGTATTTAGGGTTCATGCTGCCCTAGGCACTCTCTGTGATAACACGTCCCCACCGTCCCCCCCCCCAACGTGACCAATTCCCCCATGCCCCCAAATAGTAGCATAGTAGCCTCTCCTCAGCCCCCCCCCACACCATAGTAGCCTCCTCGCCCCACAGTAGCATAGTAGCCTCTCCTTAGAACCCCCCACCCCATAGTAGCCTCGTTACCCCCACCCCCCATAGTAGCCTCTTCTCACCCCCCCACCTCATAGTAGCCTCTCCTCGTTACCCCACCCCCCATAGTAGCCTCCTCCCCCCACAGTAGCATAGTAGTCTCTCCTCAGTAGCCCCCAACGACATAGTAGCCTTGTTACCCCACCCCCCATAGTAGCCTCCTCCTGGACTTATTACAGTGACCTATCCTCCCCCCCAACCCCCTGGATACTAAAAATGGTCCTCTGCCAAGCCAATTAACCCCCACCCAACTACCCCACCATCCCCATACACCCAACTACCCTCAGTCTGTACCCCCCCTCCCGCCCACCTGCCGCTGGTGCACCTAGATTTTCTGATGCCCAAGGCAAAACTTGAAATTGAAACGCCCCCCCCCAATGCCAAATTCTCAACCTAATCCCTTCCCGCCAGTCCTACTGTTAAAGGGGTTGTCCTCTTTTTACTACTGATGACCTATCCTCACGATAGGTCATCACTATCAGATCGGCTGGGGTCCTCCGGCACCCTGATGATCAGCTGTTTGAAGAGAGAGCAGAGCTCATATGAGAGCTGCTTTCTCTGCTCTGTTCACCTGCTCGCCATAGAATTTGCAGTGAAGAGCAGTAAACAGAGCAGAGAAAGCAGCGCTCGTACAAAAAAAAAAAAAAAGACAACCCCTTCAAAGACAGACTTGGAAAACATTTCATACAGCACTACAGAGAATACAGGGTCATACAGCGCCACATATGTACCTCTTACATCCAGTGACTTCTCTTCTCTGATGTAGACGTTCTCTTTCCTCTTCTTCTGTCAGACCAGACCGCCATGGTGACTTCTTTCAGCTGTGCCTCGTCTCTGAAGAGTGCAACAAACAGACATCTTACTTTCCTACTTTTCCATCATCCTCTCACCTTCTCCACATCTCACCCTGCCCACCCCCCATACTATACTACAGAAACAGCCCCCCTGAAAATACTGGCATCACACAGAAAAACAGTACCCCCCTTACCTTTCAGATCAGATTCCCATATCAAACCCCAGATGAGACCCCCCATCTACAGACCCCCATTAGACCTCCAAACTCCCATATCTGACCCCCATTAGACCTCCAAACTCCCATATCTGACCCTCATTAGACCTCCAAAGCCCCAATCAGACCCTCATTAGGCCTCCAGACCCCCAATCAGACCTCCAGACCCTCAATCAGACCTCCTTCAGACCCCTAATTAGATCCCCAATCATTCCCCCCCCTTCTGGCCCCATATCATACTCTTGTGGCCCCCATATAGAACTCTCCTTCTGGGGCCCATGTCAGACCCCCCCCTTCTGGCCCCATGTCAGAACCCCTTTTCTGGCCCCCATTTTAGACCTCCCTTTCTGGTCCCCATTTCTGTCCCACCATTTCAGACCCCCCCATTCTGTCCCACCATTTCAGACCCCCCCCATTCTGTTCCACCATTTCAGATCCCCCCATTCTGTCCCACCATTTCAGACCCCCCCCCCCATTTTGTCCCAACATTTCAGATCCCCCCATTCTGTCCCACCATTTCAGACCCCCCCATTCTGTCCCACCATTTCAGATCCCCCCATTCTGTCCCACCATTTCAGACCCCCCCATTCTGTCCCATTTCAGAACCCCCCCATTCTGTCCCACCATTTCAGACCCCCCCATTCTGTTCCACCATTTCAGACCCCCCCCATTCTGTCCCACCATTTCAGACCCCCCCATCCTGTCCCACCATTTCAGACCCCCCCCATTCTGTCCCACCATTTCAGACCCCCCCATTCTGCCCCACCATTTCAGACCCCCCCATTCTGTCCCACCATTTCAGAACCCCCCCATTCTGTCCCACCATTTCAGAACCCCCCCATTCTGTCCCACCATTTCAGAACCCCCCCATTCTGTCCCACCATTTCAGAACCCCCCCATTCTGTCCCACCATTTCAGAACCCCCCCATTCTGTCCCACCATTTCAGAACCCCCCCATTCTGTCCCACCATTTCAGACCCCCCCATTCTGTCCACCATTTCAGACCCCCCCATTCTGTCCACCATTTCAGATCCCCCCCCATTCTGTCCCACCATTTCAGATCCCCCCCCCATTCTGTCCCACCATTTCAGATCCCCCCCCCATTCTGTCCACCATTTCAGATCCCCCCCCCATTCTGTCCCACCATTTCAGATCCCCCCCCCATTCTGTCCCACCATTTCAGATTCCCCTATTCTGTTGCCACTTTTCAGATCCCCCCCCATTCTGTCCCACCATTTCAGACCCCCCCATTGTGTCCCCACCATTTCAGATCCCCCCCATTCTGTTGCCACTTTTCAGATGCCCCACTCTGTCCAGATCCCTTTTTGGCCCCCACTTCAGACCTCAGATCAGACAAGAAAAAAAAAAACAACAACTTACCTCTGGTCCTGGCTGTGTCCCCGCTCTCTCCTCTTCCAGGGGCCCGCGCTGAAGTCACCTGACCTCCTGCAGCGTCAGGTCAGAGGGCGCTCTGTACGTCCTGACGCTGCAGGCAGTCAGGACACAGCAGCGCCGGCAAGCAGGAGGAGGGGTAAGTACTGTACAGCGCTACCAGCGCTTCACTCCCCCTCCTCCTGCAGGCTAGTGAGCGCTTCCATTATGGAAGCGCTCGCTAGTATTTCCACAGCACCCCCCCCCCAGGGGAAAATAAAAAATAAAAAGCCAGGATGGTTTTACAATTTTTTTTTTTTTTACAATATCATTATAGATTAACCCGGCGGGGTGCCGCCTCCCCGCAACCCGCCGCCCTAGGCACTGTGCCCCCGGTGCCTAGTTGGTAATACGGCCCTGTGTGGAGCCAAAACATGCTAAATATGCTACCATGGACTGCAGTGTGTCCAGACTTGCCTCCCATTCAGCACATCTGGAATGTCATCGGAAATTGCAAAGGGAGCTCCCAGCAGCGGATCTTGATGATTTGATTGTGTCCAAGTAATTTCCATATTTCAATTACTTTTCCTTCATAGTGTTGCAATTTCAGTGTTAAGGAGTGTGTGCATATACAGTACTTTGAAAAAGTATTCATACTCTTTGAACGTTTCCACATTTTTTCACCAACAAACTTAAAGGGAACCTGTCATCTCCAAAACACCCCCTGAACTAGAGTAAGCGGTGTATAGTGTAATTGATGCTGAATCCGAATATGTAATTTTTATCTTCATACTCACTTCCATTCCGACGCTGTGCTCCCACAAACCTGCAGTAAAATGCACTCACTGGACTCCAGTGCTCACTCACATAATGGAGAGGACTCAAAGAAGAGTCCAGTGAGTGCATTTTACTGCAAGTTTGTGAGAGCACAGCGTCGGAATGGAAGTGAGTATGAAGATAAAACTTACATATTCGGATTCAGCATCACTTACACTATATACCACTTACTCTAGTTCAGGGGGTGTTTCGGAGATGACAGGTTCCCTTTAAATGTATTTTAGTGGGATTTTATGTGATAGACCAACATGGTGTGGATGGTGTGTTCAGGGTGATGTGTAGTGTTAGCTTTCTGCCACAAAAATTATGGAATCACCAGTCTCTGAGGAAGTTCCTTTAGTTGTTTAATTTTGTTGAAAAAAAAAAACAGATCACAGAAATGACAAAAAACTAAAGGCATTTCAAATGGCAACTTTGTGGCTTTAATAAATACTAAAAGAAATCAAGAAAAATAATTGTGGTAGCCAGTAACAGTTACATTTTTAGAAAAAGTACAGGGAATAAATTATGAAATCACTCAATTCTGAGGAAAAAATTATGGAATCATGAAAAACAAACAAACAAAATAACACTCCAACACATCACTAGTACTTTGTTGCACCACCTATGGCTTTTATAACTGCTTGCAGTCTCTGAGGCATTGACTTAATGAGTGACAAACAGTACTCTTTCTTCATCAATCTGGCTTCAGCTTTCTCTGATTGCTGTTGCCAGATCAGCTTTGCAGGTTGGAGCCTTGTCATGGACCATTTTCTTTAACTTCCACCACAGATTTTAAATTGGATTGAGATCTGGACTGTTTGCAGGCCATGACATTGACCTTATGTGTCTTTCTTCAAGGAATGTTTTCACAGTTTTTGCTCTATGGCAAGATGCATTATCATCTTGAAAAATGATTTCATCATCCCCAAACATCCTTTCGATAGATGGGATAAGAAAAGTGTCCAAAATGTCAATGTAAACCTGTGCATTTATTGAAGATGTAATGACAGCCATCTCCCCAGTGCTTTTACCTGACATGCAGCCCCATATCATCAATAACTGTGGAAATTTGCATGTTTTCGTCAGACAGTCGTCTGCATAAATCTCTTTGGAACGGCACCAAACAAAAGTTCTAGCATCATCACCTTGTCCAATGCAGATTTGAGATTCATCACTGAATATGACTTTCATCCAGTCAACCACAGTCCACGATTGCCTTTCCTTAGCCCATTGTAACCTTGTTTTTTTCTGTTTAGGTGTTAGTGATGGCTTTCTTTTAGCTTTTCTGTATGTAAATCCCATTTCCTTTAGGCGGTTTCTTACAGTTCGGTCACAGACGTTGACTCCAGTTTCCTCCCATTTGTTCCTCATTTGTTTTGTTGTACATTTTCTGTTTTCAAGGCATATTGCTTTAAGTTTTCTGTCGTGACGCTTTGATGTCTTCCTTGGTCTACCAGTATGCTTGCCTTTAACCACCTTCCCATGTTATTTGTACTTGGTCCAGGTTTTAGACACAGCTGACTGTGAACAACCAACATCTTGTGCAACACTGCGTGATGATTTATCCTCTTTAAGGAGTTTGAGAATCCTCTCCTTTTTTTCAATTGACATCTCTGGTGTTGGAGCCCTGATTCATGTCAGTCCACTTGTTGCAACAGCTCTCCGAAGTGTGATCACTCCTTTTTACCTGGATACTAATAAGCAGATTCAATCTGATGCAGGTGTTATTGTTTGTATTGAAAATTTGCAGGGTGATTCCATATTTTTTTCCTCAGAATTGAGTGATTCCATAATTTATTCCCTGTGCTTGTTCTAAAAATGTAACTGTTACTGGCTACCACAATTATTTTTCTTGATTTCTTTTAGTATTTCTTAAAGCCACAAAGTTGCCATTTGAAATGCCTTTAGCTTTTTGTCACGTCTGTGATCTGTTTTTTTTCAACAAAATTAAACAACAGAAGGAACATCCTAAGAGACTGGTGAGTCCATAATTTTTGCCAGTGGTTGTATTGCATTTAGGCCAAAAAGTTCAACTTTGGTCTTATCTGACCAGGGCACCTTCTTTCTCATGTTTGCTGTGTCCTCTACATGGCTTGTAACAAACTGCAAATGGGACTTCTTATGGCTTGCTTTCAAATATGGCATTCTTCTTGCACCTCTTCCATAAAGTACTGATTTGTGGAGAGCATGACTAATAGTTGTCCTGTGGACAGATTCTCCCACCTGATCTGTGGATCTCTGCAACTCCTCTATCAGCAACCAGCACTCCAGCTGTTCTGAAACTACAACTCCCAGAATGCTCCTTTCACTTCTATAGGAGTTACAAGAACAGCTGAGTAAGTGTGAATTCTGGGAGTTTTAGTTTCACAGCAGCTGGAGTGCTGAAGTTTGCTGATCCGTGCTCTAGACTAACCATGGATTGGTTGCTCTTAGGCCTCTTTCACATTAGTGGCAGCACTGATCTGGCAGGTTAAGGGTGCTGCCGGATCCGTGCTGCCGCAGGGACATGTGTGGGGCCGGAGCCGCGCTCCAGCCCCACACATGTCACACAGTACATACACACACACACAGACATATACACATACAAATACACATACATACTTACATGCTCCCGGCAGGTCTCCACAGCACCGTACAGGAGCAGGACGGCGCGCACATAGGATGATTCCCCACAGCGCCCTCTGCTGGGTGCCGGGTGGAATCGTCCTATGTGTGGGCCGTCCTGCTCCTCCTATGGTGACCTGCCAGGAGCATGTAAGTATGCATGTGTATGCTGCGGTTTGCTCTCCAGTCTGAAGACGGAACAGAATGCTTCTAGGAGCATTCCGTTGTCTTCAGTTCAGTTTTGCCCCCATTGACAATGAATGGGGACAAAACTGAAGTGTTTTATTCCGGTATTGAGCCGCTATGACAGAACTCAATACCGGAATTATAAAAGGCTAGTGTGAAAGTAGCCTTAGCTGCTTCTCTAATTAGTGCTCTGTTTGCCTGGGCTGTCAGTTTAGGTGGACGGCCTTGTCTTGGTAGGTTTGCAGTTGTGCCATACTCCTCCATTTTTATAACCTAACCCTGCTTTACACTTCTCCACAACTTTATCCCTGACCTGTCTGGTGTGGTCCTTGGTTTTCATGATGCTTGTTGATCACTAATGTTCTCTAAAAACCCGTGAGGCCTTCACAGAACAGCTGTAGTTATACTGAGAAATTACACACAGATGAATTATATTTACTAATTAGGTGACTTCTGAAGGCAAATGGTCACACTGGATTATTTTTAGAGGTATCAGAGTACAGAGGACTGAATACAAATGGACGCCACACTTTTCAGATTTTTGCTACTTTGTCTATGACATAAAATCCCAATAAAATACATTTGAGTTTTATGGTGCAATGTGAAAAAATGTGGAAAAGTTCAGAGGTATGAATACTTTAAGGATATATATATATATATATATATATATATATATATATATATATATATTCATTTATTATATAAGTTGTAGCCACCTCTTGTCCTGGAGTTTTATTGCTAACTGTACCTGTGTGAATATTAGAAAGGTATGGACTTCTATGTTGCCGCATATGTAAGACTTTGCTGTCAGTGTGACATCAGAGTGGCAGCATCACATGACCGTCAGTTTACTTACTTAAATCTCTTGAACAAGTGAGGTAATGAAGCTGCAGACACCACAGTCGATGGGGTCAGCAGTTTTGTTCCATTGACTCCAAGGCAAAAAAATGTGTCGTTCATTGAGACCTTTGTTATTTGCTGAGCTCTTCTGTGCACATAAAACAATAAGCAGTGTCAGCTAATAATCCCCGTTCTGCTCCTCCCCCCAAAAAAATCTAATTTGCTTTTGTATTTGATATGAGCAATGGTCTGATACTCTGTATATCCTCTATTCAAGTGAGACCACACCTAAAAAAAAGTTTAAAAAAGAAAGTTTAGTGCAAGCAAATCTATGGAGTATATATTAGTGGGGAGGGAGTCTGGTTCAACATCAACGATCTCCTTCAGAGGCACAGTCACAGTGTTCCTGTGAGTAATTTGTGTGTGCTGCTCTTCAGATTTGTTTAAATTAGAATTTATGTTTTTATAGTTTATATATTTTTGTATATTTTGTTAACATGTGTACCTCATATACAGTATATGTATACACACACACACATATAGATGCACTTACAGTAGCATTACACCCATATAATAAACTTTGCATGTACAAATGTATATTATGCTACATATATACATACACACACACACACACACACACACATATAGCTGCACTTACAGTAGCATTACACCCATATACGTAATAAACTTGCATATATACATGTATATCAAACCTTTCATCCCCGGAGTTTTTTTTTCCCGCGTTTTCGTTTTGCGCTCCCTGCCTTCACACGGTCATAACGTTTTTATTTTTCTGTTCACATAGCTGTATGAGGGCTTTTTTTACAGGACAAGTTGTACTTTCCAACGCCACCATTTAATATTGTATATGATGTAGTGGGAAGCAGGAAAAAAAATCCAAACTGTGTGAAATTGCAAAAAAAATGCAATTCTGCCACAGTTTTACGGGTTTTTTATTTATGGCGTTCGATGTGCATTAAAACTGACCAGTTACTTTCATTCTACAGGTCAGTACGAATCCGGCAATATCTAATATGTATAGTTATTCTTGCGTTTTGATAAAATAATTATAAAGTTGAAATTTTTTAGTTTTTTTTTTCGTCGCCATATTTTGGCCATTTTTTATTCTGGGGTGTGTATGACTTTTTGATCACTTTTCATCTAAAGGGGTTCTCCTCAGGATAGGTCATCAATATCATATCGGCGGGGGTCCAACACCCCGCACCCCCGCCGATCAGCTGTTTGAAGAGGAGGCGCACGCCGTATCAGGGCTGCCTCCTCTTCGTTGTTTAAATTCTTGCCGTAACGGGGTAGTGGTAAGTAGGTGTAATTACACCTAACTGCCACATTCATTTCAATGGGAAGAATCGCTTCCATAGACTTGTATGGAAGCGATTCTTCCCATTGAAACGAATGGGGCAGTTAGGTGTAATTACACCTACTCACCACTACCCCGTTACGGCCAGAATGTAAACAATGAAGAGGAGGCAGAGCTGATACGGCGTGCGCCTCCTCTTCAAACAGCTGATCGGCGGGGGTGCCGCATGTCGGACCTGAGGATAGGTCATCAATATATATAACTCGGAGAACCCCTTTAATTTAAAAAAAGCGCCAAAAAACGGTGAATCGGCCATTTTGACGCTTTTTTCCGTACGGGAAATAAATTTTTTATATTTTTATAATATGGGCGATTTTGTACATGGCAATACCCATGATGTGTATTTTTTTTTTTACTACTTTTATTTTTATTTTGGGAAAAGGGGGGTGATTTGAATTTTTATGTTTTTTTAATTTTTTTTTTAAAAAAGCTTTTTTTATTTAATTTTTTTTACACTTTTTTTTTTATAGTTCCCATAGGGAACTAAGAAGCAATCATCTGATAGCTCATATCATAGACTCCAATGCACTTATTGGAGTCTATGGTGATTTTACTACTTTCCTATGGAGCTCTATTACACACAAGGGCTCCATAGGAAAGTCTATGCAGCAGCCTCCTGTCATTCACTATGACAGGGGCTGCTGCAGACACGCTCTGGCTCCTCCAACGCTTCCAGTGTTTGCCGCACTCGGATGCCGTGGTCAGAATTGACCACGGCATCCGAGGAATTAAATGTCCGCAAGATGGATATTTTGTGCTGCCATGTAGGCCCAGCCTTAAAGGAGTACTGAAGATTTAAGATGATCATTGGGGTTACCTACATGGTTAAAGGAGGTCTTTCCATAAGGACTTATCACCTCTTCACAGGATAAATGATAAGTGTCTGATTCCTGAGGGTATGACCACTTGGACCCATACTGATCACTGGAATGGGGATTCCTTGTCTCCAGCTCCATCCAAAGCCTATGGTACTGACGGAGATAGTGAGTCTTGTAAAGACTGAACATAGCAGTACTGGATATGCATGACCACCACTAAATTCATACAGGGGCATGGTGGAACCCCCATTCTAATGTTTGATGAGGTCCCTCCGATCAGACACTTATCATTTGTGGATAGGTGATCATTGTTGATTATGGGAAAGTCCCTTTATGGCAAGCGGCACAATATATCTAAGCATGATACATATACAGTGTGTATGGCTGGCATTAATTTCCTTTTCTGTAAGACTCTATCAGAATAACTTCATTGCTGTCACATTACACTACATGAAAGGGTCACTGTTGCTTCATAAAACATTTGACATGTTGGTGTAGGTTTGAGTGCAGAATCCCCCCCCCCCCCCACACTGATTGCAAAATCAGAGGGGTACAAGCAAAGTGCTCATTTGGCTCCCATTCCCATTTTTTGGGGGGCTTTCCTTAGGGATCCATGTAATTTTGAAGCAGTTTTTGAGCCAAAGCCACAAGTGAATTTTATAGGAAGAAGTTGAATACCGTAAGTCCTTCCTTTAGATTTCACATTTCCTTTTGAATCCAATTTTGACTTTAGCTAAAAAAAAAAAAACTACATAAAATTTGCTGCATTCTTTCAAAAAGATTGCTGGATGTGAAATACATTTTATGATGATCAGGGGCATAACTCGGAGCTCACAAACCCCAGTGCAACAGTTCAGCTGGACCTGTGAGCTCTTAGTTAAGCCCCAGGTCAGCATAATGGTGTTTCCACATCCAGCAATTTTTTTTTGCAGATTTTTTATGCAGTTTTCATATCCTGACTCCCATAACTTTTTTATATTTACGTCCATGGAGCTGAGTGAGGGCTCATTTTTGTAGGGTGATCTATAGTTTCTATTGATACTATTTTGTAGAATATATAACTTTTTGATCACTTTTTATCCAATTTTTTGGGAGGTGAAGCAATTAAAAAAAAAGTGAATCAGACACTTTGATTTTTTTTTTCCTGTTACAGCATTCACCATACGGGATAAATACATTTATATTTTAATAGGGTGTTTTGGGATTCAGCAATGTCTATTATTTTTATTTTTTATTGTTTATTTTCATTTTTATTATGGGGATAGAGGATTATTTAAATTTTTATATTTTTTTTTCAAATTTTTGTAAACTCCCTAATCCCTATTCCCTAAATACCTAGGGAACGTGAACATGTGATTGGTAGATCACAAGTCCCATAAAATGCAATGCATTATCATTGCAGCCTATGAGAGTTTCATTATATTCCTATAGCATCCTGCCACAGGCAGGACTCCTTAAGAACTATCGCTGTGGTAGCCTCTGAGCTTTTAGAAGGCTTGAGGCTACCACAACGAACAACTAACCTGATCTCAGTGGGGGAGATTTTATTTGGGCCCCGGGAGTGCAGCATCTCAGCTGCACAATTCAATGCAGCATATGAGGGATTAAATGTCTGTGATCGGTGTTATTGCCGATCACAGACATTAGCTCTGTGTGTCTGTTGTTTCAAACAGCAGAAACCCGGGGCTATGGCGCCCACTCAGCCTCCATGTTTAAAGACTCAACTTCCACCGTACATGTACAAAGAAGGTCAGAACGGGGTTAAGTGAACTGTCGATGCATCATTAGAATCTTTTTCCTGTCTCCTGCACTTCAGCATCTTAGATTTATGGTACTTTGGCTGCCAGACATGAAAGGAGATCACAAAAGAGATCAAAGTACAATCAGCCTTAGTGTGGTCAGGGGGCTTTCGGGATCACATGGATTGTGGGCCCAGTTGCAACTGTGACCCCTATAGTTATATCACTGATGCTAATAAATTTGCAGCTACAGCTGGAAATATGACGCTCACCAGTGTCCGTATGTGCAATTATGGGATACTTTAGTAGGTTTCAAACGGAACGTGACATACTGCTTTTTATAAAACATACTTGTATGTTCAGTAAAACCTGGCTCTTAATTTTACGACCTGTAAATAGCTATAATCAACATGTATGTCAGTCATGTCTTTTAGCCTCCATAGATGGAACTGATAATAACATCCAGCCAGCAACCGATTGAAGATGGGATATATCATGGCATATAAGAAACGTTAGCACTTTTGTTAAATATTACTAATTTTGACAATGTAATTATTGCAGGTTTCTTAAAGATTCGCCAAAATGTCTCACAGTGGAGCTCAAGGAAGCATTGGTAGCCACACTGCCTTGGGTCTGCAGAATTACAAGGTATGTACAACAATAATGATGTATAGTAGGGATGAGCCAATCGACTTCGGATGCTTCATTCGAAGTCGGTTCGCATAAAATTTCGTTTTAATACTGTACAGAGCAGGGTCATCAGAGCCAGAGCCACCAATACATTCTAATACTGTACGGAGCGCCCACTCCGTACAGTATTAAAGCTAAATTTTATGTAAATCTTTGGATGAAGCATCCGAAGTAGATTCGCTCATCCCAAACGCATAGTATTATGTTTCTGCAAATAAAATCTTCTATTACCATAATAAAGAGCATTAGTTAAAGGGGTTTTCTGGGCTTCTGATATTGGTGACCTATCCTCAGGATAGGTAATTAATATCCGATTAGTGAGTGTCCATCACCCTACACTTTCACTGATCAGCTCTTCCCTACATTTGAGGGAACTAGCTTTTGAATGAAGCAGACAGAACAGCTCTGTTTTAAGTGTAGTAGCCCTGCTGGCTTACTGCAGCTCTTCTCACATTATAGGGAATGGGAGCTGAGCTGCAGTACCATGTATGGCCACTATGCTTTGAATGGAGCTGTGCTTCCTGTTTCATTTAAAGTCCTAGTTCCAGCACTGAAGGTTGAGGGAACAGCTGATCGAGTAGATGACATGCCCCCATCGATCAGATCAGGGGCGTAGCTATCAGGGAAGTAGGGGAAGCCACTGCTTCGGGGCCCAAGGGCAGAAGGGGCCCGGGAGCAGTAGCTGCATACAGCACAGAGGCCTGCCCATATCTTTATTACAAGTTCCTGTGCTGCAGAGCTTTAGACACGCCCCCTCTTCACTCCAGCAGAGCAGGACCTGGCTTACCAGCTGTAGACACGCCCCCTCTACACAGGACGTGCTGCTGGAGGAGGAGAGAGACGGCAGGGCTGGAGCAGAAGTGTGTGGAGAGGCAGACAGTGGGTGAGTGAGTCTGCTGTGTGGGACAGAAGAGGTAATGGCAGGGAAGTCTTCAAGCTGCTGCTGGGTGCTGTAGTGTACCAGCAGCTTCATGCTATTCAGTTGTTTTACTGCCTCATAAAGCAGTCTGCCTCCATAACACCTGCCCCCCCCCCCATATCCTGTCCTGTCTTATCTCATCCTCATGGAGCCTCTTCTGTCTCCTATCCTCCCTCATTTATCCAGAGCTCCTGTTCCACCTTCCTTTCTCCTATTGCTGCCCTGCACAGACCTCCAGCCCCTACTTCTTGTATAAATCCCCCTCAGAGCCCCTTTCACCTACTTGCTGTGTCCACCCCTCCTGTCCATCCAGGGCCCCTGGCCCCTGTCTCACACCTCTGCCTCTCATTGTGGTGTCCTTCTAATGGCTCAGGGTCATGTGACTGTGCCCCCCACCCCGTACTGTGCTCCCTTATACCCTGCATTGTGCCCTCTTACCATACCCTGTACTGTGCTTCTAGTCATTCCCTGTACTGTGCCCTGTTATACCCTTTCGGTCACTGTATGGAGGTGTTATCTAGTGTATGGCGGCGTTATCCAGTCCCTGTATGACGGTGCTATCCGGTGTCTTTATGGCGGTGTTATCCAGTCACTGTATGGAGATATCCAGTGACTGTATTGTGGTGTTATCCAGTCCCTGTATGACGGTGCTATCCGGTGTCTTTATAGCGGTGTTATCCAGTCCCTGTATGGAGATATCCGGTGACTGTATGGCGGTGTTATCCAGTCCCTGTATGACGGTGCTATCCGGTGTCTTTATGGCGGTGTTATCCAGTCACTGTATGGAGATATCCGGTGACTGTATGGTGGTGTTATGCAATCACTTTATGGAAGTGTTTTCCAGTGACTGTATGGTGGTGTTATCCAGACATTATGTGGAAGTATCCAGTTACTGTATCGCGGTGTTATCCAATTACTGTATGGCGGTTTTATCCAATCACTGTATGGAAGTATCCAGTCACTGTATGGTGTGTTATCCAATAACTGTATGGCAATAACTGTATGGCAATAACTGTATCCCCTTCCCTGCCCACTCCACCTTTTTTAGACCTGGCATGAGTGGGGAAAAGTTGCAGATTGTGGCGCAAAGGACCTGTGCGCCAAAATCTGTGTCAGAAATACGCTTAATATAGGTATATTTCTGTATTAATAAATGACCCCATAATTGTCTTATGATTCTAGGGTAGGGCTAATATCTTTATAGTATATAGATCCCGGTATATTACACTGTGCCCTATATTTCCCAATAAATAAATGATCTTTGGGAAACACGGTCCTCACTCCTGACCACCAGGACCGGGCTGTGCTCTGTCAGAACATGGCAGCCTCTCTGCCCTGCTGTGTCCTGCTGCATATTCTGGCACTAAGGCCAGGTTCACATCACATGTTTAATGTATACATTAAGAGATGCCTCAGACTGATCCATACGGTGGCGTCCGTTCACCATACAGTTCCATTGTAAAACAACATATACGTTAACATATGCATTTTTTGTACTGGACTCTGCAGGATGCAAAAACGTGGTGTGCTGCATATATGTATATGGTACCTTTTTTATCAATATCAAACGGTTAGGAAAAACGTGATATGAACCCACTGTTACATATGAACAAATGGGATGCCAGGAGGGTCATGGGGGGGCCCGCACAAAAATTTGCTGTGGGGCCCAGTCAGTTCTAGCTACGCCACTGGATCAGAGATTGATGATGTATCTTTGAGATAGGTCATCAATATCAGTAACCTGAAAAAAAAAACCTTTAAATATCATGATTGATATTATTTTGGTATACTATTAAATAGGCATTATACTTTGTGTAATTCAGTATTGCAAGTGAATACAAGAAACTTGCATCTTGTGTTATTTTTTTCCAGTTATGAGCCACTTCTTTCCCTCTGCATCTTGAAATTTGCATTTACCTTATATTAACTGCTAAAATCTGTCTTGAGAGAGTAGCTTTGCCAGCAACTCACTGAGGGATCAGGTTACATGTTTCCCATTGAAGTCTATGGAAAGGGGAGGCAGAGTGAGTTACTGGAGAGGGACAGACACTCAGAGAGTCTGCTGAACTCTCTAGCAAATTTTCTATCTTACCTCAGTACTGAATTCACAGTCACACTGCTCAGTACTGCGGTATAATTTCCTTCATGCTGCTACTGCTATTGAGGGTTTCCTACATATAATGGAGAGGTCATCAGTATCTGATCAAAGTGGGTCCAACACCTGTGACCTCCACAGTTCAGTTGTTTGAGAAGGCACTGACACTAACAGTAGTGACACAGCCTTTTCTCAGCTCACAGTCGCTATACAATGTACGGCGCTGTACTTGGTATCGCAACTCAGCCCCATTCACTTCAATGGGGCTTAGCTGCATCTAGGCCATGTGACCAATGAACTGGAAGTCACATGGCCTAGGCAAAGGTGTAAGAATGCTGTGGCGCTACTGCTGATCGGCGGGGGTCCCTGGTGTCAGACACCCATTGATCAGGCACTAATGACCTATCCAGAGGACAATGAAAAAAACCTTTAAATCTGAGTCATTAAAAAGCAACATATGATATATCTTCCAGGAATAAGTGTATAGAGGTGGATAAAGGTAGCATAATACCCATACCTGTTCTGCTTTCATTTTCTTACTGCTATTTATGCTATTTACAGCTGATATGCTACGAATATGAAAATTTCCAAGGACACAAGGTGGAATTTAGCAGCGAGTGCAAAAACTTGTGTGACCGAGGTCTCGACCATGTGAAGTCCATTCGAATTGAATGTGGACCGTAAGTTTCAAACACTTTAACCCTTTATAATATAGCTTATAAGTAAAATACTTCCCCATGAGAGAACAACTTTTCTTAGACCTCTGTATTGTGGCATTCTGTTGTTCCTCCTGAAAATGTATGTGACTGGGTGTTACCATTCCCTTTGTCACTAGGGTAGGTCCTTACACAATCGTTCACAAGCAACACTTGATTGAACAGTGTCTGGGTATGTAGGGTCATGCCCCTTTGACAAGGGGAATAGTAATGCCGAGTTTTCAATTTAGGGTACATTCCCACGACTGTAGGCGGTCTGAGCCCATATTGCAGACCGCAAACAGCAAACACCCATTGACTAAAATGGGTCCTCAATCCTCAAGATATGGCGTGGTGCGGAACGGATGCATGGATCTGAAGCCCATGGAACCACTTTGAAGCGCTTCCGTGGGCATTTTGGTTCATGCCTGCGCATTGCAAAAGCAAGGACGTGTCTTATCTTTTGTCGTATGTTGCGGATCGCGGAGACATCCATGTGAATGGGTCCGCACTGCAATATGGGATTCACACGACTAGTGCCCGTGCATTGCAGAGTGCAGCCCCGGTACAGACAGCTTACGTTTGTGTGAATGTACCATTATTCTTACATTTCCAGGAGGAATAGTAGAAGACAAAACAACAAAGAGTTCTAAGAAACTTACTTCAGACTTGTTATTTTGTGAGGAATATTTTGTGATGACCTATCCACAGGATAGGTCATCAATATCAAATTGGCAGGGGTCTGACAACTGGGACCCCAACCAGCGACCACCATAGCCTCACTGCAGCTTACCAAGCACATCACTGTCCATTGGATAGTGGCCATGCTTGGTATTGCAGTTCAGTCCCATTCACTTTAATGGGACTGAGCTATGCCTAGACCATGCGATCGATGAATGGGCAGGATGGACAGACCGTCAATATCAGAATCTCGAAAAACCCCTTTAAAATGTGACATATGTGTTCCCAAGAGCAGGCACATATTTTGAAAAATCTTATTTATCACTTCAGAATTGTGTTTCACCTGAAGCTCAATGAGCAGTCATGTAACCTATTAAGATGGACACTATAATTTTGGAGGTGATACTTCAATGTCTACAGTTTTATAATGTGAATTGTATGACACTCTATGGTTCAAATTCACAGCTGGGTCGCTTATGAGCAGAAAGATTTCACTGGAGAGATGTTCATTCTGGAGAAAGGGGAATACCCTCGCTGGGACTCCTGGTCTAACTGCTTCCGTGCAGATAGGATCATGTCCTTTAGACCAGTCCGTATGGTAAGATCTATACTACAATTAATATCATTGAAAAAACGAAACATTCTATTGTCATTTTCTCACAACCATTGTTGGTTAGTATAGTATGGTTTGTAAATTTAGGGTTCAAGGGTGTATACTGTATGTACCACAGTGCTCCCACCTTATTGTCCATGGTCAAAATACTGTAGATGTGCTGTTCTTCCCCATTCCACAGGCATCGCACAGAATTAGCATGCAGACCAAAAATTCACATGGCCTACTTCACCTACCAGGGGAGAGAAGGGATGTTAATAGGCAGTGGTCAAAATGGTAAAAAATTGTTCCTAATATAAATCGTTCTTCCTTACAGGGGCATAACTACCATGCGATTGCTATGGGACCCAGGGCAAGAGGGGGCCGAGTGTTAGTTGGGATTATCTCCTCTTCTACTGGGGGTGAAAACTTGGTCAGGACTCCACCCTCTAAAGGAACAACTTTTATCAAATGAATCAGTGGAAAAATGGGCCAAGGGTCATTGAAAGGAGTTTAGGCAGAAACCCTTCTGTCCTGTGTGGCGGGCCTGGTTTGATCCTTGCTATGGGGCCCTTACTTCTCTATGTATGCCATTGCTTCCTTATAATGACTTCTTATTGAAACTCTCTTAAATTATAGGACACTCAGGACTATAAGATCTCTCTCTATGAATGTGTCAACTTTGAGGGCAGGAAGATGGAGGTCTGTGATGAAGATATCCCCAGCTTGTGGTCCTATGGATTCCAGGATAGAGTTGCTAGCATCCAGGTCCTTGGAGGAACGTAAGTGTTCTAAAGTGGACTTATTGGAATGATGTTTGGAAAGTTTTGTATCACATTTGCAAGTTTGAATTTTTTAAAAATAAAATTCTAAACTGATCAAAAGGACACTGACCCTTCCCCACAATTGAAGGGGTGGTTAAAGGGGTTTCCAGCTTTTTTTTTTTCCTTATACAATTTCAACCCCAGCCTGCAGTACTTGTGAAAAAATCCATACTTACTTACTCCCTTCTGGCTCCCTGTCTCCCTTCGCTGGCCTTCCAACCCCTGTTCTGTAAACCTTCAGACAGACAGGGCCAAGTGCTGCAGCCAATGACTGGCCTCAGAGGTGGTGTCCCCAAGTGGCCTGCTATTTGAGGCAGGGGTGCACCACCAATGAGGCCAGGTGAGGCGATCGCCTCAGGCAGCACCAGGTAGGGGCAAGAGAGGGGCAGCCGAAGGACCATTGGCTGAAGGGAAGGGGTTAGGTTAAAAAATTGCCATTGGGTAGGGAGGGGCTCCATTTCAGTTTTCGCCTCAGGTAGCAGAAAGACTAGGTGCACCCCTGATTTGGGGACATATTAGCGCTAAGGAAAATCATTGGCTGCAGCCGTGCACATGACTCTGTCCATCCCGAAGTGCACTTTAGTCCCTGCTCGGATTTGTGGTTAAACTGGTAGAGCAGTGGTAGGCATCACTTTCTTCACTGTGAATTATAAGGAACAACTATGAATCAATAGGATATTATATTGTACAATTTAGTCTGAATGTGTCTTCTTTATATTGTAAATAAACTGTAAAGTTACTGAACATTAATTATAGAATGTACTTAATGACTGATTTTTCAATGTGTTTGTCTAGATGGGTTGGATACCAGTACCCTGGTTACAGAGGTTATCAGTACTTAATGGAATATGGACCATACAAACACTGGAACAATTGGGGAGCCAACCAGCCCCAGATTCAGTCTATCCGCCGAGTAAAGGACATGCAGTGGTACAAGAGAGGAAATTTTGAAGTTGGAAACTAAGGAGGCATTGAGGATAAGACGCGAAACCTGACTGATGGAAGAAAGGGGCTTGTTTCTTTTTAATCTTTGAACCATTCTCTGTATATTGGAAAGAGAGAGAGACGACTGTTGTTTTATTTATTTGTCTACAAGGTCATTTGTTTTATTAAGGGCATTTTTTGGTTTTCTGGCATGTTCTCCAAGCTGCTAGTCCAGCAATTACTGTGTATAATGTGGTAACCCTCTCACCAGGATCACCCTCGAGGGCAAAAGTGGGAATGTTGAACGTACCACCTCTTTCTTCTCTGTGCTGGATTTTCAAGAGTTAATTCTACGCTCTTAGCTAAACACATACATTTTCATATGTTAAGACCAAATACTCGTAGCATGGCTTGTTATGGATATTACGATCTGCTCCAGCACAGCCAGGTTATATAGTGTCACCATATATAATGTCTGCTAAAAGTAACAAAAAAGAGCTTGAGCATAAATCTATAGCCTATTGTCCTCCAAAAGTAGATTTTTGTTCTTTAAACCCTAGACTTCTTGAGTTGTATTGTACTACACAATGCTCTGCGTCCACTGTCGATGATCCGTTCAACAAGCTCTCTCTCTCTCTCCAGTAACATAAAATATCCAGAACACCTGGACGCTGTCACCCTTCTCAGGGAGAAACAAGTCTTGCTTTTACTACACAAAAAACCTCAGCAAGCAAATGCACAGCAGGAAAGTTTTCATAGTTCCTGTCCAAAGCACTGTCCATCCATATGCAGCTCTACGAAACCACCGATACATGTGGCGAACTCTTTGCAGTTTAACAGTAATAAAAATGGTATATAAGAATTGGCTGATGTTTGTTAATTTGGTGTCTCGGCCTCTAATCCCTTGAATGGATTGAAAGAATAGATTTTATGTACACTACAGGAAATATGTTAGAACTATATAAGTATCAGGGAATACAAAAATATCATCAACACACCTAGTGGACCACAATTATTAACTAAAATATCATAAAAGATGATTTGTGACATTTTACTGGTAAAATTTGCCACTTTTCTCATTGCTCAACATATATGGAATGCGATATGAGAAGTCGGTTGATTTCCAACGGAGGAATAATCTATGCCATCTTTATTATTGCACATCGTTACTGTAACTACAACAGAATTAAGCACAGGCCAAATAATGTTGCAGGACCGCAACAGGGGCCCGCTAGTTTTTGTAGAAGGAATGAAACATAGAAGATGTACTGTATATATAATGCTTCTCTAGTCAGGGGCGTAGCCAAAAACTTTTGGTTCAAAACTTAATGGTAGCGAAGGTGTTAGTGTAAGCATCCCCAGTGGTGTAAAGCTCTGAAAGAGTTAACATCAGTATGCCTCTGAAGGGCAGTTTAGAAGTTAAAGGGGTTCTCTAGTTTCCTATATTGACAACCTATATTCAGATCATCAATAGCAGTCAGACCCAAAGGCCAAAAAACTGCTGACAGGCGCCCTTAAACCCTTTCCCTACTGCCCCACGTAAATGTACATTCGTGGCGGGCATTTAAAAATGGCGTCCAGTGGCGTGTGCCATAGTTGCCGCTTGTCTGCTGTTTTAAACAGCAGACACTCTGCACTAATGTCCGCAACTGGCGGTAATGCCGGCTGCGGACTTTTAAACCTTCAGATGGTGTGATCAAATGTGACCACAGCATTTGGATGCCCTAAAACCTGGAAAGCACACACTTCTGGGTGTGCTCCGGCTCCCCCCAGTGTAGATCAGAGGAGGCAGAGCATGTATGCAACAGCCCCTGTCCTCCTGCATGACAGGAGACTGCTGGAGGACAGGGGCTGCTGGAGCTCCATAGAAACATAATAAAATTCTCATTGACTAAGGCCTCGTTCACACGACCGTATATTTGCGGGTCCGCAAAAATGCGGACCCGCAATAATATGGGGGGCCGCCCGGCGTGTGTTCTGCACCGCCCAGAACACACACCGGGCAGCCCCATTCAAAATGCCTATACTTGTCCGTGCGTGCGGACAAGTATAGGACATGCTTTATATTTTTTGTGGGAGATCTTCCGTGATATACAGATGTGGAATGCACACGGTGTGCATTCCGCATTTTTTTTCTCCTATAGAAAAATGAATGGGTCCGTATGTTCCGCATCTTATCCACAAAATTGCGGATAAGATGCGGAAATGTTAATACGGTCGTGTGAATGGGGCCTAATTCTCATGCTAATGCTTTGGAGTCTATGAGAGAAGCAATCTGATGACTGCAAATTATAGTTCCCTATGGGAACTATAAAAAGTGTAAAAAAAAAAGGGTAAAAAAAAAAGGTTTTCAAAATAAAAAAATAAAAAAAAACTAAAAATTCTAATAACTCCTTTTTCGCAAAATGTCAACAATGAAAAGAATACACATAATGGGCATCGCTGTTTGCGAAAACAAGCATACTATTAAAATATTTTTTCAACATAGCAAAATAGAAAAAAAGGCAAAATGGCTGATTTGCCGTTTTTTGGTCGCTTCAACTCCCACAAAAAAAATTATAAAAAGTGATCAAAAAGTTGAACACTCCCCAAAATGGCATCATTGTAAAGTACAGATCGCCCCACAAAAAATGAGCCCTCACACTCTGTATACATAGCTACAAAAAGGTTAGAGAGGTCAGAATACGGCAATGAAAAGAAAAAATGTTACAGTTTTTATTTTTTTTCAGTATTAAAACGCAAGAAAGACTATACTTAGGGCCCATTCACACAACTGTAATATTGCAGGTCCACAAAAATGCGGACCCGTAACACTACGGGTACCGCCCAGCGTGTGTTCCGCAACGTTTGGAACACTCGGCCGGGCGCCCCATTGAAAATGCCTATACTTGTCCGCTGTTGCTCTCATAGAAGTGAATGGGGCCGCATCTATTCCGCAAAATTGCGCAATAGATGCGGACCCATTCACCCAGTTGTGTGAATGGGCCCTTATGGTATCACCATAAACGTACTGACAATCACTGTGCATTGGTGTCAGTAGTGCCCTGTCCCTAACTGAAATTAAGTGGCCTGGTTGAAGATAATCTCTCAGTGCTATCCTCAGGCAGGATCATTTTGTGACCATTTTACGGTGTAATATGTGGGTAGCCTGCCACTGTTTGACTCAGATATTGCCCTACTATACATTCACTATTACCAGAGGTCCTTTGCCTTAACTGTGGCATGCCTTCCACTCCTGTTCAGTTTCTTTATTGCTACAGTCAGTCAACTTCCCATTTGTACTATGCTGCTTCAAACCATTAGATGATCAAACTACACATCCAATGTCTTGCAGTCAGAGTACATGGATCTCAAAGGGCCCCATAGCAAAACTCAGTATGGCCCTCACATCCAGTTTCCCAGTACGTATATAACACTCCCAAGAACCACGGAACTGACAATTTTTTTTTATTAAGGTCTGCAGATGCTAGCTGACACCCACTGGCCCCATTCACTATAATGGCGACTGGTGGAGATCCGGCCGTAATCTGGCAAAAATGCAGAGAATCAGCCAGACAAAAAACTCTGCATGCATCGGTTTTCGTCTGACCAATTCCCGGCATATGTGCCGGGTTGTGCTAGGATCTCCGCCGGTCCCCATTATAGTGAATGGGGCCAGGCAGAGCTCCAGCAGCTCATGGCAGTGACGGATCTGCGAAATGCTAGTGTGGAACAGGCCTAACTTAAAGAAATTTGCAATAAAAAACTACTGAACAGCAAGTAGGTAAACAATATGAGCGCTGCATTATTTTCTTACAGTGGATTGACAGAGATGCCTTCCTGCCTTTTAAATATGTTTATTAGAGATGAGCGAGCATGCTCGGCCGAGCATGCTCAGGTGCAATTTTCGCGTATTTGCGTACGCATTTTAAAATCGGTACGCTAATGCATGTGCATATTCTAATCTGTACACAAATGCGTACGCATCACGTACAAATTTTTAAAATGCTCGCTCATCTCTAATGTTTATGCAGCAAAGTTAGAAAAATAGATAAGTTGGCCTCACATGTGCAAGTAGTTCTTTCAGGACAAAAGCCCTTCATCAGAAAATAAAGCAGATGAGAGCAACATTACTAGTTCCAAGCCCGTAGGTGTAACCTCTTGGTGGGTACTATTTCTATTATGGAGACCAGTTGATACAGGTGACAACTATTGTAGGCTGGACAACACTCCTCTGGATTTTTGGGTAAATTCTATGCAAATTATCATGTCTAACATCTGCCGGTGCCAAATAGGTTTAGGGAAGCCAATTTGAATATTTTTCCCAGCAACCCAGAGGGGCATCACCTGGCCAGCAGGGGAGTAGCTAAAGGCTCATGGGCCCTGGAGTTCAGCTTAGGACACCTTCCCTCAGTGCTTTGTGGCCAGGGGAAGGGAGACCTTCATACTGCCCCCCCTAAAATACCAAATTCTTGACCTAACCTCTTTCCTCTAGCCAGAGATGTAACTTGACCAGCATGTGCTTTCTATAATACCAGTATCTTCTTATGTGGCACAAGGGTCTTTGGGTCCCTTCAAGCTCCTGGGCCCAGTAGCGACTGCTACCTCTGCACCACCTATAGCTACGCCCCTGCCTACAATACTGCACACAAGTACTGCAAAGTGAAAATTTCCATTTTTCCACAGATATGGCATTTCTGTCCATACTACTCACACCACACTACTTGAATTGATAGGTGAGTTCTACCGGGTATAGAAATGCCATAAATGTGGGCATAAAATGTTGGTTTGGTACACAGCAGGGCTTTGAAAGGAAGGAGCACCACTTGGCTTTTGGAGCACAGATTTTACTGGAATGGATTTTGGGCAGAGACCCTGAGGTACCAGTTAAGTGGAAACCCCCAATAAGTGACTCAATTTTGGAAGCTACACCCCTCACATTATTTATCAAGGGGGAACAAGCATTTTGACACCACAAGTGTTTTGGAGAAATTAATGAGCAGGGTTTTCCACAGACCATATGGCATTTTAGTGTCTAGCATGTTGGGCCCAGCTTGTGCCATCTGAAACACATCACATTCTTTAAATTGTTAGGTGGGTTTTACTGGGTACTGAAATGCCATAAATGTGGACATCAACTGCTGTTTGGGTACACTGCAGGGTTCAGAAGGAAAGACCACCTTTTGACTTCTGCAGCGCAGATTTTGATGGATAGCTTTGTGGGCACCATGTTGCTATTGAACATCTTCTGGGGTAGCAGTACATCTATTTTCTGTGAACCATATGCTTTTTATTTTCCTCTCAACAAAGCTGTGTGAGGGCTTATTTTTTAGCGTGACGATTTGTCATTATCATTGGTTCTATTTTGAGGTAAATACATACCTTTTGGTCAGTTTTTATTTCACTTTTTGGGAAGCTGGATAATGAAAAGGCAACAGCTCTGCCATTGCTTTTTGGCTTTTGTTCTTGCGTAAACTGACCAGGAAAAATGACATATAAAATTTATTCTGCTGGGTAGTACGATTAGGCTACTTTCACACCAGCGTTTTTGCTGGATCCGTCATGGATCAGCAAAAACGGTTCAGTTGTGTGTGTTGGAATGGGGTTAAAACACTAATCTAATATCATTCATAAAAATACATCATTATTAGAGATGAGCAGCCGAGCATGCTCGGGTGCAATTTTCGAGAATTTGCGTACGCATTTTAAAATCGGTACGCTAATGCATACCCATATTTTAATCTGTACACTAATGCGTACGCATTTTAAAAATTTGTACGTTATGCGTACGCATTTGTGTACAGATTAAAATATGCGTATGGATTAGCGTACCGATTTTAAAATGCATACCCAAATACGCGAAAATTGCACCCGAGCATGCTCGCTCATCTCTAATCATTATACATATAACGCTCCAGAGCTGAAAATTATCAACCATATGAGTATATTTATACAACAAATCTAGAATTTATGTATATTAGTCCATTCCTTGCATCCTCTGTGGGATAAAAGAGTAGGTGCAGTGTACAAAAATACAAACAACAACAAAAAAACGGCATGTTCTCTAAATTAAAGTCTTATCTTTCTTATATATGGAGGTATTTGTATATAGATATTTAGTTGCCACAGTCCGTTACGTTACCACAATCCTTCTAGTTGTCATCACTGGTGCGGTTGTTTCTTTGTGGCGAAATTCAGCCCAAGTGTAGCGCTCTGTCTCTTCACGCCTCAGAACGGCGTCCCACGTGGCATCTCATGTGGATGTCCGCCAGCGGTTGCTAACCCGTGCGTATAATACAGGAGAAAATTTGTAATCCACGGGTAATGGTTGATTCTGTATAGGAGTAATATGCTCCTTATGTAGATAATGTCCTTCTTTTTTATACTCTAAGGAGAACGTTCATCCCGGTTAAGTATAGGGATCTATGCCAGATTCCCCTTGTCTGTTTCAACCAAACGCGTTTCGGGCGCAGCTGTCTGCCCCTTCCTCAGTGGCAAATAGACCATCATGTGAATCTGGCAAGTTTAAATAGTCTCACACTTATTGTTAACATAAAATGACGTCACACATATGGCTGGTTTGAAAACCAGAACTGAAGTTTGTCCTTAATTCACAAGTAAATGGATTAATTATAGGGTCTTAAACCATGTAAATATAGGAAAGATAGGTGCTGCATATAAAGCATATATATCTATATGTTGTCAGCTGTGTAAGTGGAATCTGTACATAGACAAATAAATAAGTAGATGAATAAACAAATAAATAATTGTGTGTTTAAAAAATATATATCATACAATGTGATGGGTGGGTCACGGTATATGTGTAGAGGAAATATGTTTTAATATTCCCTAAAATATATCTTGATATTTCCTAAAATAGATGTCTTTGTGTATTTCTTACTTTGAAGATAGCGAATAATAGTGCATTGTTAATCAAATTTTAATAGTGTGAAGTTTCAATTTTCAGTTACATCTTCCATTGTTTCCTATGTTCCAGTGGTTGTAAAGTGAGTATATATATAAGTCCTTCTTTGTTTTTATTATATATATTTTATCTTAGTTTTTTTTTATGGGAAAAGTTAAATTAATTTATTACTTAGTTGGTACATATTAATCATATGTGTGTTTTTTTGGTTGTCAATATGTTCCTATTTCTTTCTCTTTTATTTCTTTTTCTTGGCAGGTGGGTGTCAACGCTGGATGGGGTTGGGGGCCTAACGAGGAGGGGAGATCGAGGTGCTGGTATGACAGCCTGACCTCGATGTCCCGTCTCCGTATGGCACCCAACCCAAGTCTACGTGGATGGAGATTATAGGAAATCAAAGATTTCTATTTTGGCATTTAGTCCTCTTGGAATCATGGTGTCAAATTCGAAAATTCGTCTCTATTCGATCCTAGACATATTGCTTATATGATTTCCGCCTCTCCATAGTCTGGGGACTTTTTCAAATGCTGTAAAAATGAGTGATGAGGGGTCTTTGTTATGGAATTCTTTGAAATAATTAGATACAGAGTGTTGTTCATAGCCGTTGCAGATGTTTGTGATGTGTTCAGATATTCGTTTTTTCAGGGGTCATTTGGTTCTACCAATGTATTGCTTTTTGCAGGGACATTGGAGTACATATATGACATCTGTTGAATCACATGTGATACAATCTTCTATTTTTTGGGAGTGAGAATTGGTCATTGATTTGACTTCTGTTGTCTTTCTTGGAAATTTGGTGAGTATACAGTTGTTGCATCGCCCGCAACGGTGGAAACCTTTTGATATTAGCCAATTAGTTTTCTTGGATTTAATTAGATTTTTTACTGAGGGGGCTATTTTGATACCTAAATTGGGTGCTTTTGTGTAGATGATGTTGGGTGTTTCTGTTAGTAGAGGGCCTACAATTTTGTCCCTTTTTAATAAGTGCCAATGGTTTTTTATCATTTGTTCGATTTTTTTTGCTTTGCATTGAAAGGTAAGATTATTCTAATTAGATTTTCTTTGTTTGGTTGTTTGTTTCTTCAAAGAAATCTTTTCTATTCATTACCCTCACTTTGTTGAGGGAGGATCCTATAATATTTACAGGGTATTGTTTAGTGATAAATTGGTCCTTTGGGATTCGGCTTCCTCCTCAAATTTGTCTGCATTTGAGCAGTTTCTTTTGATTCTTCTAAATTGGCTTGTGAGAATATTAGTGAGCCATCTTGGTAAATGACAGCTCGAAAATAGTATATAGCTATTTCTCATTACCGGTTTATGGAAAGTGCTGCATATAAGTTTATTTTCTTGAATACTGATTGTTAAATCCAAAAATTCGATTTGGGTGTCACTCGTGTTTGTGGTGAAAGTTAAATTATAATTATTGGCGTTAATATCGTTCAAAAAGGTTGTTAATTGTTCTTTGGGGCCTTGCCAGATGAAGATGATGTCATCAATTTAACGCCGCCATAGGACCAGATTCACCCCCAGATGTGGTTTGATGTATTCATGTTCCCACTGAGACATGAAGATGTTAGCATAACTGGGGGCGAATCTGGTACCCATGGTGGTTCCTCATTGCTGTACATAATATTGCGAGTCATACCAGAAGTAATTATGAGTAAGAATGTGTTGAATACTGTCTGATATGAACTGTTTTTGTCTGTCATCGTATTGTTCATTATTTTTTAGATGTTTTTTAACCGTCTGAATCCCTAAGTCATGATTTATTACAGTATATAGTGAATTGACGTCAATGGTTCCTGAAATCCAGTGGGGTCGTGTTTGTAATTGTTCCAATATGTGTATAATTTCTGTAGTGTCCTTGATGTAGGATGGGATTTTCTTAACTGAGGTTGAAGCATTCTATCAATGTACTGTGATAGATGTTTTTTCTAAATGTTGCCATCTCGTGGCTGATTTCTTGTCGGGGGTATTTTTTTTAGGTTAATTTTAAGTCAGTATGTGCATATGTTGTAGATTCTTCCGTTTCTCGTGCTATTGGATTTTTTATGAAATATTTTTTAAGACACAATTTTCTAATACATTTCTCAATACCAATATATGTACTGAATTTATCTAATTTGTTTGTGGGGGCAACTTTGAGGCCTTTATTTAAAAGACTTGATTGTGCATCGGTGAGTGTGGTGTTGCTCAAATTGATGATGATATTATCTAATCCTGTGTTCGGTGGTATCTTGTTTTGTTTGTTCTTTCGTAGTCCTCTTCTTGTCTTCTTTCGTAGTGATGTGTGCGTGATCTTGTCCAATTTCGATAATTGTTTTGTTGTTCTGGTATTTGTTGGTTGTGTCTCTGATGGTATGTCTGATTTGTATTTGGCTTGTCTTCTTGGTGTTTCTCTGTTCTGGTTCATGTGTTGGTGATTGTGACGGTATCTCAGGTTGTAATTGTGTACAGGTGATCGTGTGTTCCTTTGTCTGTGGTCTTGTGAGTGAGGTGATCTCAGTTGTGCTCTTATTCTGTGATGTGGGGGGGGGGTTTGATCTAAAAAAAGGGGTTCAGTCAAGGGTCCATATCTGTTGGTAGTTGGGGGATTGTATAGGAAGGTATTGTATGCTTTGTCCCTCTTTCTCTTGTGTTTTCTTCTTGTAATTTTTTCTTTTTTGTGTTCGTATTTGTATTGGTATTCATTTGTCCCATATTTTCATTATTGTTACTGACTGCATCTTTATGTGTTCTCCATTTCATTTTTCAAAATTTTTTATTGATGATTTCTCGTTCTAGGGTGTCTAAGCGCTGCAGATTCTTTCCTGCCACTTTTTGTATTCCTCATCTTGTGGTATATTATCTATAATTATTTTAAGATCATTTATCTTAGTTATAATTTCTGATAATATTTGTGAAGTCTTTTAATGATCATCCTTACAAGCATCCCAGATTGTATTTTGAGGAAGGTATTCCATTCTATTAAGAATTCCTCACTTCTTGGGCTGGATCCTTATTCAATGAGAGGCCTTTTGGAATATTATCATTTTCAAGACATTGGTTTACGGATTTAATCTCCCTTGGTTTACGGATTTAATTTAATCTGTTGTTTCTGTGTTCTCAATGTCAAATGTAAAGGTCTCAGCATTTTTGCATTTCTTGTAAATGCAATCCCAGATCCATTGATCGTTCAGTGTGGGAGCTCTACTAATGGGTAACAGGAAAGAACTCATAGAATAAAATGGTAATAGTGGCTCACCACCTGATATCAAAGGAAAAGGGGATCTCTATCACAGCTTACCCAAAGCCTAAAAGATTGGTATAATAGCAAGATAGAGAGATTGGATGAGCACACCCTATATCTGAGTATAGATTGTATATAGTAGTAAATATATGAATATTGTTTTACTATCTAGTTCTAAATTGATAGCATATAAAGATGGATAAGGTATGTATAAAATTAGATTTTAATTAATATATATATATAAAACATAGGAAAAATAGAAAAAATAAAAAATAAAATGTCCTAGGTGACACATCAGTCATAAAAATATATCATTCATAAAAATACATCATTATACATATAACGCTCCAGAGCTGAAAATTATTGACCATATGAGTATATTTATACAACAAATCTAGAATTTATGTATATTAGTCCATTCTTTGCATCCTCTTTGCGTCACACTATTAAAATTTGATTAACAATGCACTATTATTCACTATCTTCAAAGTAAGAAATACACAAAGATATCTATTTCAGGAAATATCAAGATATATTTTAGGGATATATATGAATATTATTTCCTCCACACATATACCGTGACCCACCCATCACATTGTATGATATATATTATTTAAACCCTTCCCGACCAGCGCCGTACATGTACGGCGCTGCGGGAAGTGCATTGCCGCCCAGCGCCGTAGTACTACGGCACACTGATCAGACCCCCAAAAGTTAAAAAATGTGAAAAACAAAAGTGAAAAAAGTTAAAAAATAAAGTTAAAAAAATAATAATAAAAGTTTCAATTAAAAAAAGCGCCATTTTCCAAAAATAAAGTAAAAAAAAAAAATTGTAAAAAAAAAAGGGAAAAAAAGAAAAGTATACATATTAGGTATCGCCGAGTCCATATCGACCGGCTCTATAAAAATATCACATGATCCGCCAGGTGAACACAGTAAAAAAAACAAGAAAAAAACAGTGCCAAAACAGCCATTTTTTGGTCACGTTCCCTCACAAAAAGTGTAATAGTAGGCGATCAAAAAGGCGTATTTAACCCAATATGGTACCAATAAAGCCATCATCTTGTCCCGCAAAAAATGAGACCTTACCTAAGACAATCAAATATTAGATAATAAGAACGGGATGGCACTACTCCTCAACCCTACAGCAGGATCCACCTGAATACCGGGTGTCGATCACAACAACGGTGGTGCTCAGCTCTCAAGCAGCAAGTCTTTTGCAAATCAAATATCCAGAGATGAAAGGCCCCTTCATGAAAGGTTCAGAGAACACTTTTCATCAATAACCACAGGAAAAGGTTGTCCGCGTTTGATTGAACATATCAGGCTAGACCATGATAGTAACCCAGAAGTTTTGAAATTCATCGGACTAGAAACTGTGCCCACACAACCACACGGGGGCGATAGACACAGATTTTTGCTCAGAAAGGAATCTAGGTGGATTATGAAATCAGAAGCTTTAGGAGCATTAGGGCTGAATGATAAAAATGATTTGAGCGTGTTTTTATAAATATTGTGTGTGTTTTCTTGTGTTTTTTTTTTTTTTGTGTGTTGTTTAATTGCATGCACAATGAATCTCCCTTTGATTACACTGTTGCGCATGTGAAGGCGTTTAGAGTGATTTAAAAAGGTGAGAGGTCACAGCTGATGTGACGTGCAGAGCCTGACGAAGCGCAGTGTGCACGAAACGGCCGTCGCTTGCAGCATGCAGGAGGTGTTTGCCATCCGCCCCCATACTTGAATGTATTTGCCGGACATGTAATAAAGCCTTCAACTTTTTACGGTGAGTGCCGCTCTTTCTTTCATCTCTGGATATTTGATTTACCTAAGACAATCGCCCAAAAAATAAAAAAAATATGGCTCTCAATGGCAACACAAAAAAAGATTTTATTCTGTTCAAAAACGCATCTAATGTGTAAAACTTTACAAAAATAAAAATGCTAGACATATAGGGTATCGCCGCGTCCATAACAACCTGCTCTATAAAAATATTACATGAGATGGCCCCCCAGGTGAATGCTGTAAAAAAAATTTTTTTAAAAAAAACTATGCCAAAACAGCCATTTTTTTCCCTCTTGTCTCACAAAAAGTGTAATAGCAGGAGATCAAAAAGGCGTATTTACCCCAAAATGGTACCGATCAAACCGTCATCTCGTCCCGCAAAAAATTAGACCCTACCTAAGACAATCGCCCCCCCAAAAAAATGGCTCTCAGAATATGGCAACACAAAAAAAAGATTTTATTCTGTTCAAAAATGCATCTAATGTGTAAAACTTAACAAAAAATGGTAGACATATTGGGTATCGCCGCGTCCGTAACAACTTGCTATATAAAAATATCACATTATATTCCCACTCAGGTGAACTCTGTAAAACATTTTTTAAAAAACTATGACAAAACAGCCATTTATTGGTCACCTACCCTCACAAAAAGTGTAATAGCAGGCAATCAAAAAGGCGTATGTACCCCAAAATGGTACCAATCAAACCATCATCTCGTCCCACAAAAAATTAGACCCTACCTAAGACAATCGCCAGAAAAATTAAAAAATAGGAAAGTTAGAAAATGGCAACACAAAAACAAGATTTACTTCTGTTCAAAAACTCATTTACTGTGTAAAACTTAACAAAAATAAAAATGTTAGACATAGTGGGTATTGCCGCGTCCGTAACAACCTGCTCTATAAAAATATCACATGATTTGCCCCTTCGGGTGAATGCTGTAAAACAATTTTTGTAACACCAAGTGTAACACCAAGCGATCAAAAATTCTTATGTACCCCAAAATGGTACTAATGAAAACGTCACCTCATCCTGCAAAAAATGAACCCCCACATAAGACAATAACTGAAAAAAATAAAAATCAATGGCTCCCGCAAACCAATCCATCAAAATCTGTGCTGCAAAATCCATATGGCGCTCCTTCTGTTCTGAGTCCTGCCATGTGTACCCACAGCAGTTTACCACCACATATGGGGTGTTGCCGTATTCAGGAGAAAATGGGTAACAAATTATGGGGTGCTTTTCTCCTGTTACCCCTTGTGAAAATGAAAAATTTGGGGCTAAAGCAACATTTTATTGGAAGAAATGAAACTTTTCATTTTCACAGCCAAGTGTTTCCAAATTCCATAAATCGCTTAGGGGGTCAAAGTGGTCAGTACCCCCCTTAATATATTGTTTGAAGGATGTAGTTTCCAAAATGGCGTCACTTTTTGAGGGTTTCCACTGTAGGGGTACGTCAGGGTCTCTCAATTACAAAATGGTGCCTAAAAGCCATTCTAGCAAAATCTGCCTCCAAAATCCGTATGGCTCTCTTTTCCTTCTGACCACTGCCAGAAACCCACAGAGATGTTTACCACCACATATGGGGTATTTCTGTAAACTGCAGAATCAGAGTAATATATATTGAGGTTTAGTTTGCTGTTAACCATTGCAGTGTTGCAAGAAAAAAATTGATTAACATGAAAAGTCTGCTTAAAAAAATGAAATTTTGAAATTTCGTCTCCATTTACAAAGGGTTAACAAAGTTTGTAACATCAGTTTTGAATAAAATTGGGTGTAGTTTCTAAAATGGGGTAATTTATGGGTGGTTTCCATTACGTAAGCCCCTCAAATCACTTTATATCTAAATTGGTGCTTAAAAAATGGTTTTGGAAATTGTTGAAAATTTGAAAAATGGCTTCTAAACTTCTAAGCTTTCTCACATCCTAAAAAAGTAAAATGACATATACAAAATGATAACTATTTTATGAGGCATTACTATCTGTCTTAAAAGTAGTGAAATTCAAATTTAGAAAATTGTGAATTTTTCCAAATTTTTGGTAAATTTGGGATTTTTTAAAAATAAAGGAAAAATATATTGACTCAAATTTACCACTGTCATGAAGTACAATGTGTCACGAGAAAACAATCTCAGGATGGCTTGAATAAGTAAAAGCGTTCCAAAGTTATTACTACATAAATTGACACATGTCAGATTTGCAAAATATGGCCTGGGCAGAAAGGTGAAAACAAGCCCGGGGTTGAAAGGGTTAAACACACAATTATTTATTTGTTTATTCATCTACTTATTTATTTGTCTATGTACAGATTCCACTTACACAGCTGACAACATATAGATATATATGCTTTATACGCAGCACCTATCTTTCCTATATTTACATGGTTTAAGACCCTATAATTAATCCATTTACTTGTGAATTAAGGACAAACTTCAGTTCTGGTTTTCAAACCAGCCATATGTGTGACGTCATCTTATGTTAACAACTATTTAAACTTGCCAGATTCACATGATGGTCTATTTGCCACTGAGGAAGGGGCAGACAGCTGCGCCCGAAACGCGTTTGGTTGAAACAGACAAGGGGAATCTGGCATAGATCCCTATACTTAACCGGGATGAACGTTCTCCTTAGAGTATAAAAAAGAACGACATTATCTACATAAGGAGCATATTACTCCTATACAGAATCAACCATTACCCGTGGATTACAAATTTTCTCCTGCATTATACGCACGGGTTAGCAACTGCCGGCGGACATCCATGTGGGACGCCACGTGGGACGCCGTTCTGAGGCGTGAAGAGACAGAGCGCTACACTTGGGCTGAATTTCGCCACAAAAAAACAACCACACCAGTGATGACAACCAGACGGATTTTGGTAACGTAACGTACTGTGGCAACTAAATATCTATATACAAATACCTCCATATATAAGAAAGATAAGACTTTAATTTAGAGAACATGCCGTTTTAATACTATAACTAATGGCTACTTTGTGATATCAACAAGACACCTCACAATAACCATAAACACTGTGGGGGATATATATTACAAAAAATAGCGATCTATAAATAAAGACATCTAACAGTTCACAAAAATATCGATCTATTCATTATCCCATATAAGGGACCGACATACCATAAAAACCATAAAGAAGAATCGATATTTTTGTACACTGCACCTACTCTTTTGTCCCACAGGGGATGCAAAGAATGGACTAATATACATAAATTCTAGATTCGTTGTATAAATATACTCATATAGTCTACAATTTTCAGCTCCGGAGGGTTATATGTATAATTATGTATTTTTATGAATGATATATTTTTATGATTGATGTGTCACTTAGGATGTTTTATTTTTTCTATTTTTCTATTTTTTCTATGTTTTATATACATATATATTAATTAAAATCTAATTTGATACATACCTTATCCATCTTGATATGCTATCAATTTAGATCTAGATAGTAAAACAATATTCATATATTTACTAATATATACAATCTATACTCAGATATAGGGTGTGCTCATCCAATCTCTCTATCTTGCTATTATACCAATATAAAAAGGTGCCATTAGAAAAAACAACTTGTTTAGCGAAAAACAAGTTCTATATGGCTACGTGAATGGAAAAATAAAAAAAAGTTATGGCTCTGGGAAATCACCATATCGGAAAGGGGTTAAATACCCTAGAAAGGCTAGCCAAATGCCAGGCAGATTAGGACCCATTCCTTCTGGCCCTTTAACATCTTGAGGGAGCACACTGAGGTAATGATTAAGTTGCAGGCTGGAACCAGTGGCGTAGCATGGAGTATGCTCAGGGGGGAAGATGCCCTGGGCGCCATTCTGACAGGAGATGACTGTAGATTAACTGCAAACTACTGCAACATAAATGCTCCAAAATCAGCGCCAAAAAATCTCTGTGTGAACTGGCCCTTAGGGTTCCTGCAACAAATGTACAACAAAACAGCACATAAAATGCCTATATATATCCACACTATTTATTGCATTTTTTGTAAACATACCCTAATTAGGAAAGAGTTCAGCTGAATGCACTGGTATACTTCCAATGGAGGCAGAACATGCAGCTGCTGTGGGGTCCCTAGCGGAAGGGGGGCAGGCAAGGACATAGGCCCCGCTCCCTAATTACATTTAATATAGGCTCCTGTCCAGAGCCCTTGTCATCAGTGCAGTTGGGAGGCTCAGAGAATTAAAAGACCTGTGATGATGTCATCACAGGCCCTGAACCATCTGGTAAAGGAACTGCACAGAGACTGGTGTAGTTCCCAGTTAGAAACGGTCAGCTGCCAGGGGCTGGGAATCTGGGATGATATAATCACAGGTCCTTCCACCCCTGACAGAATGGAGAAGAACTACAAGAGAAGCTCTCCATTGAGTCTTTAATGGAGTGGGTAAAGGAGGTCCTCTCCTTTTCTCTCCATTTACCCCAATTCTTTTTTTTAACTCAGAAGTAGTACCTCATGCCTCTCATACCTCAGAAGTACCACATTATACATTATAAGTGCAAAGTACCTCATACTTCACTCATATATAGTACTGCAGACAGCTACAACCCCCAATATATAGTATATCCAACATTTACGTACTTTACAAGTAGCAGAATATATGCAGTTTTTCTACACCAATTCCCGTAAATAAAAACCACAGCCTAAAATAGTAAAGTGTACGTTTTCCATGCGGAAATTGACCTACTGTACAGATTTAGAAATCTTCAGGATATCAATTATGTTTGCAGTTTTAGCTGCTGATTTTACCCTTTTCTAATGAAGGATGAGATCTGCGGCAGAACTGCATCAAATCCACATAAAAAACACACTATTAGAAATAGGTTTTCGTGCAATTTTGGTGTAGAAAAGCGCAGACATCTTTTGCACTTTGAACTGCAATCCTAATGGGTTTGGGGAGCTCCCAAATCTCCCTCAAAAGATCAGGTACATTGTACACTTGATCCCAATGTTCTCCCAAAAGATAACAACTTTCCACCGTAATTATCTGGCAGAGGCTTTCTCCTCTCTTTCCATTGAAAACACATGCACCCTGGGCTACGCTGAATATATTTGTGTATAGGGTAGTCCGGGGAACAGAGGTGAAGCAGAAGGCTCTGTCCACTGCAGATCAGCTCCCATTCAAATGGCCATCAATATAAAAAAAAATGGAATACCTCTAAGTGTTACTTAATAATTTTATTTCTTTCACTGGTGGTTTAGTACTTTGTACTTAATAATAATTTATGCATCTTCTGAGCCTGTGACAGACTTGTGAATCTTCACAGAAGCCAATCTGAGTAGGCAGAGATACAGAGTGAGACAGAGCCAATGATGAGACAGGAGGTGTGTGTGAGACTACCTCAGACTCCCTGCAGACATTGTAGCTAAACTGTAGTCACAGCTGTATCTGAAGTAAAAAGCTGTCATGAAAACAAATAGCAGGTAGTCATCACTTATAGATACCATCTTACATATTTTTGATCTCATGACTAGATAGTCCCTTTAAAGGGGCTCTCTGGGCTTTTAATATTAATGTCCTGTACTCAGAATAGGTAATCAATATCAGATCGGCGGAGGTCTGACACCCAGCAATGCTAGGTGTATGAAGGGAAGGCACGCGTAGTGTGGCGTGCCATCTCCCTTCTCTCTTCCTGCTCGCCATAGACATAGCAGAAGCAAGCAGGAAGAGCTCCCTTCATACAGCTGATCGGCGGGTTGCCGGGTGTCAGACCCCCACGATCTGATATTAATAACCTAACCGTAGGATAGGTCATCAATATGAAAAGCCCAGAGAACACCTTTAACTGTTATTATGGGTTAAATTCAGAAAAAAAAAATCTACTGCGCCATTTTTATTTATACTATTAATTGGTGACCATACATAACATTTACTGTATTTACAGTATTTACACTGTGGTTACAGAGATACCAAATATGGCCATGTTATTTACTATATAGTGGCTTTCATTAGATAAATGTTTTTGAACTGGTTTTTCATTGAAACTTTACCCAAAACAAATGTAACTTACTTTTGATTGTTTTCTGTACCGCTGTACTGCAGTTCCATTCATTTGAATAAGATTTATAGAAATTTATATTTTTGCCATCGAAACAACCTCATTCAAATTAATGGAACCGATTTTCAGTCACATAAATTTCTGCTACAAAATCTGCCGGTGTTTGAAGGCACTCATACCAGTCCAGCAGAAGGGCACCCCACCCAGCCCTTCATGCTGCGTCCAGGAGATTTGTCATTTCTCCCGAGAGGTTGAACCTTTTCCTGGGAGAGTTGGCAAGTATGGCTTTAGTTTTGCTCTTTCACTGGCATACTGTTACGGCAGGAGCAAAGATTCAGGGGACTGGTTTTTCAGAACGTCAGCCCAGGTCAGTAATGAGGTGGCGGTTAGTGTAGCTGGCATTAGCAAGCCTAGATCAAGGTTGTTGGGTCAGGAAATTGGTGAGAACAAGAAACAGCTAGGAACTCATGTTCTGTGAAAACTTAGCACTGAATGCTCCACAAGCTGTCACTTAAACTTCAAGCATTTACTTGGAAGATGACCGCATCTAAGACTTGTCAGAAGACCACCTGACTTCACTCTTCTCATCAACCAATGATGGAAAAGTAGTGAGTAAAGTTATCTAGCTAAGGCTAGTTTCATATCTGTGTTAGAGCTCTCCAGCAGACTGTTCCGGCACAGTGTAAGTGCCGGATAGTGACCAGATCTCGTCTGGTTCCCATTATAGTCAATTGGGCTGGTGGGCACATGATAACATCCGGCTATGCTGGATCCAAAGAGCTTCAGTTCTCTGCTAGAACAGCCTGCTCTAAGGCTACTTTCACATCTATGGACATGGAGATCCGGCCCCCTGATCCAGCAGAGAACCCGGGAATCGGCCGGACACAAACTGCAACATGCAGCGGTTTGTGTCCAGCGGATTCTCTGCATTTTTGCTGGAATGCGGCCGGATCCCTGCCGGACCCCATTATGCTTAATGTGGCCGGCGGGCGTTCTATTTGCATCTGGCAGTGCCGGATCCGGAGAATTCCAGCAGGCTGTTCTCTGCCAGACCAGTTTGTCGGAATCCATGGAGCAGATGTTAAATTAGCCAAACACAGTGAAAGAAGCCTTACATAAATTATTTCTTGAAGGGCTTCTCCAGGACTTACATATTGATATCCTATCCTCAGTGCCACAGTTCCCACAGGGACTTGTCTTGGAGGTTGGACCCCCACCATTTCTTAAAAAAACAAAAAAAAACAAAAACAGTTCCTTTCTTAAAAAAAAAAAAATCTTTTAAATTAACAATATGGAGCCCTTTTTTCTGTACAGAGCTGAGATGCTCTAGAAGCAACGTGTGGATTTTCTGTCTTTTCTGTCATCTGGGGAGCAGTCAGGCTCCTTATCTCTGCTCTTTGACATTATAAACATTAAAGCTCAATCCTTATCTTACTGATAAGAATGTGGCTTAAATAAGTGTTTATGGCCTTTTAGTAGTTCAAAGAAAAGGTTTATTAGATGACCGGCACAACGTGAAAGTACCAGTCAAAGTTAACCCTTTGGCTCAATATTTTTAATAAAGGCCAATTGAAAATACGAGTTTTAGCCAAGAATGAGTAAAACGCAAGCATAACCAAAAATCGCCTCCAAAGGTGTACATAGCCTTTAAGTGATGAAACTTTTCAATATCTTTACATTGCAATTTTACTGGGGAAGGCACACCTGGCATAGATATTATATCAATGGATTTCATTGATATCAGCATAGAAATCAGTGACTGAAAAATATCTGATGTCTATGGGCAGCTTCAGTAACTGATGTCAATTGTGTAGAGCCTATGTTCACCTAGTTCTCTAATTTTGTCATTTGACAACTGAATATCAATTGATGTCCTATAGTATACGTTCACAAGTGTATGTGTGCCTGCCTCAGTGAAATACCTGCACCTCAGATCCACTGTTGCAAATAGCCCACTTCTTCTCTTTGCCTTTTTTCTGGCATGTTCTGTTGTGCTGAGTTGCAGAATAGCTGCAAAAGAGGTAATGACCCCATGTCACACTTGTGTCTTTGTCACTCACTGTAAATTAAACCTTTGTCCTCCTATAGTGTACAATGAGCGTGTGTGCTAAACAATTTGGATGTGTGCTGTCAGCCTATTCTCCAAACAGGGGCCCAGAGAGACAGTCCAGCCCAGACCGATCTAACCTGAAGCCACACAATGTGACGGTCACCTGTGAGAGCCTCCAGTTCACTGGGACACGCACAATACGGTAAGTCTGTGACATTTATCACCCTTCACTTACTGTACAAGGGCGAAATTATATATAGGGACTATTCATTTAATGCCCATAGGAAAAGATTTACAAATAATAAAAATGGGCATTATACATTCTGACAGTAACAGAGGAGTAAAGAAAGAAATTACTAATGAAAGAATTAAATATCAATGTAAAATATCAAGAATTTCCACATTCACTCTACCTATCATGTATCCTTTACTATATGATACACAGTAACCTGTATAACTGGTGAATGTGAGTATTCAATATTATCACAAATTAACATACACAAAGAATTTTAGAAACAGGACACCGACTGTATTTGAAATATTCACTACTACAATACTTTGCTAAAATTCTTCTTATCGAAGATCACATCTTAATATTAGATTTTCTGCCAGCTTGTTTCTAATCCAGAAATATGGTTTTAGAATACCTAGATTATTGTTGGTAGGTTGTCCATTATTAATATCACTTGTAGATTTCCCAAGTATTGGATTTACTTCCTCCTCTGGACTAGATCGTCTGGAAGCATACACCTATGTGATGTCTGTGGGACTGATTAGCTTGGTTGCTGTTTTTTGTTCCCCATATACTGATGTGGCTCTTCAGTGGGAAACAGTACCCCCTCCTGGGTCACAGAGGATTGAATAGACTGGATACAACTGTAGCAAACTCTTCAGCTGTGAGAAGTTGTAAGGCATTTTAGGCTTACAAGCCTATGTAGGGTACTGGCTCTCCTTAAAGAGATCAGCCCTGTATGGAGACTTACTGGAAGTGCTCCATGGTAAGGAGACTTGGCAATGTTGCATGGGAAAACAAAATGCAAAGAAGTATCTCCCAAGGAAATAGATTCATCTTGCTAGCGCCACCTTGTGGAAGTGGCTCCCTATGAGTCAAAATCTGTGTTTTTAACAAGCCCTGGGACATGACAAGGGAAAATGGATATCTGGCAGGGGCGGATTGGGAACTTAAAATGGCCCTGGAAAAAAAACTAAAAGTGTCCCTATGTTGTAGGTGGGTTCAAACTGACAGAAGAAGGGCCAAAACAAGTAAGCGGGGCCTGCAATATTGTAGTGCAGTTCAGAATGCCGCTCCATCAGAACCAAATACCACAGGACAGCACACAATACTGCTGCCCTCATCACCATCATGAGGACAGTAATACAGTTGAGTTCCGGAGAGAATCTGTAGCCGTTGAGCATCAGATCATTATGTATTATGAGGGCTTGAGTGGCCCCCTGGGCATCGGCCCACCGGGAAATTTCCCTGTAGGGTCTATAGCCAATCCACCCCTGATATCTGGCTTGGCTACTTTGCCTTGTCATTTCCCAAGGCTTGTTTAAAAGTCGGATTTTGACTCCTGGGGAGTAAGGTGGCGCTTGTGAGATGGTTCTCTTTCCTTGGTAAATGCGTATTTGCATAAGGTATACAAACTTAAAGTAAACACATATGATCCCAAAAAAAAAAACTTGACGGATAAGGAATTTACACACTAGGTAAATGGCAAGGTCACATAACTCTTAATTAAATAGTCGATAAGCTTTCTGTATATAACACCTGAGTACACAAAAGATACCAGTACGTGATAAAATTGTGTGTGCTATAACAGACCGTATAGACTGTTCTATAGTATTTTACAAAGATGGAAATACAGTCTGGTCAATGTCCTAGAGGAAGAAGACATTTCTACCAAACTGACCTTACTTGATGTCTACTAAAACATGTGTGCACATTGTAATTAATATTTTATCATTCCTTACTATCCAGGTTAAAAAATGGGCGACTGGTCCATTTTAGGTCGTCTTTTAACCGAGGTCCAGAACCACTCAACAGTCATTGGCAAAATATGGCTGACGATGCTACTCATTTTCAGAATTCTCTTAGTAACATTGGTGGGAGATGCAATGTATGGAGATGAACAGTCTAAATTCACCTGCAATACCCTTCAACCAGGTTGCAACAATGTATGCTATGACAGCTTTGCCCCAGTCTCACATCTTAGGTTCTGGATATTTCAGATTGTCCTGGTGTCCACGCCTTCCATTTTTTATATAATCTACGTCCTCCATAAAATTGCTAAAGATGAAAAAACTGAACTGGAAAGGGCATATATTATGGAACTTCTTCAAAACCTATCAATTGGGGAAAATCTCCTGCCAAGTCCAGAAGCAAGAGAACACGTAGAAGATAAAGATATATCTAGAAAAGGAGATAGTTTTAATACAAATTTTTCTAATGATGCCCTCCGATGTCCTATTCCGGTGTTTGACAAGATGCACATCATTTACATTGTTCATGTGGTCCTCAGGTCAGTTATGGAATTGGCATTCTTGGTTGGACAATGCTATCTTTATGGTTTTGAAGTTCCTCATCTTTTCCAGTGCCACACTTACCCTTGTCCCACCAAGACTGATTGCTTTGTCTCCAGGGCTACTGAGAAGACCGTCTTTCTTAACTTCATGTTTGGAGTTGGACTTGGGTGTTTTATATTGAACATTGCTGAGCTGCATTACTTGGGTTGGTTCTATGTGTTTCGGATCCTAACAGTGGCCTGTAACAGCTGTTGTGAATTTAAGAGCAAGAAGAAGAAAGGGCCCAGGGTGCTGCACCCAGAGCAAAATAACCTGCTTATCCATTTGAAAGACACCATACAAGAACGGTTTGTCCTAAAGACATCTTCAGGTCTATCTCCAGAGAGGATAGGTTTTCTACCTTCTCCACCAACGAGTACAATATCATTCACTAATGACGATAATGATGATACTACCTCAAGACAAAGTCCAGATGTTAAGCACAGTAATAAAGCTAAAACAGCCAAGATCAAGAAGTCCTGGCTATGAAAAGTCAAACAGCAGTATACGAATAACTTCAGGGAGATGAATTCACAATGATTGGTGCCCTGTCTCTCTACAGTGCGTGTCCAGATTCATCAACAGGGTGTACAACATATTGATGAATTTTGTGTAGCCTGAAAATGATGACAGTGTTTGTTGCAACTCTGATAACTGCTAACATTTTTCAGACACGTTCGTATGTGTCCACTAATGGGGGACAAGAGCTGCATAAAAATGGCATTTAACTAGAATGTTATATTTTTCAATGTATTTATGTTAGAAAGTTGGTGCAGATACATTGATAACTCTTCCTCGGTGTGTAGAGTTTAACTATTAAATACATGAGTGTGATCTGTACATTAAACTTTCTGTACAATAAAATGGGTATAAACCCTTATGTACAATTCTAGTGGTGTCAATATTTTACAGTGTTCTGTACCATCAGAGCTTTCCTAAAAGGGTGTTATGGGAACCGCAGCACACCCTTGTTCACATCTGTCTCTTCCTTCTCGTGAAGGGAGTGGGCCATCACAAATCCTAAGGTTAAGACATCCCTATGTCATAACAGTATTAGGCAACTTTCACACAGGGTCTCAAAACCGCAGCACAACACTTCAGTTTTTTTTTCAGAGACAAAAAACTTACCACTCACATCACGGATTTTTTTTTTGTGTCGAATTACTCTATTCAATCAAGTAATCATTTCAGCCCTAGTAAACACTGTAAAAAAACAAAAATTCCAGAATTGCTGCTTTTTGTTTATTTGCCAACCAAAAAATAGAATAAAAAGCAATCAAAAAGTCTCATATCCCCCAATATTATATCAATGAAAACTACAAGGTGTCCCGCAAAAGTCAAGCCCTCATGCAGCTCTGTAAAAATAAAAATAAAAAAAATAAGTTATGCATCTTGGTATGGGGCAATGCTAAAATATTCTCCTCTTTTTAATAAAAATGTTTTTTATTGTGCAGTATTAAAATGTTCAAAATTATTTATGTTCATGTTTACAACATTTAAACACCAAAAACTCAGTGGCAGTATTGCTGTTTTTTTTTACATCCCCCTCACAGAAAGAGTTAACAAAAGTAAGTTCTGTGTACCCCAAAATTGTGCCATTAAAATCTACAACTTGTCTTGCATACACGGAAAAATAATAGCAAGTCATATTTTTATATATTTATAGCTCAGTGACAGTATCGCTATCCTAGAAAGAGTTACTGAAAGTTAATCAGTAAGGTATGTGTACCTAAAAATGGCATTATTAAAAACTACAACTTGTCTTACAAAAAAGAAGCCCTCATACGGCTACATAGATGGAAAAATAAAAAAGTTATAGCTGTTGGAAGACAACTATGAAAAAAATCACTTGGTCATTAAGGCCCCAAACAGGATGGACACTAAGGGGTTAAAGGTGCTTTCCAGGAGTACAATACTGATCATCTATCCTTAGGATGGGTCATCAATATCAGACCAGTAGGGGTCTGACTCCTGGCACCCACACCGATCAGCAAGAAGCCTTGGCACTCCACTGAGTGCTATAGCTGCTTCCTAGCGGTGATGTCACATTCATGGTCACATGGCCTATGTGCAGCTCAGTCCCATTCAAGTGAATGGCCCTGGGCTGCAATACCAAGCACAGCCACTATACAATGTACGGCGCTGTGCTTGATATGATGTAAGGAGACCACAGCTGTTGTCCATGTGATGCAGCCCTTTAAAATGGCTGATCAGCAGAGGTGCCAGGAATCTGACCTCCACCGATTGGATATTGATGATCTATCCTGAGGACAGGTCATCAATGTTGTATTGCTGGAAAACCCCCATAAAGAGTATGATCGTATTTGGGAACTATTTTACAGCTTAGATAGAATCTTTTGTAAAAGTTTCAAAAGAGTGACCATTTGCATTAGGCTACTTCCATACTTGCAGCAGCAGGGTCTGGCAGACTGTTCCGGCGGGTGAACAGCCAGCCAGATCCATGCTAAAGCTAGCCCACCGTGCCGCTGGAAGTCCACTCCGGCTCCATTGACTATAATGGGGGGGGGCAAGCCGGAGGTCCGGCCATAGCACAACAAACGAGCCTAGAGGTGGCCGGACAAAAACCACAGCGTGCTGTAGTTTCGACAGCACAGTGAGCTAGCGTTAGCACGGACCTGGCGGACTGTTCCCCCGCCGGAACAGTCTGCCAGATCCTGCTGCTGCAAGTGTGAAAGTAGCCTTATTTAAACTCCAGAGCTGCATTCCTAATGTGGCTGGTTGTTACTGGAAACTGTTGACAAGTTTGTTATCAGGTACATCACTAATTGCTTAGCTGAGCTTATATAATATATAATAATTATATAATAATAATAAACATTTTTTTGTACATCAGTTTTCTTTACAGTACCTGGTGTTAAAACAATTTTAAAATTACAATTCACTGCAGCAAACAAGGAATGCTGGGAAATGGCCACTCTGAAGCCGGCAGAACTGTAAATGCAGCTCTGAACTATGTAATACAGTACTGTGTGAAACCTGCCTATCTAAAAACAGATCTCAAAGGGCCCCACTGGAAAACTTAGCAACGACCCCCTGCCCCATACAGATTGCCAATACACATGTGTCAAACACCCCAAGGCAACATGGAACATAAAGCCTGACTTCCCAGATTGTAAGGAATTTACATTTTTTAAGAGGAAGGAAATTTTGATAAAAAAGGAATAAAAAAGAAAATCACAGACTGCTTCACCCACTTCATCTGACTTCTATGTTGGAAAAAGAGGTACTTCATAAATACACTCAGTCTGAACCCATATTCTCAATGTATTTACATCACACAACTGGCAAAAATACACAGATAAATCTGCTTCCCTTCACACAGTACATTATAAAACTGTCTGCCTGCAGCCACCACTAGGGGGGGATAAGTGCATAGGAATGTACAGATACTATTGAAAATGAATAAAAGCTGTAGAATCTTTATGTACTGAGCTCCTCCTAGTGGTGGCTTACGGAAAAATTATGTTGAAAATGGGACAGTTCAGTGCCAGTCAGGGTAGGCCTTAGGGGTGTGCGACCTGTGCGGCCACATCATCCTTCATTCCTGATGGAGGCGCCAGGTGGTACCCTCTCCTGAGCACCTAGTCACCAGTCAATTCACCCAGTTTATGGGTGCTCCTGCACTCAATTGTATCTGCATCCTCAGGATGCAGATATAATTTAGCATCCACCTCAGCACAGGCAGGACCAGTGATCCATTGGTCCTGCACCCTGCCATTCTGCACTCTGTTGTGATGTAGGTGGCGCAATGACAACACATAATTGTGCCACCTGCAACATTCTGCAGATGCCTGAAGAGTTTGGGACGGCATCACTGGATAAATTCATGGGACCGGGGAAAGTTGAGTAGTATACAGCTCCATAATGGGACACAGAGCATGAGGACACCGAATATTGGGGAACAGAGAATGAAGGCACAAAATGGGGGCACGGAGCATTGGGTCTCAGAGAATGGGGGCACAGAGCATGTAGCTATATTAGGGGCACAGAGCATGTAGCACTATATAATGTATATGGGGCACACAGCATGTGGCAATATGTATAATAGTGGGGAATAAAATATGTGACATGACTGTATTCAGGGGCACAGTGTATACTGCTAGTATATACAGGGCACAGTGTGTGGCATAAAGAGGAGTTTGAGCTAGTATATAGGTTGCAGATGTGTTGGTAAGACTAGAAGTTGAAGACATCCAACATAAATTATCCTATCTTAGAAACTACACCCCTCATTTTATTCAAAACTGATTGTATAAAGTTTGTTAACTTTTAGGATGCTCCACAGGAATTAAAGCAAAATGGAAATACAATTTAAAAATTTAGTTTTTTGCACATATTTTCCATTTTTATCCTTTTTTTCCCCTGTAACACGGTAAGGGCTAACAGCAAAACAAACCTCAATATTTATTGCCCTTATTCTGCAGTTTACCACAACATCCCATATTTGGTTGTAAACTGCTGTATGGGCACACGGAAGGGCTCTGAAGGGAAGAAGTGCCATTTGGTATTCAGAGAGCAGATTTTTTCTGCAATGGTTTTCAGGCACCATGTTGCACTTCAAGAGACCCTGAGATACCTCTACAGTGCAACCCCTGAAAAAGTGACTACATTTTGGAAACTACACCCCTCAAGGAATTTATTAAAGGATGACCCAGAGTTTCATAGAATTTAGAAATACTTGGCTATGAAAATCAAAAATTTATTTTTTTTCAATGAAACAGGCCCCAGCCAATAGCAGGCTGCAACAGGGAAAAGCCTCCCTAGCGTGCAGGGGAGCGGTGCAATTATAACCTCTATGAGGTGCCCAGGCATTATGGGGGGCATTATAAGGGTTGGATAACCCCTTTAAGGTATTTATTAATGGGTGAAGTAATCATTTTGACCCCAAATGTGTTTTGCAAAGATTAATTCACAGAAGATGGTGCAAAATGAAAATTGCAATTTTTCCACAGATATGGCAATTCATTGTCCAACTATGTTGTGCCTAGCTGGACATAAGCTGCTGTATGGGCACACAGCAGAGTTCAGATGGGAAGGAGCGCCATTTGGCTTTTGGAGTGCGGATTTTGCTGGAATGATTTTTGGGTGCTACATCACATTTGTAGAGACTATGCGGTGTCCGTTCAATGGAAACCACCTATAAGTGACTGATAAAGGATAGATATTGCTTATTACTATCAATAATTGCTATCAACAGCAATACCTGACCTTACTGGTGTGAAAAGGCAGAATATCACCAATTATCAGATGACAACGGTCAATATTCCCCTTTTCCCCCTAGCTCGTGGGATTGTTCTTAGTTTATACCACAGCTACAGTATGTTGCCTTGGTATCACCAGTAATAATACATAACTTTGCAGATATAACATAAAAGACACCTTTACTGAACTACAATGTATACAAATACCTTCGATATCATGGTCATATCAGTATACATACACCATGGCCTATAGTCTAATAATATAGACAAAAAATACTTGGCCTTAGAATGTATCGTCCTCCATCTAAGACCTCGCAGGAAGCTGGTCTGCCTAGGAATGCCCCAGTGGCCAGGTATATTAACACCTACCTCCCCCAATTCATTGTACCTGTGATGTAAGCACAGGAAGGGGTGGGGTCAATATTATGGATGTTACACACTCAACCATGTGTCCAATTTAAATATCAAAACAGGACTGGATCGCAGCCCTGTAACAGTGACACAGTTTTGAAAACTACACCCAGAGGCGTAGCTACAATGTCTGGGATGTGTCTGCAATCTTCTGTGTGGCTCTGCTGTTAGTTATATAGGTGAAAATGAGGTGACAGAATCCCTTTAAAATAAAAAACCTTTCTTACCTGTCCTGCGCTGCGGCTGCCCTCCGGTCCGCCGCTCCACTGTCTTCCCTGGCCGGCGCGTACTACGACCTGACGCTGCATCAGGTCATAGTGCGCGCCTGCCAGGGAAGACAGTGGAGCACCGGACCGGAGGGCAGCCACAGCGCAGGACAGGTAAGAAAGGTTTTTTATTTTAATCTTATGTGGCTGGGTGGGCTGATCTGAGGTCATATGGGGGGCACAATACGCTGATCTGAGGTCTGATGGGGGCACAGTAGGCTGATGTGAGGTCTGATGGGGCACATTATGATGATCTGAGGTCTGATGAGGGCACATTATGATGATCTGAGGTCTGATGGGGCACATTCTGCTGATCTGAGGTCTGATGGGGGCACAATACGCTGATCTGAGGTCTGATGGAGCACAATACGCTGATCTGAGGTCTGATGGGGGGCACAATACGCTGATCTGAGGTCTGATGGGGGCACATTCTGCTGATCTGAGGTTTGATGGGGGCACATTCTGCTGATCTGAGGTCTGATGGGGGCACATTCTGCTGATCTGAGGTCTGATGGGGGCACAATACGCTGATCTGAGGTCTAATGGAGGCACAATACGCTGATCTGAGGTCTGATGGGGGCACAGTAGGGTGATGTGAGGACTATGGAGGCACATTCTGCTGATCTGAGGTCTGATGGGGGCACAGTAGGGTGATGTGAGGACTATGGAGGCACATTCTGCTGATCTGAGGTCTGAAGGGGGCACATTCTGCTGATCTGAGGTCTGATGGGGGCACAATACGCTGATCTGAGGTCTGATGGGGGCACAATACGCTGATCTGAGGTCTGATGGGGCACAATACGCTGATCTGAGGTCTGATGGGAGCACAATACGCTGATCTGAGGTCTGATGGGGGCACAGTAGGCTGATCTGAGGTTTGATGGGGGCACATTCTGCTGATCTGAGGTCTGATGGGGGCACAGTAGGCTGATGTGAGGTCTGATAGGGGCACATTCTGCTGATCTGAGGTCTGATGGGGGCACAATATGCTGATCTGAAGTCTGATGGGGCACAATACGCTGATCTGAGGTCTGATGGGGGCACAATATGCTGATCTGAGGTCTGATGGGGGCACAGTAGGCTGATCTGAGGTTTGATGGGGGCACAGTAGGCTGATCTGAGATCTGATGGGGGCACAGTAGGCTGATGTGAGGTCTGATAGCGGCACATTCTGCTGATCTGAGGACTGATGGGGGCACATTCTGCTGATCTGAGGTCTGATGGGGCACAATACGCTGATCTGAGGTCTGATGGGGTACAGAAGGCTGATGTGAGGTCTGATGGGGGCACATTCTGCTGATCTGAGGTCTGATGGGGGCACAATACGCTGATCTGAGGTCTGATGGGGCACAATACGCTGATCTGAGGTCTGATGGGGGCACAGTAGGCTGATCTGAGGTTTGATGGGGGCACATTCTGCTGATCTGAGGTCTGATGGGGGCACAGTAGACTGATGTGAGGACTGATGGGGCACATTCTGCTGATCTGAGGTCTGATGGGGGTACAATACGCTGATCTGAGTGAGGTCTGATGGGGCACAATACGCTGATCTGAGGTCTGATGGGGCACAGTTGGCTGATGTGAGGTTTGATGGGGGCACAATCTGCTGATCTGAGGTCTGATGGGGGCATAATACGCTGATCTGAAGTCTGATGGGGCACAATACGCTGATCTGAGGTCTGATGGGGGCACAGTAGGCTGATCTGAGGTTTGATGGGGGCACATTCTGCTGATCTGAGGTCTGATGGGGGTACAATACGCTGATCTGAGTGAGGTCTGATGGGGCACAATACGCTGATCTGAGGTCTGATGGGGCACAGTTGGCTGATGTGAGGTCTGATGGGGGCACATTCTGCTGATCTGAGGTCTGATGGGGGCATAATACGCTGATCTGAGGTCTGATGGGGGCACAGTAGGCTGATCTGAGGTTTGATGGGGGCACATTCTGCTGATGTGAGGTCTGATGGGGGCACAGTAGGCTGATGTGAGGTCTGATGGGGGCACATTCTGCTGATCTGAGGACTTATTGGGGCACATTCTGATGATCTGAGGTCTGATGGGGGTACAATACGCTGATCTGAGGTCTGATGGGGCACAATACGCTGATCTGAGGTCTGATGGGGGCACAGTAGGCTGATGTGAGGTCTGATGGGGGCACATTCTGCTGATCTGAGGTCTGATGGGGGCACAGTAGGCTGATGTGAGGACTGATGGGGGCACATTCTGCTGATCTGAGTTCTGATGGAGGGCACAATACGCTGATCTGAGGTCTGATGGGGCACAATACGCTGATCTGAGGTCTGATGGGGCACAGTTGGCTGATGTGAGGACTGATGGGGGCACATTCTGCTGATCTGAGGTCTGATGGGGGTACAATACGCTGATCTGAGGTCTGATGGGGGTACAATACGCTGATCTGAGGTCTGATGGGGCACAATACGCTGATCTGAGGTCTGATAGGAGCACAATACGCTGATCTGAGGTCTGATGGGGGCACATTAAGCTTATCTGAGGTCTGATGGGGGCAGGGGACTGTTTAGTGATGTAAAAACTGGGGACAGGTTTCCTTTAACATAGGAGTCCCCTTGTTTTTTACTCCTATTACTCCTATATTTTACTGCATTATGTGGTAGAGTATTTACACTAGGGTATGTAGAAAGTCTATTGTACTGTACTTAACAGCATAGATGATCTAGCAGTTTATATAGTCATCTTTCTAATACAATATTATAACCACAACTAGTAGTATGTGCCTGTGAAGTTGGAAACTTGCGTTTGGGAAGCCACTAAGTGGGGGGCCCACTCAAGTATGTTTCGCTCCCCCTGTGCTGAACCTCTATGTATGCCTCTGACTACACCCCTCAAGTAAATTATCAAGTGGTGGAAAGAGCATTTTGACACCAAAGGATATTAATGAGCAGAGGACCATGCAAAATGAAAATTGCAAGTTTTCCACAGATATGATATTTCAGTCCCCAAAATGCTGTGCCCAGCTTGTGCCTAAGGCTACTTTCACACTAGCATTTTTGCTGGATCCGGCAGGGTACATAAAACGTTTTAATCACTTTTTGTTAAGCACGATAAAGTAAAGACAGCAAGAAAACACTTTTTTTTTTTTTTTACTTTAGTCCAACTATGGGATTTCAACTTTTGAGGGTCTGATCCCTGTTTCAATGCAGTGCAATATATGCTGCATTATATAGCTTGCTATCATCTGCAAAAATTGAAACAGTGCTATTAATCCCAACCTCTATGTCATTAATAAATAAATTAAATAATAGGGGGCCCAGCACTGGACCTTGGGATACATCACCGAGGAGCATTCAAAATAGGAATCATTAGCCACAACTCACTGGACATGGTCCTTCAGCCAGTTTCTAAGCCTATAGACCTTACTTTACCTATTAAATGTCTAGGAGGGACAGAAACAAATGCCTTTGCACAATCCAAAAACATATCCACAGCCGCCCCTCTGTTCAGGCTCATACTCACCTCCTCATAAAACAAATCAGGTTAATCTGACAACTTCTGTCCTTGGTAAACCTGTGCTGGTGATCACTTATGATATTACATTCACATTTACATACTTCTGTATAAACATTGGGTCATTACAGCAATACCAAAGACATATAGTTTTTTTTTTATATTTACTACTTTTGTACAATAAAACCCCTTTTTTCAAAAAGAAGAAAATGTTTTTGCTTCGCCACATCCCAAAACCCATAACTTTTTAAAATTTTCTTTCTATGGAGCAGTGTGGGAGCTTGATTTTTGTGGGATGACTTTTAGGGTACTTTCACACTAGTGGAATGCTTCTCCGGCAGGCTGTTCCGGCGGGTGAACAGCCTGCCAGATCCGTGCTGGCACTAGTTCACGTGTGCGGCCGGAACTCCTCTCCGGCCCCATTCACTATAATGGGGGCAGGCCGGGAGGCAGCCGAAATAATTTGCAGACCGCAAATTGAGTATCTGCGGAACACAGATACCAGCCGTGCACCTTCCGTATTTTGTGGAACAGAACATCCTTCTCCACGATAGAAATGCCTATTCTTGTCCCCAAATACGAGCAACAATAGGACTGGTTCTATCTTTTTTGCGGGGCCACGGAACGGACAGAAATTAATTGAAATTAATAAATTGAAATTAATGGGTACACATCTGGCAAAACTGTGGAACGGATGTGGACAGACACATAAGGTCGTGTGAATGGGCCATTAGGGTGTATTCACATGGCTGTAAAGTCAATGGGTCCACATCACGATACAGGGTGCAGGTGTCTCTATTTTGGGGATCAGAAGTTTGCAGTCTGCAAAACGGACACCGCCATGTGAATATACCCTTACTGAGTGACAGAGCTGCTCCCAGTCTATGCCCTGAAGTGCGGCCCTCAACTAAATTAAAGGGGTTATCTAACTTTTTTTAAGACCTTACAGTGTTGATCACACTTACCTGGTCCCCACCTCTGGGTTATGGCTCCATCGGTCCACCGCTGGCTCTTAGCTCTCATCTTGTTGATGGGGGGCAATCATTGGCTGCAGGGGCGACCTGTCAACTGTGGGGCATGTGACCCAGTGACGTGTCGCATGGTAGACAGGTCTCTGGTATAAATCCGACCTTAAATGCAGAAAGCAAAAAATGCAGATACCACAAAGAGAAAATATGGTCATGTGTATAAGGACTAACTCTGCTTTTTATATAAATTAATTGTACATGTAAATGATGTTATGATGACAGATGGAAGTATACATTAACTCTGTACTACTGCATTATAATTACAAGTCTCTCAATCATACAATTATCCTATAACTTTAGTTTTTCTTTATAAATACATTGATAGATACCAGCTAATGCAGTTTTGTGGTCAATTCCAATAGCGTCCAGCAGAGGTCACTCTATCCTTTCTATTGCAATACAGTCATGCTTGCAACATATAATGTTACTATTGGAATAACTCTGTATACAAGCCGGGGTATTCTGATAGGAAAATACCAATATCCCACAGCTGCCCTGTAGTCTGTCAGCAGATATGTCTGTGGTATCAGAGGCTGAATGTAGCCATGATTGGCAGCATACTGTACTGTGCATTCTGCTGTGGAATCTGGAGTTTGATCACATACAAAAGGAGTAAAGGATACACAAGTCTCACTATGTAAGAGGACTAGGGAATTGCATTTTGATATAATATATTATTTCAGCTTTTACATTTTACTTTTTAGGATGTGACACCAACCAGGCCTTGCCACATTTTTATTGGATTCATATTCTAAATTTGTTCACTGTAGTAACAGATTCCAATGATTTGATTGTGTGGTACATGTACATCTAGACTGAATACCTACATTTGTAACACACACTAATATATATTCAATCTTAATAAACGGATATAATAGGAAGTAGTGGCCCTGAGCATACAGCAGACCTAAATGGCAACCGATGGATTCCATATTTATATGATGTATAATAGGGTCCATTGTGTTTTCTGTTGTTAGCCCCGAATGAGGTTCCAAATTTCTATGTAATCAGAGTCTCAGTACCTTCCTTAGGGCTCATGCACGAGTACGTATTTTGGCTCTGCGTCCAGATCCACGGTTTGTGGGATGCAAAATATGGTCGTGTGTATGAGGCCCTAATGGATTTTTCCTGTTATTAGGACAGGCCATCAGTAGCTGATCAGTTAGGGTCCAGGATCCGCACTCCTGCTGTTCTGGGGCAGCAGCCAGATTCCTGCAAATTCATCTTTCTTGGCCATGTCAATCAAAAAGGAGTGGGAGGGGCTGGCAGAGGAAGCAGGAGGAGGAGCAAGGGTGCACGGTGAATTCAGTAACAAAAAAAAAAAAATGGCTTATTTGCCATTTTCGGCGCGTCTTCTCCCCCCAAAAATTTAATAAAAAGTGATCAAAAAGTTATTTACACCACAAAATTGTATTACTGTAAACTACAGAAAGAATGAGTCCTCACATAGACATAATTATGGGGGCAGAATATGGTCAAAAATAAAAAATTCCAAAATTTTTATTTATTTCCAGTATTAAAACACAAGAAAAACGATATAAATGTGGTGTCGCTGTAATCTTGGAGCTGGAGATTGAAGGGAACAGGTCAGTTTTAAAGCATAGTGAACGCCGTAAAATGCATAAAATAACAATGGTGGACTTGTGTTTTTTCCAATTCCACCCCATTTAGATTTTTTTCCAGCTTCCCACTACATTGTATGCATTATTAAATGATGCCATTACAAATTACAGCTTGTCACCCAAAATACAAGCCCTCATACAGCCATGTGAATGTAGTTAGAAACACAAAAACGGAAACGGAAAATCACCATGTCCTAAAATGGTAAAATTATACATTGGTAATAGAGTAATTATAGTTTCTGAAAAATCATTTATACGAGGCCAGATTTCATTAGTTATAGCAGCACGTGTCTGGGTTAGCGCCATAAGCTATGGCAGATGGACTGGCTGGCAGCTAGTGCTGGGAGAAAACAGCAAGTGAAGTCCTGAAGGTTGTGCAGACACATGCCGTGGATGCTGACTCTAGGGGGGTCATTTATTGAGAGCGGAGTTTAAAACGCCAGTCTTAATAAGGCCCTGCGCTGGCGGTGATCTGACGAAGTAATGTAGATGCGCCACCCGCTTCTAAATCTACGCCAGCTCCCTTCCGTTAGGTGTCCGCTGAGAGGAAGATTTTTGAAGTGGAGACAAAATCCTGCATGCATAACTTTTGTCTTCAAAAATCTTCCTCCGAGCAAAAACCTAATGGACCCCATTATAGTCTATGGGGACTGTAGGTTCCGTTCGGCTTAGTTATGTGCCAAATCCGTCATTCTGCTCTATAACGGAGCAGAAGAACGGAAGGGCTGAACACTGATGTGAACTCAGCCTTAATAGTTTTCTTAGAGCACAACTGCACAAAAATTATCCCAATATAGAAATTTCTAAAATACAAATAGCATCAAATAATAAAATAATAATGTACAAGGTGGGGCCTAAGATACAGAGAGGAACCAAACACTTTCTGGATCAATCCCAAAACAAAGGATAAGAGCAAAACCAGGGTGGCACTGCACTTTACTTCAGTCCCCTTCACAATATGCGCTTCACTCAAAATGCCAGGTCAATTAGTGAATGTGCTCTGCTACAAAGCCAAAGTCCAATCTACAATCCTTCCAATAGACGTGAAGAAAAAAGCGGCACTCACCGATAACTTCACTGCTTTTATTTATGTGGCAGGGTAGGCAGACATATTCACATCACAGGGAGCGGACATACGCCATCCAACACAACTCAGCGGCGGTGGCCGTTTCGCGCGTCCTTTCTGGATCAATATTGTAACAATGCAAATCTATACCTCAGGTCAACAAGAGGGACATTTAAAGGGGTTCTGCAGTTCTGTAAAACTATCCTCTGGAAAGATCATCAGCATCTGATCTGCGGCGGTCCGACACCCGGGACCCCCGCCGATCAGCTGTTTAAGAAGGCAGCGGCGCTGCAGGAGCGCTGTGGCCTTCTCTGTGTTTTCCTCAGGCCGAGTGACGTCACGACTAGTATCACTGGACTGGGCGGGGCTAAGCTCCATTCAAGTTAACAGAGTTTAGCCCCACCCAGGCCAGTGATACTAGTCGTTACGTCACTGGGCCTGCGGTAAACACAAAGAAGGCCGCGGCGCTCCTTCTCAAACAGCTGATCGACGGGGGTCCCGAGTGTCGGACCGCCGCCGATCAGATGCTGATGATCTATCCAGAGGATAGATCATCAGTTTTACAGAACTGCAGAACCCCTTTAAGCAGAAAAGAGGGACAGAGGAACTTGGGTCCATAACAAGGACTATCCCTCCAAAAGAGGACACTTGGGAGGTCTGCTATTCCAACAGAACCAAATACCACAGTACAGAGTGCAGCACAATATACTGCCCCAGCAGAACCAGGTACCACAGTGCAGCACAATATACTGCTCCAGCAGAACCAGATACCACAGTGCACACAATATACTGCCCCAGCAGAACCAGGTACCACAGTGCAGCACAATATACTGCCCCAGCAGAACCAAATACCACAGTGCAGCACAATATACTGCCCCAGCAGAACCAAATACCACAGTGCAGCACAATATACTGCCACAGCAGAACCAAATACCACAGTGCAGCACAATATACTGCCCCAGCAGAACCAAATACCACAGTGTAGCACAATATACTGCCCAGCAGAACCAAATACCACAGTGTAGCACAATATACTGCCCCAGCAGAACCAAATACCACAGTGTAGCACAATATACTGCCCCAACAGAACCAAATACCACAGTGCAGCACAATATACTGCCCCAGCAGAACCAGATACCACAGTTCAGCACAATATACTGCCTCAGCAGAACCAGATACCACAGTGCAGCACAATATACTGCTCCAGCAGTACCAAATACCACAGTGCAGCACAATATACTGCCCCAGCAGAACCAAATACCACAGTGCAGCACAATATACTGCCCCAGCAGTACCAAATACCACAGTGCAGCACAATATACTGCCCCAGCAGAACCAGATACCACAGTGCAGCACAATATACTGCCTCAGCAGAACCAAATACCACAGTGCAGCACAATATACTGCCCCAGCAGAACCAAATACCACAGTGCAGCACAATATACTGCCCCAGCAGTACCAAATACCACAGTGCAGCACAATATACTGCCCCAGCAGAACCAAATACCACAGTGCAGCACAATATACTGCCCCAGCAGTACCAAATACCACAGTGCAGCACAATATACTGCCCCAGCAGAACCAGAAACCACAGTGCAGCACAATATACTGCCCCAGCAGAACCAGATACCACAGTGCAGCACAATATACTGCCTCAGCAGAACCAAATACCACAGTGCAGCACAATATACTGCCCCAGCAGAACCAGATACCACAGTGCAGCACAATATACTGCCCCAGCAGAACCAAATGCCACAGTGCAGCACAAAATTGTTTCTAATTAAAATATGGAGGAGGGGGCAGAGGAGGTGAGATGCAGGCTACAGCACAGAGCCAGTCCTACTTTCAGCATCCTGCCTGGTCTTTCAGCACTACCAAACATACAGACAACTCTGATGTGGACATTCTCTTTTCTCATGTTCTCTATTAGGACCAGACCGTCATGATGACTTCTTTCAGCCATGTCTGGTCTCTACATAGTTTGCCACACAGATATCTTAGATTCCTCACTGTCCATCATGCTATCCATCCTGGTGATCCAACAGTGTCATCCTGCTGCCACCCCCAATAATGCAGTAATAATAATACTCCAATAGCCCCCAGTATTAATAATGCCCCCTATGTTACTCCCTCCCAGTAATAATAATGCCCCCACAATAATAATACACCCTACAGTGCCACCAACAATAACAAAGCCTCCTATTGTGCCTCCTGTAAAAATGATGCTCCCACAGTGCCCCACTAATGTCCCCCACAGTGGTGCCTTTAGTGTCCCCTACAAGGCCGGTGTTGATTTACTGCTTTATAGGCCTACCATTGTTTCCCATGCCCCAATGCAGTATTCAACTACATCGCCATCCTCAGGATGTTTTGAAAATAACACGTCACTGGCCAAAAAAAGCCCCCCCCCCAAAAAAAAAAAAACGCCACGGAAACCACATAATTAAAAATGCATTTATTAATTTGTGTAAAAATATGGAAAAATGCATATTAAGATGCAATGAAAAAAGATACAAAAAAGTGGCATTTTTCTAAAAAAAAAAAAAAAATGCTGTCCGTGAAACCAGCTGTAAATCATTTTTAAAAAAATGTACCTAGGGACACAAGTTACACAGTTGTAATTTCTAGTATAGTTCGTGTTAATTGAGCTTCTTGAGGGAAAAGCCACATAAAAAAATTGCATACCTAGAAATCCAATCTTTAGGGAACAATATCACTGGGGTCACAAATGGCATGTACAAAAATGCATTGTATGTCTAGAATTTCATGTCTCATATACACGACCAGCAAACATCTGAAAATAAAAAATAGAAAAAAGCCACTAAAAATGCCTATTGAAACTTGACCTAAATGCTGATTGTGACTCCAGCACGATGGTAAGGACACATCAAGAAACGTTTCCCATAGTTTAGTAATGAAAACATTTGTTTTTCTTGGTATTTGACCAGGATTCAGATATTGTAGATTCCACAGTCTTTGTCTCAGACTAGAATCCTGTACAATGAAGAGCTGAAAAAGTACAATCTTGGGCTCATTCAGACAGATATGGTCTCCGTGCCCGTCCTGTGCACTGCAAACGGCGGGTCCGCAATATACAGGCACTGGCTGCGGGCACTCCGTGCTGTGGACCTATTGACTCGAATGGGTCCACTTTCCGCAAAATAAGGCAAAAGATAGGACATGTCAGAGTGCAGTGTGCAGGCACGGATCGGAAGCCCACGGAAAGACTACAAAGTGCTTCCGTGGGCTTTTGGGTCCATGCTTCCGCACCGCAGAATGCGGTATTTTGCTGAAAGTGGACCCATTCAAGTCAATGGGTCCGCAATACAGGATTCACATGGCCAGTGCCTGTGCATTGCAGGCCGCAAAACGGTCACGGCGACTATACGGTCGTGTGAATGAGTCCTTAGGCTGAGTTAACATCTGGGCTAATTCAACTATACCAGTGTCCTTGGGACGGTAATACAGTTGACTATTGCAGCAGGGGTGGCAGTATTTTGTGCTGCATTGTAGTATTTGGTTCTGCTGGGGCAGTATTTTGTGCTGGACTGCGGTATTGCTGCCGCCCCCCACTTCTTTGGTCCGTGCCTAGTCCTACTTGTGTTGGCCTGCCTTCCATCAATTGGAAACTATCTACAACATAGGGCCACTTTTAGGGTTTTTACTTAAGTTCCCAGTCAGGCCTTGTCTTTAAGGGACACTTTCACATTGTCTTGTGGGGACACTTTGGATGACTCTTGGATGGCTTTTATGGAGATGCTTTGGTGGGCTATTCTGTGGACACTTTGGTGGCTGGTGTGTTGACACTATGGTGTGCTCTTGTGGGGACACTTTGGGGACATTTTTTCTGGCTTCTATGGGGACTCTTGTGGGGACACTTTGGTGTCTCATGTATTGACACTATGGAGTGCTCTTCTGGGGACACTTTGGTGGCTGCTGTGTTGACACTATGGTATGCTCTTGTGGGGACACTATGGCGGTCTCCTGTGAGGACTCTTGGTGTGGGGACACTGGTGGTTCTTGTGCTGACACTATGGCGGTCTCTTGTGAGGACTCTTGGTGTGCTCTTCTGGGGACACTTTGGTGGTTCTTGTTGGGACTCTTGGCAGGTTCTTTTGGGGAAACTTTGGTGGTTCTTGTGGGGAAACATTGATGGTTCTTGTGGTGACACTTTGGTGGTTCTTGTGGCGACACTATGGCAGTCTCTTTTGGGATCTCTTAGTAGGTTCTTGTGGGGAAACGTTGGTGGTTCTTGTGGGGACACTATGGCGGTCTCTTGTGGGGACACTTGGTGGGTTCTTGTGGGAAAACTTTGGTGGTTCTTGTGGAGACACTACCGCGGTCTGTTATGGGGACACTCGGCTGGCACTGTGGTGGGAGTACAGTGACTGCTCCTATAGGAATCATCCTTGTCCTCTTACACAGGGCACAGTCTCCTACAGCATACCTCCCAACTTTTGAAAATTGCAAAGAGGGACAATGTCTGTGGTGCACATCACGGCAGTTTTTTTCATACTAGGCCACGCCTCTAGCTCCACCCAAAACATAATTACTGCGACAATTTTTTTCTTGTGCTTCAATGTCCATATAAATATTAACACATAAATCATCAGATTATAGATATTTTAAAGTCAAAATTGCACCAAATAATGAAATTTTGGTCTAATATGTAGGTAGAAACCATACAGACACTTTAGTAAGGAGCAAATTTAGTAAATTTATTATTGCACATTTATGTATTAATTTCCCAGGTCAAAAAGAGGGACATTTAAGGATCAAAGAGGGACAGAGGGTCTTGGGTCAAAAAGAGGGACTGTCCCTCCAAAAGAGGGACACTTGGGAGGTATGTCCTACAGTTATAGGTTCATGCCGCATACCGTCCACATTTTCATTGCTAGGCCTGATATAAGCGGCGGTCCCTGGATAACTAGCACCGAGCACAGTCCTTATAGTCTGGGCATGCCGGCAGTGTACAGTAGGTGACGGCGCCTACAGTACAGGATGGGACACAGATACACCACATTCCCGCATTCCAGGTTCTTCCTGCTGGGACAGTAAGAGTTAACATAACCCGGACTGGTCATGTGACGCGATGACATGAACGGAGAGGCGGGGCTATGGGCCTCCATTATTTGTAACCAGCTCTAGGAAAAAAAAAATTCCATAGAGGGAGGATCGGGCTGAGCTGTGGATGAGATATTGTGCGGGTCGTGCTGTGCTGCAGGCGCTCCCCGGCGGTATGTACACGGGCGGCACACGGGGGCTCTTCTAGTGGACGGGTAGTGTGGAGTGCGGCGCCGCCGGGATCTTGTCAGTGATGCTGCAGGAATCCAGTCACTGATCCGTACTGCACCGTATGTATACACTGCACTCGTGCGGTACTGCCTGGCCCACTCATGATCAGTGCGTTACCTGAGATGTCATGGGAGATGCACTCACTTCATAGCAGAGACATGCAGTGAGGTGGTCCTCCGCCCTGACTGCTGCCTGTAGTCCCTCATAATAAGTACAGGGGAGATGTAATAATAAGTATACGGGAGATATAAGAATATTTTTATGTATAAGATATAAGTATATGTGAGACAGATCTACTGTATATGAGATATATTCTGTATATGAGATATAAGAAGTATGATGAGTATATGTGACACAATAAATGTAAGATAAAAATATATGTGATATAGTAAATGTGAAATACAATAATAATGCTATATAGATGATATAACAATAAGTATATGTATGATACAGTAATAAAAATATTAAGTGAGGTAGTAAATGCATGAAGAGGAATTTGTCCTGCCGAAAGCAGCCATTTATACCAGAAAGCCGCCAGATGTCATTATGGTCAGTGGGCATCTGGCGGCGCCCGGTAGAGTCCAGCCATGCTGGATACCGTAAACTCTGGAAGTCAGGTTGGAGTTTCTGTCAGAGGTGTGAACCTACCTTATGTGTGAGGTACAATATTAATCCTGTATGTGAGATAGATATAAGAAGTATATGTGCATGCTACTTTTCTTATTGTAAGTATAAAAGTATATACAGTGTCAGCATATATGAATGTCATCTGTTCCATCCATATGAGTACATTGGGGGGCATGTAGTAAGACGGGTAGGTGGTAGTTCCCCGTCTGTTAGTAGTGCACAGTAACATGAAGATAACAGTGTTGCACTGCGGTATCGCATGTCCTGACTGTCGGCGTGGTTGCACTGCGGTATCGCATGTCCTGACTGTCGGCGTGGTTGCACCGCGGTATCGCATGTCCTGACTGTCGGCGTGGTTGCACCGTGGTATCGCATGTCCTGACTGTCGGCGTGGTTGCACCGTGGTATCGCATGTCCTGACTGTCGGCGTGGTTGCACCGTGGTATCGCATGTCCTGACTGTCGGCGTGGTTGCACCGTGGTATCGCATGTCCTGACTGTCGGCGTGGTTGCACCGTGGTATCGCATGTCCTGACTGTCGGCGTGGTTGCACCGTGGTATCGCATGTCCTGACTGTCGGCGTGGTTGCACCGTGGTATCGCATGTCCTGACTGTCGGCGTGGTTGCACCGTGGTATCGCATGTCCTGACTGTCGGCGTGGTTGCACCGTGGTATCGCATGTCCTGACTGTCGGTGTGGTTGCACCGTGGTATCGCATGTCCTGATTGTCAGTGTGATCGCAATGCAGTATTGCATATCCTGACTGTCAGTGTGGTTGCACAGCGGTATCGCATGACCTGACTGTCAGTGTGGTCGCACCGCAGTATCTCATGCCCTGACTGTCGGTGGTTTTGCGGCGCGGCACACAATTTGACTGCCAAAAGTCCAAACCTGCTGGATCTTTGGCTGCAGGTTATATGTGACTTTACCGTCATGGTCGCAGTGCTATTTGCTTGCCGCTTTTTTGCCAGTTTTTTTTTTTTTTTAAACCTTAAAATGGTGGCGGAACAGCAAGTCTCACACACCTTTTTGTTGCACGACTTATGGAGACTTTACATTGCGTGTAGCCCTGGACTGAGGTAACACGTTCCAAGGCTTTACCTCACACACTGAGGTAATGGGTTTCAGTCAAACTTCTGTCATAGCGGCTCCAGAAATGTTTTTTCCTGTATGTGCTATGAATTTCCCAATCTCTGATCCTAATCCCTTCCATGATTTTTTGTGAAGCAAGACTCTGAGGGGTCTTGGGGCCATGTTGTCTGTAGCAACCAATCAGAATTCTTGTTTTGTTTTTTCATTTAAGGTTAGAAAATGTAAGCTGACTGCTGATAGGTTGCTGTGGAGAACAATGCCTCAGGCCTGTTGTAGGTTGGCTTCCAGCATTTCCACAGCAGAGCAGACAATCTGTGGTAAGCTGGTAATTCACTAACGAGCCGTTACTTTGGTGTAATGGTCTTCCCTGATGGACTTGGTGACCTGAGCTGACAGACGTCTTGTGTTGTGACTTATTATCCACATGTTTGTGTTATTTCTCTTCTTCTCCAGATGTTTGGAGACAGAGTTTGAAGACATTATACCTATCTTTTCCTTGCAGTAACGGTGGCGACATACTGATGTAATCCACCATCTGCGCCCTGGTACAGTGGCGCCACTTCAAACGAAGTGTTGTGTGAACTATAACATATGCCTTTAAGTTCTTGTTCCAGGAAACGGCAAAAGAGGCCAATGGTCAGACCCCCACCAGTCCGACATTCATGACTATACACGTGCCACCAATATCTGCTCAGCACTGATTTTCCTGAGTGGCACGGTTGGACATAGGTTGATTGTGCGACCTACTGAGAAAGTGAAGTGGTGGCGACAGGAGACGGAGCTGTCCGGGTTCTCACGTAACTTTATTCTACTCACAGCAGCTGGTCTCTAATGATATACCAACCCGGGAGTTAATATTGATGCCCTATCCTCAGGACAGGTTATCAATATCTAATCAGATGGGTCCAAGTATGGCACCTCCGCAGGACAGGTCCTAAATATCACATCGCCAGGGGTCCGAAGTAGCTTACCAAGCACAGTGCCTTACATTGTATAGTGGCTGTGCTTGGTATTGACTTGAACGGGACTGAACTTTGCCTAGGCCATGTGACTGATGTACAGTGATGTCACTGGCCTAGGAAGAGGCCTAAGTACTTAGTCGTGTCCTCTTCTAACAGCTGATCTGCAGGGGTCCCGGGAGTCGGACCTCCGCTGATCTAATATTGATGACCTACGTGAGGATAGGTCATCAGTATTGATTGCCGGAGAACCCCTTTAAAGTGTGACTGTCCTTTCAGTTTATTTTTAATACAGTGTAGGGACTGGGATGTTACACATGTTTGTGACAAACTTTTCCTTGTTCCAGGGCGTAAGGAACCTTCTTAGCAAAGCTCTAAACGAGCGTTACTAAGTAGAGTCTGTCTTCAGTCTTCAGTTCTCAGTGCTGAAGACTCCTGTGTGTAATATACTGAGGCTTCCAGCCTGCCTCTTATCACTTCCCCTAAAATGGCACCAGTGAAAAATATCTCTCAAATATATATATATATCTCAATCCTGTGCACATCTGGATTTGAACTGTCATTTATACATGAGATGAGTGGTCAGCAGGCTGGTCCTGAGGGGCTGTAATGTGGCGTCTCATGGCGGTGGCACTGTAAGTAACCCCGGCACATGTATCCTCTCAGAACATTCTGCCCACTTTTAACTTTTTTTTTCAGAATGTCATCATTTTTGTTTGCATAACTTACGGTAAATCAAACCTGTCGAACAAGAGTTTCTCCTCTTGTACTGACCTCTGAAGAGGAATAGCTAGTTACTGGCTGCTCATGTGTATATACAGGGGTAGAGAGGAGGAGGTGACAGTAGGTGGCCGCAGTATTGTATTTTGTGCCTTATGGTCATGAAACTGCTCAATGACTTGTAATATATATATATATATATATATATATATCTTTTTTTTATTTTTTATAATACAGTACAATGGTGTCTTCCATGTTTCTGACCATCATCTTTAAAGGGGTATTCTGATTCTCACAAGTTATCCTCTATCCACAGGTAGTGAGGTAACTATTAAATGAGTGGGGGCCCTAGTGCTGGAATCCCCACAATGATACCCCTTGGCACCCCGCAAAATGAATGGAGCGCTAAGCTGTGCATGCACACCGCCGCTCCATTCAACTATGTGAGTTTCGAAAATAGCTGAACGCAGTACTTGGCTGTCTGTGGAGCTCCTAAAGTGATGAATGGAGCTGCAGTGTGCACCCTGACCTCCTGCTTTATCAATTTCAGAGGCCCTCAGGGTTACAAGGTCCCTGTTCTCTTGGTCAGCCTATTTTCTTAGAACTTAGTGTTCCCCTGTTATTCCTTCTAGGGAGTAATTTAATAGCTGGGTTTTACCAGTAGTGGGCGTGTCCCTACACATTATGACATTGTCCAGTCAGTGCTGACTGTGTAGTGACAAATCCTTTTGATAAAGTAAATGGTAACGCCCATCTTTTGATTTATACGTTTCGTAGTGGAATAACAGAGGGACAACACAGTTTTGAGAGAAAAAAAGGATAGTTTTTATTTTTTTATGTGGAATACAAATATGTACTAAAATGGACATGTCAGGAAAGCGGAGGGCTGCTTGTTAACCAGCGAGCTCCTGTATTATCTGCTGTGTCTGGCGTTCCTTCCGCCAATCCGCTGGCTGCTCGCTGGTGGAGGAGACGGCTGCTATTACATGCAGCGATCTCCTCCACAGTGTGGGGATGAGCAATCGCTTATCCCCATACTGAATCATTATTTGCCGGCTGCATATCATGATTACACAGCACGATCTGCCACCAGCACACTCGTCCATCGAGTAATCGGCGGCAGTATTACACTGCCAGGTCATGGCTAACGAGTGATCTGGCAGACTATCTGCCAGTGTAATACAGCCTTAAAAGGGTTGTCTCACTTCAGCAAGTGGCTCATTTTATCATGTAGAGAAAGTTAATACAAGGCACTTACTAATGCATTGTGATTGTCCATATTGCCTCCTTTGCTGGCTGGATGGCACTTTTCTTATAGTGTGCAAGCACGACCACCGCTGATGGATTGCAGGGTGGTTGTAACCATGGAATCGAGCAGTGTATAATGTGATGGAAAACATCACCTTATACACTGCTCGTTTCCATGGTTATGACCACCCTGCAATCCATCAGCGGTGGTCGTGCTTGCACACTATAGGAAAAAGTGCCGGCCTCTCTGTTGGCCAAGACTGTGGAGCTCACATAGGCTGGTGCCTGTTCCTATAGTGTACAAGGCACTCGATTGTAGGGTGGTCGTCCTTTAAGTTCGTCTATAGCTTTACCAGGAGGAGGAAATCTACTAAGACTTAAAGGGCTTGTCCAGAACACTTAAACATTGCTGAGACAGCCGGGTTTGTGGTAATATATCAACATTTTCAAATGTCCTTAAGTCTCAATTACGTTATTGTGATGACAAATGTTCTCCTAATTCCATACAGATTTTGCAGGTCTGTGTCATGCGATGACTCTGTATCTGACTTCTTTTCCCATAACTCAGACGGATGGTTTGCTGTCACTCCACTTGTTGCTGCTTGTCTAGGTGTCTCCTTCTCGGTCCACTTGCCGTCTGTACCTCAGCAGCTTTACATCAGGAGCCTCCTGAGATGGAAGCAGTTTCATCTACGGTGGTGGAGGTGTGGTAATGTCACTGTGGCGGTGACCTCATTCTTTTTTTGTCAGGGAAATTAGTAACAGCTGAAACAGTTACATGGTTCCTTGTATTCTCCAGCCAGACAGTAGATCTGGCCGGATTCCAAGCATTACAAGCACCTAGGTCACCGCCGCACCTACATACATATTCAGTATGTTTTCAGACATTCACATGTAATGAAGGCATATAAGGAAAAAGTACAAGACATCTGTCAGCAGATTTGTACCTATGACACTGGCTGACCTGTTATATGTGCACTTGGCAGCTGAAGGCATCTGTGTTGGTCCCATGTTCATATGTGCCCGCATTGCTGAGAAAAGTGATGATTTAATATATACAAATGAGTCTCTAGGAGCAATGGGGGTGTTGCCGTTACACCTAGAAGCTCTGCTGTCTCTGCAGCTGCCGCACCCCCTGCACTTTGATTGACAGGCCAGGCATGATCACTTTTACACTGCTTGGTCCTGTCAATTAAAGTGCAGAGGGTGCGGCAGTTGCAGAGAGTGCAGAGCCTCTGGGTGTAATGGTAACGCCCCTGTTGCTCCTAGAGGCTCATTTGCATATAATAAAACACCATTTTTCTCAGCAATGTGGTCACATATGAACATGGGACCAACACAGATGCCTTCAGCTGCCAAGTGCACATGTAACAGGTCAGCCAGTGTCATAGGTACAAATCTGCTGACAGATGCCCTTTATTATTTATGACCTGTACTCAGGCTAGGTCATCAGTATCAGATTGGCGGGGTCCTGCCAATTAGCTCTTTGAGGAGGCCGCAGCGCTGCAGTGAGTGCTGCAGCCTCCTCGCAGTTCCCTTGCTTCCCATATGCTATTTAAGACTGCTGCTACATGACTACATGCGTCACCTGACAGCTTGTCGCAGAAAAGTTGCACGACCAAAAACATTTGTGTTTCATCTGTAACTTGCTGTGGTACAACTATCTAGCAGCGGTGGCCGTGCTTGCACACTATAGAAAAAGGCACCAGCCTCTCTGGTGGCCAGGACCGCAGGAATGTACATAGGCCAGCGCTTTTTTCTATACTGTGCAAGCACGACCACCACTGATGGATTGCAGGATGGTCGTAATCCCTGGATACGAGCAGTGTATAATGTGATGGAAAAATGAATCCAGCCAGCAAAGGAGGCAATATGGACAATCACAATACATAAGTAAGTGCCTTGTATTAACATCCTCTATATGATAAATGTCACATGCTGAAGTGAGACAACCCCTTTAATTAGCGACATTGCAACATTAGGTGCTGATTTTAGTTATAATCCGCTGTTTATTTGAACCGTGGATGAACTTGTGACCCGTTTTCCAGGGTGTGGTGGAAGATTAGGTGAGTTGATGACTTCATTACCATGTGCATAGGGTCTTTGTGTTCCTCATCTTTGTGACTCCAGGATACTATCTGGTACAACTGACTGATTGCTATCTTCTGTTACTCAGTGGCTTGCATTGGTGCTGGGGGTTGGTGCTGAGTAGGTGGGGGTTGGTGAGTTTTTGGCATTGTATTAAGGGGAATGTGCCTACAGAAAATGACCTATTGTTTAAATGACATTTTTGTTCAACAGCTTTTTTTTTTTCTTTTTTTAGAATTTTTGGTCAGATTTATTTTTTTTTTAATTATATTTATTACACCTAGTGGTCAGTGTGAAAATTTCAGGATTAAATACCATTTTTTATGTAAAAATTGACATGAAAAAATAAAAAAAACTCACTAGAAATTAAAAAAAAAAAAAAGGTTAACATAAAAACATGATTTAAACAATAGGTAATTTTCTGATGTCACATTCCCTTTAACCTCCAGTAGTAGTTGAGGGACATTTGATTGTTTTTTTTTAATCATTTTTACATCTATAAATTTAAATCATTTTACAACAAAAAGTTCTGCAGCTTTCTGCTTTTGTATTTCAATCCTTCACCATTTTCAAGATCTCTGCCTGCTTTGAGTCGTTAAGACCAGGGCTGTGGAGTCGGAGTTGGAGTCGGGGCTTTGGCTTACCGACTCCACAGCCCTGGTTAAGACTAGCAGTTATACATTAATTACACTTTTCTGTTTCTTATAGGTACATGTCCATGGGCCATTTCACAGGAGTGCATATTCAGTCTGTGAAATATGTGACCGCAGTATTCCTAAGGCTACATGCACACGACCGTATGTGTTTTACGGTCTGCAAATTACGGATCCGCAAAAAAAAAAAGGATGACATCCGTATGTCATCCGTTTTTTTTTTTTTTTTTGCGGATCCATTGTAACAATGCCTATCCTTGTCTGCAAAACAGACAAGAATAGGACATGTTATATTTTTTTTGCGGGGCTACGGAACGGACATACGGATGCGGATAGCACACGGTGTACTGTCCGCATATTTTGCGGACCCATTGAAATGAATGGGTCTGCATCCTATCCGCAAAAAAAACGGAACGGACACAGAAACAAAATACGTTCGTGTTCATGAGGCCTAAGACTGAACAGTGCTCTTCTGTGACTTGAACTCACAGCATTAAAATGGTTTGCCTTGGTGGACTGAATTATACTCCCATCACATCATGCCGTCAGTATAGTTCATTACAGTCACTGTCAGGAACACACAGCATTATAAATTATTATAATACTTTGAGTTTGTATCACAGGAGCAGCATTAAATCTGCCAAATACTACTGTCACACAGAGTGTATTTCAGACTGAACGAGCGCAGTGGTATTTGTCCTGCCGTAACTCAGTGATATTCCCCCCCCCCGTATACAGTAAGTGTTTGTCTCTTTTATGTATTTTGTGTCTTTTTATTTGTTCATAGCTGCCATAAAAATTTCCTTGTTACCTTGCAAGCGCTTTACGCTGCACTTTCTAATACTGTAGTCAAAATAGCAACCAATGTTTCTTGTCAAGGGTTATTATGCTTTATTACTCATACCATATAAGTTCTATGTAGTCTACATGTATAGATCTCGGTGAACTCTGAACAGCCATTAAGGCTATGTGATAATAGCAGTTCTAGGGCTTGGCTCCACCAGATGATCTCCACATTGTGTCTATTCATTTGCTATCATAAGAAGATATTTTAAAATAATGAATTGCTTCTCCTGCTCAGCATTGCTGTTTTTTAACATTTATAACTTAATAATTATGACCTGGTATAAAAATCTAATCATTTTTGGTCTTCAGACCAGTGATTGTCAGTCAGTAGTGTAACAAATAGGTTCCAGATTAAGCCAGTGATTGTGTGGTTACCAATGTGTACTTTGGACCATGTTCACATCTTGTTTTTCTGCACATCAGAGGTATATATCAGAAGAATTATGTGACTTAAACCTCCAAGGTGTCTCTAGGCTCTCATGTACCTAGCTTATGCCGTGTGACCCTTTAGCATACGCTGGGCCACTATGTATCAGAATACTGATTTTACCATGTAGACCTATCACTGGTCTGTTACATCCTGTATGTAGCACTTCCTGTTGCTGTATCCAACCAAACCCATGATGCACTTCTCTGTTCTCTGCCACAGCTCCAGCACCGCCCCTAACCACGCCCAGATCGTTTATAGCTCCTCCCACCCAGCTAGTTACATAGACACTCCCCTTTCTCTGCCTCTGTATAGACACAGGAAGTAGGAAAGAGCTGCATGGACATGGTCATGTGACCACAGCCCAGAACGGGTGACGAGCACTAATGGTAATATAACTATATTACAAAATTACAGCTACCTTCATAAGTGATTATTTTAAAGGATGTTTATGCAAGCCGGTAAACCTCTTTAAGTTGGCCATACATATATGATTCATGTAGGCTGACCATGGGGCTGTTGGATCCCAACATATTCCACCCTTGGGTTCTCAGGGACATGTGTCTAGCAACGGCATCTCGCCCTCTCCTTACTGTGAACATATGCGTGGTCCGCAGAGCATGGATGTGTATGAGTGGTCAGAGGTGATAGCTGTCCACCAAACAAGTGCCCCGATAATAGCTAGAACTGTTTTTTTAAGGTTGAGACTTTTGGATTTGACATTGCATGGCATGTACTGTAAATGGGCTTTTGTTACTGATGCAGACAAAAAATGTGATCTGCAGTGTTCCCTGAACATGTGAGGGGGAATCTGGTGTATGTACTTTGTGAGACTTCTTGCAGATCACAGCACTCAGAAGTTATCAGACAATCTAGGCCATAGGAAGAGTACCATCTGAGAGCACACATCAATATCTACGTTCATGCAGAATCAGGGAGGTTGGAGACCGGCTGAGATGTGTGGCTATATGAGTCCTGTATAAAAGCAAGATTAGTGGGGCACTGAACAGCACTAGTAATGCATCAAGTAATCTGCAAGTGTACAGCAGGTTTTCTTGATATAATGTGTGTTCATGGACACATCATACTATCCAGTTCTTGGTCAATCCTTTGATGCCATAGTTTTTGTACTGTAGTTTGTAGATTTATTTGTCTTTGCTAGAGGTCATTGTTTTTATAGATCTTTTTTTTTTTTTTTATGTTTCATTAATAAAGACGTTGTGGTAAAAAAAAACAACTTTATTGGCATTTTGTTGGCAGGAACAGTTTTATTGAAGCATAGATATTCAGTCACACATCCACCTTTGTATATGCTATGGAGCTTTCCATTCTCTTTGCATAATTTGTGACTTTTGGCTGGAGATTTATCTGCGGGGCCCTGTCTATCTCTGGAGAGAGCTGTGGTTTGAATAGAAAGTTAGTGAACTTTTTCTATGAGCGCAGTCTGAGAGGGACTGCATCCAAAAATGTTGTGGTTACTAGCAATTATAGAAGATGACATTTGGCTTCTTCACAAAGCCCATGGAGAGGACAGTCAGACAGTAACTTACTCAGAAACAGATGTGAAGTTCTCTCCTGTTACTGGTATAGTATTGGATATATCGATAGTCAATAACTTATAGCAGACATGGACCCCGTCTGAAGTGAACATGTCTATGTTATTTCACATTGTATTCACTCAGATGTATGGTCTGGAGTGGACATATCACAGGCATCAAACTTCATCTGGACAGACTGCAAACTCCTACTTCAGCTCATGTGTTTGGTCAGCTTTGATTGCATGCTTTACCAAAAACCAACCCCCCCTAGGGGGGATGAAAATCTCACGATCATTAGCCTAATTTCACACGAGTGAGTTTTCCAGCCGGATGTGTTCTGTTTTGCGAACAGACAGCATCCGGACCGAATCCTGACCCATTCATTTCAATGGGTATATGCAAATGAGCATTATTTTTCACTGATCATTAGAGTTGAGCAAAGCGAGCTTCAGATGCGTAATCCGAAGTTGCTTCGTTCAAAATTTCGGAATAATACTGTACAGAGATTCGTCTCCTCACAGAATGTATGGGCTCCGATCAGCCGAAGTAAGTTATTCACAAAGTCACGCGTGACTTCGTTGAATAACTTCATTAGTTGATTTTTAAAGTGGGAAAACCACTTTAAAACCTGAAACGGAGCTTCTGACCAGTACCTCAGAAACAAAGCCAAGCTCGGTTTCAAGTTTAAAAGTGTTTTTTCACTTTAATAATAAACTACCGAAGTTATTCACCGAAGTCACGCGTGACTTTGCGAATAACTTCCTTTGGCTCATCGGAGCCCATACATTCTAACACTGTATGAAAACTAATCTCCGTATAGTATTATTCCGAAGTTTTGAACTAAGCGACTTTGGATGTAGTGATTGTCATTTTCTTATAAGTGACTGTTTCTGTGAGTAAAAACCTCTCTTCTTATTGTAGCTGGGTCATGTGACCAACTCCCTGACCTCCAACTGACCCAGGACAGCAAGCCAGTAACTGCTCTATTCATTCCTATGGGAGCCTCACTTTCAGTCTCCTAGGAATACATAGAGAATTAGACTTCCTGTCCACACATAAGTCTATGTGTGAGTTGGTGGGTCTAATTGCTGGTCACATGACACAGATAAGAAACTTCAGGATAATAGAAGTCAGAAATTCAGACACTGGTAAGAAAATTACATTCACTACAGATTATATCATGTTTGTCGGGAGTTCTTCTTTAATGTGATCATTCATACCCCCTTCCTCTTCCATTTACATTATGTCTGCAGCACATCTCACTGTTTACATTTTTATGTCCACATACAAGATCTGATTGCTTGTTGTTTAGAAGGATATTTAGGCGGCACAGTAAATACATTTGTCTGTTCCCCACAGTCCGTAAACTTATTCTCCTCAATTGACTGATAGAAGAGTGCTAGGTTTAGAGTTAAAGAGGACTGGTCACCACAATCCGCAGGCAGCTTGTCATAGAGAAGGAGATGCTGAGAAGATTGATATATACCATATTTTTTTGCTTTATAAGATGCACCTGATAATAAGACGCACATAGGTTGTAGAGGTGGAGAATCAGAAAAAAAAACTATTTTCAGTAGACCCCCAATCTTCATCAGACCTCAGATCAGACAAAAAAAAAATGACTAAATGAACTGTATGCAGTCAGGACAGTTCAGCCTGGCGCCTGATGAAGAGTAGGGAGCAGTGAGTACAGCCAGCACCAGCAACGCTACACTCGCCACTCCCCGCGCTTACTGCACACTAATGAGTGCTTCCAGGGATACTCATCCACTTGATTTGACTTTGGACGTGGAGATATGCAACTGTATGGTAGTTGCTGAGGCAACAGCCGATGACCTGCGTGTACTAGTGTATGGGTCCCATTAATTAGAACAAACCCATACATGTATCTGGTGCCCAGGGTGTGGTTGCATCTCTCCATGCCTGATGTCACAATCCCTTTAAAGAGGTTGTCCAGGCTTTTACTATTGATGAGCTATCCTCCAGATAGGTTATCAATATCAGATCGGCGGGGGTCCGACACCCAGAAACGGTGAGCGCAGTGCACATGTGCTGTCTCCCGTCTCTCTTCCTGTTCACTGCTGCTGGCTACGGCAAAGACCATAGACGGCAGCAGTGTACAGGAAGAGAGAAAGGAGAAGGCACATGCGCACTGCACAAGCGGTCTTCTCATACAGCTGATCAGCGGGGGTGCCGGGTGGTGGACCCCTGCCGATCTGACATTGATGACTAATTTTGAGGATAGGTCATCAGTGGTGAAATCCTGGACAACCACGTTAATGCTGGCTCTGATAGAAAGTTGTCAGGATACGCAGTGCTTTGCCACTTGCTGCATAGCCACGTAGTACACAATATAAAGCAGTGGCCGATTGGCACAGAGCTCCCCTCTTTTTAGCGTGTAACTTAAGATCAGAAGAGGCCGCTACCAGTGACGCCAGACTTCTCAGTTTTGCTATGTTTGGTTCATAGATTGTTTTTGTTCTCCTCACATACGAGGCTCTGCTTTGTGTATTTATGTTTTATGCATTTTTCTATCTAGAGACTTGAAGAGTTTTTTTTTTGTTTTTTTTCTTTTTTAAACATGAAATGCATTTGCTGCTTCACGGCCGGCTATTGGGTATTGCCTGGAGCCATGTGCACAGTATTGACAGTAGCTGTGCTCTCCGGTCATGACATTTCTGTAAATACTGGCTCTGTATTAAGTATATTCCCCATGTATTATCACGCTGCTGTGGTGGGAATTAGACGTGGCTGGTGTCAGCTTCACTTTTCATATCTTATGAATGAATTCAGATTTAATTGACTCAAAATACTTATCTGCAAGAGATTTACTCCCAGCTCTTCTCTATAAGAGGCTTACTAAAGTAACTGCAGACAAAAGTAATTTTCTTAGGCCGACTTCTTGTTTTTTATTCTGTTTAGCTCATTTTTTTGTGTATAGCATAATGATCTCTCCCATAAGAATGTATGTTCTGCTTCCTCGAATGATCTTGTTCACACTGTGGAGGTTAGAAGCCGTCAGACATCTCAGGTTAAATACTAGGTTTGAAAGAAAAAAAGTTTAGCTGCCGACTTCTTTATTTTTGTCCCCCTTCACATAACTTGGTCAGTGGATCCTTCTGTGTGCCTTTACTTCATTTATGTGTTCGCGCTGATGTGTTTGTGTTGTGATGTTTGTTCAGTGGTAATATCTATTGGACGGCCTAAATCTTTCCTGTATTGTTAAAGGGGTCGTCCAAGATGGCTATTTTTTTTATTTTTAAATTGTCAGAGTTTGAAGAGTAAAAAAACAAATTCCCTTACCGTCTCAAACTCCCTCTGTTCCCTCTTCTTCACTTTTTCTCACATTGCCCTCTTCCCTCCAGCCCCTTTTGTTTAGTATGCTTATATAAGGCTACTTTCACACTAGTGTTTTTGCTGGATCCGGCAGGGCTCAGCAAAAACGTTTCCGTTACTGATAATACAACCATCTGCATCAGTTATGAACAGATCTGGTTGTATTATCTTTAACATAGCCAAGACGGATCCATCATTAACTCCATTGAAAGTCAATGGGGGACGGATCCGTTTTCTATTGTGTCAGAGAAAACAGATCCGTCCCCATTGACTTGCATTGTCGGACATGACAGATCCATCTTGCTACAAATCCTATGACAGATTTGCTCTCCTGTATGAGAACGTAACCAGACGGAACAGAATGCATTTTGGTGTTTAAAATGTTAAGTTACATTTTGTCCCCATTGACAATGAATGGGGACAAAATGGAAGCATGTTTCTCTGGAATTGAGATCTATGATGGATCTCAATACTGGAAAATAGAAAAGCTAGTCTAAACTGCTGTGCTGAGGCTGCTGTAATCACAAGACTTTGATAACTAGCAAGTTCCCTCCACAAACACACAGACTACATTCACTGTTTGGGTCACATATTAATTTGTTCATATACCGTATATATAACTTATACTACTGTGCACGGTGAAAAAGATCAATCAAGAAAAAATAATTTGCAGCAAATGACAATTTTAGGTTTACCAGACGTGTTCTAAACTGATTATATCGTTTGGTGTTGTACTGGTAATTCGCCTTGAAGCCAGCTGATATTGCTGTTCTTTAGGCCGCGTTTGTAAAACAATCCTGTGTTTTCTCTTTTGTGCTGATGAGGTATATCATGGTTTGTTGCCTAATGGAGCCTATTGAAATTTGCAGATATGAGAGCACTTAACAGCTCATAGGGCAAAAGTGCTGAATTGACTGAAGCTGACTTACTATTACTATTTATTGTTTGAGGGTCAGTTGAGTTGGGTTTGAGTAGGTAGAGCATGACAGATAAGGAGTCTCTAAGATCCTAGAGGCCTAATCAGTGTTATCCTTCCAAAATGAGTATTGATATAGGATTTGTGCTTGTACTGATATGCTGTGCAAATAGTATTGTGCAGCTACCCCTTGTTTAAACAAGTGATGAAAGCTTAAAGGGTTTGTCTAAGGTACCTAGAAATCTCAGACCACCCCTACAATTGCTTAAATTGCTTCACTTCGACCCTGGATGTATACTTCCATTTTGGTGTCAATCACTGGCTGCAGCAGTGACCTGCTGTCCTTGTGTCATGGCAAATGGTCACGTGACGCAAGGGGGGGGTTAGGTCGCTGCAGAAGTTTTACCAGGGACCCGAGCGCAGGAGCCGAGAGCCATCGTTGGGAAGTGGGCAATTATGCTTTCCTTCACAGGTCTGCCCAAGAGATGGGGTTTGCCAACCCCCCACACCCTCCAAATGTGCGATACCCCTTTGAAATATAAATACGGGATATACTCCCCATTTCTTTGGCTCCGTTCTTTGTGGCTTTGGTCCAGTTTTCCTGCCTCTGTTTGTTTACAGCGGTGCCTGGATACGGAATGTGACTGCTGCAGCCACTAAATGTCCTCAGCGGCCTACAGCTGAGGACAGTGATTGACTGCAGTGATGAAGTGCCAGGTCCCTGCATGTCACAGTGTTGCAGCAGTTCATATGACCCCGTCTGTTTAGGAGGCTTGCATGCAAGAACCAGAATGCAGTGACGATAGGCCAGGATGCGAATGAGCAACAAGGAGCAGGTAAGTACGATGGGGAACTCCCCCCATTGTGTGCCTTTTTTTTTTTTTTTTTTGTATATTTATTTTAGGGCTCTTTTACATAGGACTACAGAGTGGGTAAAGATCACGATCACACGATCATAAGAAATTAATGCGTATGCAGCAGCTAGTAACTTTGTAGTCCGGCAAACCATATGGCGTTACCTAAGTTGGCTGTGGGAAGAACTAGTTACCTCTGGGTAGCCGGGGCTGCATGCATTCAGTAATTGCTGGATGGATTGTTTACTGACGGCTTCTTACAGACGAGGGGCTGGCAGCAGCTGCCTCTTTGTCTAAACTGGAAGGGATTAGCCAGATCCAGGTCTTGATGTTCATTGCCTGCAACAAGCTTTGATGTTGAGAAAGCAATCCCTTGTAATGGCAGATTATACAGGTGAATACAGTTTCTATCTTCCTAATTAAATAATTTACTGAGTTCTATTGTATAAGTAGGTGCCCTATTAGGCGGAGCAATTTTTTATTTTTTTTCTCAGACCAATTGTCAGAACAATCATTCATAGGAACACTAGTTCCAGATAATCGGGCCATATAATGGTGCCGCCGATCAGCTGAGAAACGAACAAACATTCATTTGTCAGCTGATTTTGCATCTTTCATCAGAATGAATCACGCCCGATTATTGTCAGTACGTCTCGCTGTGTGATCAGGAATGTGCTGCCGATAATCAATAGGATTGTGGCAGCGATCACTCCTCCGCCATTCACTTTGCATCGGCCTGTGCAGCTGAACCATCATCAATGAATGTGCCTAAGCATTAAATCCTTTCCAAGCAGGTGCATGTTTTTTAATGATGACCTCTGGATAGGTCATTAGTATCTTATTGATGGGGGTCCGACATCCGTGACCCCCGCCGATCAGCTGTATGAGAATGTAGCCGTGCTAGCAGTAGCGCTGTGTTCTCCTGCTTTTTCTATGCCAGGGATGCCCAACCTGCGGCTCTCCAGCTGTTGTAAAACAACAATTCCCACCATGCTCTGCTTTAGGCTGTCTCAGCATGCTGGGAGTTGTAGTTTTGCAGCAGCTGGAGGAGCCGCAGGTTGGCCATCCCTGGGCTAGACGCGGCTCATCCCCTTTGAAGTGAATGGGGCTGAGCTGCAATACTGAGCACTGCCACTATACAATGTATGGCGCTATGCTTGGTAAACAGAGAGAAGGCTGTGGTGCTACGGTGAGTGCCGCTGCCTTCTCAAACAGCTCATCGGTGGAGGTCCTGGGTGTCAGACCCCCACCGATTGGATGCTGATGACCTATCCAGAACATAGGTCATCAGTAAAAAAAAAAAAACACTTGGAAAACCCCTTTAAATGTGTAATGTGCTGGAATTGTACTTGACCAGACCAGAATTATTTTCTTTTAATGACCATTCTATTAATAAAAGATGAAACTAAAACAGAATATCTAGTTTGGCACCAGATGGAGTTGAGGTTCCAACCGTCTGATTTGTCCAAAATAGTTCCTCAAATTTTATTCTGGAATTGTCTAATCTCCTGGAATTTGCCAAGTGTTGGTCCAAATGTCCAGAACTAAAAGAACTGGTTGCACAGACATGCCACTAAAGTACTGAAGTTTTTCGAAGTGAGGGATGTCCTCTCGTACCCACCTCTCAGTTTCTGCCTTGCTCGTACTTTACATGAGGTCGGGTTTTTCTTTAATGCACTTGTTATGTTTATGCTGAAGATGACAACTAGAAGAGTATGTTAAAAATTCCCCTTTTTGCCCACAATGTGGTCTGCGGTCTAAATGGGAAATAATTATGGTACTTGGACCAAACACTGATTTTTGGCTGACTTTAAGCATGTTGTGGAGTCAGGTCTGTGCGGATTGTTTCAGTCCTACTTTGTAGAAGGTGGCCCTGAGCCATGGTTAATCTTTAACCCAAAAAGCCCTGTCTTAAACTGGCGATACACATAAGATGGCTATGAATGCTATGACTCCTCTATAAGTGTTCACATTATGACGGGTAGATGGTCATGTTGGGGCGGTCAGGCTGTCTCATATACACGGGGTTCAAAGCAAGTCCCACTAAACTCATTACGGCACCTTTCAACCAATTTCTAATGTGCTTTCATGTTATCTGTGCAGATAATCGAAGTGTACGCGTTATTCAGGAATACAGGCAGGTTTAGGAAATTTACAACTGGCCATACAAATTGCATCAGGTACGTGGAAGACTATTGCGTATGGACATTTTGCAGCATGTAGAATATAGATACAATGTGAGATTTGTTGCTCTTTTTCACTTTAGACAAAAGAAATTGAACGTGTGTCTTATGTTTATCCATCGATAACCAGAAACTGAAGCTGACCATACACATTAGTTTAATCTTGGCCAAATTGCTTGGCATCTACGGCAGGGATAAGCAACCTTCCGCACTCCAGCTGCTGTGAAACTACAACTCCTAGCATGCACACTAACTCCCATAGAAGAGAAAGGAGGATTCTGAAAGTTGTAGTTTCAGAACAGCAGGATTGCCGGCAATTGGTGATCCCTGATCTACGGTGTATTGAGGCCATTTTAGTCTTCCCTGATGGCAGATGTAAAGGGAGAAAAAGATGGAGCAATTGGCTTTCAACATGGCCGGTCCTTTCATTGTTGAGGAGATAAGTCATGTGTCATGAATCAGTGGGTGTGGACCCACTGTGCGATGTGACCAACCTTCTCTAAGGGTGTAGCCTAAGTGAACCCCTCGTTCTTCACAGTACCCCAGATGGTGGGGATGACTTTCCCGAGGAGAACACCAGGTCGCTACCTCTTGAGGTGGGTTGGCACACACATAACCCATGCGGACCAGGGGTTATTTGTGCAAGGTACCAGAGGTACAGACGTAGTCAGCAGGCAGAGTCGTAACCAGGAGCAACAGTGCATCAACGAAGGATGAGGCAGAGGCGTAGTCGTACGAGCAATGGGTCAGGGAAGGCAGCTCAAGTAGAGGTCAGGCAATCCGGGTCGGCAACAGGAGAGTCAAGATGGAACAGGCAATGATCAGACAGGTAACGGAACCCAGAAGACAAGTACGGGTCTGGAGTTCAGGAACGTATGAATGCAACCTTAGCAGGACATAAGGACCTTTGATCCTCAGGCAACTGGGAATAGGACTTAATATAGGTCAGCACAGGTCACTTGTACTGGCCGTTCAAATTACTGGAAGTGACACGCCCTTTAATATATGCACTACAGGAAACAGGCTGGGAGACATGCCCCGCCTGCGGCTGGAAGGCAACTGCGGTGAAAGCGGCCGGGGAACAGAGCCCAGGACCGCAGCGGTGAAAAGAGAAGGCCAGCAGCTGACCACTGCCACTACATGCCCCACAGTGCAGCTGGATGCCGATAGTGGTGAAAGCGGCTGGGGAGGACAGTACCAAGGCGGTGAGTAGGGGGACAACGGACAGCCAGTAACTGCCGTTACACCATGGAAGTGTCTGGCAGGAGCTTTCTCCCCCTCCTCATTTATAACACATGGAGAGATAGAGATCAGCTAAAAGTATTTATGGTGTAATGGTTGACCATTGTGTTATGGACTTTATTTACTTCTGTCTTTGTATCCTGCAGTACTGAACAGACTGTAGTCACTTATCTCCGTCCTTGACCCCAGTTGGGCTAACAGAATTACCCTATCTCAGACACAAACACAGACTTCGTGGTCATTTTGATTGCCGTCTATAAAAGGAAACTAAAAGCCTCTTTACATGGCCCGATGATCATGATCGGGGCAGTTGTAGAGAAAATGCTTGTCCCTGATAATTGCCCTCTGTGAAGGTACCTGTGATCACCCAATGAACAAGCAAACGCTCAATAATCAGGTGGAAGTATGTTTGATACGTTCACCAAGAGCAGATTTTCTGGGCAGCAGATCATCTTCTGTAAATGGCTTTGAAACAATGGATGCGTATGGGGACAACTTATATCAGTAGAGACCACTCACCTGTGTACAGTGGAGGGGAAAACTGTACTTGCCAGATCTGGCATGTGCCGGACACCACCAGCGCCCAATAGATCCCATTGACTATAATGGGTGTGTAGGGTTTCCGGCATGTCTACCAGACAAATGACCATTGCATGCAGCAGTATTTTGTCCCTTTTTATTCCCTCCCAGAATCTGTGGCGCAGGCACTACCAGAACCACTGCCGCAGAGGTGTACTTGGCCTTAGTTAACCAAACGTGTTTCTGTAGACTCCAGTGACCAACTTGATGAATCAGGCACTGTTGCTGCTACCTACTGTAGAATTTGTACGTTCACCTTAAAGGGCTCTAATCAGCCTTATCTAATCATGCTAAACTTTTAAAAGCACTATGTAGGGGCTGGAGAGAACAGTACGAACGAACATAATGTTTTTGGAGCTTTTCTCATCAGGAGTAGTGTTAATAAAAATTAAAGGGGTCATTTATCAAATTGGAGAACTGGCTTAGTTGCCCATAGCAACCAATCTGATTCCACCTTTCGTTTTTGACAGCTCCTTTGGAAAATGAAAGGTGGAATCTGATTGGTTGATAAATGATCCCATTGACTGATGACCCCATTAGTCTGCCATATTCTGCTCTGCCTCCAGTAGCCTTGCAAGAGCTGAAACTTGTGAATAAAACTTCATTTTCTCGCTACTCCTGATGAGAAAAGCTCCACTAAAGGTATAGTTGTACTACTCTCTCCAGCCCCTACCTAGTGTCTACCTAGCTGGTCAAAACTGCTGACAGACTCCCTTTTAAGGGTATGTTCACAGGTATATGCTGCTGAACACCTTCAGTGTTTTAGTTTAGCAGTAAAGTGGATGAGACTTAGACAAACCTTTAAATTTTTTTTTTTTTTTTTTTTTGCGGAAACCATGACTTGCATTACAGATCTTAAATCTTCCTGTCTTCTGCTGCTGATTTTACTCTGCAGTGTGTTGGGTGAGATATGCAGCAAAATCCAAGTGTAATTCACAGAAATTTGTTGCAGATATTTCCACAGCGGATTAGATGTAGCAGAATATGTCCCAAGTGGATGTGCCCTTAGGAGAAAAGTATAAGGAATGAGGAACTAACATAAGAAGAGAAAGAAACTTGAACCTTGAACAGATCTTTAGTCATGAGCCTGCGTTTACATCGACTCGTGTGACCCCGGTCTGTCTTCTTTTATGTCGTCTTATACTCTGGTGTTCAAGTCGGAGAGTGCACCTTATGTCTCATGTCTGTCGTGTATGGTCCCTATTGGCACAGTGACAGTTTATGTAACCTCTAGGTGCTGAGCCGTCTGTGTATTAAAGAGCCTTTGACCCTACAGAAAAAAATGTTACGTCTTGTATCTGTTTATGGGAAAAGTGTTGTTGCTGTCACAAATAACAAGAGTCGTGACTCTTCTCCTAAACATCGTCTACTTGGACAACATTCACATCAGCACTCCAGAAACAGCTGAGCATGTTTGCATGCTGGGAGTTGTAGTTTCTCAAACAGCTGAAGGTTGCCGACCCCTGCCTTGTACAATGCTGCTAAACTGCAAGATCTGATCTCTGGGGCTGAGCTATATCAGAGCAAAAAAGTCTTAGAAAATACTTAGAAAACAATTCCTGCGTAATTACGTTTTTGAAGAATCTATTCTTATGATGCTAAGTTGTGTTTGTGATTTTTCTATTATTCCCGTTAGAAGTTTATGAATAAAGGTACAACTGAGAATTTCCAGTTGGGGGTGTGACACTTGCAGCACTGATTGGACATTGTCAGGCCGTGCAGACACACCCCGAAACTGGTAACGCCCAGTTGTACCTCTAATTCAAAAATTCTAACAGGAATAACAGAGAACGTATTGGAGCAACATGAAGTCATAAGAAAAAGTGCTCTGGAATTGTCACTTCATGTATTTGATAAAACCGACATGTCGGGAGTGGTGACAGGTCCTCTTTTACCCAAGGTGCTGACGTAGAATGATAAATGCATGTGTACATTCAAAGCTGGCTTAGATATGTTTGCTCAAGGCCTCCGGCATTGCTACTGTATGTGTTCTCCTTTCGTGCTTCTCTCAATTGGCTTATATCCCTATTACTCTGACAACCGTCTCCACAAATAGGGACTCGGTATAATTATATTTTTGGTGGACTCATTGGATTGATTTTGAGGGCAGCATGGTCTGCAGGCAGTTTGTTTCCCACCGAACGGAGTAGAAAGGTTTCATCGTACACTGTGTGAAAGCCGCTCATGTATGTTCTAGGAGAGAATTTAGGATAAAGTCATCACTCCGGTGAGTTCTTGGACGTTATGGTGGTGGGGGATTTTATCAAGCTTTGTGCTCCAGAATTCTGACTTCAAAATTCCCAAAAATATAGGGCTTTGGGACATTTTGCATTTCTTCACTACTAACTCCAGTTATGAAAAGTGGGTGGGAAAGTGGACATTGTTAATCTGTCGAGCTGATTGAAACCAGATTAATCAACGGTGACTTTTTTAAAAAAAGGTCATAAAAAATGTAGCAATGTTAGGCTACTTTCACATTAACAGCATCCTTCTCCAGCAGGCTCTTCTGGTGGGTGAACAGCCTGCCGCTAGTGCATGCGTGCTGCCGGAAGTCTAGTCCAGCCCCATTCACTATAATGGAGGTGGGCCGGAGTTCCGGCTGCAGCACGGCAAACATGCTGAGAGGCGACCGGAAATAAAACTGCGGCAGCACAGTGAAGGCTGCCTAACTCCAGTAAAGCGGAGTGGAATCTCAAGACAGAAGTGTTTGACTTAAAGGGGTTTTCCGAGTTATGTATATATTGATGACCTATTCTCAGGATAGGTCATCAATATCAGATCGGCGGGGGTCCGACACCCGGCACCCCCGCTGATCAGCTGTTTGAAGAGGAGGTGCGCGCCCCCTACCAGCGCTGCCTCCTCTTCACTGTTTACATGCTGGCCGTAACGGGGGTAGTGGTGAGTAGGTGTAATTACACCTAAGCACCCCATTCATTTCAATGGGGAGAATCGCTCCCATACAAGTCTATGGAAGTGATTCTTCCCATAGAAATGAATGGGGCGGTGGGGTGTAATTACACCTGCTCACCACTACCCCGTTACGGTCAGCATGTAAACAGTGAAGAGGAGGCAGCGCTGATACGGTGCACACCTCCTCTTCAAACAGCTGATCGGCGGGGGTGCCGGGTGTTGGACCCCCGCCGATCTGATATTGATGACCTATCCTGAGGATAGGTCATCAATATATATATAACTCGGAGAACCCCTTTAAAGATGCTCTGGACAGCCTACAGCTATCAGCAGGGCATGGTTGGAGTTGTAGTTGCAGGCTGGGCACCCTGGTCTAAAGCAATACATGTAATCATTAAGCTGGAATACCTCTTGGGTGGGGACCTGAAAACATTGACATAGATTGTATGTAAACATTCGTGGTTTGGTGTCATGGCCGCCTCGAAGTGTGGATACTGATGGTAATATTACCGTACAAGTGTTAGGCTACTTTCACACTAGCGTTAGCACGGATCCGGCACCTAAAGGGTGCCGACGGATCCGTGCTAACGCTATACATGTGTGGAGCCGGAGCAGCGCTCCGGCCCCACACATGACACACATTAAAACAACACACAGACTACATACAAACAGACATACATACAAACATACAGACATACATACATACTCACATACTCCCGGGACGCCTGCAGAACGTCTTCACGCGCCTCCTGCGCGCAGTGATGACGATTCCCCACAGCGCCCTCTGCTGGGCGCAGTGGGGAAACGTCATCGCAGCGTGCAGGAGGCGCGTGAAGACCTGCTGCCGGCGTCCCGGGAGTATGTGAGTATGTCTGTATGTCTGTATGTTTGTTTGTATGTAGTCTGTGTGTATGTATGCCGGATCCGGAATGACCCCCCATTGGAAATCAATGGAGGACAGATCCGGATTACTGGTGTGTCCACACCAAACGGATCCGTCCCCATTGACTTGCATTGGGGGTCATTCCGGATCCGTCTTGGTGCGGATGCCTGGACCGGAGAGCAAACCGCAGCATGCTGCGGTTTGTTCTCCGGTCTGAAGACGGAACGGAATGCTTTCAGGAGCCTCCGTTGTCTTCAGTTCAGTTTTGTCCCCATTGACAATGAATGGGGACAAAACTGAAGCGTTTTTTTCCGGTATTGAGCCCCTTTGACGGAACTCAATACCGGAATTTAAAAATGCTAGTGTGAAAGTAGCCTTAGGTGGTGGACAGCTACTAGGTCCTAGAAGACTTGAATCTTCCATGTGTCGATTTGTAGGAACAAGACCGGCTGCATGCCTAATGACAATGACTGTATAATCTGATTGAACTGTAATACAGTCCCTTATAGTATAGAAACCACTTGATGGAAAAGCCAGGCTGATGCCTCTCCTGAGCTTCTGCTGAGCGGCGTGCCCTCTGCTCCCCTGTGCCTGCCATCATCACATCGGGTTTTCTTTTTGTTTGCTGAGGTCTGGAAAGCGCAAGCCCAGCTTTCTAGAACTGACAGGCCTGTGGCTGCGCCCGTCCCTTTTGTGTAGGATGCTTTTGTTACTACTCGCCGGCTGCTTCCTTTTCATGAATAATTGAGATGGTGTTAAGTTCTGAACAAACATAATAAAAAAGTGAGAAGAGGGAGAGCCATGGCAGTGAAGCCACCTGAGGAATTGGACATGTGTTAAATACATTATAAAGGGAATTATTGTGATGAATTGGGATTTCCTGGAGGAATACTAAGTGTACGCAACCCAAAGAAAAGCCCCCAAATAGTATGGGAAGCTGTGTGGAGTAGGGGTGTGGTTTTCCTGGGAACAAAGCCTGGCTGGTGGTCCTGCCTGGAATATCACATCTCCGCTCATGTGCCTGACGGCCATCTCCTGGAGGTGTGTACTTACTGACCGGTTTGTGGACAGGAATGTGAGGCCGAAGAGTAAGTAGGAACACCTCTACACAATATTTACTCACTGTGTGTGCGAGCACGCTTGTGTTAACTCTTCATGTAGCCGGTCTCATGGGATCTATTCATAGACCATTGGCATACTTTGTGAGATCCAGTTATTGTCTTTATTGAAAGATGTCGGAATTTTTTTTTTTTACCAAGAAGCACAGCTTTTAGACCTATAAAACCTTCACTGATATTGGAATTACCATAGTAGTAGCATTGGTGCTGGTAGTAGTAGTGACAGTGGTAGTAGTAGTACTGCGTTGAATAGCCTTGGTTAGATTTATAGAGTACCATGCAGTCTGCAGGCGGCATGTTATAGAGCAGGAGGAGCTGAGCAGATTGATATATAGATCTGTAGGAGAAGATTCATTAAAACGTGTAATTTATATGTTTTATATCTGCTGTTTCTCAATTTAAGGGGGATAGTATCTACTACCTAGAGGATAAGGAATAACTATTAGATGGGTGGGGGTCCTCCTACTGCTACCCCCACCAATCAATCATTGTGCCCCCTGAAACAAAGTCAAGTCAAGCTTGAGCTGAGCCACTCCATTCATTTCTATGGGAGTTCCAGAGATAGCTGAGCGAGCGTCAAGCTGAACGTGCATAAAGCCAAAGGAACTGAGCAAATTGATTTAGCGGTATATAATTTTCTATAAAAACATTTAGTGTGAGATACATTCTGTCCATTTAAACCCTCTTAAAGCTCTTTTTATGCTTAGGAGTCCAGTATGCGGTCCTACTTGGTGATTGATAGCTCTCTTTGTATGCACACTCCTACAAAGAAGGCACTGAATAGGACGGCACACTGGACTCCTAAGTGTAGATGGACAACATCTCTTCCCACAGGACATATAAATCTACTCTGCTCCTCGTGCTGTAAAACATGTTCCACGTATATTGGGCAGAACACTCAAGGTGACAGATTCTTTTGAACAGCCCTGTTAGGGCTCATTCAGACAAGCAGTGTTCACATCTGTAGAAAAAACTAAACACAGAATGAACGTTGACCTATTATACAGAAAGGGTGACTTAATTTGCAATTTTGCCCCCGCAAATCTCTGTTGTCTTTGTAGCTGTACATGGACGAGTTTTAAATCACTTCTCTGAAAGAGCCCTAAAACGTCCATGGTCAATAATTGAGTGTCTCTGAGAAAGGTTCATGCAGCTATATGTAGAGACTAGAGATGGGCGAACGTGCTCGTAACGAGCACTGTAGCGCTCTGCTCCCCTGCGCTCACATGGGCACAGGCATCCGGATCTGTCTGGTGAGGAGGACGGATCCGGATCCGGAGCGCAGGGGAGCCGAGCGCTACAGTGCTCGTTACGAGCACGTTCGCTCATCTCTAGTAGAGACCTGCCAGTATAGGACACATTTCTATAAACATTCACACCACGACCGTATGTATTTTCCAGTCCACATAATGCTGATCTGCAAAATATGCGGGTGACGTCTGTCATGCATCTTTTTTTGCAGACCCATTGTAGCAATGACTATTCTTGTCAGCCAAACAGACAAGATTAGGACATGTTCTAGCCTTGACATACGGATGCGGACCGCACATGGTATGCTGTCTGTATTTTTTGTGGACCTATTGAAAGGAATGGATCTGCATCCAATCCTCAAAAAATGCAGATCGGATGCGGAGTAAAAAGTCATGTGAATGGGCCTTACCCTGATCTGCCTTAACGCACAGTATTCTTGTGTAGCTTGTGTTGTTGTTACTTAATTTTGACTGTAATATCTTTTTACTGAACCATTTGCTTCTCTTTTTCTGTGCCGTTGAAAGAATAGGTAACTTGATAAACTGTATAAGATTACTTGTGCTGGAGGCTGACTCGTAGGATTTTCTAGTATCTTTGCTATGTTAGGAAACCCTGTAGAACCTGTTCTGAATGTTACAGTTCATATATGAGGGTTTTAGAAACTAAAATTGTGTTCTCTCTATGCTAGAAGTCACACAACAGCAACATTATAAAAAGGCAAAAGCGAGTGCTCAGCTATAATAAATATATATATAGTAGGGCACAACTCCTGCTGAAACTTGTACTGTGCCAAACTTCTACATTTAGTAGGTGCCAATATTGAGTTCGGTATATCCTCCAGCTGCACTGATCTCTCCATCCTTTATTTTTTTGCAAATATTTACACCCATACACTATATACCTGATGACATTTTTCTAAGGAGAGGAACATATGAGGTCAATTTTCCAACTGGTGTAAAGTAGAACTGGCTTAGTTGCCCGTAGCAACCAATCAGATTTCATTTTTCAGAGCTCCTTTGGAAAATGAAAGGTGGAATCTGATTGGTTGCTATCGAAGCCAGTTCTACTTTACACCAGTTTGATCAATGACCTCAATAGTTTCTTGAAAGCTTTGGCAATGCAAAATCGGTCAAGAAAATGTGAGACTGGCATTACTAAAACTATACAGCCTTACCAAACCCTCTGTCAATACACAGACTTTGTAGCTCCTTTTTATTCTGCATTGTTTGAATTTTTTTTTTTAATATGTAGTAGGTTATGACCTGAAGGGTACAGCCACACAATGGCATTTCCCAAGTGCTCCTTGCTCCTGTTTCTGGTGGGAAGCAGCCATGTTTTTCTAATAGTTCCTTTAAATGAGGGTTTCTGAAATCAAAATATTAATGTCCTGGCCTCCGGAGGGGCCATCCATATTAGAGTGTGTGCCTTCCAACTTTCAGCAGCCCCACTAATCAGCTATTTGAAGGGGTTTCGGTGTTTATGCAAGCACTGTGGCCCCTTTGTTATTTACATAGGTCTGTCTACCTACATGTCGTCTACTTGGTAGTGGCGGTGCAGGATATTGCATTCATTCAAGCATTACTTGGCTAGTTTAGGCTCTTCATGTGATCATTGAAGCTGTTTTTAGGCTAACATGATGCTTCAGGGCAAGATATGCACTCAGAAAGTGCCCAGTGCTCCTGCCATAATGCTAGGAGAATCACTCTGATTTGTCATAATTATTAATGAGAAGCAAATCTAGAAAAAAGAAGTTTAACGTCTTATCCTCCCGCTAGGAAAACATGTAAGAGGTTTAATTGCACCTCTATGGTTTGTTCTTTCTGGATAGATTTCTTGTGGGAAGCGGCTTATATGAAAGTCCCCAAAACAAACGGGATGTCACATGTCCCACATTTTAAAAATGAGTAAAATATTTATTTTGGTATAATACATGTCAATCAGAAGAATCGTTCATGATTCTGTATGGACAACCTCAAATGGTCTCTTGATTTGGTTGGTGAAGTGACTAATCTTGTTGGTTTTGGGAAGACTGAATATCAACATACCCATAAATGTTAGCTTGTGTATGGTTTAGCGTCACTGATCTCAATGTAAATTGCAAATATAAATTTCGATGCAGAGGTTTTGAAAATGAGTCGAATCTTTGGGTCGCAACGCTACTGTGGAAACAAGAATCTGTAACCAGACTGGTTACATGAACAAGAGCTTTTATTTCTATTTGTAGTAGGCGTGTTGCTCGTCCGCATGTGTTTTCAATGGGGTGACTGAATAACCTTCTGCCAGACGCCTCTGACAGATATAGGCGAGAAGGAAGTATGGCGTATTGCAATATCAGATAATACCCTAAAAAACAAGTGGTGGATGGTAGGACACCCAGATGGGTGGTCACTTAGTTGTGTTGGGTATGCCACAACAATGTTCCCAAAAATGTTTTGGACCTTGTTAATTGGATATCATGAATGTTCATGTACTTATTCAAAAGTAGTTGTTGTAATTTAGTGCTTAAAGGGAGTCTTTCACCAGGAAATTCACTGTTAAACTCAACCTTGCCTCAGGACAGGTCATCAGTATCTGATCGTGGGGGTCTGACACCAGGGACCCCCGCCGATCAGCTGTTTGAGAAGGCACCTATGTTTGCAGTATTACTACAGCCTTCCCGCAGCTTTCCCTGGGCCATGTGACGACACGTTCATTGGTCACGTGGCGAAGACGCGGCTCAGCCCCATTGAAGTAAATACCAAGCACAGCCGCTATCAAATGTACAGTGCTCTGCTTCATGAGCAGAGAGAAGGCTTAGCGCTACTGCGAGCACCAGTGCCTTTTTAAATATCTGATCGGCGGGGGTCCTGAGTGGCACCTGGGACCCCCCATTGATCAGATACTGATGACCTACAGAGGATAGGTCATCAGTAAAAAGATCTGAAAAAAGTGAATTTCCTGATGACGGACTCCCTTTAAAATATACAAAAACTACTTTACGAATATGTATGTAATACATTCTGCATTGCTTTAATATGTGATAGTGACTGAGGGAATAGATACCAATGGATTCATACATACGATCTGTCAGATTCTGACGGACAATAGAAATACTGTACTTTCGTCAGCTGCTCCAGCCGGCTCATTTCTCTAGTGTTCTGTGTTTAGTCTTCCATGAAGTCATTCTTCTTATCTCATTGTCTTGTCTCTTCTTATTTTCAGTGAAATATTTATCTATGAGGATTGGAGAAACACTAGAGAAAAGAATATATTGACACCGGTACGGATCACGTTCTGCACACCACATCATAAATACATTCCAACATGTTCAACTTAATGAAAAAAGATAAGGACAGAGATGGAGTCAGAAAGGACAAAAAGAAAGAAAAGAAGGAGAGAATGTCTGCAGCAGAGCTAAAGAGCCTGGAGGAGATGAGCATGAGGAGAGGCTTTTTTAACCTTAATCGTTCCTCAAAAAGGGACTCCAAGACCAAACTGGAAATCTCTAATCCTATACCTATTAAGGTAGCGAGTAGCTCTGAACTTAACCTCACTGACATTGACTCCGACAACGTCAGCAATAGAGGAAGCACCTTCTATGACTCGGGACACCTCAGTACGGCCAGCTCCAGCGATGACTTGAAGATTGAGGAGAACAACTTCAAAGGTAGTGTTCTCCAGCGAGCTGCTAAGTTTGGGTCTTTGGCCAAGCAGAATTCTTCTGGAATGGCTCAAATGGTCAAACGATTCTCCTTCTCCCAGAAGAGCAAAGATGAGAGTCAGTCTGAAACCTCTACCCCGTCTGAAAACTCTGCTGCTCCTTCACCGCAGGTTGAAATCAGAGCTTTTGAAACCCAACTTAATAAATACTCTGTGCCTTCAGTGCAGGTAATCCCACCAAGCAATACTCAACCTGTTGTCAAAATCCCAGAACTAGTGGCGAAGACCTTTCCAGCAGATCTGCGGTTACCTTCTGTGCTTCCACCTCAGGCACCTGTGCCAAGAGAATTGGTGCTACAGAGGAGAAACACTGGAGACTTTGGCTTCTCATTACGTAGGACAACCATGTTGGATAGGGCTTCTGATGGACAAGTATATAGGAGGGTTGTCCACTTTGCAGAACCTGGTGCTGGCACTAAAGATCTTGCCTTGGGATTGGTTCCCGGTGACCGACTGGTAGAAATCAATGGACGTAATGTGGAGAATAAACCTCGTGATGAAATTGTAGAGATGATCCGCCAGTCTGGGGATACAGTAAGGCTAAAGGTTCAGCCCATCCCTGAACTGAGCGAACTAAGTAGAAGCTGGTTGAGGAGTAGTAAAGGACTACGAAAAGAGGCTTATGATGTAAGTATTCCATCACATTACATTTTTGTTGACCAACCAAAAAAAGTCTTACTCGTTTAACCTGCCAATTTTTTGTACTCAGTGGTTTTGTCTAAAGATGTTGTTTGTATTGTATATATTATTATATGTTGTATGTTAATATCTTATTATTTTGGGTGTGCAGGTGGATTACTATTAGAATTGTAGGCTTTCCAGCCTGATGCTTTATTTACACTTCCCAGGGCACATTATCGGGCATGAACGTTTGTACGAATGCTCGTTCCCAATAATCTGCCCGTGTAAAGGTGTCCATTTGTTCATTGGGTGACATGCTCTTTCATGCAGACATCTAAATAATAGTTTCTGGGCAGCAGATTGTGCTGTCTAAATAGCAATCTGCTGCCCAGAAACAATGAATTTGTAGCAGTAGCCATCACTCGTCCGCATACTGTGGAAGTGATCCCTGCATTTAAAGGGCACCTGTCAGCAGATTTGTCCCTATGACACTGACTGACCTGTTATATGTACAATTGGCAGCTGAAGGCGTCTGTATTGGTCCCATGTTCCTATGTGCCCACATTGCTGAGAAAAATGTTGTTTAATATATGCAAATGAGGCTCTAGGAGCAATGGGGGCGTGGCCATTACACCTAGAGGCTCTGCTCTCTCTGCAACTGCCGCATCCTCTGCACTTTTATTGACAGAGCCAGGTGTGATGATGCTTACACTGCTCGGCCCTGTCAATAAAAGTGGAGAGGGCGTGGCAGTTGCAGAGAGCTGACCTTCTAGGAGTAACGTCAACGCCCCCATTGCTCCTAGAGGCTCATTTGCATATATCAAAACTTTTTTTTTTTCTCAGCAATGCAGACACGTGAGCATGGGACAAATACAGACACGTGAGCATGGGACAACACAGACGTCTTCAGCTGTCAAGTGCACATAAAACTCGGCCAGTTTCATAGGTACAAGTCTGCTGACAGATGCCCTTTAAATGAAGCTCTTCACCTCCACTGATGAGGTGGAGGTAATTGTCGGGGAGCAACGCTTTCTTCCTGATAATTGTCTACCGTTCAGTGCATTGTAAATGCATCTTTACTTACCTCAATGCCGCTGGTATACCATATAGGACTTTTAATTGGTTGCTTGTTGGCGATCACTTGCTTCCTTCCATCACTGTGTTATGTATTAAGAAATGCAGCTTGTGGAGAATGTGACTTTGTGAGGAATATTCTGGATATTCCTGATGCCGGTTTAGTTTCCTTGCCCGCAGCTTTAGAAATGTGGAATATGGATTTGCACTTGTCCAAGGGACCACCAGGCTTGGTGAAATGCATTGCATGAAAGCATATTAAAAGCACACTGGTTTACAGATAGAAATCTACATTTTAATTCAGAGGAAATAATGCGAGTGTGGAATGTGTATTCTGTTTTTTATCCGTTGGGGGTTGTGCTGCATTCCTGTTTATAGAGATGCCAGGTGGGAGGTAGTTGTACTTTTTATCTTTGGAGGCTACATGTATTATACGTTGGCGTCTTACATTTTAGTGCTGTCTTTTGCTCCTTTGATGGACCCTATATACATATTTTAATATCCTGGGGCCATCACTTCGAGTTCAGCCAGAGCAACATCTGGATGCAGTTTGTGTGGGTTTCCTCCGGCCACTTTGGTATTCTTCTATACTCTAAAAACAAGCTGGCAGGTGAATGGACTTCTTCATATGCTGGACTAAGTTTGAAAAGCCCATTGTGGTCAACAACCATTTTGACTGCTCTGCTCTGTTTGTGAATGGATGTGGTGAGTGGTAGTGCTTTATGAATACCAGACTGCAGCCATTGTGTCATGTCTATGTTCTTTATGCGGTATATTATTCCTTATACATATTTTGCCTCTACAGGTTCCTCAGAGAATACTTATACCTTAGTCATGCACTTGGATTAGAAGGTGAATTTCACCAAAAATGTTTCTCGTTAGTTGAAATTTCATAACTGCAAGCCCCCTGGTGTATTGTGTTGAGTAGCCAGGTACATATGGCCACCTCTCCAGAGGAGTAACATGAAGCTCCTGGACAAACTGAAATGGGGCCCTCACCTATTATAACACTGGTGCCTTCTTCTGCGGCAGAGAAGGCTTTGGGACTCTTGAGGGACCATGCGCCGGGTGTGACTGCACCCCTTATAACATCCCGGTGCCCGATGAGACCTCCCTTTCTTGGATGTGTGCGAGTCATGGACCTTGTACTAACATCAGTAACACTTCTTAGGCTTCTTTCACGCTAGCGGCAGGGTTCAGTAAAAACGCTTCCGTTACTGATAATAGGTCCATCTGCATCCGTTATGAATGTATCCGGTTGTATTATCTTTAAAGGGGTTGTCCGGGTTCAGAGCTGAACCCGGACATACCTTTAAATTCACCCAGGCAGCCCGCCTGAACAGGGCATCAGAACATCTCATGCTCCGATGCCCTCCTTTGCCCTGCGCTAATTAGCGCAGGGCAAAGGCATTTAGCCCAGTTCCGCTTCCGCCCGGCAGTGAGCCCGGTGACGTCACCGGCGTTGATGGGTGGGCTTTAGCTAAAGCCGGCCCATTACAGCTGGTGACGTCACCGAACTCACTGCCGGGCGGAGGCTTCAAAAGAGCCCTTGCCCTGTGTGATCCAGCGCAGGGCAAGGGAGGGCATCGGAGCATGAGATGCTCTGATGCCCTGTTCAGGCGGGCTGCCTGGGTGAATTTAAATGTATGTCCGGGTTCAGCTCTGAATCCGGACAACCCCTTTAACATAGCCAACACGGATCCGTTATAAACTCCACTGAAAGTCAATGGGGGTCGGATACGTTTTCTATTGTGTCAGAGAAAACAGATCCGTCCCCATTGACTTGCATTGTGGGTCATGACGGATCCCATGACGGAAAGAAAACCGCAGCTTGCTGTGGTTTGCTCTCCGGTTTGGGAACGCAACCAAACGGAAAGGAATGCATATTGGAGCGCTCCGTTCTGTTCAGTTGCATTTTGTTCCCATCGAACAATGAATGGGGACAAAACGGAAGCGGCGTTTTTCTGGTATTGAGACCCTATGACGGATCTCAATACCGGAAAATATTAACGCTAGTGTGAAAGTAGACTAAAAGGATATGGCATAAAAGGGGTTTTCCGCTGGCATACATTAATATATATTCAAAGTAGAGCTGCACTTCAGAACAAATTTGTGCGTGCCGCCAGCATAATGTGCCTGACTGGAATGATTAGTTAGGAGCTCGCCGAGTCTTCTTCACTGACGGTTTAATGATAATCCTGTGAAGTAATCCTATATGGCTTCAGGCAAATTGGCACCTTTCACGGATTTTTTATTTGCTAGGAAGTGTCAGCTGTAATTTGAGGAAGATTAAAGGGAGTCTGGTGACTGTTTTTCCCAGAATATTATAAATGTCGCGGGGGTCAGTGGTTTCTTGTCATTTTAATGCTGCGTGACAGTGAGCCATGACGTTTTAAGGACTAACCAATATAAAGAACATATGAGGTCTTAAAGGGGGCATTCCCATCTGAGACAATGGGCGTATATCATTAGGATATGTCCCCATTGTCTGATAGGTGCGGGTCCCAGCTTGTGAATGGAGCAGGAAGGTGGTGGCTGGAGGACCCCGGGTTCCCCCAGGTCTGGCCACCACCAAGCTCTATCCCCATAGAAGTGAATGGGAGCACACTACGCTTGCGCGACCACAGCTCCCATTAATTTCTATGGAGCTGATGGAAATTGCTGAGCCAGCTCTCGGCTATTTTCAGTGGCCCCATAGAAATGAATGGAGGGCGGCTGCGAATGCGTAGTGTGCCCTCCACCCCTTTCTGGGCTCCATTCCCTGCATCCCCAGGGTACATACGTTAAATGGACTCATAGGCCCACATTACATCCTAACATTTCCTGTGTCACTAAACGTTTCTCTCAGGCTTTCAGTGTTGCATTCTTCCAGATGTTCGCATACAAGGCTGCAGCGGTAACATAGAGATATACAACACGTGACCGACCGCAGCAGCCATTGACCTCAGCCGTTTTGCTCTGTATACTGCTGAGGCCAGTGAATGGCTGCAGTGGTCACACGCTGCTGCCTTAGCCCCCACACAGACGACTGTATCTGTTTTGCAGTCTGCAAAATTGACATCAATGGGTCATATTTTGAAGAGCAGAACAGGACATATTGTATAATTCTTGGAATGGGGACACGGAGGCGAACAGAACATGGACCACAAAACCGATTCGGTCATGTGCATGGCTTATATGAGGGATCAACAACCTTCAGCACTCCAGCTGTTCTAAAACTACAACTCTCAGAATCCTCCTTTCACTTGTATGGGAGGTACAAGAACAGCCGAGCAAGTGTGAATGCTGGGAGTTGTAGTTTCACAGCAGCTGGAGTGCCGAAGGTTGCTGATCCCTGGCTTGTACTGTATTTGAACCCCTGGAGCAGGACCATGGGTGAATTGATACTAACTCAGACTTCCTTTTTAAACAGTATATTACATATTAATCCAATATCTACAAGATAATCTTTATTGGGGAAAAATATGTTTTAGTACCGGCAGTAAATCAGGAGAGCGCTGCTCTTGGTGAACTGGTTTGGCGGTGTTGCTCCTGCAGGATCCTGCTGTGCTCTGCACGTGCCTGTGATAGATTAGTGGTGTATACTGTTACCTAGGTGCACACTCCATACATACTGCCGAGCATTAACAGAAAGACAAGGATTCGAGCAGTATGTGCAAACAGGAAATTCCACATTAGAAGGTATGTCTCCATTACAAGACGAGAAGACAGCTCCGAGGATTCTCAATTCTGGGAAATGACAAGAACCCAAAACTTTTCTCATCCAGTTATCGCGTGTTATATCTACCAAACATGGTGGTTACCAGGAAGTTACAAAGATGAAAGATCCTCAAGGAATGAGGGAATTGTCCACAAGCAGTCCATCTTTGAAAGTCCCTAGTGAAAAGCCAACCCATACACCATAGATGTCTAGGGGCAAGATTCACTTCTGTAACCAATCCTTTGGTCAAGGAATGGAGCAGCCAAAGGATCCAATGTGAATTGGGGCATCCTGATTGTTTATTGATGGCAGAGGACATGTTGGATCTTAACATAGCTGATCTTCTAGGAGATAGGACAATGTCATTAGGTGACAAGGAGGATCAAACAAAAAAAATCCAATCAGCTCGATCTGTATTTGCTGTGTGACATCCGTGTTGTATTCGACAACAGATCTGGTGTACTTATGGCATCTCAGAGTTTGCAGGCCTAGATATAGCAACAGGAAACCTGTATACTTGATGAATACGTTTTATGATATCTGGTATCATCCTCTTCCTGACCCCATGTGAAGAAGAACCAGAAGGAGATGGAGGCCCTGACTTCTACCAGCCTTGTCTATAAACCGCTTAGCTAAAAAATTATTCATTACAGTCTGTAAGCCCCCCTTAAAGAACTGGTCGCACTTCTGGATTTGGCGCCAAAAACCTGATCAGTTGTTAGCCGTATTGTCCTGCTTCTAAGCCTTTCCACATCTGGACAGCATCAGCCACCCTGAAGGATGGTCTGCATGATGGCTGCACCTCCTGGTTTCATCGTGACTTGGCTAACCTGAAATCATAATGATTTATGACCTGACCGTGTGTCCACTGTCCTGTAAGAACATGATACTGTGAGTTTGGGTCAGTCCGAGAAATGCTGCCGTAAAACGAAACGTGTTTATCAGATCAAACAAGTCTGAAACCGGCCTTACACTCTCTGTACATTTCCTCATCCACTATAATAACTGTGCTCCTGAAGTCTATCGGATGGGATGCAGTTTTGCTTATTCCATGAAACGGCTTTTTGGGAAGAAGGCTGGATAAATAGAGGAAATATTTGGTTGCGCTGCCAGCGCTGAGCCGTGTCCGGTCCTGCTGAGCGGTTCTTTTTTTTGGACTGTGGAGGGTATTTGTTATTATTGTCTTGAGGCTCATCCTGTATGAGCACTCTCAGCACGCAGTTATCCACGGCTCCTCCATCCACGGGACCTGTGCTCTGGGCTTCTGGAAGCAAAGCCGTTCTGTTTTAATACGTTTCTTATGAAAATGTAAAAGATGAAAATAAAAATATACAAAGAGAATGTGTCCTCTTTAACTTTATGCCTTTTGGAGATCATTACTTAACTGTTCACTGTAACAGTAATTTTCATCGGGGGGCCCAAATTTTTGCATGCCACTGTAGAGTCATTAGAATAGATGATAATAGTAATAATCTTTATATTCCGCCAACATATCCCGCAGCACTTTACAATCAGGGGGAATAGATGCTCCAGAACTTACATGGGGAATGCAAGTAGTTGATAAAACAGACATGTGGGGTAAGATTTGAGGCCGCGTTGGAGATGTGGAAATGTATCCCACCCCAATTGTAGAAGGATATAACTAACTTCACCCTCACTGTCCACCCTCCCCTACAACGAGCTGTCCTTATTTCATAAGACCCTACATGTTTCTAAATTGTATTTATCATCTGGGGTCAATGATCTACATAGATAGGAGACCACTTAAAGGGGTTGTGCAAGAATGGGCGGGGCAGGGGCGGCCTGGGAACTTAAAGAGGCCCTGGAAAAAAATGGGTCCAAACTGTTGGAAGGCAAGGATATCAATACCATTTTGTGGCACATTGTACCACCCCAACAGAGCCAAATACCACAGTCCATCACAAAATACTGCCAGCAGCACAAAATACATCCCCAAAAACTTCCACTGGCCACCCCTGAGGAGAGCCCAGGTGGCCCCCTAGCATCGGCCCACCGGAAAATTTCCCTGTATGGTCTATGGCCAGTCCACCCCTGGGTGGGTGGTTGTTTTGGCAACCCTCATCGCTTGGCCAGCCCTGTAAAGGGAAGCTTAGTTACCTGCTTCCTGGCGCTGGCTTCCCGCTCCTTCTTCTCCAGGCCTGGGCTGCTCTGATGGGTTCCCACGCTGTCACGGCCAATCTCTGGCCACAGTGGAGACCGGATCTCCTTGCATCATCTGACCATTTGTCATGACATAAGGGCAGCTGATCACTGCCACGGCCAGGGATGTTTACAGCGAGGGAACCCATTGGAGCATCATAGGCCCGGAGGAGAAGGAGCGGAGAGCCAGTGCCAGGAAGCGGGTAAGTAAGCTTCCCTTAACAGGTCCAGCCAAATGGAGGGGTTTGCCAAAACAACCCCCCACCCCATTCTTGCACAATCCCTTTAAGGCCAGAACATAGCAACACAAGCTCTCTGTGGTCTAATGTTGGCGCGGAGTCACAGCGCTTTCTGCTATGATGATGGTAGACACGCGTGTGCCGGCAGACATCAGAATTAAATAGACAAGCTCCTCCCCGCTTGAGAAGGCCCCATGACAAGCAAAGCACATCACCCTTGTGTTCCTTGGGATCTGCTTGGAGGATGTTTTTGTGTTGATGTATGTTATTCTTCCTGTAGTCTGGACTTTATGGACAGGACAAGAAGGTCCTTGATGTTGCGTGATCGCTGGTTTGATGTATTTGCTCCACTGTATGGACATGTCATTGTTCCTTGGCGCTGGAGTGACTGTTTTCTTCTTTTTGGAGGAGAGCTAAATTTGCATACTTTTCCCAAGGAAGCGTTGCCAGTAAGACCAGCTGGATCTCCACGAGGAGAACCAGTACCTTCCAAAAGCTAACATGTCTTACCAAATATGTTTTTGAGGAGATTTTAAGTACAGCATGACCTATGTGCGTCCTTACAAAAGTAACTGAGATTTGTGCAGCAAGATGTTCTCTTATGAAATAAGTTTGAGGGGCTGAAGAGACTTTCCGTTCTGTTTAGTGTTAGTGTGACAACGCACACTTCGGACAATTCCTTGACCCTGCATTTTGGCCAAGACTAGTGTTTTCTTGCTGTGGAATTTAAAAAAACAAAGGTGATGGACAACGAAGGAAACATGCCGCTGACCTGTCATTATTAATATAAATGACGGTCACCCCCTGACAGGGGGGCGATGGCGTGCACTAGCACTTTAAAGAAAACTCGAGGAAAGGTCAGCATGTGACCATTAATAAAGAGAAGATTCCTCCCTAGATATCCCTCCAGGGACTGACATTCCTCTCCTGTGACTCGTCCTCTGTTTTCACTGGAGATGACCAGCCTGTGTGTTTGAGGTTTTTTCCAGGTGTTACATGTTTTTTAGCTTAGTACATAGCATTTATTTATTGTTTAGATGTTTTTGTGCAATGTGTTGTAATTTACATTTCTCCAATGTTTGATAAAGATCGGGGAAAAATATGTGGAAGAAAAAAACCTACCTCTGCCTATAGACAGAGCATATATAGACTGATAACTATAGGGTTTTTCAGCGGTCACAACTAGGGATGAGCGAATTGACTTTGGATGAAACATCCGAAGTCGATTCGCATAAAACTTTGTTCTAATACTGTACGGAGTGGGAGCTGCATACAGTATTAGAATGTATTGGCTCCAATGAGCCGAAGTTATTTTTCGCGAAGCCTCGTGAGACTACGCGTAATAACTTCATAAATTCATTTGTACTGTAAGAAAACAATTTCCCGAACTCTGGTTCAGTTCCATTTTGAGAATCTGCACCATACCTAGAATCTGCTCCGGTGTTTATCCGTTTGTGATAGGGGGATGTAGTAAGCCTTGTTGCAGAATTCTAATTCTCCAACTAATGTACAATGGAGGGAATTCATCAAGACTGGTGTTTCGTAATGTCAGTCTTGATCTAGTCTGCGCTGGCGTGAGATGCACCAATGTCATTAAGAGATCAGCTTGGCAGGATAAGAGGCTGAACTGTGTGGACGTATGTCTTTTTTTCAGCCTTACAATCTACCGTATGTTACTATGTTAAGAGGCGCATTTTGAGACGTCTGTGAGCTGGCGTATATTTCAGGTGTAATGTAATTAACATTAAAGAGGACCTTTCACCACTCCGGACATTCCTGTTTTAATATCTTCATGCATTCCCCACGTACTAACAATTCTGGAACATCTATTCTTATGTCTGTATGTTGTGCCATTCCTTTATTATTTGCACTAGAAGTTATATGTGAATTGCTATTTGTCTTCAGTAAGGGAACAGAGGGGAGGTGACAAGCTGGGGGTGTGTCCCTGCACAGATTGAACATGACAGCACTGATTGGCTAGAGTCAGTCTGTGCAGGGACACACCCCCAACTAGTCACCTCCCCTCTGTTCCCTTACTGAAGACAAATAGCAATTCATTCATAACTTCTAGTACAAATAATAAAGGAATGGCACAACATAGAGTCATAAGAATAGATGTTCCAGAATTGTTAGTACGTGGGGAATACATGAAGCTATTAAAATAGGCATGTCAGGAGTGGTGAAAGGTCCTCTTTAAATCTGGTAGGCTGTATAGGCCCAGGCCCCACTAAATTTTTTTTAGAAGAATGTGGAGCGCTGAATAATAAGTTGCAAACTTTTGATGCAATTTTTATGATGCAGGGAGATAGCTATCATTTAAAGAGATTGTCCGAGATCTAAAAAACGAGTGACTTAAAGGGAGTCTTTCACCTGTTATTCACCTATATAACTAACAGCAGGGCTCCACAGAAGATTGTGTACACATCTGAGACATACCTGTGTGCACTGTGTGTCTGTATTACATGTCCAGGAAAAGTACTTTTATTCTGCAGGAAAACAGCTCCCAAGTGCCCGGCTCTGCTGCTGCAAGTGCCCAAAGCAAACCAAGGTGAAGAGGGGAGGGCTGCTTTAGCTGCTCATATCTTCGGATTGGTAGCAGACAGAAAAATGGTTCTGACCTTTTTTGAAAGCTGGTATTCCAAGTTTCAAGTGATCATTATATCCAGTATATCAGAAGATATAGTGGTTAGAAATCAAGTCAGTAGAGAAATCTCTTTTTAGTTTCACTTTCAGCCGGGCACATGGGAGCTGTTTTCCTGCAGAATAAAAGTGCTTTTCCCGGACATGTAATACAGACACACAGTGCACACAGGTATGTCTGGAATGTGTCTGCTATCTTCTGTGGGGCAGTGCCTTAGTTATTGAATTGAAAGTTGAGGTGGTTGTAACCAGGGGCAACGGCCTGACTGATGTGTGTGGGACAATGGATATACAAATAGGCAAATCTTATAAACGGTACATTTTCTATAAATATATTTTATTAGTAATAATACTAGTATGGCTATATCTAACTATACAAACTACATTTGTGAGATAGGAATACCCCTTTAAGGGCTCATGCACACGACCGTAGCCTGTTTTGTGGATACCTTCCGCGTGCGTTCCGCATTTTGCAGAATGGACTGTCCTGGCTTCTGTAGAACAGTCCTATCCTTGTTCCTGATACGGACAAGAATAGGACATGTTCTATGTTTTTTCCTGGTGCCACAGAATGGACATATGGATGCGGACAGCACACAGTGTGCTCTCTGCATATTTTGTGGCCACATTGAGGCGAATGGGTCCACATATGACCCGCAAAAATTGCGGATTGGATGCAGACCAAAAAACGTTCATGTGTATGAACCCTGAGTTTGTGTCTGGAAAAGATCTCAGAGATTTGGTAAAGAAAGCCAGGAGTATCTTTGTGTCGTCAGTCTTTCTGGCAGGTGCATGTGTGGAACACCCGTTACTGTCATTGTATAAGATCTACTGTCTGTCTCCTGACACGTCCCATGTTGTCTGTACAGAGCAGCTTCCATAGTCCTCTGGATAATGGTTATCCGGGCTTTTCATGTTTCGATAAATTGTAAGAAGCTTCCAGAGGTGGGTCTGCAGGATTTATGGAAGCCTGTCCTGTCTGCACCTCATACTTGGTTTGCTCTGATATATTGTAATTTTCTTAAAAGACCACACATATCCAGAACCGGAGGGATTTACCCCAATGGAGCAAGTATCCTGATTATCCGTAGGCTATGCCATAAGTGTCTGATGGATGCCAGAACTCCCAAAGAAGTGAATGGAGAGAGCTGTGTATTCTTGGCCATCTCTCCATTCACTGTGGTCACGAAATAGGGGTGCCTGAGGAAACGCTATGTACAGATGGGAATACCCCTTTAATGGATCCAGAGCTAAAAGCCTACCAGAAGAACAAAGGGCAGGTAGACATATTTGGACTTTGTCTTATAATATGTGGTTGTTCTTTATAGAATCCTCATTTTTGTTTTTTTACTTTTGCCCATCTGGTTGATTTTTCTTTCTACTTGTAATGTTCTACAGGGTGGGCCATTTATATGGATACACCTAAATAAAATGGGAATGGTTGGCGATATTAACTTCCTGTTTGTGGCACATTAGTATGTGTGTGGGGGGGGGGACTTTTCAAGATGGGTGAAGATGGGTGTTCAAAGTGCTGCCCATTGTGTTGGATTGTCAATGCAACCCTCTTCTCCCACTCTTCACACACTGATAGCAACACCGCAGAAGAAATGCTAGCACAGGCTTCCAGTATCCGTAGTTTCAGGTGTGCAGCACCTGCAAACTTGTAAATAACTCATGAAAGAAAAAAGTTACGTTAAAACCAAGCACACCATTGTTTTTCTTGTGAAATTCTCAATGCGTTTGATGTGTCACATGACCCTCTTCCCATTGAAAAAACTAAAGTTGGATCCAAAATGGCCGACTTCAAAATGGCCGCTATGGTCACCACCCATTTTGAAAAGTTCCCCCCCCATATACTAATGTGCCACAAACAGGAAGTTAATATCACCAACCATTTCCATTTTATTTAGGTTTATCCATATAAATGGCCCACCCTGTAGATTATTATAGTTTTTTTGATGATGATGTTTTACCAGGTTAATATTTACCATTACACGATACAGAGACGAATGCAAGAGTCTAAGTGAACCCTCTTGAGATCAGGGATAAATCCCACTATAATAATTGTTTGTACCTTTCCTTTACATTTCTTTTTTCCAGCGGTTGTTATTAGTCACTATGAAGGACAGAAGCTCAGGTACTGCATGGGTTGTGTGAAAGTATTGGTTACGCTAACCCACTATACTGCTGTGTGTGCGTGCGTCTGCACATTTCACTTACGCTGGGTGCATGCTGGCTTGTCACCGACGGTGGAATCACACATTGGTATCTTGAGTTTGCTTTCACCTTTGGGGACACTATAAACATTATATTAGTATATATAGTAGAATCGCTGTCGGAGTTTGAAAACTTCAATCATCGTATATTTCCAGGAACACTGTGTACGGTCCTCTGAAGGTGCCCATACATATTCAGTAGCCATGTTTTTGGCTCCCCTATACACTCTCTGCTCAGATTCTTTTGTTATTTTGTGTACTCGTAGACCTGCTACTAGGTAGGACCAGGCAATGAACTTGTCTCCACCACAAAGTGATTTGCATATTTTTCCTACTTTTGCCAATTTGGTTTAGGTCATCCAGTACTACTAGACGATGCATTCTGCTCAAAGCGTTTGCATAAATGGAAAACATTGCATAATGTGGAGGAGATTAAGTTTTTCAGTAGAAATGATATTTTTTTCTCATTAAATAACTTAAAGTGCAACTTACAGCAGTCACTAAAGGACATCTGTCAGCAGATTTGTCCCTATGACACTGGCTGACCTGTTACATGTGCACTTGGCAGCTGAAGACATCTGTGTTGGTCCCATGTTCATATGTGCCCGCATTGCTGAGAAAAATGATGTTGTAATATATGCAAATGAGCCTCTAGGAGCAACGGGGGCGTTGCCATTACACCTAGATTGCAGTGTTTTAAAAATGGAGCCCATCAATCAAATCTCATGCTTCACATTTTCATTTCTAATAACCCTGATAGTCAGTTGTGATGTCTGGTCTTGTATGTATGTGCACTCAGAGCTGTTATTTATCATTATACACAGAAGTCACACTGAAAGTATTTTTTGAACAATAAGGCCAATTAAATGGTGGATTAAAAGGAAATCTCCAACCAGGTATATATATATATTATTTTTTTTTATCTTTATTTTTTTGGAGATGAGCACAAACTTACAGAGATTGTCCCATTAAGATAACTTATCCCCTATTCACTGGATAGGAAATAATCTGCGGAGCTCCGACCACCAGGACCCCCACCAATCACAAGAACCGAACCTGTGCTCCTCATTTAAATTGAGCAGCGAGACGCATGTGTGTCCAAAGCTCCACTAAACTCAATGGGACTGCCGGTGATATGCCCATGAGCCCCATAAAGCCAAATGGAGCGGCAGCATATATCCGTCACCGCCTGTCCATAAGTTGTCTTATTGGGACAACTCCTTTAAACTCTTCTCTAATAGGTGCCTAGTGGGGAAGTCATGCGGCCATGCTACACTCTGTCAGGCAGTTATTTTCTGACACGTTGGTCCATGTTAAAGAACCAGACCATAATTACTGATTTGTGTAGGATATTTTGTGTGTGTGGCGACTAATGAGAAACCTCTATGAGCTAAGCCTAATGTTCTGGTACTAATACTATGACAGATGCTAATGGGAGGTAAATAATTTATCAGTTACTCATGGTCATCATCATCATGTACTTCCTCTATTAACAGTTTTAGTAGCTGGTTTCTCTGCTTTCTTCTAGACAGATCTTGACGGGGACAATGTAATGCAGTTGTCTTGTCTCTGCCCTAGTGATGGATGTTACAGTTAAAGGGGTTGTCTGAGTTTTTTGTCCTTTGTATGTTTCTAACTAGTCAAATACAACAGCTTTTCCATACACTTTCTGCTTCTAAACTTGCTGGTTTCTCAGATTTCACTCAGGGTCACGTGACCTGTGATGTCACCTTCCCTCCCTGCTAATCTTGTATTCGTGCAACAGCAGATTAGAGCCTGTACACCAGAGGTCACTGTGCTGGCCACGCCCCCCTGCTCTGCCACTGCTGCTATCTGCTCTCTCCCTGGATTCTTTCTGATAAAACTTTAACCCCTGAAGCCAGAACACACTAAAGGCTTTACAACTGCAGCAGCAGATGTAAAGAGACACAGGATCTGCTCTCCTCACCCTACAGACACAAAGCTGACACTGGAGCTGATCTGGAGTAGATGCAAAGAACAAAGAAGGTAGGGGGAAAACCCTGTGTGTATCAGCAGTGTCATTGTACAGCTGGGGCTTGTAGTCCTACACATACAACATGCTGCTGAGTATTCCAGCAGACATGTCACTCAGGGCAGCTCTTGTATTCACTCCCTTTGCAGAGCAGGAAGGGAGAGGGGCAGAGATTATCATTACTGCAGGTAAACAAAGGCCAGAAGAAAACCAGGGAAATGTGGAAATATAGTTTTTTTTTTTGTTTTTTTTTTGCTTAACTTGGTTATATATTGCTGCCCATCAGATTTACAGTACTATATATTTTTCTTTCATAACTCGGACAACCCCTTTAGTGAAGTATGTAGATCAGACAGATGCATCTTCCCATCGCTCCACTGCTGAGTTAAAGGAAACCTGTCACATTGAACATGCAGGAGCTGAGCAAATCGATATATGCTTTAATGGGAAGATATTCACTAAATATTCAATAACTAGTTATTTTCTCATTCAGGCCGTGTTCAAATTTGACTGAAAACACTGCAGAATTTTTTGTTTCTGCGGCAAAAAAATGCAACAAACGCCACATTAAAGCCTCATATATTACATGCAGTTTTTGTCACAGAAATGGTAGGGGACATTACCCTCTCCATTGCAAAGGGTAAAATCCGCAGCACAAAATGACATGGCAGATTTTACATCCACGCCTCAGGTCAATTTACTCTGTGGTTTTCGTATGCAGCGTGTAGATGAGATTTTTTTTTAAAAGCGTATCATCTTTGCTGGTACTGTACAGCGCTGCGGATTTACTACATGAAAATTCGCAGCTATACAGTCACGTGTGAACCCGGCCTCAATGGGAACCTGCCACAAGGAAATTCACTGATAAACCAGGCACAATGGGGGTCTTTGATGCTCCCTGCGCAGACGGAGGATGCAAATAATTTATGACAAGCCGCATTCTCTGGCAGTTTGTGTCCTTGAAGTGAGATCTGCTCCAGTCCCTGACAAGAGTAGACTTCTGACATCATTTATGCCTGTTTCCTGAATTTGCCAGGGCAGAAGTCGCAGAAAGAGGCCTTGCAACTTTATTTTTTACCCCAAATTGTTCGTAAATGACCCCCCCCCCCCATACCCTGTCGGGCTAGCTCCGCTGAATGTATTGATACCTTTCACTTAGTGATCCTCTGATTCATTCTGGAGATGCAAAGAGGTGGCTCCCAAGAAAGAGAACCATCTCGCCAGCATCACCTATTGGAAGTGGCTCCCTATATAAGTCAAGATCTCACTTTTCGACAAGACAATAAAGCCAGGCCAGATACCCATACAGTTTTTTTTTTTTTCGAGGTGCTTGCCCTTCATCAGTACGGAGTAGGACTCTGGCTGGCTCAGTGCAATGCCTTGGAAGCAGCTTAGACAGAGAGCTCCTTAAAGGGAGTCTGTCACCTCATTTTTCACCTATATAACTAACAGCAGTGCCCCACAGAAGATTGCAGACACATCCCAGACATACCTGTGTGCACTGTGTGTATTACATGTCCAGGAAAAGCACTTTTATTCTGCAGGAAAACAGCTCCCAAGTGCCCAGCTGAAAGTGAAACTAAAAACAGCTTTGTCTCCCGACTCGATTTCTAACAGCTATATCTTCTGATATACTGGATATAATGCTTTGGTGTCATTTGAAAGTTTGGAATGTCAGCTTTCAAAGAAGGTCATTTTTCTGTCTGCTACCAATCCCAAGATATGAGCAGCTAAAGCAGTGCTCCCCTCTGGGATATGTATGCAATCTTCTGTGGGGCAGTGTTCTTAGTTATATTGGTGAAAAACAGATGAAAGACTCCCCTGTATGGGGACCTATTGTCTCTGGAGAAAAAGTCCTTTCCATCCATATGTTGCAGTGACTATTGCACTACAACAATCCCAGTTTGTATTATCAACCAAGCACAGATCACAGCAGCAGAATTTCAGGAAGCCATGCTTCACAAATTCTGCCACTATGATCTGTGCTCGGTTGATCCCATTGACTGGTATTTGGTCTCTCACTTTTAGATTTATGATTAAAATGCCCCAAATCAACGGTACTTTGTGTGATGACCGACTCCCATCAATAGTATAGTATACACCTATCTTGATTATTATGGATCAGTCAGCATTTCCTGCTGTTAGGGAGGATCTGTCAGCAGGGGCCATAGCGCTGCTGACAGTTTCACAGCGTGGTCCAATAAATTTCATCCCCGAAATGAACCATTACCTCACATAGTTCCTTACATGGGCCTATTTTACTGACCAGTGGTCCAAAGAGGCCCATAAATGAAGTAGCCCTTCTACTACAGGAGAACGGTTCCTGCTTCGTTACGATCTGCCGGACTTCTTGGATTCCAGTGCAGTTATTCACATTTAAAGCTGCCGGGACATTCTTCACTGATGAGACTGCGTAGTAGGAGAGGCAGCGGGGAAGGAAGGGCCTGCTTCCTGATCATTATATTTTAAACCTGGACATCAATAAGATGCACTTGACTGGATTCCCGCTATTTGTCCCTGGCAGAAGTCTGTCTTCCTCTTGTACGGGACTTGACTCCTGGGGAGTCCCTAGATATATTCTAGAGGAGGAGATGTACAGGAAGGGAAATGAGACTCTAAAGTACGTGATGCGCAGTCTTTTTCCTGTACCGTAGCCGGGTTTTGTAGACGTGCATTCCCCGGCTGGGATGGCCGCTCTTCCTTTGCTGAAGTCGTTTTCCTGCTTGCTTCGGCTTGAGAGACCTGATGGACAGTGTCTGAGCCGTGTGGGTGTTCACTCGCCCTTAGGAGTAAATGATTATTTATTACTCTGTCACGGCTCTAATTGTGCTGTTATCATGACAAGGTATGCGGTAATAGGAGATTAATAACTTCTCTCTTCACACACCCTAAACGGTGATCAGTGGACAGGTCATGTCAGAGGATCCTGCTGAATTCCAGAAGATTGGATGGGTATGGGTGTGGCGGCAGGAAATATCTGTACATTCATACCTGAGCAACTGATTCAGACAGCCACACTGCATGAAGTCAGTCTACACCTCTGCAAATATCACACTATACCTTATAGCGGTGGAGGATCCACTCCTGGTTTTGTATGGCATCACTTACCAAAACACTGATCTGTGAATAAGCCCTTAGAGGGGTAGAGAAGGCTAATACAAGGCACTTACTAATGTAATTGTCCATATTGCCTTCTTTGCTGGCTGGATTCATTTTTCCATCACATTATACACTGCTCGTTTCCAGGGGTTACGACCACCCTGCAGTCCATCAGCGGAAAACACATGTGCCTATGAGCACACCCATGGTCCTGCCCCCCAGAGAGGCCGGCTCTTTTTCTTAAATACCGTTTGGTGAAGTGAGACAAACCCTTTGAAAGGGGTTGTTTAGTCATTTTATATTGATGGCCTATCCTCCGGTTAGGCAATCATTATGTGATTGGTGGAGCGTTCAATACCCCACACTTCCACTGATCAGCTGTTCAGGAGTAGTGCTGGACTTCACGCTGTATTACACAGCCCGATGTGGCAGACGATTGTCGGGAGGGAAGCGTTCCTTCTCAGCAATTGCCTGCTAACTATCGGAGGAGACCGCAGTTATTACATGCAGCGATCTCCTCCGCAGCATGGGGAGATGCGATCGCTGGGCCGTCGCACGACCCCATGCTGTATAGTGGTTTGCTGGCGGCAGATCATTATTAGACACTACAATCTGCTGCTTGCAAACAATGATTTTTTTTTTTTTAACATGTCAAAAAATTTGGGTTGCCCGAAGAACGAGGCAGTATTACACTGCAAGATGATTTCTAACGATTATCTGCCGAAAAATCGAGCAGTGTAATACAGGCTTTACACAGATCCATCCATTGTGTTTTGTACGAAGCTGGTAACAGCTGTGCAGCTCACATTCACTTAAAGGGGTTGTCTCATCATAGAATAGGGGACATCGCTAGGATATACCCCCATTGTCTCATAGGTGCGGGTCCCCCACCTATATTGGGAACGGAGCCCCGCAAGGTGGTGGCTGGAGGACTCTGGTCTGGCCACCACCAAGTGCGCTCCCCATAGAAGTGAATTGGAGCGCACTGTGCATGACTGGCCACCACTCCCATTCACTTCTATGGGCTCGACGGAAATGGCTGAGCCAGCTTTCAGGGCTACGTTCTCTATATGGGTGCAGGTCCCAGCGTTGTGGGTCCCTAGCGATATACCCCCATTGTCTGTCATGAGACAACCCCTTTAAGGGCTACTCTGGAAAAGCTGATAGGTGAACTGTCGGACCACTGTCAATTCGATATTGATGGCCATCTATATGAAAGGAGTGGACAACCCCTTTAACTCCAGGAACTGCCATTTCATACATGGCTATGCTTGCAATCCAACCCAAGGACTCGGGGCTATATGGCCCCACAGTTTCCTAGTGGTCAGAGAACGTCTTGGTTTACAGAGGAGCTGTCACCTCTCCTGACCATGTAGGTTTTGGTAACTACTTGTGTTCCCCATGAAATGGCAATTCTGGATCACGTGTTCTTTTAACTTTCTATTGTGATGTTCATTTGTTTTTTTCACCTGGAAATGTATGAATAAATTGACAACTGGATGTTACCATTCACCCTTGTCAAAGCACTGATTTGACAGCCTCTGACTGCGTAGCAACTTAACCCTAGCTGGTAACAACTGGTCTCTAAATTATTCAGCCTCTTCTAGGAGGAATAACAGAGGAACATTGCAACATAGAATAGATGCTACAGAATTGTGATATCATGGTAAATACAAATATTTTCTAAAACTGACATGTCAGGAGACTGCATTTCATGGACCAATTTTCCAGGTGCATTGGTTACAGGGATATATCCGGCCCTGACATAGGCTTATCATACACAATGACATGTTAAAGTAGTTGGACAACGCAACAGTGCATCAAGACTGTAATGGAAGTCTAGTAAAGCTCAGGTAACAGGATACTGTGTGCAGTGTGTATAACTGGAGGACCGCTGCCGATGATTTGGAGAATGTAGTGCGGCTGCATTCCAGGAGCAGATAGTAATCACTGCCGATGGTATGTGCTGGTGCCGCAGACCTGTGGAGGTGTCCAGGATGCATGACTGCACATGTCAGAGGTCTGATGGTTGCTGCCTTTGACTGGAATATATTGGTTGTGGAAGACATTATGATATAAAATGCTATACTGTAGGTTGAAAGGTAATTGTGGAAAGTGGGCCAAATAAATCAATTTAGGACATTCCCTTTAAATTTTTTTTTTTTTTTACTGTTTTGCTAGTATGATTATGGGGTTAAAGGGAACCTGTCACCTCCTGTAGAGTAAATAAACTGTCAGCAGTTCCTTAATTTAGGGACCAGTGTGATGCTGATGAATATCTTCATATGGAGAAGTGATTCCTCTAACTGTAAAAAATCCATCTTTTAATCCTGTTGAGCGCGCTGTCTTGCGTCAGCTTGAAGTCAAGGGGGCAGCGGCCTCCTTGCTTCAAGTCAAGCAAACCACTCCCCTCTTGTTGTTGAATGACACGTTTGCCGTTGGGCCGTTGTTCAGTTTGCCGGCGCTTTTCTCTATACAGCGCATGCGCCGCAGAAGCAAGCGAGCGCGCTTGCCAGAGCGCGCCCGCCGTCCCCACACGCAAGGGGTCACTGAAAGCGTCCTACCGCCCTGCCGTACGCTTGGGCGTGCGTATCCTCTGGGTAAGCTGCGTACGCTGTATAGAGAAAAGCGCCGGCAAACTGAACAGCCGGAGCCGGGATCGCGCAGGAACTAATCGCACACCACGCATGCGCGAGACTTGCGCGATCCCCGGCCCAACGGCAAACCTGTCATTCAACAACAAGAGGGGAGTGGTTTGCTTGACTTGAAGCAAGGAGGCCGCTGCCCCCTTGACTTCAAGCTGACGCAAGACAGCGCGCTCAACAGGATTAAAAGATGGATTTTTTACAGTTAGAGGAATCACTTCTCCATATGAAGATATTCATCAGCATCACACTGGTCCCTAAATTAAAGGGGTTGTCCGGGTTCAGAGAAGAACCCGGACAAACCTGCAATTTCACCCAGGCAGCCCGCCTGAATAGGACATCGGAGCATCTCATGCTCCGATGCCCCCCCCCTGCCCTGCGCTAGATCGCGCAGGGCAAGGTCTCTTTTGTTTGTAAATACTCGCTGCCGGGCGGGTACTTCCGCCCGGCAGTGAGTTCGGTGACGTCACCGGCCTTAATGGGCCGGCTTTAGCACTGCCCTAGCCGTTTTACTGGCTAGGGCAGCGCTAAAGCCCGTCCATCAGCGCCGATGACGTCACCGGCTCACTGCCGGGCGGAAGCCTCTGCCCGGCAGGGACCGGTACGTCACCGGAACCGGGCTAAATTCCTTTGCCCTGCGCTAATTAGCGCAGGGCAAAGGAGGGCATCGGAGCATAGGATGCTCCGATGCCCTCTTCAGGCGGGCTGCCTGGGTGAATTGAAAGGTATGTCCGGGTTCTTCTCTGAACCCGGACAACCCCTTTAAGGAACTGCTGACAGTTTATTTACTCTATAGGAGGTGATGGGTTCCCTTTAACTTGTTTTCCATGCAGCTTTGTAGCAATGTAGTATTGTGAGGGGGTCAGAACTGTTGACGGGCTTCCTTTAGGGTCCGTACACACACAGTACAAAAAAGAAACTCCGTATTACCAGCTTGTTTTTTTTCTTTTCTTCTGTACAGCGTTTTTAATGGCGTTTTTCAACGTGCTGCATTAAACAAACATTAACAAAAATGGTGTGAACCCTTATGCCTCCTTCGCACGTCATTTTAGTTTTAATTTTCAGCTGTACAATCTCTGTGAAACACGGAGAGCAAAAATACGGACACACAGATCCTTCACTGACATCCTCACGGATGCATCACTGACCATCTTTTCATGGATTTCCTCACGGATGTGTGAATGAGGCATTAGGCTGTGTGCACACGACTGGGTGGAGTCTGAGAAATACAGTGGGGGTCATTTTTACAGACATTTTACACCAGTTTTTGGGTTAAAAAAGAAAGTCTTGTACAACCATTTTGTCGCACAGGCATTTTTATGCTCTACTTGCCACATAGGGGTGTCAGAGGCCAGCTGGGAAATTGGCTCCAGCAAAGATACTATCATTTACGCCTGAAAACAGGCACAAAAGAGGAGTAAAAACTACTCTGGTAAAAAAGCCATTGTAAAAAGCCAGTCATTGTAAATGACCCGATGGCGGCTCCTCTGTCGCACACTCATTGCATCATGGTTATTTACAATGGAGTGAGTTGCTATCTGACGTGGGTCTATTGTACTGTACTCACATGATGATGTACAATAGACCCACAGTCAGATAGGAACTCACTGCATGCAGCAAGTTTGTGTCAGAGGAGCTGCCATCAGTCCGGAAGATGCGGCCGATACACGGACTGTGTTTTGCGGACAGCACACTGTTGTGTGCATGAAGCCTAATGTGATTTTAAGGGTGTGTTCACATATTGCTGATATACTGCGACTGTTCTGTTGCTGGATTGCTTCTCAGCATATTACGGTTGCCGGCAAAGTGGATGAGATTTTGTCAGATCTGCATACTGTGGAAAAAGGGCAAAATGTGAATTGACCAGAGGTGCGTGGAGTGTTTTCCAGGTATAAATGCCCACTACCATGTAAAATGCTCAAAGATAAAATACATGGCCCTTTAAATGATGGATGGACGGAGTCTTATATTCCAAGAATGAAACAAACCAAAGGTCGTGAAGCAGAAAACCTGAGGTCCTTGATCCCAGAGGGGGATGCTTATTGCCAAAATATTCTCTGGGTGAGTAAAGTTGCATTCCAGAGCTGGTTCACTGCTGAATCTGTCAGCCATTGAAATCTGAAAATGGACTTCTGAAAAGTGTAAAGACAAAAGAATGCACATTTCCATATCAATTCGTTGACTGCAGGAAGGAAGCGATCCCTGCGGGGACCGCAGTTTATTTATAGGAATGCCGTCTTAATCTGCTCTCATTTTTTGGAGTGATTTGTGGAAGTGGTGACCTGCGTGGAATGACGGGGCTATGGCTGACCTGAGTGCAGAATTGTGCATTTCTTCTTGGATCAGAGGAGGTCATCATAAGGAGAAACTGCTCAGCCCAGAATCCTTTTGGATGTTCTGACAGCGTACATGTGCTCCCTCAGGCCTGAACCGCAGATATGACTTAATTTTGCAATATGAAAGGGGTTTTCTGAGATTTTTATACTGATGACCTGTCCTCAGGATAGATCATCAGTATCTGATCGAAGGGGTCCGACACCCGGGACCCCCGTGAGAAGACACAGACACTCCTGTCTCTCAGCTTTACCTAGGCCTGTGATGACATGTTGATTGGTCACGTCACCTAGCAGCAGCTCAACCCCATAGAAGTGAATGAGGCTGAATGCAATACCTAGCACAGCCACTATTCAATGTATGGCGCTGTGTGAAGGCAGCAGCACTCACACGGGGGGTGGGGGATTTAGGGGTTGTGGGCTTTCCTGGCTGTCGAAACCCCGCTGACCAGACACTGATGACCTGTATCCCGATGATAGGTCATCAGTTAAAAAGTCCTGGAAAACCCTTTTTAGGCTAGATTCACACTAGCAATCCCTTTTTTCGGTAGTTCCGTCATAGGGGCTCAATACCGGAAAAAAAACGCTTCAGTTTTGCCCCCATTTATTGTCAATGGGGACAAAACTGAACTGAAGAGAACGGAATGCTCCAAAATGCATTCCGTTCAGTTCACTTGCGTCTCCAGACCGGGGAGCAAACCGCAACATGCTGCGGTTTGCTCTCCGTCCTGGGGATCCGCACCAAGACGGATCCGTCATGACCCCCAATGCAAGTCAATGGGGACGGATCCGTTCGGTGTGACACAATAGAAACCGGATCCGTCCTCCATTGACTTTCAATGGAGTTCATGACGGATCCGTCCCAGCGATGTTAAAGATAATACAACCGGATCCGTTCATTACGGATCCACACGGTTGTATTATCAGTAACAGAAGCGTTATTGCTGAACCCTGCCGGATCCAGCAATAACGCTAATGTGAAAGAAGCCATTATTTTTTCTGATTGTTCCACACTTTTCTTGTTATTTAGCGTTGTTAAAAAAGCCACTTGTCAGCAGGTTTTTATCATAATTGATCATCGTTTAGTATCATGCGACTGGCAGGAGTGATTCCATTGACTTGGTCTATCTATATGGGTTTGAGTGTTTGCAGCATTTGTCTTGAGTAAGGATCATAAACGTGTAGATGCTGCGCTGTTCAAGATGTATATCTTCTACTAGCTTTTACTTTCCTAAATAAGGTATTTATTTTTTTTGTTTAATTGGAAACTGGACCTGCATGACGTGAAGTTCTATATCAGAGACTCCAGTCCAGTTAGGCTCCATTCACACGTCCTGTTTTTCTTTCCTGATTCAATCTTGATCCTGATCTGGATCCATTCATTTCAATGGGTCCTGAAAAAATCAGGATCGAATCAGGAAAGTAAAACAGGACGTGTGAATGGAGCCTTATCTGATGGTAGTCATCACCGTTAAACCTACCACTTGGCATCCCTGCATGAAGATAAAGGAAACCATGTCGTATAATGGTAGATAATACATTCGGCCGGCCATGAAAATCAAATGGTTGACAAATCAAAGACCTTTCACCTTTCATCAGTTGTGTAATAAAGTTGGACACAGATTGTGGCCTCGATCAGAAACAGATTCTTATCCTTGTCCTCCTGGCTTCAGCTTTAGATGACGTTTTAAACAAATAGGATAGAAATAATTTTATAGAAAATATTCCCATTAAAGAAAAAAAAAAACCTCATTGGGTTTTCAGGAGCTCTTGTACATTGACGTGTATTTTTACGCAGCTGTTTTAAAAAATTCTTCAAGTGACGTGACTTCTGTGAAGCATTTTTGAGGCCGCTTTTTCATAAAAGTCCATAAAAGAGACCAAACACATTGAGTAGGAGGCGATCTGCAATGTATTTGGCAACTTTTATGCCGCCAAAAGAAGTCTGTTTTCAACTGGTGATTTTACCCTGTGAACCAAGCCCTAAGTATGGTTCATGCACAATGTAGTGGCCAAACTGGTGCGTTATGGTGATCCTTGAAATTGTAAAATGTTTTGTTTCCTTTCATATAAAATCTGAAACCAATGGATGCAAAGTATGGCCCCACCATGTTATCTACTGTATTACAGGATGGGAAGTATTAGGCCCCTTTCACACGGACGAGATTTCCACGCGGGTGCAATGCGTGATGCGAATGCGTTGCACCCGCACTGAATCCTGACCCATTCAATTCAATGGGTCTTTTCACATGGGAGAATTTTTTCACGCATCAGTTCGCCCTTGCGTGAAAATCGCAGCATGTTCTATATTCTGCGTTTTTCACGCAGCCCTGGCCCCATTGAAGTAAAAGGGTCTGTGTGAAATTCGCGCAAGTGCGGATGCAATGCGTGATTCACTGATGGTTGCTTAGAGATGTTGTTTGTAAACATTCAGTTTTTTATCACGCGCGTGCGAAATGTATCCATACGCATCGCACCCGTGCGGAAAAAATTGAACGAACGTACGCAATCGCAGTCAAAACTGACTGCGATTGCGTGCGGATTAGTGCGAGTTTTCCGGAACGCACCCTGAACACATCCGGACTGAATCCGCGACGCTCGTGTGAAAGAGACTTTAGGGTGTATCAGCCCAAAGACTGGATTCATGCACTACATATTGCTACTTTTCGTGGTGTTTTTATTGGCGTTTTTGACTGTTTTCTTCACATCAAGAAAGACAGTGGACAGACACTTTAAAGGGTGTCTGTTTAAAATGCCTTTTTCCGTTTTCTTAATCTGAGGCTCCATTCCCTAGTTAGGATGCTTGTTCCTAATATGAAAATATGGCCTTTAGTGCAATGAGGGCATCGCCATTGCTCTTGTTGCACCCAAGCTCCACTCATTTCTGTGACTGGCCTCTCCCTCACTGCTTTGATTGATAGGGTTTAGGGAGCGGCACAGCAGTGAGGGAGGGTCTGACCACAGAAAGGAGTGGATCTTGGGTGCAAAATGAGCAATAGTGAAACCCTCATTGCGCCAAAGACCTAATTTTCATGTTCTAAATGTAAAAAAAAAACCCCAAAACAAAACACGAGAAATGCTTGTTAAAAACTGCATGTATTTCAAGCCTTAAACACTAGAAAAGTAGCTTTCAAGTGGTCAGTAATAAGTCAGTAAATTTTCCATTAGTATTTTAAAGCCAAAACCAGGAGTGAAACCTACTGAGAAGAATAATAATGGAAAGATTTCTTCTGTGTCCGGGATCTACTCCTTGTTTTTGGAAACCATGTGAAAGTGGTGTTTGAGGGAGAACTAAAACTGGCCCAGATTTACTAATCCTGTAGCTGGTGTAAGCATTGAGCGGCTGTCTAGGCTGGATGATAAATGTGGTGCAGGGACAGATACTTTTCTCTGACGCTATACCAACTATTGGTTGGCTAAGGCTTTCTTCACTTCTTCGTTTGGAGATCCATTAGGTCGGCACAGAGCAGCCTGCTGGATCTCACAGATCCAGCATTGCCGCGTCCTCTACTTCACCACCGGATCCCCATTGACTGCAGTGAGGTCCAGCGGTGATCTGGCCGATTTCCGGCATGAATGCTGTTTCGGCTGGGCAAAAACTGTTGCATGCAAGGTTTTTTGTCTGGCCGGCACTTACTCTGAAACTGAGATGTGAATGCAGCCTTAGGCCCCATTCACACGACCGTATATTTGTGGGCCGCATTACTGCGGACCCACAAATATACGGGGGGCCGCCCGCAGCGCTCAGAACACATGCCGTGCGGCCCCGTTGAAAATGCCTATGCTTGTCCGTGCGTACAGACAAGTATAGGACATGCTTCAAAAGAGCCGCGGCACGGAGCTAGCTAGAAGTGAATGGGGCCGCATCTATGCCCGCATTTTTGCGGATAGATACAGCCCCATTCATACGGTCGTGTAAATGGGGCCTTACTATGAGACAGATTTTTACAGAGTTGTGGTGCAATTTTGGTCAAAATGGGGCATCTTTGACCACGCCTTTTCCCTTGAAGCTCCACCCCTGTTGAGCATTTTGGAAAATGTGTAGAAAGCCTACATGTGCCAATTTACGCCACTTTGTAGACAGATTTTTGGCGTTGACACACTAGTAAATCTGAGCAAGAATTATTTTAGATTTGTTTTGCTGATCTATGATTTGCCTGTATAGTAATTTATTACTATTCTGTGGTGAGACCACGTATGGAGTGGACAATGACTAAAGTGTGTGCCTTCTCTAGGGATGAGTGAACTTGTGTTTTCAAGTTCGGCGTACAAGGTTCGGGTTATCTAAGAACTCCATTATGAATTCTGCTACCACAGACCATAACTTATGATCCGTGTTAGCGGAATCCATAAAGGAATTCTTGGAGAACCTGAACCTTGTACACCAAACCTGAAAACAGAAGTTCACTCAACACTATCCTCCTCTGTTAGGGTATATTTAGGTAGTAATGCCCAGATAACATAGATTTATTTTGGATTAGGCTTCAGTTACATGCTCCCTTCTGTGTACAGACATCATGTCCTGTCCCGAGTGTGAATTTTCTAGGAATCCTTTCTCTTTCGGTCACAGGATGTGATGTGGAGGGTTCATTGCGGTGACTTATTGACAGATCGTGTTAAGATGTCAGCTCGGGCTCCGGTTTTGTATACTGCAGCCTGTGTATTGGTATGTGGAAGTCGGAGGGGGGCATGGGAAGAAAATAACTTCAGTGACTTGAAGCAGCTGGAGGAAAGTGGGAAAGACAGTGTTAGAGGAGGACGGAGATGGAAATTTTTCTCTTTTGAGTGGTCGTTGTGTTCCTTTATGCTGCTGTATGTACACGTGAGATTATAAAGTTATATAATTGTTTTATAGTGCCAGTATATTCCGCAGCAAGCTACTTTGTGGTGTTTGGGCTGTTTTTATGCTCCTTTTTCTTCTCATCGTTCAGGTCTTCACGTAGTAGTTTTTTCAGGCACTGATGCAACATAGGGTATGACACGGTGTATGACAATAAAAAGAGAGTATGAGTATATTACCAGGTCTTGCCAACAAGTCTGAAGCATTTTTTTTACGGCGTTCACCATGCAGGATACATTATGTAATAACTGTGTAGTGTGGATCGTTACGGATGCAGCGATACCAAATATGTGTAGAGGATTTTGTTTTTAATATTTATTTTTTTCCATTGGAGGAATCGTCACACAATGGGAAAAAAGGTGCATTTTTTTTAAAACTTTTTTTTATTTAATAAAACTTGTAGTTGTAGTCTCACAACAGCTAGAGTGCCGGAGGTTGCCTACCCCTGTGATGGGCATATACTGTAGACAGTATTCATTCATTAGGCCCCCGTCTGCCATACTAAGACATCGGCATCTCATTTCTTGCGGTTCTTATGCCTGAGACAGGGAGCTTTCTCCCTCTAAACCACTTAGATGCCGCAGTCACTATTGACCGTGGCATCTAAGGGATAAAGTGACCTGGATCAGTGCTTCTGACAATCCAGGCCATTAGAGCAGGACTCCTTCTCTGCTGTACAACTCTGTGTGTTTGGGCCCTGAAACTCTATGATGACAAATCTGTAGCGTATCCACCGCCCGTGAACATTCCCTATATCTGTGATGGCTAACCTCCGTCACTCCAGCTGTGATAAAACTACAACTCCCAAGATGCACAATTGCTTGGCTGTACTCCGATCTCCACAGAAATGAATGGAGCATGCTGGGAGTCGTAGTTTCAGTACAGCTGGAGTGCCGGAGGTTAGCCATCATTGCCCTGTATCGTTCTTGGGTCGTAATTCTTTAGAGTAAGGCCACGTTTAGTGTGTTGTATTAGACATTTGACCTACAAGACTGTCTCTCTGTATGTAACTACATGGATTTCACCCTCCACCCAAGTCAGGTGGAAGAAACTAGGTCATAGTGTGTAGAGTACATACTGGCTGTCGCCTGCGTTTGGGCGAGGCACTTATCTGCGTTAATGGTGACATTAATCAGCGTGCAGCTGCAGACTACATTACCAGCTGTGGGTAGAGCGGCGTCCAGTGCCAGCTGTGGGGGTTCTCCAGGAAAATATCACTGACTGGAAGTGCTCGCCAACTACAGATATTAGAGTGTGATGGCCAGCCTCAGCCACATGTGAATAAGAGCCCTAAGAGCTGTCAGTGTAGAGCAGAGTGCCCTCAGCTGTCGCTGAGTTAGGACCTACACACATGACAATGTTATTGGTCCGCATTTTTGGAAGATTTGATGAAACCCCATTTATTTCAATCGGGCCGCAAAAAATGTGGACACATTGCATTACATGGTGCGTTCCGCAGCCTCGCAAGAAAAATAGAGTATGGCCTATTCTTGTCCATCCTGCAAACACGAATAGGCATTTTTACCATATGGCGAGGCGGCAGGAAAATGCAGCACACACGTAGTTTTTATCCCTGTTTTGCAATTTGAGGACCGCAAAATGGATACGGCTGTGTGCATGGGGGCCTTAGGATTGTCGAAACCACAGCTTGCCTAATGCCTTCCATTTTTGTGGAATTTACTGTACATTCATTTTTCACATTGGTTTCCACGGATTAATGATGAATGCCAAATTAAACCACAAGGGAAAGTTTGATTGTTTTCCTGCAGCACCACAATGTGGTTTCCGGAGGAGGGTTCCTAGGAGAGAACAGAGTGGTAACATGTTTTTGGACGCCATGGTGGTGCCGCTTCACTCTGCCGTCCCAGTGCGGTTTGTACTATTTCTTTCCATTCATCAGTTATCTACTAAAAGTATTTAGTGTGATGATTCCTCCAAGTATACAATCCCTGTGTTAGAAATACCTCTCGGCGATGAACTGATTCCAGTGATCATCTGTAATCTGGGGGCGAATATGTGAAGAGCACCATCTTGTCCCACCATGTGGCACTCTGCCCTGGCGAACACAAAACCCTCCTCTACTTTCTCAGAACCCCTTAATAGGATGTATTAAAGGACAACCCCTTTAAATGACAGCTCACAAATGTATTTCCAAGAAGCAAGAGCTATGAGAAGATCATGAGGCCCTAGAGGTGGTGATACACCAGAGGTCCGCAACCTTCAGAGCTTCAGATATGAAACAACAACTCCCAGCAGGCAGTCTTGCTTGGCTATTCATGGAACTTCCATAAAAATGAATGGTGCATGCCGGGCACATAGGAGGCTGCTAACCCCTGCCAAACACTTTCACCTGTTTGGCAGAGATATTCCTTCTTGGCTCCCTATACACAGGAACTCTTGGTTTTGGTTTGACTAAGCATTCATGTGTTGGCATTGGGGAGAGAGGAGTTAGGCTACGTTCACAGGAGCGTTGTGAATCTGGTAGCCTAGTCTGACTGGCTGTTCCAGCATAATGCCCCTTTCACACGAGCGGAAGACTCGCATATCTCCCGCAATGCATCTACAGGGCTGGACTCCGGCACTGACTGGGATCGCATATAATGCTCTGCGATCCCTGTCAGTGCCGAGACCAGCCCTGTAGATGTGTTGTGGGAGACATGTGAGTCTCCCGCACGTGTGAAAGGGGCATAAAAAAGTAGCCAGATCCCATTATGGTCAATGGCGATCCAGCAGTAGACGGTTGTATCCAACAATGCCAGATAGTGAGCTCTGGTAGCCTGATCCTCAGCCGGGTCATAACTGTGGACGGGGCCTAAGCTGATTCTCCTTTCTCCACTTGGGAGACCCCCATAGACATAAGGTAGTCGCTGTCCCCCTGAATCTGGTGGATTTGCACTAATTTCCTCCTATATGTATCGGGGTTTACCAGTGACAGTAAAATCCTGTAGCCCTTATGGCCCTCATAAGTGCACTGGAGGGCTTCCAGATGTCCTCGAGGTGAGTTATTGGAGTAATACTACAGCCGTCACTTTTTAAACCAATATTTTCCAGATTCCTTGACTGTCCTCTAGTAGTAAAGAGGAAACAGCTTGTTTGAGCCGAAGGAATGAGAGGAATTTCTGTATTATCATTTCTGCTGAATTTCACAGTCTCTGTCCCGGCCTAGCCGAGGGAGTCGCTGGCGTGTGGAGGCTTAAATCATTTTGCATAATATCTGAAGGTGGATTGGATTCCTCAGACTCTAATTACAACGATGTTCTGGCACAGATTACAACCCTCCTCTGTTCCCAAAATGTATTTTTTCTGTTCTTGTAAATCTGGTCTAGCACAACCAACACTGACGGCAGGATCCCCTATAAAGTGCTTATAAGTGTGACTTCCATAAGGAAAGCCCCTGCAGTAACGAGTAATGTGACCCCGTACTGGGGAGTAAAAATAGTCATCTGCATTAGGCCACATTCACGTGACTTTGGGTCAGCGGTGCCCATGTTGTGGTCCGGTGAAAGATGAAGGGATGTTCTGTCTTTTGTGACGCAGGGGCGCAGACCCAGAAGGGCTTCCTTGTGTTTTTGGGTCCGTGTCTCTGCCCCATAAAAGATAGGACATGCCCTTTGTAACAGATTTTGGACCCATTGAAGTCAGTTAAACTCCCAAAAATTCGGATCAGACGCGGACTGAATAAACGGTGTTGTGCATGCGGTCTAACTCGAGACTTTTTGCCTGAACTTGAAATGTTATTCTTCCCGGCCCCAGTGGTTGTATGGAGTTCGTTCATTCTTCTCGTTGGCCTTGTGTCATTCTGGGAACCATCAGTGAGAAGTCATTTACAAACCAAATACGGTAACTTTTGTAACTGGACGATGAAGATAGGACAGACAGAAAAACCGGTTTGGCTGACTTTTGTCAGCGGCTTGAGTTGTCAGAGGTACAGCTAAAAAATAGGACTTTTATGCTCTTTCAGGGAAATACCTGTATTTAGTTGCCTAGCTGGCTGGTGTCCAACAAGATGATGTCCCCGCCCGTGTATACCTGGGGGCGGTGATCCTGAAATCTTTGCTGTGTTTGAACATGGCAAAAAAATAAAAAAAATACATGCAGTTTTTGCACATACCTGCTGTTATGTGTTGCGTTTTGTTTCCACAAAGAGGAAAAAAGCAAATCACACACATATAATTTAATAATAATTTAATATAATTTAACTCTGCTGTGTGCTTTCTCTTGCTGGAAGAATAAGCTCCATAACAGCTGGTATGTTGTTGGAAAAAAAAAACGCACGTATTTAATGCGGTTTTTGCCAAGTCCAAAACACAGCTGTGTGGCAGCACTCTTACTGCTGCACATTGTGTTAGAGTAAATGTATAGGACCGGGGTCAGCAACCTCCGGCACTCCCATCATGCACACTTGCTTGGCTGCTCTCTAAACTCCCACACAAGTGGAAAGAGCATGCTGGGAGTTGTAGTTTCACAACAGCTGGAGTGCCGAAGGTTGCTGATCCCTATTATAGGGCCTACATCTTAGCTGAAGCCCCTTTGGCAGTTATTACAGCCTCCAGTCCTCTTGGATATGAGGCCACAAGGTTCGTACACCTGAATTTGAGGATTTTCTGCCACTCTTCTCTGCAGATCCTCTCAAGCTCTGTCAGTTTAGATGGGGACCGTCAGTGGACAGCCATATTCAGGTCTCTCTAGAAATGTTTGGATTCAATTTAGGGCTCTGGCTGGGCCACTCAAGGACATTCACGGAGTTGTCCCTGCGACACTCATATTGTGGTGATGGTGTGTTTAGGGTCATTGTCTTGTTGGAAGGTGAACCTTCAGCCCAGTCTGAGGTCCAGAGCTTTCTGGATCAGGTTTTCAATAACAATATCTCTGTACTTTGCTCCAGTCATCTTTCCTTCAACCCTGACCAATCACCTGTCCTAGCTGCTGAAAAACACCCCCACAGCATGATGCTGCCACCACCATGCTTCACTGTAGGGACGGTATTGGGCAGGTGATGAGCAGTGCTTAGTTTCTTCTAGACTTAGAGGACCTTTCATGCATTTTTTTTTTTTACAGTAGTTACATACCGTAACTCGTAGGGTATCCCCCACTGATGCTGCCACCTGTGACCGTTCTTCAAAATAGTGCTCCTGCGCCCCGCTGCGGCCCCCTGTATTTTTCCCGCTCAGTATGTTAATCCTGAGCATCGGTACAGGGAGGAGACGCCTGGGTTTCTCAATGGGCGTCTCCTTCTCCCTGGCTGTGCCGCGATCCAATCACATCGGAGAGCGTCACGGCCAGGGAGAAAAAAACTCCTTGGCTGTGACGCTCTCCGATGTGATTGGATCGCGGCACAGCCAGGGAGAAGGAGACGCCCATTGAGAAACCCAGGCGTCTCCTCCTCCCTGTACCGATGCTCAGGATTAACATACTGAGCGGGAAAAATACAGGGGGGCACTATTTTGAAGAACGGTCACGGGTGGCAGCATCAGTGGGGGGTACCTTCCGAGTTACGGTATGTAACTACTGTAAAAAAAAATGCATGAAAGGTCCTCTTTAAAATTTTTATTGACGAGAAACTTCCTTCTGGCCACTCTGACATGAAGCCCAGATTGGTTGAGTGCTGCAGTGATGGTTGACGTTTTGGAAGTTTCTCCCATCTGCACACAGGATCTTTGGCGCTCAGGCAGAGTGATCTTTGTGTTCTTGATCACAACTCTTACCAGAGTCAGTCTTCCTCGATTTCTTAAATTGGTGAGGCGACCAGCCCTAGGAAGACCACTGTGCCCTTCCCCAGATCTGTGCCTCCACACAATCCTGTCTCTGAGCTCTACAGGCAGTTCTTCCCTCCTCTTTTTACTATGGTATGCATTTGGTGTGAGACCTTGTATAGATGGGGCTGTGTCTTTCCAAATCATGTCCAATCAACTCAATTTACCATAGGTGGATTCAAGGTGAAGAAACATCTCAAAGATGATCCAGATAAATTGGAGGTGCCCAGAGTATAATTTCAAGTGTCATAGCAAAGGGTCTGAATACTTATGTCCATACAAAAATTTATTTTATCCTTTTTAATACAATTTCAAAAATTTTCTAAAATTAATTTTCCACTTTTCTCATTATGACGTATTGAGTGCAGATTGATGGGAGATTTTTTTTTATTTTTTACATTCTGTATGCCAGTGTAGGATGTAATGTGATGTTAACAAGCGTAAGTGTCTCTTTTCATCTAATATAAAGTATTTGGTTTATATACTGTGCATTTCTGAGCCCCACATCCCCCTCCCCCATCTACAGTTATATAATTATTCTGCGTGTCCTGTATTATATATAGGGGTTTGCTATGAGGGAGGGGCTGAGACTACAGACCATATTTTTTTTGCTTACATGATATCAATAGGGCTTTGTGTTGTGCAGTGTATGTGAGGACCTGGGATGAAAAGCCACCTTAATATGTAAAGGTTGGGTGTGTCCCTTTAACTATGGCAATTAACCCATTTGTAGAATACACAGCCCCCGCTGTTCTGCTATACACTCCCTATAGACCCTACTGAACACTGGAGGATGGGGGTGGGGGGAGTGGAAGTCCTGACAAGTTATAGATCTGGTCTCCAGCTTGTAGCTCTCCAACTGTTGTGTCCTAGTTTGTTCCTGCAGGTTTCTTCTTACATTCACACACCCCTATGTGTTTTGCGATTCACAAAATACAGATGACATCCGTATGATATTCATGTTGCTACCATTTTCTTCTGTGGACCCATTGACTTCAATGGGTCCATGAGCTACATTTTGAGGGCAAGTATAGGACATGCTCTAACTTTTACATAAAGAAAATATGGATGTGGAAAACACACAAATGTCACATGGACGTCTTCAGTGTTTTGCAGACCACAAAATACATAGGGGGAAATTTATCATTAGGAGAATATTTGAAGTCAGTTTTGCTTCAGTCTGTGTTGGAGTACTTTCTGCCACATTTATCAAATGTCACAGGTTGTTTGATAAATGTGGCTTGTCCTTAAACCTAACACTTCTGTCTAGAGAAGCTACTCCACTTTTCCTACTCCACCCTCCTCCTGGAGTGAGATTGCGACTATTTTGCGACTTTTTAAAAAAGTCGCAATGATAAATCTGGAGTGAAACTCATTAACATGGCTAACCACACCCACTTTTCCACCCATATTACAAACTGGAGTGAGTGGTGTACACATGCAAAAATTCGCAAAAGCCCTATTTTGCGACTTTTTGATGCCAGAATTCTGGAGTGATGGTATGATAAATCGGGGCCATGGGGTTTTGTTGATGCCCCCTAACCTTAGTGTTCGGTGCATTTCTTTCTGGCTGGCAATTTTACTTTTGTCTGGCAGGATCCCGGCATTCTCTGATGCATATGTGAAACTAGCCTTAGAAGTCTGTGAGGAAATATTTATTAAATGTGGGACTTTTTTTTTTTTTTTTTTTTTTTTGCTTTTTCCCCCATATAATCCTTTTTTTTTTTTTTTTTTTGGTGCAATTGCAGTATTTCATTTTTTTTAAACTACAGCATGTTTTGGGTCTGGCATTATTTTCCCAATCGTCTGGTGCCCCCCTCCATAAAACTCCATTGTTTTTTTTTTTTTTTTGCCCTGTTTGACAAGAAAAAAAAACCCGTGTGCTTCTTGTTTGATGGCATTTTTGCCTGGTGTTTCCTGTAACAATGTATTGTCCTCATACTGCTCTACAGAGGAAGTGACATCACACATCTACATACTTTAAAACATATGGCATACAAAAAAATGTTATGGAAAAAAAAACCACAAGGTGTTAAAATACAGTATATTGGTAAAAATGCTACTAAAATGTACTGAGCAAGTCAAGCTTACCCTCTGTAAAAATGCACAAGAGAAGACTGTGCGGAAGCACTCTAAAAGGGGAATCCATTTATGATGTATGACATGTGTCTATCTATAATTTATCAGGAGTTTTTTTTTCTTTGTCTTTTTTTTCTAGATTTTAGCTAAATTAACTAATAATCTTATGGATCTCAACAAACCCTTGATCGAAGCTAAATTCAGCCATTTACCGGTAATTCTTCTCCATCCCTCAATGATAAGTGGAGCCAGAGATGTTTAATAGCCGCTTATCCCTCTTCTCCCTTGTAATCAGTATTGGTAAATGTGAGCAGTTTTTCTAGGTCTGTACCCGATTTATCACTATTACTGGACATATTGATCAGATTGCAGTAACATCCTATGTGGGGTAGGGAATTTACAATAGGAAATAGGAAATTTACAATAGGGGGTTTACAGCTGCCGTTCCAAGACTCTTCCGGTCAAGTGATGGGACTGATCTTTGTGTGAGTATTATCAGTCCACATGAATCTGAAGTGTCCATCAATCTGTTCCCTGACTTGCTGTCACTTTGTTTCCCTGTGTTGATAGGCGACCTCTGTGTAGTGATATACACTTCTGTTAAATGGCATAATAATTAAAAAATAAAAAAATAAAAATTTCCTGCTCTCAAGATTAAATTCACGTTCCCTTAAAATTCTGATGGGTGCTTCTTGATAGTCTCAGCCATGTCGTTTTCGGAAGCAATATATCATAACTATCTTAACTATTATCTTCACAATAAATAAAGGAATGTCATATTGTAGTTGAAATCTTAAAAAAAAAAAAAGAATTCATTTGTTTCTCTGGAGTTTAAGGAATTCTGAAATTCTGAAAATCCCCATAAAAGGATAAAAAACCTTGGAAGAAGAATTTATGTGGAGCTATTGGCATTCTAAATGTAGTGTGTTGTCTCCCTCTAGTGGTGAAAACTTCACATGCATGGATGAACTGTACAGTGGATACGAACGGATGGTTCTCATGTATTTTACTAGAAATGTGTTACCAAAGGAAATACTGACCTCCACCCTTCAGTGAAACTGAATGCAGTGATTGGCATTGAGGCAGACTGTGATTTAAGTTGGATTTTAAAATGCCCAAAACGTTCAACCAGTAGATATGTTGCTGCTAGTTCTTTGTAGCTATGTACTCCCTCTTTCTATTGCAATAAATGTACTTGTGCAACCTCCAGATATCTTCTGCTGGAGGATGAAGCTGCATTTTCCCCTCTTGTCACTTAGTATACATTTCTAAGAGATCTGGATGGTAGGGGCAATGAATTTTGGCTTCTATAATACAGTCCTGTGTACAAGTATTAAAAGGCATCTGTCAGCAGATTTGTACCTATGACACTGACTGACCCGTTACATGTGCACTTGGCAGCTGAAGGCATCTGTGTTGGTGCCATGTTCTTATGTGCCCACATTGCTGAGAAAAAAAGAAGGGGCACAGTTATTAAGACCAGCATTTTAGACGTTACTAAGCCCTTGCCCTGGTGCTGGATCGCTGAAGTTATGTAGAGGCACCAGCCTGTATATAACTTGGGCACATACACCGCCGATTCCAAATGTAAGATAGCTTCCCACTTATTTAGACCTGGTGTGAGCGGGGAGAAGTCTCAGATTCTGCCACATGACATGCAACAAAATCTGTGCCGGATATACACCACAAAAGTGCCGATCTCTGTTCGTAAATGACCCCCAAAGTTTTATTATAAGCAAACGAGTCTCTAGGAGCAACAGGGGTGTTGCCGTTACACCTAGAGGCTCTGCTCTCACTGTAACTGCAGCAGATTTGATGACGTTGACACTGCCCTGCCCTGTCAATAAAAGTGGAGGACCGTGTGGAAAAGCCACAGCGGAGTACAGCCCTGAGGAACGTGGATGAGACTAGACAAATCTCATGTACACTTTACAGATTTCCTTTCAGTGCAGAAATGGACCTGCCTTGTAGATTTCCAAATTCACATCATGTCAATTACGTTTGCATTTTTAGCTGCGGATTTCACCCTTTTCCAGTGACAAAATCTGCAGCTTGAAATATTGGATTTTGGTGCGAATTTGTTGCAGAAATGCACATAAATCTGCACTGACATTCGTGTGGATCTTCCTTGTGTTCACCCCCACATTGTGCAGGCGGCCGAATAGATATGCAAAACAATAGGATTGTGTGGAGACATGGAAAATTCTTCATGTCTGTTTCAGATTTCAGGTGCACGCTGGTGCATTATCATAAGGTCACCTACTGTACACAAGAGGGCGATTTATCCAAACTGCAGTAATGATAAACGCCTTTCATTTCCAAAGAAACTTATTATTTTTTTTTAAGGATTTTTCTGCTTACCCATGATGACTGGATCAGAAGTGACTACCTGAAGCTGGCCATACACATTAGATTAAATTTAATGTAATGGGGCTGTCTTGTCGTCATTTGGCAACAGCTGATGTGCCAGCAGAATGCGATCTACGTGCCACCTCTGCCACGCGTGGCGCAGGTTGCTGACCCTTGCTGACAGTTGCTCTTTAATAAGGCAAAACCTAATTTGTAGATGATAGATGCAATGTGTTACTGTAGCACTTTGAAGAAATAATGTGAAGTCCTGAGCATAAGTTTAGAAATCAACGTTGTAGTGCCTGCATGTCACCACAAGATGGCGGGATGAGCACACGCCTGTGTTCACTGCTCGGAGCACTACTAGGCTTCTGTCCTCTGATCATATTAACAAATCCTGCTTGTAGCGTAACTGAAAAATCCTCTTAAGCATTGCTAGGCACACACTAGTAATAAAACTCCAACAATAGGCCGTCTGTGCCGAGGGCTTTTATCAGGATTGAGCTTTCAAGTGTCGGTGAGTGGAAAGTACTTGAGTGATTTTTTTTTTTTTTTTTTTTTAATTTCTTCATCATAGATCACTTCCATTAATAGGATCTCTGAGGAATACAGCGCCCACTCAGTATTAAAGGGAAAAATTCTGTTTATGTGTGTTTAAAAAGAGGATATATCACTTGCTAATGTATTTGAAAGGTGCCCTGAACTCCCACTGCCAGCCATGGGGCCTCCACCTGTGTGAACAGGTATTCAGTATTCATTCATGGACTGGCTTATCTATTGAAATGAGCCAGTCAGCAATCACGAGTCAGAAGAGAAGATGCTGTGACCTGGGACTAGCACTTATATCTGGAGATCGGGGAACATGTGTTAATTTAAGTATATTAGCAAGTTCTATTTTAAATGTACATAAACATTTTTTTTTCCATAAAGGTGGATCATCCCTTTAAAGAGGACTTGTCACCATGAAATGCAGTCTTCAGGCAGCATGTTATAGAGCAGGAGGAGCTCAGCAGACTGATTTATAGTTTTGTGGGAAAACATTCAGTAAAACATGTAACTAACACAATTTTGTCTTTGCTATCTCTGACTTCATTGTTCACAGGTGAAGTGTTATCAGTGACTGACAGCTACCCCTGTATACACACACAAAGAATGCTATCAATCACGGATAACACCTCCCCGTGTATAACTATCAGTGACTGGACATCTATCTCTGTATACATCCTTACACAGGGAATGTTATCAATCACTGATAACACCTCCCCTGTGTATAGCTATCAGTGACTGACAGCTATGTCTGTATACATACTTACACAGAGAATGCAATCAATCACTGATAACACCTCCCCTGTGTACAGCTACCAGTGACTGACATCTATCTCTGTATACATACTTACACAGGGAATGCTATCAATCACTGATAACACCTCCCCTGTGTACAGCTACCAGTGACTGACATCTATCTCTGTATACATACTTACACAGGGAATGCTATCAATCACTGATAACACCTCCCCTGTGTACAGCTATCAGTGACTGACAGCTATCTCTGTATACACACTTACACAGGGAATGTGACACTGATAATACCTGCCCTGTGACAATGAAGTCGGAGATAGCAGAGATATAATTGTTCTTTTTTCACTTTCAAATCTATATTTCAATCTGCTAAACTCATCCAGCTCTAGAACAAGCTGCCTGAAGATTCCACTGAATTTTGTGATGAAAGATCCTCTTTAAAGAGGTAATGTGAGTAAACTAAAAACCCTACACATGTGCTAAAGTAGCAAGAGAAGCAAAACCTTTTCTCTCCTGCTGTTACTTGCGTCATACTCTGGCTTTCCCTACCACTGATGTCATCTTCCTGGTTGCACCAGTGACATATCTTGTGCCCAGGTCACAGTGCAGCCAATCACAGGCCTCAGCAGTATACTTAAGGCCCCTTTCACACGAGCAACTTTTCCGCGCGGGTGTGATGCATGACGTGAACACATAGCACACGCACTGACTCCTGACCCATTCATTTCAATGGGGCTGTGTACCTGAGCGTTTCTTTTTTGTGTGAAAATCGCAGCATGTTCTATATTCTGTGTTTTTCACGGAGACCTGGCCCCATAGACGTGAATGGGGCTTCAGTGAAAAATGTATTGTATCCGCAAGCAAGTCCAGATACAATGCGTTTTTCACTGATGGTTGCTAAGAGATGTTGTTTGTAAACCTTCAGTTTTTTATCACACTCGTGGAAAACGCATCAAAACGCATTGCACCCTGAACTGAACGCAATCGCAGACAAAACTGACTGAACTGCAAATTGGTACGAGTTTCCCTTATCGCATCCGGACCTAATCCGTGACGCTCGTGTGAAAGAGGCCTAACTCCACTGCTGACTCCAGTGACTGGCTGCAGCTGTGACCTCTGTGTGCGGAACTTGACTGTTGCAGCCAGGAAAACACACATCAGTTGGGAGAACTGGAGCTCCTTACTGGAAGCTGCAGAGGAGAAAAAGGGCAAGTATTACTTAGGCCTGAATCTCATGACCGTATCCATTTTGTGGCCTGCAAAATATAGATACAGGCGGTGTGCATCAGTAGAAATGCCTATTCTCTGCAAATTCTCTTCTGTAATCTGCAGAAGAGCCACGTGGATGTGGACAGCAGACAGATGACATCCATGTACTAGGTGTTTTTTTTTTTTTTTTTTTTTTTGCGGGGACGCTGACCAAAACTACGGTCGTGTGAATGAGACATTTTATTAGTATAGCACACGCTGCCCGAGTTTCAGTCTCAGAAGACCACTGTAACCTCTCTAGATATATCTGGGTTTAGATTTACCTGCCAGAGGATGCGCTAATGGTCAATGTTCTGGTGTGATAATCGTGGCAACCCCTCTGAACGTAAGCGGGTAGAGGGTGCTTCTTGAACTTCTTCCTTTTGTGGGATTTATACCTCAGCCCATCTGTGTATTTCTGAAATAATTACGTACGGCTCAGTTAGAAATACATTGTTATCTCATTTTTATGAGAGGAGAAATTTCTCCTGACTCCAGGGAGTATGTCTAGTTTTGGTTGGAAAATCACTTTTTTGTTTTTTTTATATTTTTTGGTTTTCAAAATAGGGGCAGCATCTAGCTTCCACCTGAACAGGTTCTGAATAAGATGGTGTAGGATATTATAATATTCCAACCGTCGGAGCAGATGTGTGAAGAAAGAGGCAAAATAACTGCAGGACCAGTGTTAAAAACATCTCGTGTGTCCCTTTAGTGCTGGTCACAGGGACCTCTGAAGACGTTTTATGTAGGGGGCGGATGTCTTGATGGACTGAATGTTTGGGCTATGTCTGCAGTGAGCACTGTACTGTACACTTCCTGTGTTATAAAGTCCTCTGTATAGAAATATGGTAACAAGCAACACCCCACCTGTAGCAGTAGCAGGCCCTCCAGTATCCATCAAAATGGTAGACGCCCCAGGCCTCGCCCAACAACCCCATTGCAAGTCTGCGCAGTCATTTGGGTCCTGCTGACGTCTGTCATGCCGTGGAGTGCTGTAGCCTCCATTATAAATTAAAATCCACATCTCACATATTAATGGAGCCTTAGGAAGTTTGCTCAACTATTTGAGACCATGGGGTCAAAAGCGTTTTTGATCTGAGCGGATCATTGTTCAATTTTGCTACTTCGAGGAGCTGCAGTAGAGCTTCAGATGCTTTAAGGGGTTATCTGACCAAAAATTTATATTAACGTAGCTAACCACGCTCCTTATTCTACCTGCTTTTCAAAACAGTGAGTGGCCTAAAAATGCAAAAAGTCAGAAACCTATGCGCAATTAAGGTCAAAATGTCTCAAAAGCCCTTCTTTGTGACTTTTTGAAGCCGGAATTCTGGAATGCACGGCGTGATTATCCGCACCATGTGAATGTGACTTTACGGCTGCGTCACCTGGGTTTTCCAGCCTAAATATTTCTATGGTCATTTAAGTTTGGTTTAGGGCTCATGCACATCGTGGATCCCAGCCAAGTGCCTGCCACCATTTATTTTCTTTAGAAATGTCCTGTACTTGTCCGCATAATGGATAAGTATAGGATATGTTGTATCTCTTCTTTTCCGGGGCTGCAGAACAGATGTGGAGCTGCGGACGGCACATGGTGTGCTGTCTGAATTTTTTGTGGCCCCTTCTAAATGAATTAGTCTGCATCCGATCCGCAAAAAAATGCGGCCCGGATGCGGGCAGAATCTACGGCAGTGTGCGGGCATTTTCTTTGATGTACTTTCATGAGCCTCTTAGCTAAGATGTAATGAAGAGGGAATATTTCCAAAAACATTCGTCATCGTCCCTGTGGTTGTATGCCGGATATTTCATGTAAAATCCTGAATCGCGTCGGTACACAGATAGTGATGCAGGCTTTGAAGCTTGCTGGTATGCACTTCTTGGCATGCGAACGGTTAATAATACAGCGCACCACTCTGAGCACGAGGAACGCTGATGCCTCTTCTCTTTTATTTCCTTCCTGCGTGAAATGCTTCATTTTTGCATCTCGCCTCTGCCCACAGTCACTCAGAGGAAACCGTTATCCTGCCCTCTGATAGACCAAGGTGGGTAAGCTGAGGGGACCCAGCAACTGTAGGACACGTTCTGGCTGCCCCCCCTGCAGCATTCCTAAACTATATTTAGGAAGCCAGTATCAGTGCAGCTGTCCCCTGACTTGGGGCTGCAGTGTTAGGGAAATTGACTCATAGGCCTCCTCTCACATTTCAGTACCTCTCTCCGTGTTGGCCGGAAAGCCTGTGCGCTCTCTCTCTCTCTCTCACTCAATCCCTGCGTCCACGTCTTACGGTTTCCTATCCCCTTGGGCTGCGGTAAGGTGCAGATATTAATGGAGGAGGCGACTTTTGTCTTCTAGACGCCTCAGACTTTTCTTACTTTTTAAACTTTTCCATCACTTTATAACACAATACACTTGGCAGTCTATTGCTGGTGTAATCAGGCCCAGACTATTCTTAGAGCTGGCTCGCCGTGTCTGTATGGTGGTGAAACGCTATTCCTTCTAGAGGCATCGGGAATAGTCTCCTATTCTTTATTATTTTATCGGATTTATAGGATTATTACAGTACGTGTATTTATTCCTATAACACGGTGCGGCTTTTACTCCCAGGCTGCTAATGCTTTGTCATTGCTGAATTAATGAAATCCCTTAATATTACTGAATATCTTCATGTTGTAATTCAGAATTCATTTATACTTTTTTTTTTTTTTTTTTAAGCATTTTGTCTTTAGTTCAATATAATTTTCTTTTTTTTTTTATGTCCATTTTGAACAAATTTCAGCTGGGGGATGGGAAGTTGTAGAAGTGTTGCTTTATAACTTATGTCTTATTTAAAAGCTGCAGTCATTGGACTATAGAGCTTTTGTTTTTTTCACGTACCTTTTTATGTGCCTGTAGATATTTTATGTTCTCGTTAGTTCTTTTCTGTGGAAGCAAAACCTTTCATTTAGAGAGGAAGGGAGGGCGACTTAGTTTCCTAGCAATAACTTCTGTTTTGGAGAGTATCATGCAGCGGTTCCGTGTTCCCTTTTTTGTTTTCTATTATTACAGTTCTCTTGATTTTGAATGTACCTTTTTATATTGTTTTAATGAACTGTGAAGTCCCATTGTTGTTCCATTACAAAAACTGGCCATAGATGTAATTATTATTCACATAATACAGCCAAAAATGAGCATGGTTAACTGTGTCGGACTGGGTTTCCTTAGGCTCATCAGAGAAAATTATTCTTGAGGTCCAAGCCCTGTATTGTCAATAAAGTCTAACAGGTTTTGAATCAAAGAAATAGACCCTCGTGGCAAGTGATTGGCTCCTAACAGTTTTTTTTTCTCCTGGACCTTTACGGCCTACGATGGCTTCTGAGACCCTTGTCCCAGATCCTCTGGTACTCTGGTGGGCCAGTCCAGCTCTGATGGTTAATGATAACCACTGCAGCCTTGTTACTGCAGCTTCCCTGTAATGGTAAGGCCGCAGGTGGGGTCAAAACCCACAAATGGGGGAAATGCAGACAATGTTGAAGCAGTTTTTAGCTGATAAAACCATGATAAAAACTTTTTGAAATTTTTGAATGCATTTTGGGCACAAAACCAATGTATTGTGTCCACTGTTTTCTATATTTTCATGATTAGTAGTTACGTTTCTGTAAATACGTGTGTGTATACTTGCTTTTCTGTTATTTTAACAGTATTCTATCCTAGCCAAGGAGATATTGGGTCATTTGTCATTTATAGTAGCCATCGTACTGTGTGTGTCTATGGCCAGCTTTAGAAAACATTCAGCCGTTCCATGCTTTGTACATCATGAGATAAATGTTTCTCTTAGGTCACCAGACATGTTGACCGGCTGAAGAGTCAGGATCTGTTAATATCTGTGAGCTGGGTCTTCACGGCCCACAGTAGATTTAGGCTACGGCTCCATGGCTGTTAGTCACAGAATGGTAAAATCAGGGGTTACTGCCACCTCAGTGTTTACTTATTGGGGGCAAATCATATCAGTCCAAAAGTCATGGAGCCCTAGCCTAACAGATTATCTGACAGATTTTCTGACCAACCATTGGAAAGATAGCCATTTACACACACAGATCTTTAAGGGTTTCTGTCACCAGTTTTTTCGGTATGAATCAGGCTGACATTAGAGATGTGCTAATGTCACCTGATTCCAAATATATATCTGTTTTATTTACTGGTGCCCCCATTTTTATATAAAATGAACTTTTATTTTATGCTAATAAGGCTTCTAGGTGCAAAGGGCGTTACCTCTGCTCCTAGAGGCTCTGTTGATTGACAGGACCAGGCAGAGAAGAAACACTCCATTCACCATAGCTTGCAAGGACCTTCAATGATGTTATGACCATGTGATCAGTCACATGGTTTAGGAGGAGACAGGCTATTTGTGTGATCCTAACCATGTGACTGATCACATGGTCATGACATCATTGAAGGTCCTTGCAAGCTATGGTGAATGGAGTGTTTCTTCTCTGCCTAGCCCTGTCAATCAACAGAGCCTCTAGGAGCAGGGGTAATGCCCCTTGCACCTAGAGGCCTTATTAGCATAAAATAGAAGTTCATTTTATATAAAAATGGGGGCACCAGTAAATAAAACAGATATATATTTGGAATCAGGTGACATTAGCACATCTCTAATGTCAGCCTGATTCATACCGAAAAAACTGGTGACAGAAACCCTTTAGTGATTCACACCAACTATTGGTCTGCTTACCAAGCACAGTACCATACATTGTATAGCATTTGTGCTTGGTATCGCACTCCTCTCCATTCACTTCAATGAGCCTGTACACAATATCAAGCACAGCCGCTATACAATGCACGGTGCTGGGCTTGGTAAGCTCCGCGCTCACAGGAGCGGCGCTGCCTTCTCAAACAGCTGATCAGCAGTTGTCCTGGGCTTCCGACATCCACTGATCAGATACTTATGACCTATCCTGATAGTATAAAAATTTTGGAAAACCCCTTTAATTTTAAATTTGATTCTGGGAAAGCTGGGTCCCAACCAGAATATGGCCACCAGCTCTTACAGGACTTTATGCATCTCTTTGCCAGGTTCCTGAATGACAAATCTGCCTGATACAGGGAATCCACAAAATTGCGGAATAGGTGCGAGCCCGTTCACTTGATCCGCAATACCGTGGCTGTTTGAACGGCCCCTTAGATGGCCGCTTGGATTGGTGTATGTATCGCTCCAAGCCTATCAAGCTTCTTTCCGCAGCTGTAGTTGTCCCCGACAAAGTCCCAAAACATTGTTGATTAAACTAATATGCAGTTCCTCGAAGACTGCAGGACAGGTGCTCCTCAGCAGCTGACCCCACAGGAAGGTAACAGATGGCTGGATAGTGGCTGGTTTATGTCCTTGTTTATTCTGGACACCACGTGAGAGGTGGAAAACATGTCCATAATTACCTGAGCATTGCCCGGGTGAAGGCACAGTTTTTCTCTGCTGAAAATGATTTCCATGTTCTGTTACAGTGTTAGGGTTTGTTCACACTTTGAGTTTTTTGAGTGCTGGAAAAAAAACTTATATGGAATTTGTGTTATAATTCCGCATTATAATCAATGGAGAAGGTCTGCATTCATTTTTGTGCACAAAATCCACCCTAAAAATCCGTCGTGTGAACATACCTTTAGTGGAATCGCCCTAGATCTTCTTCAAAACTTTTCTTCAAAATGGTATTAAAAAATGTGCCATTGAACAGGCCTGCTGCTACTTGTAGTCCCACATGTCTGTCAGGAAGATCAGACTGCTCTAGTAACATCTATCTGCCCCTCACGAGGTAAGAATTGTGACACTTCCTGATTGCTCGTCTGTCCCTAAATGAAAACTTGGCAGTGGGTCACAAGAAATATTTTTGTCACCAGGAAGTCGTAAAGTAATGGAGGAAATGCATGAGGCACACATGGCTCCCCTGTACTGTTCAAGTACCCCCACCTATCCCTTGATAATGCTGCGGGGGCAGGGAACATTTAACTCATTAGGAAGAATTGCCATTCAGTACTCTAGTAAAGCTGTGTAACAATCCCCAGGGGAGCCGCAATTGCATCCATATTGGTCATCACCCAGCTTTACCAGAAACAGATAAGAAATGGCTGAATACACATTTTAGCAACTTGGCAGAGAATAATAATGCTGAGGAGTCAACAAGAAATGTCCAGTTAAAGGGGTTTTCCAGAATTTTACTACTGAATACCTAACCTCAGGATAGATCATCAGTATCTGATCGGTGGGGGTCCGACACCCAGGACCCCGCCGATCAGCTGTTTGAGAAGGTGCTCCTGTGAGCACCGTTGCCTTCTCGCAGCTTACCAAGCACAGCGCCGTACATTGCGCTTGGTATCGCGCTTAGCCCCATTCACTCCTAGGCCACGTGACCGATGAACGTGACTTCTCAAACAGCTGATCAGTGGGGGTCCCGGGTGTCGGACCCCCACCGATCAGATACTGATGATCTATCCTGAGGATACGTCATCAGTAGTAAAATCCCGGCATCTGTCACCTCTCCTGGGTTCCCCGTGAAATAGCAATTCTGGGACATTGTGGCATTCCTCTGTTATTCCTCCTGGAAATGTGTGCATAAATAATGAATTGACAAGGGTCTGATACCATTCCCTTTATTAATAATCCTAAGTGTGCTATCAGTGTCAGATTGTGAAAGGATACAGCCTGTTAACAAGTAGGATGGTAACACCCAGATGTCAATTTATTCCTACATTTTCAGAAGTGTTAACAGAGGCATACCCTTCTAAAATTAGATGCACATGCTTTTCTCCTGATATGCTGTGTTTGCTAACCATTGTAATTTATTATATTTTATATGTATTCTGTGGCCTACAGACAATTTTACATGTCTGGCTTCCCTGTCCACGTCCATCCTGTGTGTCCGGGGCTGTGTGTCTAGGCATGAAAAGAGCTTAGAACTTGTGTCTGGAAAACTCGAAACATTTCTGATCCTCTGTTTCTCCTTTAGACGATCAGAGTAGGACCCTTCGTCTCATGACTGCCCTGCCATGGCATTCTCCTCACGCTTTGCTTTCTGGGAGCAAAAGGGAAGTGTTGTAGCACCCTGCATGCGTTTCATTTTGCATTTGTGGTAGTGACAATAATCCATTATAAGACAGAAGATAATAATATGCTTTAGGGCACTGATGGCTAACCTCCGGCACTCCAGCTGTGGTGCAACTACGACTCTCAGCATGCTTCATTTGTGTGTAGTTTTTACCACAGCTGGAGTGCCGGAGGTTAGCCATCACAGCTTTAGGGTTTGCGGGTTATGCTTTCTGATTTTTTATTTATTTTTTTATATAGGGTTCTCCAAGAGTTTTTAAAATTTGGCAAGGAGCAGGGGCCATGTACAATAAATAAAAAAAAAAAAAAGTACTTTAAAAATGTCCCACAGCTCCTGCATTGCTGCTTTAACCCCAGGGGCCTTCCGCAGTCATGTGCCCTTCATGGTTCCCTGACTGCTGCAGCCACAGTAGTCGCAGGCCGTTCTTCCAAATGTGACCTGCAGCAGTCACTTGAACAATGAACCTGATGTCATTACTACAGGGCCAGAGGGAATTGGGGAGGGCCCCAGAGTCTTGTAGGGACACGCTCCCTGCCAAATTTTACAAAATCTTGGAGAACTCCTTCTAAGTTTGCCCATCTCTTACTTGCAGTGGAGGTAGACTAGACTATAGGTCACTCATTATTTTAGTGGCTTCACTATGGCTTTATGGGATTTTTCATTTCTATTCCAGTTTCATACTATACAAATATGATTTGTCTACAGACCTATACGTATGTCGTCATAGGTAACTGTTCTGGTAGTTAAATTTGCTTTCCATGTAACATGAGAATATGTCTTACTCAAAATGGGTAGGAAATGATCATGAAATAGGCATGCCAGGATTGCCAAAGTGAACTATTTCATTGGTGCATTGATCAGAATGTCCAACTGCAATCTAATGTATTCGGCTACCATACGTAAGGCCTACCAAAAGCATTATAGTGCACATTCAACGCACTGGACGTGAAGAGGTTTCACGGGTACATGGAGTAGAGTCGCTGCAGTCAGACCTGTAGATTCTAGCACAGATTAAAGAAGCACAAAAACCTTTACTCTCTGTCCAGTTAGAAAGGTACATGATGTAAATTAATTGTAGTGAAGGTAATCTTCTTACTACTGGCTGTAATTAAACTATCTGCCCTGTTCTGGCCCTCATATGTGTCATGTGACACTCTGACTCTCTAGCTGACACCACGTCTTCTGACATTAAGGCCGTCATAGGAATGAATAGAGAAACTGACTTCCTGTCCACACATAAGACGCTGGGTCAGCTGGAGAGTCTGAGTGTCAGTCACACAGCTAAGGAGTCACTAGTAAGAAGAATACCTTCACTATTGTGTACCTTGTGTATCCTTCTAGGGGGCAAGAGCATAAAAAGAGCATAAAAATTTGTGTGAGTGCTCCTTTAAATGCTTACCTCTCACCATTGATCATATTGACTATGCGGCGTTGGGACCAGCTGTCATGCGTCTGATAGATACTTATTGCCTTGACCCATATCATGGCCATTGATCCACTTTCAGTTTTTATGACCTTACCTCCTGCTCCTATTTCAAAACTTTAGGTTAAGGATGAAGATAAACCTTTAGCAAAGAAAAAAAACGGTGGCGCTTCCAGCCAGAACGGAGCTGTAAGTGTAATTAGTAAAAATGCTAAATGTGAGCTTGTATTTCTGCATGACGAGCATGTCTCTGGGCTGTCTAGATGTTATAGTGTATGTATTCTAGTTTAGTAGCACATTGATTTGGCTATATTTCTCTCCAGGGAAGATGAGATACAGAACAAGGCTGGAAGTAGAATGAGGAACAAAAGTATAATTCATATTGAGTTAAAATGAAATTTCTTAGCTTTGCAGAAGCAATGACTTGTTTTATTGAAGAAGGTGCACTTGATGGCTCATGTGCGTGAACGTGTGGCGGCCGGACCCGTATTACGGGTCCACAATATATGGGCCCCGGCCTTTTGTGCATCACATCACGAATGCGGATCCATTCCATGGTTTTCTCTCTGTGGTCTATATTTTTTTTTGCAGATCACGGACCCGTTCAAGTTGAATAGGTCTGCATCCGTCTGCGTAAATCGCGGTCCCCAATGCACGGAACAACCGATTTTTTTGAAACAGTTTGTCCCTCCGTTCTGTCACCTGTCGTCTTGGTACGCTGGCTGCCCTGGCCCAGAGGATTTCTTCAGTCCTGCACCTATATACTTACACCTGGTCTCCTGTGAACATATTTAATGGGGGATTTCTTAATACTGGTGCATAAGTATCTCTCCAATGTTCAGTGTTGGTTGGTAAATCGGCTTGGGGCTGATTCACATGATGTCCGTGTGTCTGCTGCATCTCCTGGATGGACTGCAGCTCTCCTGACCTAAAATGACTGCATAAGACCTTTTTATTATCCACTCGGTTCCTATCTGATTGTGGGGGTCTGTTGTACTGTGCTCACTTCATCATCTACTGCACCCACATTATCCCGCAGTCCCCCGTCGGAGCTTTACAGCCCCTTTACAACAATTCCAGTCAAGAAAAGTGGCTGAAAATGTTACACTGGTGTTTCAAGGGGTCTTCATGGGCATTAAAACTGAGTATCTAGTCTTAGGATAGGTAATCAATATCAGATTGGTGGGGGTTCGATTCCCACCACGACCTTACCCAGCTCCATTTGCAGTAACCAGACACACAGTGCATGGAGGTGTATCTGACTCTGTATTGCCACTGCTCCTTCAATCATCTGATAAGTTGGGGTACTGGAAGTCGGCCCCCCACTGATCTTTTCAATGCCTTTACCTCATTTTATAAATCTACCGGTTATGCAACCAGTTGCTTGCTGTATTGCAATGTATGATATATTATTAAAGGGGTATTCTGGTAATTCCAAGTTATCCCCTATCCATAGAATTGGAGATAACTATTAGATGGGTGGAGGGTCATCTCTGTGGGACCTACCGGAAGTACCTGTGTGCTACTACTCCTCCTATCTCTGGCGGTCCCATAGAGATGAATAGAACAGGGTGTATGCCCAACCTGCTGCTCTTTTTTTCGTTGGGACTTGCGGGGTATAGGGCTCCTATCAGTAGGACCCCCACCGATCTAATTAGTGTTAGTCGTTTTGTTCAAAACTTCGGAATAATACTGTATGGAGATTCGTTTTCATAGAGTGTTAGAATGTATGGGCTCCAATGAGCCAAAGTTAGTTATTCACGAAATTGCGTGTGACGTCGTTAAATACCTTTCGGTAGTTGATTTTTAAAGTAAAGTGGAAAACCACTTTAAAACTTGAAACCGAACTCGGCTTTGGTTCTGAAGCTATTCAACGAAGTCACGCGCAAATAACTAACTTCTGCTTATCTGCGCCAATGCATTCCAATACTGTATGGAGACAAATCTCCAAACAGTATTATTCCAAAGATTTGAACAAAATGACTTTGGATGAAGCATCCGAAGCTTGCCTCGCTCAATCCTAGATCTAATACTCATCCTGTGGACAGGGGATAACGTGAAATTACTGGAATACCCCATTAAGTGTGGGCACATTCTGTGCTTTCTTCAATAACTGATCGGTGAACTACTCTGTCCCAGGGGAACGGTGAACTTCCTCAGCTATGAGTGCATTCAGCCCCATAAGAACTGCCTTGTGTGTGAAATCCCCTTTTCTTTAAGATATCTGTGCTGAAGAATTTCCTAGCACAGTCTGATCTCTAGGAAGGTTTCATTTGCCCTTAAGACAACTGGTTTGGAACAATTCCGGATTTCACAAAACCATTTTGGAAGATGTGATGGAAAAGTGGTTTGAAAATTTCCAAAGTCTCCTGTTATTCCATGACTGCCTCCTTGATGACGTTCATGACTGACCCGCTGAAAGCAGGGAAAACCTCTTTACTCTTTTGGAAAACTTTAACTATTTCCTTTCATCTCAGTCATCTTAGAGGCGCCCTGCACATTTTACTTAAATTTGCTGACTATGATAACATTTTAGACAGGAGGCTGATTGGCATCACAACCCTCACTGTAAGGCTAGACTATAAAATCCGGTTACACAGCCCTAGCCAGATGCGTTTCATACAATAGAAATGGATTGGATAACTTAAAGGGGTTTGTGCAAGAAAGGGTGGAGGCTTTGGCAAACCAGTCCATGCTGCCAGACCTAACTTGCTGCAACGCTTTGCAGATTTTCGTGTAGCAAGTTCGATGGCAAATCCATGGTGCATTTGCCATTTATGAACATACCCTTAAAACAAAGACACATTCTGGACATACAAATGGTTTAAATAATAGGTTAATGTGTCCCAGTATTTCATTTTTGTTAAAGGGTTTCTGTCACCAGATTCGGTATGAATCAGGCTGACATTAGAGATCTGCTAATGTCACCTGATTCCAAATATATATCTGTTTTATTTACTGGTGCCCCCATTTTTATATAAAATTAACTTTTATTTTATGCTAATAAGGCTCCTAGGTGCAAGGGGCGTTACCTCTGCTCCTAGAGGCTCTGTTGATTGACAGGATCAGGCAGAGAAGAAACACTACATTCACCATAGCTTTTAAGGACCTTCAATGATGTCATGACCATGTGATCAGTCACATGGTTAGGATCACACAAACAGCCTGTCTCCTAAACCATGTGACTGATCACATGGTCATAACATCATTGAAGGTCCTTAAAAGCTATGGTGAATGTAGTGTTTCTTCTCTGCCTGGTCCTGTCAATCAACAGAGCCTCTAGGAGCAGGGGTAACGCCCCTTGCACCTAGAGGCCTTATTAGCATAAAATAAAAGTTCATTTTATATAAAAATGGGGGCACCAGTAAATAAAACAGATATATATTTGGAATCAGGTGACATTAGCACATCTCTAATGTCAGCCTGATTCATACCAAAAAAACTGGTGACAGAAACCCTTTAAAGCTGCAGTTTTTTTGCTCCAGAGCTGATATAACGGTATTCAGTGCAGCCGTCTGTGCATCTGCTCAGCTATACGCGAGCCTGATGATAATCGCAGTGTGAATACGGCAGAGGCTGCACATAGTCATCTTAACTTGGGATCCGTCCAGTGAGGTCTGCTGGGATAATTGCTGCTATACATATAAAATGATTTCAGACCTAGCTTCTCTTTAAATAGCAACAAGTCTGCAGAGAACAGAGCGCCTGCTGATAAGTTTCTGGACTGGTTACTTAATATTTCTCAGATCTGTACTGCCCCAAGAACTTATGTCAGCAGATTTCTATCAAGGCTCCCATCACCGTCTTCTCTGCCGCAGAGCCGAACCGGACAGAGCTTTACATTATCCTCTCCTGCTCATCTCCAGATCTCGCACCCTTCATGCACTAAGGTGTCTGTTTGTGTATAGCGGACGTCAGAAACCCCTGAAAGGTATGGAGGCTTTGATTTAAAATAATGCTGCCTTTTTGGGGTAGAAAGAAGGGGCTGGTGATAATGTGACCTGCCCTGTAAATACCACATTTCTGGTGTGTGACTGCAGTCCACATTGGGAGGGATGATGGAATAAGAGAGTCATGGAAGGCTCAAGCGCTGCTGCTCCGTTCTGCTTTATTGTAGTGACAGCTCCGGACAGCTGCTGGAAGATAATATCTATGGTGGTGGTGGCCGCTTTAGTTAGATGTTTGGGCCTTGAGGTTCGGTTTGTAGGTTCTTAGGTAGAGGGCATGTAGCAGAGCTTTCCCTGCACTGCAGTCTTTCCTATGTGTGCCAGATACTACTGCAGCTGTGTAGTGACAGGCTGATGGGATGTATGCTTTTACAGCCACTTCTGTGTGCGCTGTACTGAGGCCAGGGAAGTTCTAAACTGGGGAACCGTCTCCATCTGTTTTATGCATTGGGACATATGGGCAGGGGAGAATACAAGCAGCAGGTGCAGACTGTGGTCTTTGTAGTCCTGTATCTTAGAATAGTTTTATCTGTGCTGGAGGAAGCTTTAAAATGAAAAGGTATCAACAGAATAGAATGATTTACCCGTCAGACTAAAATACTGGCTAGGTTGGACGCGCACCCCTCTGGCTAGGTTGGACGTGTTGCACCCCCCCCCCCCCGGCTAGGTTCGGCGTGTTCACCCTACCCCCGGGCAACGTTGGACGTAACAAACCCCCAAGCTCCCGCACCTCCAACCCCCCCCCCCCCCCCCCCCTGGCTAGGTTGGACACGCCCCCCCCCCCTCCCTGGCTAGGTTGATTTATATATCTGTAGGAAAGAAAATAGATGAACGGCACCACACGGAGATATGATGATCCAGAATTATTTTATGAGAATAGCAAGTATTGACTAAAATAGACAATCCCCCTTTTTAATGGATCCTGAGGTAAGTATTTGCAGGATGGCTGTGCCTCCTTGCTCTTGGAAAGTTTGAGCTTTCACTTTTTTATCTAGACATCTTTCCATTATATAGCATGCTAGAGAGCCCAGATATGTGCGTTTGATTGCAGAAATGTTAAATTGAGCAGAATAACTGTTTGCTTTTAGTTGTTTTTTATAATTCAATATTGCCTCTTTTACACTATTTCTATGTTCAAAATGTAGTCGGAAAGCTCAGAGAATGAGGGAGAGCAGCCTTTAAGCAATCCATCATCTCCAAGGAATTCATTATCTCAAAACCCACTGAGAGCAAAAAGCCCAGAGCCAAGACAAACTCTCCTTAGGGTGAAGAGTCCGGAAAGGGTGCAAGTCCCTGTGCGTGTAACCAGCCCAGAACCGGTGCAGAACGGTGATGAAAAACCAGCTAGCACCATGCAGAGAGCCGAAAGTGCAAAGTCCATTAACTCAGCTGGTTCTGAAGAATCTGGTACCAAAAAGAAGGTGGTGAAAGTTGTTAGAAAAATGGTTAGAAAAGTCATTCCACAGGAGGATGCTGGGGGCAAAAATGAGCCTGCCCCAGGACAGGAAAAAATCCAGCCTCAGTCTCCCATTCCACAGGCACCTGCTGTGCCAAAAACCGAAGCTAAGAAAGAGAAGGATGACATTTCTGTCGGTCTTACCAGCCTCATGACCAGGGGGAAAACAAAAGAACATAAACATAGATTTAAGCTTCCTGAGAAAAAAGTGGAACCTGCAAGTGAGAAGATGGCTTCACCTACTCCACCTGTTGAAAAACCAAGTGAGAAGTCCTCCAGTCCTGACGCTCCTGCTCCTGTAGAAGTGAAGATCTCTGGCAAACAGGATAACCAGCCCCCCAAAGCAGTTAGTCTTGACCTGACCAACAAAACGCCACAGAAACCATCTAAAGGATTTATACCAGAGGTACCCATATTTAACTATGTGTGTGCATGGGCAGAAAAAACACAACGAAGCCCTCCTTCCAGTTTGGTTGACCAAAATTAACAAAGCATGTGACCAGTGTGCAGTGCTGTTATGCTCTAATGTATTAACTCTTTATAGTGATTACTGTGCATGACTTAAGTAGAACATTTTATTTTATGCTCCACAATGTATACACCTTTTTTGGAGTTGGCTTTGAAAGACTTTTTGAGCCAGTGTCTTGATCCTGTGGCCATTCAGATTTGTGCTTTGGCTGCTAATTGAACGACTATATTTGGCTCCTCTTAAGTTTTAGCTTTTATCAATGAAGAATTGAGCTGTCAGCCTAAAATAGTAGTAGTAGAAAAAGCACCAAACCATTTGCTGGCTGCGCTTGGGCCTTATCTGTGTTAGATAGCAGGAGAGTGAACTTTTGGTTCCAATAATTTTCCTACCTCTGCTCAGCACTCTCTGAAGAAGGGCATTGCACCGCCCAGACCTCAGAAGTCTAAGTCTTCCCAGATCACTCAAGAAAAACGGATCTCAAACAAGGTGTGTTTCAAGTGATGCCTTAGATCTGCTAAATGAAGTAAGAATTATCTATGTGATATGGAACAAGTTGGGTAATTCAAAAATCTTAGCGCCTCTGTCACCCCTCCAGGACCCACATGGATGTTGAGAATTATCATCTAATAAAGGTCTTCTCAACTGCTCAAAGGAGGAGAGGTATCCTCTATGAGCCTTGAGTAAGGGCCACCTTCTGGCCTGAAATGCGCAAGCATTTGTAGGATGTGCGAACTGTGGTTTGAATTTGTTGAAGTCAATAAAGATGGACAAGCTTGCTATACACTGTGGATGCTGGAGATCCAACTACTGACATGACCTCAACATTGGTCAACATGATTATGGTTTGGATGAGAGTGTTACAGATGGTATTGTGTTAAAAGGCACATTGTTTAGAGTCACACATTTCGAAATAATTTGAGAATTTACTTCAAAAAGTTGTCCTGTGTAATCTTTGCCACATTAAATATATATATATTTTCAAGGCTTTGACCACATCAGATGTTCTTATTTGTGTAACCTTGGGAATTAGCTCCTTTTCAGTAAGGGAAATGACTTTATTTTGGTTGAAGTGGTGATGGACGGGGAAGGAGAAGATACAGCCTCGTCCTATAGTTAGGGCCTTCATACATGTCTATCTTTATACTCTGTTCAGCTGTGCCATGTCTGCTATTTTTTCCACTCGTGATAAATGAAAGGACATGGTTTCAAGCTAGGAGAAACTACGGTTCTTCCCATAATTGCTTTTTATATTTTTGTGTGTAAACTACCGGTTTCAGGGGCAAAATGCCAATGAGCAAGAATGTGCTTTATTTTAAAACATTTTGTACTATGTATATTTTTTTAACCTTAATGACATTCTGTTCGCTTTTATGAAGCAAGATGGCCTCTCTCATTGAATGAGGAAGACCTTTACCTTCTTTATAATGCAATCCTGTGCTGAAACTAAAACTGCTAGCATGCCCCAGCAGCAAGGCTAACGTTTGCCTTGTGTGTGACATGATCCTTATGTCAGATCTAAATGTGTACAGGAGCATTTATGAAAAAAATACTCCATTCAAGTCATCGGAGTACTAGGATCTCCTCTGGTAGGTTAGAGTCTGAGTGATGGGAGCCATTGATGTTCCTAGAGCACTTTCTGTAGAAAACAGTGTGTAAATACTTCAACAACATTGCATTACTTGCTGAATTTTCACTCACTACCCTTACATGTGCAAAATACTGCATAGAATATTTTACGAGAATGTACTAAGGTCTGTCATCACTGATATTGTAGTAGTTTCATTAATCTCTCTTGGTGGAGTGTGACTATGTTCCTGTTTTTTGCTCTGTGGGGAATAGTGCGCGATGTGTGGCATTACACACTAGTCCCCATTTACATGGGCCATTACACAGAGCAATAATCGGGAATAAACCTTCTTTCCCGATCATTACCGGCTTGTCTGAGCTGTGTTCACATGCAGCAATCATCTCCTCTTGAACGGGAACGAATGATCACTACCACTAAATGGACCGGTACACGGGGCAGTGATTGGAAACAAACCTCCAATCGTGTGCTCATGTAGTTTTGTTGTTCATTGGCAGCAGATCGCTGTTGACGCAGTACAACGTGTTTCTGAGTGACGAAGTTTTGCCGCTTAAATGATCAGATCACCCGTCAACCAAACATTTTGATTGTCATTTGGTTGATTTGCATCACCTTTACACAGACTAATTATAGTGAATGACTGTTTATTAGACTATTCATTCTCAATAACTGGCCCAATCCTCGAACCATGTAAATGGGCCCTAACACTATCTTTTTGATTAATTTTTTTTTTTCTCCAGTTTTCTTTGCTAACATGCATGTCAGATAGGATATTATCTCTACAGTACATGAATAATGAATGCAAATTTGACCTTTAGGCTACAAGTCCTGTATCCCAGCAGACCGCGCCAGAGGAGGCCCAGAAACGTCTGGAGAGGATCTTCATGGCATCTGTAAATAACGTTTTTAGGTTACTCCATGTTCCTTGTGCTTGGGCGGCTCTGTGTTCCTGCTTCTAACTGTTGCTTGTGTATAACGAAGGTTGTCTGAGGAAATCCCACATTATCAGTGGGATTTGGTGACTGACGTCTATGAAGGCCGTTGTACAGCCCTAATTCTTGAGTAAAGTATTCTGGCTCGGTTGACTTGTACCTCTTGGAGATATGTGACAGTAACTTTCCTATCGGTACTTTAGAACATACTGTATGACGCTATGGCTTACGTCTTGGCATTCTTATCTAAAAATCTGCAGTATTTCAGATGTCTCTGTTGTCGAGCAGTTTTGTTGGTAGAGTTTGTTCGATTGGCATGGACAAGCTCAACTTTTCACGGTTACATGCTGTGATCCTATTGCCAGCCGCTAGTGTATATACAGAGGTCTGTAAGAAGTTGAAGAAAGTACCGTACATGGGGCTCTCTTGAGGCTTTTTGCAGTTTTTAAAAACACGGCACGGTCTTTATCTTTGATGGCTTTTTCCATTGATTTCAATGAGGAAAACCATAGGACAATGATGTGTGTTTGTGGTAATTTGGAACAATTAATGCTCTTGCATGTGCTTTTGGTCAATAACTTTGTTGGTGCCGAATAGACATTTCTTTTTTTATCTTCGTATTGTATTCAAGGCAAGAATCACACACGCAATTTTGTGGCCCTTTTTTTGCAGGGTTTTTTTTTTTTTGAGTCAAAACAAAGAGTAATGAGAAATACACAGGAAGGACTTCTACAAATCCTTTCTATCCGATCCAATTCTGGCATTGGCTCAAAAAATAGCCACAAAAACTGCAAATGTCTTTACAGTGATGGTGATGAACAGCATATTCTAAAATCATTATGATGATCTACTCATGCTTTTATTAACTTTTACAATGTATTACAACTTTTTACCCTCAGGAATACATATGAATCCAGGTTGCATGTACCGTTTTCTACTAACCATTTTCTTCATGTTCATGTCTCAATGGACGGGATAGCAGACTTTTTGTATTGAACATTGACGTTAGATTTTGGCCGGATAGTCTTCTGCTGTCTTCACCTTAAAAGGAACAGGTCATGTTGAACATCCAGTCTGATCTGGCAGCACCATGTTATAGAGCAGCAGGAGCAGAGCAGATATATAGTTTTGTGGCAAAAAAATCATTAGAAATTAGGAGATCCGGCACAAATGAAGGCTGTTGGCTGGGCGAAAAAACATTGCATGCAATGTTTTTTGTCTGGTGAAAACCTGATATTTATGCCAGAAATTGGTCGCATTGCTACTGGACCTCTCTGCAGTCAATGGGGATCTGGCGGTCAAGTATCGGATCTGGCAGGCTGCTCTGTGCCGGAACAGCCGGCTGGATCTCCGAGATGTGAATGGAGCCTAATCGATTGAAATCCCTGCACTTTCTGTATGCACAGTCATATAGGTAATATTGCTGGCCATTTTGTGAATCCTCCCACTGGACTTCCAACTGATTGATTGCTATCTGATTAAAGGGGTTGTCCCACAAAAAATATTTTACAGTTTTCAAACCAGCAGTTGGATCTGAATACTTTTATAATTGCATGCGATTAAAAATTTAGCATAGCCACTGAGTTATTCTAATAAAATATTAGTTATTCAATAAAATGTATCTGTATAGCGCCACCTGCTCTTTTTCCTTATTTCTTTGTCCTGCTCACTGAGATGGCCACACATGCTCAGTTTCATCTTTTAACTGCCTTCTGAGCTGTGATAGGGAGAGCTGAGACACGCCCCCTTAGCTGCAGCAGAAAAGACACTCCTCTTTGAGCTGCCAGCTTGATACAGATCTAGCAGAGCAATGAATGTGGAGATCTCTGGATCCATGTGAGGTACAGGGCTGCTTCTAGATTTGTTAAAAAGAGATTATCATGTACTATATGATGTCTGATTTTCATTTTTTTTACATTAGTCTTACCTTAATCTTTCTTCCTCAATCTGCTCAGCTCCTCCTGCTCTATAACATGGGACCGGTATATTAGAGAGCATTTTCATGGTGACGGACTCCTTTTAATACTCCAAATATTTTGTTGGTCAGTGATGTCAGGTCTGAAGGCGACTGCTATGTTCATTCATTGATGGTTTCTGCTCTCTTTCACTTTCTTGCTGCTATAGCTGGAACCAGCAGCCTCTTCTTCCTCTGCACTGAGCCAGGTACTGTACCCCTGCACACAGGATCTCTCTGCCAACCCAGCCTCGTCTTCTATCCACATCTGGGCTGGTGTCTGTGCGCGTGTGTCATGCTGGAGTGTAAGGCTCAATTCACATCTCCTTCCTGCATTACTAATCCCACTGTCCTCCACATCTCCCTGTGCATGTGTGCACCGTGACACCTAATGGATCTTCTGCATGTACTGTCCTATTACAATTTCTGGCATGATTTATAACAAGGTCTTCTCCTGAGCATCTCAAGCATTAGCTGGCGGCCATGACATCTGTGCTTTCCAGTATTCCCCCCCCCCCCCCCCTTTTCTGAATGAAATGTTACTGCATGCTAACCTGAAGCTTACCTATTGTGCTGCTCTTTCCTAGATAATGAATCAGGAAACCTGTGTATTATATGTATGGTGGTTGCAGTTGAGGTGTTACACACAGCAGTCCTCCTACCCAGCGTTCCCATTGCTAGATGCTTCTCTTTAAAGGCAGAATCTAATTATAAAGAGGTTTCCTGAGGTTATACAAATAGTTAAAGGGGTGGTCTGACTTTTATGAACCCCCCTTAGGCTCTAAATTTGTTAAAATATAAAAAGTCGTATACTCGCCACTTAATCTCCCACTGTTTCCGGTGATGCTGATCTGATCCTCCCCTTCGGTTTCTGTGTACAGGCTGCAATGATGATGTCGCTTAAAGAAGAACTCCCGCAAAAATTTTTATTTTCTGACCTGTTTGAAAGGTGCATGATATAATCTGTAGTGAATGTCATTGTCTTATCAGTGACAGGTTTTTACTCACAGAAACATTCTTCTTATTGTAGCTGGGTCATGTGACCAACTCCCTGACCTCTAACTGACCCAGGACAGAAAGCCAGTACCTGCTCTATTCATTCCTATGGGAGCCTCACTTTCAGTCTCATAGGAATACATAGAGAATTAGACTTCCTGTCCACACATAAGTCTATGTGTGAGTTGGTGGGTCTAATTGCTGGTCACATGACACAGATAAGAAACTTCAGGATGATAGAAGTAAAAAATTCAGACACTGGTAAGAAAATGACATTCACTACAGATTACATCATGTACATTTCTAGCAGGACATGGAAAAATTTTTTTTGCGGGAGTTCTTTAAAACAGTTTTTGACTGCTGCAATCACTTGCCTTAGTGGTATACAGCAAGTGTCCACTGAGGCCAGTTACTGACTGCAGCAGTCATGGGCTGTATACAGCTACGTCATTGCTGCAGCCTAGAAATAGACTATATGTGAGGACCAGAGCGGCAGCACTGGAAATGGCAGCGAACTGGTGAGTATATGGCTTTATTATTATTTTATTACATATAAAGGGGTTGTCTCATCTTAGATAATGGTGTCATAGCGCTAGGATATGCCACCAGTGTCCAATAGGTGCAGGTCTACATCCATCTCCAGAACGGTACCCTGAAGGTGAAAGGAGAGACGCCGCTCATGCATGGCCGCCCTCTATTCATTTTTATAGTCCATCAGTAAAAATCGTGGACTACCACCTAATGTTTTGAGGTGTTGGAACAGGGTAAGGTCCATACTTGTTATGGTTTTGAAGAGCATGTAGCAGAAAGCAGTGGGAATCTGGCAGTAACTGGTTATAAAAAAAAGTAAGACGTTTTTGGTAATCTCTACCCAGGGGTGAAGCCGGTAATAAGAAACATGGGTGACATGAGATGTGGACTCCATTGACCTGTAATGGTATCAACCTGATTCATTATAGTCACTTGGAACACATACATTCATTTCTAGGACTTTCACTCTTTATAAGACACTTATTTGTAAGCTTTGACAGATATGTGGGAGGTTTTAAAGATTACACATGTCTCTGATTCCATGACTGGCCATGCAGCAGCCATTAACAAGACCTTGCTTTCCTCCTTCCTCCAGTCGGCCTTTCAGGGTCCCACTGAAGAAGCCTCAGCTTTGTCTCTGAGCTCGCCCAATGCTCTGCCTCAGGTTGGCTGGTGATATGCTGTGATGTTGCTTTTATTTTTTATTTTATTTTTGTGTGTGCTGTGTCTGTTCTCCAAAAGGTATCCACTCCATGATAGCAGGTCGCATGCACATTGTCACCCTCATTTAAAGGGAATCTGTCACCAGGATAATCACTATTGAAGTAAAGCCATGGCCTAATAGCACTTAGTACCTTATTTCCAGATGTGCCTTTGTTTCAGCAATAGATGTTTTCTATCTTCTGAAAATCCAGTTTATTTGGTATGCAAATGAGCCAGTAAGGTGCCCAGAGGGGCGTCGCTCTTGCAGGAAGGAGCCCAGGCACGTCTCCTACATCACATTCAAGCCATTACTCCGCCCCCTTTTCCCTGCTCCCAGTACTAGGGCAGGCTTGGGCACTAGCAGGGGGTGTGCCTGGGCTCCTTCCTGCAAGAGTGACGCCCCTCTGGGCACCTTACTGGCTCATTTGCATACCAAATAAACTGGATTTTCAGAAGACAGAAAACATCTATTGCTGAAACAAAGGCACGTCTGGAAATAAGGTACTAAGTGCTATTAGTCCATGGCTTTACTTTAATAGTGATTGTCCTGGTGACAGATTCCCTTTAATTGTCAGATGCACGGCACATAGAATAGGACCAGGGCCATACGACTCTGTAATGTAGCAGAACCTCTTGCCTTGTGGAATGAAAGCACAAAGCACATGTGATACTAAGTTGCACATAAATTATGCAATGTAATCTACCTTCAGTAAGACAGATGATTGCAGACATATACATATCTTCTTAACTCAAGCATTATAGGGATTAGGGTTGTTTTTTTTTCTATTAGTCTGTTTTTTTTTTTTTCTTATTATTTTTCAACCCTCTTTCTAGATCCACTTAGGATCTAATCTCCAATTTTATGGTCTGAAGATGTCCTGAATGTCTTTGTATGGACAGATGAAAAAAATCTTTAAAATAGGTGATTTTCATATGGTATGCAATAAGGAAGTCTGTCATTTTTAATAAAAACCCATGTTGCCTTATATTGAAGTTGTGCTTCCTCATAGATGACAAGTAATCGTACAGTAGCCCCCTACTAAGCTATATTGTGGACTACTACCCCTTTATAAAGCCCGTCTCATTGGCAGTGACACCAGTAATTCCTAATTGTGGCTTCCTGTTCTATATGGGCCACCACGTTTCTCCAAACTACAACACCTACCCTACACCTTTCTACACTGTTCTTCTACATTGAGTAGCAGTGGAAAGTAGGAGTGAAATTGTGAGACTGTGTAATATAACACCGATTTATGTCCATATGACAATGGAGAACTGGGGGTATATAGACGATTCAACAACTGTGCTGACAGTCCACATGGTGAGCAGACTTCTTCCTACTTCTAGAGGGTTATCAGGTCACCTTTCCTTCATTTCCAGGCCACCTGCTGTCATTGGTATTGGTTTTGCAATCAATTTTGTGTGATTTTTTTTTTTTTTTCAACCTTGGTTTCATGTATTTTGTATTATAATGTTATCACATGATGTCTTTCCTGCTCCTGGTTTTCAGTTTTGTCACGTGGCTATAATATTGTCTAAATTTCACTCTGGTGATGAAGAATCTTGTAATTATAAAAGAACACTTCAATAATGCGTAGAGGTGACTCTGGCTTCTCATAGGAATATTATGTAGTTCCATATACAGTAAGTGTCCACATCCTAAAGGCCGGGAGTGGGGAGCTAGTCAAGAAAAGACGTTGTATTGGAACTTGTCATCACAATTTCTCGGCCCCTGATTCCTGCAGTTTATTAACTCTACATAAATCAAAGTGCAGAAACTGGCACTGTGGCATTTGTCATGTACAGAAGCTTTGTATTTGTGTGCGGTGATGTTTATGTTGTTTTCTAGGTTGTGATATGTTGTCCTCGGCTTGTCTTTGTTTTCCCGCCTCTCGTGTTTTGACCCAGCCTTGAAGGACCACATCTGGAAAACCGGCTTCACCACGGAGGCCCACCTATCTAGTGTCATCCAATCTTAATGGCATTGTTTTCTCTTTTAGGCCAAGACCGAGGAGCAGATCTCTGCAGAGCAGAATTGGTATGAGACTGAGAAGGTGTGGCTGGTTCACAAAGATGGATTCTCTCTGGGTGAGTTACTGACGTTTATACACTCAGGGTGAAAGCTCTTCCACTCTGCTTCATAGAAGCCATTGTCACAAGATGGATTTCTTCTGCCCCTTCTTTATTCGATCTTACAAACATAGCAGTTGGTAAATTTGGGGCATTTAGGCCAAGTTCACACTTCAATTATTTGTTCAGTTATTTCCATCAGTTATTGTGAGCCACAACCAGTAGTGAAGCCTGCGCAGACATAAGGTGTAATGGAAAAGTTGGCACCGATTCTGTGTTTTTTGACTCGCACTTGGTTTTGGCTCCCAATAACAATGCACACGAACGTATTCTCTTTCCATGTCCATTCCGTTTTTTTTATTTATTTATTTCAATGGGTCCGCAAGAAAAAAACGAAAGTTACTCCGTTTCCATATGTCCGTTCTGCAAAAGAATAGAACATGTCCTATTATTGTCCCCTTTACAGACAAGGATAGGACTGTTCTGTTAGGGGCCAGCTGTTCTGTTCTGCAAAATACAGAATGCACACGGACGTCATCCGTATTTATGGGGACCGCAAAATACATGCAGTCGAGTGCATCAGCCCTAACTGAAGTGTGAACTTGGCCTTAAAGGGGTTGTCTCATCTCTGCGTTACTGTGACAAGATGAGACACCGCCCCGACCACCAGCCGGCCGGGATACAGCATTGCAGTGCATGAGAGCTACAGAAATAGCACAGCAAGCCACGGCCTAACCACCTTTCCCGGCCTGCTGCTGGTTGGGACTGTGTGTCATCTTGCCTTAGTAACGGCGAGATGAGACAAACCCTTTAAGCCTCATCCCAAGAAACCAGCTGAACCTGCCCCTGTTTGGATGGGTTTTTATAAGCCACGCCCATTTTTGGCACGAGACAATTCAAATTTGCTGGGACAGTCCCTGCAAAATCGGGACTGTTGGCAATTGTTAACCGTAGAAATTACCATTTTGTGCTGCATCAAACACTTGTTGTAACAAATGCTCTTCACGTCTCATACGTGGTCTGATTATTAGCTGTATAATTGCTTTGGTGCAAAATTCCACGTTTTGGCCAACTCTAGGTTCCCTCTTCTTTATTGGTAAGTCATTTCCAGCTGCCTCCTGAAAGGTTGAATCATTTATAGACTATAAAGACTGTTTTCGCTGTGCCCTTTCATTCCTCCCTGCCTCTTAGTACTGAGCAGGCTTGGCTTCTGTAACCTGCCGGATCTACTATTATTCTGAACCGCTCTCCCGTGCGCGGCTTGGACCGTGTCTTACAAATATGGGATCTCCTGGGGGAAAAAACGTATTATTGACTTAACACAATGTTTTATGCTGTGATTATCACTGCTTGAAATAAGCAATGGGTTTTTTTATTGTCAAATGTTCTGAATCTCGTTTTCTGCACTGATTCCTGAGGCTGCCTGCACATAATGTGGATTACACAGGTTTCTTCTGCATGGATTTCTGCAGTGTAGTACAGTACCAGCAAAGCGAAGGAGATTTGCCAAATCTTTGTTTTTTTTTCTGTGCAGAAATTCACCTGCCATGTTGATTTTTTTTTTTTGCTGTATAGAAGTGCATAACAGACTAAGGCTAATTTCACACTAGCTTTTTCTGCGAACCCATCGTGGATCTGCAAAAAAAATGCTTCCATCACAATAATACAACTGCTTGTAGGGCTGCAGCTATCGACTATTTTTGTAATCAAGTATTCTATCAATTAATCCAACAATTAATCGAGTACTCTAATAACAAAAAAACTAATTACAAGAACGTTTTTCTTTATAAAAACTCATCAGCCCCCCAACTCTATCACCCCCCCCCCCCCATTGCCATTAGCTGCATCAGGAAGTAAGTGCGGGCTGGTGGGTGACCACGGAGCAGTGAGTAATAGCAAGTGCTTCACTCACACTCCGTGGTCACATGGCACAAACGAATCTTGCATCCAGGATTTTTTTTTTTTGTGTCTAATTACTTGATTCAATCAAGTAATTGTTTCAGCCCTGACCGCCTGCATCCGTCATGAACAGATCCGGTTGTATTATGTCTTATATAGCCACGACGGATCCTTCATGAACACCATTGACTTGCATTGTGGGTCATGACGGATCCATCCCCATTGACTTGCATTGTGGGTCAGGATGGATCCGTCCCCATTGACTTGCATTGTGGGTCATGACGGATCCGTCCCCATTGACTTGCATTGTGGGTCAGGATGGATCCGTCCCCATTGACTTGCATTGTGGGTCAGGATGGATCCGTCCCCATTGACTTGCATTGTGGGTCAGGATGGATCCGTCCCATTGACTTGCATTGTGGGTCAGGATGGATCCGTCCCCATTGACTTGCATTGTGGGTCAGGATGGATCCGTCCCCATTGACTTGCATTGTGGGTCAGGATGGATCCGTCCCCATTGACTTGCATTGTGGGTCAGGATGGATCCGTCCCCATTGACTTGCATTGTGGGTCAGGATGGATCCGTCTTGCTCCACATCACATTGCGGACAGAAAAATGCTGCTGCAGCGGTATTCTGTTCACGATGGGGACACAACCAAACGGAATGGAATACGTTCTGGTGACTCAGTTTCGTTCAGTTTTTTCCCCATTGACAATGAATGGGGACAAAACTGAAGCGTTTTCATCCACTATTGAGACCCAATGACAGTTCTCAATAGTGGAAAGGGAAAGCGCAGATGTGAATGTAGCCTAAGCTATGCCATGCAGATGCATCCAGTACAAACAACAAACAAGAGGCATTCGTTAGTCTACGTTTCTTGCCATCAACATGGATCAGTATTCACAACTAATGCACACTTTAGTATTCCTGCCTCTCTTGTAGAGTGTAAGCTCTTGTGGCCACTGTCCCCCCGTCCCTCTGTACCAGTCTGCACTTGATTTTCTCTTATGTTATCTACGTAAACCCTTTTTTCCTCATGTGCATGGCGCTGTGGAATTAATGGCACTTTAAAGAGGACCTGGCTCCTCTACTCAAATGTCTGTTATAGTGAATACTTGTATTCTACATATTCTCCATCAATTTTGATAGCCATGTTGTAGTGTTCCTCTGTTATTACTCCTAGAAATGTATGAATAAATCGGCAGCTGTGTGTTTATATTCCCCTCGTCATAGGGATGTGTTGGACAGTTTTAGAGTTTTTAGGGGCACCCCTCAACTAATAACCCACAGTTGTCTGTTTATTGGAGGAATAACTGAGGAACAACACAGTGCAGTTGTAAGAAAAGATGCTCAAGAACTGTTCTTTGATGGGGAGTACTTACAAAAACAGACATGTCAGGAGAGATGGCAATAGATAATGGGAGTCATTTATTAATCTGAAATATGCTGAAATTAGGCGTAATTCAGAGGCAGATGGTGACATAGCTGTTGGTTGCGCTGCAAACTGCGACTTTTCCCTGCTCATGCCAGGTCTAAAATTGTGGGCGTGACGCGGAAGGGGCTGGTAGGTCCGTCTCATTTACCATTTTCTACACTTGTTTTAAGCGGAGAAAATGGTCTAAATTTAAGACGGCTCGGAAGTGGTCTAACGTTTAGAGCTGGTGCTGGATGCGCTGAGGTTATGGAGAAGCCGGCGCCTCTTCATAACTTCGCCAGTCTCAATAAATGTGCCCCTTAATCACTTGTAGAAATAGACGGTCTATAAGTTAGTTTGGAATATAATATATGTATTACTCTTGGCAAAAAAGTGCAAATATTAACACTTATAGTTTTCTTTTGTTTTGAAAAGCGAATAAGCTGAATTCAGAAAACGGAAATCTCCCTGAAGGAAAAGTGAAAATTCGACTGGAGAATGACGGGACTGTACTGGACGTGGACGAGGATGATGTGGAAAAAGTGAGGGTTTTTTTTTTTTGTTTTTTGTTTTGCAGCAGACTTGGGGGGAGGGGAGTCACTTTTAAGGCCCCATTAAAAGTTTTAAAGGTAGTATAAGGTGATTGTAAAAGTATGTAACTGGTTAGTTAGGTATATGGCGGGTTTTCTCCCTCTCACTACTGAAATAAACTGACTGAACAGAGCGTACGTGTTTATGGGGAAGCCAGGTTTGCGAGCTGATGTCCAGACGAGCTTTTACAGCTTTGATGGGGGTTCTAAGGCCGCATGTTTCTCCTCACTGCATGACCACAGTGAGTAGAAGTTTTAATGGGCGGTGGTCACACATACGCACTACTGTACCAGTCAAACCTAATACAGCGCCTGGCTGTTACCCTCAGCCTCATAGACATTGAATGAGGGTCAGGGGGCATGAGTGATCATTACCCCATTTAATCACCTCCTTCCTGCGGTGATCCTCATGCTAGTGATCAGTGGGGGTCCCAGCAGAGGGGACTCCCAACAATCACATTTTTAGCACCTACAGTGCCTTGCAAAAGTATTTGGCCCCCTGAAACTTTTCAACCTTTTGCCACATTTCAGCCTTCAAACAAAAAGATATAACATTTGACATTTTTGGTGAAGAATCAACAACAAGTGGGTCACAATTGTGAAGTGGAACAAAATTCATTGGATCATTTAAACTTTTTTTGTAATAATAAAACTGAAAAGTGGGGCGTGCAAAATTATTCGCCCCCTTGCATTAATACTTTGTTGCGCCACCTTTTGCTGCGATTACAGCTGCAAGTCGCTTGGGGTTTGTCTCTATCAGTTTTGCACATCTAGAGACTGAAATTCTTGCCCATTCTTCCTTGCAAAACAGCTTGAGCTCTTTGAGGTTGGATGGAGAGCGTTTGTCAACAGCAGTTTTCAGCTCTTTCCACATATTCTCAATTGGATTCAGGTCTGGACTGTGACTCGGCCATTCTAAGACCTGGATACCTTTATTTTTGAACCATTCCATTGTAGATTTTGCTTTATGTTTGGGATCATTGTCTTGTTGGAAGATAAATCTCCGTCCTAGTCTCAGGTCTTTTGCAGACTCCAACAGGTTTTCACCCAGAATGGTCCTGTATTTGGCTCCATCCATCTTCCCATCAATTTTAACCATCTTCCCTGTCCCTGCTGATGAAAAGCAGGCCCAAACCATGATGCTGCCACCACCATGTTTGACAGTGGGGATGGTGTGTTCAGGGTGATGAGCTGTGTTGCTTTTACGCCAAACATATCGTTTTGCATTGTTTCTAAAAAGTTGGATTTCGGTTTCATCTGACCAGAGCACCTTCTTCCACATGTTTGGTGTCTCCCAGGTGGCTTGTGGCAAACTGTAAACGAGAATTTTTATGGATATCTTTGAGAAATGGCTTTCTTCTTGCCACTCTTCCATAAAGGCCAGATTTGTGAAGTGTTGGACTGATTGTTGTCCTGTGGACAGACTCTCCCGCCTCAGCTGTAGATCTCTGCAGTTCATCCAGAGTGATCATGGGCCTCTTGGCTGCATCTCTGATCAGTCTTCTCCTTGTTTGTGATGAAAGTTTAGAGGGACGGCCGGGTCTTGGTAGATTTGCAGTGGTCTGATACTCCTTCCATTTCAATATGATCGCTTGCACAGTGCTCCTTGGGATGTTTAAGGCTTGGGAAATCTTTTGGTATCCAAATCCGGCTTATAACTTCTCCACAACAGTATCACGGACCTGCCTGGTGTGTTCCTTGGTCTTCATGATGCAGAACCCTGAGACTATCACAGAGCAGGTGCATTTATACGGAGACTTGATTACACACAGGTGGATTCTATTTATCTTCATCAGTCATTTAGGACAACATTAGATCATTCAGAGATCCTCAATAAACTTCTGGAGTGAGTTTTCTGAACTGAAAGTAAATGGGCCGAATAATTTTGCACGCCCAACTTTTCAGTTTTATTATTACAAAAAAAGTTTAAATGATCCAATAAATTTAGTTCCACTTCACAATTGTGACCCACTTGTTGTTGATTCTTCACCAAAAATTTAAACTATTATATCTTTTTGTTTGAAGCCTGAAATGTGGCAAAAGGTTGAAAAGTTCCAGGGGGCCGAATACTTTCGCAAGGCACTGTATGTATGGATGGGTAAAAACTCCTCATAGATTGCAAGCTCTTGAAATCACCGTCCCCAAGTTTTTTACCAGATATGGTTTATATAGAATTTATAGGATATTGTAGGATTTATGGAACAGGGGCCGCCACATTCACTGTCTTCTATTATATAGACCACGTTTTTGTCCATAGTTTGGAAGAAAGCATTATTAGACATATCTAAAATGAATGGAGCGTCCTAGGACTACAAAAGTAATCACCGCTGCCTGGAAATGAACAAAGGAGGATATAAATGAAATGGGGCCTGTGTATATATGATAGAAGAGCACTACAGTCAGTGTGATTACTCCCATACTCTATGACGCTGACTTGATATTTCTTATTGAACCTAATTCTGCTTGTCCTTTGACGTAGGCGAACCCTCCGTCTCATGATCGGGTGGAAGACTTGGCTTCACTAGTTTATCTGAATGAATCCAGCGTACTGCACTCACTGCGACAACGATACGGAGGGAACTTGCTTCACACGTTTGCCGGACCAGCAATGGTTATTATGAATCCCATGAGTTCTCCATCAATATATTCTGAGAAGGTATGACAGGGTGTTACATTTTAGTTACGCGACCAGTACTCACAATCATGTTTTCTTATCACATATTTTATTATTTTACGTGTTTTTAATAATCCAAAAATATACCAGTCGTAAAATTTGTATGTTATATTTAATGCAGTTGGAACATACTGTCCTGTAGGTAATCACTGGCTCTATGCTGTACAGGTATAAGATTGTGTTTTACTTGCAACCATTTTGGTTGAATATCTCCACCTAGTGGAACTCTTTGGAAATGCAGTTGTATTGGTGGGTTGGGAACCTGGATAGCTGCACTCCAGCATAAGAGGATTCATTCATTAGTGATGCTCATGTTAAAAAGAAAAGCAGTTTCCTTATTGAATCACTGAAGACTCTCATTTACTATGATTAAACGTGATATTTTTTTTTAATACTTGTCCATGGACCACGTGTCAGAAATATACAATACATACAATATACTGCCCCAGCAGAACCAGATACTACAGTGCAGCACAATATACTGCCCCAGCAGAACCAAATACCACAGTGCAGCACAATATACTGCCCCAGCAGAACCAAATACCACAGTGCAGCACAATATATTGCCCCAGCAGAACCAAATACCACAGTGCAGCACAATATACTGCCCCAGCAGAACCAAATACCACAGTGCAGCACAATATACTGCCCCAGCAGAACCAAATACCACAGTGCAGCACAATATACTGCCCCAGCAGAACCAAATACCGCAGTGTAGCACAATATACTGCCCCAGCAGAACCAAATACCACAGTGCAGCACAATATACTGCCCCAGCAGAACCAAATACCACAGTGTAGCACAATATACTGCCTCAGCAGAATCAGATACCCCAGTGTAGCACAATATACTGCCTCAGCAGAACCAGATACCACAGTGCAGCACAATATACTGCCCCAGCAGAAGCAAATACCACAGTGCAGCACAATATACTGCCCCAGCAGAACCAGATACCACAGTACAGCACAATATACTGCCCCAGCAGAAGCAAATACCACAGTGCAGCACAATATACTGCCCCAGCAGAAGCAAATACCACAGTGCAGCACAATATACTGCCCCAGCAGAACCAAATACCACAGTGTAGCACAATATACTGCCCCAGCAGAACCAGATACCACAGTGCAGCACAATATACTGCCCCAGCAGAACCAGATACCACAGTGCAGCACAATATACTGCCCCAGCAGAAGCAAATACCACAGTGCAGCACAATATACTGCCCCAGCAGAACCAGATACCACAGTGCAGCACAATATACTGCCTCAGCAGAACCAGATACCACAGTGCAGCACAATATACTGCCCCAGCAGAAGCAAATACCACAGTGCAGCACAATATACTGCCCCAGCAGAACCAGATACCACAGTGTAGCACAATATACCGCCCCAGCAGAACCAAATACTACAGTGCAGCACAATATACTGCCCCAGCAGAACCAGATACCACAGTGCAGCACAATATACCGCCCCAGCAGAACCAGATACCACAGTGCAGCACAATATACCGCCCCAGCAGAACCAGATACCACAGTGCAGCACAATATACTGCCCCAGCAGAACCAGATACCACAGTGCAGCACAATATACCGCCCCAGCAGAACCAGATACCACAGTGCAGCACAATATACTGCCCCAGCAGAACCAGATACCACAGTGCAGTACAATATACCACCCCAGCAGAACCAAATACCACAGTGCAGCACAAAAGTGTCTGATGCTTTTTTTATTAATTAATGCAGAGAGCTTCAGATTTTATGTACCTAGCTGGTGGCCAAGAGGACAGTTTGGGTGGTCCCCTGGGCATCAGCCCACCGGTAAATTTTCCTGTAGGGTCTGTGGCCAGTCAGCCCCTGCCTAGAGGTCAAAATGGAAGGATCTGCTGCCCCCATAAGTGGAAACATAAGCAAAATAATTTTTTCTGCATTTTTCCTTTTTTCTATACCTCTTCTTCTTTTTTTTTTTTTTTTTTTTTGGTGACTCTGAGGCAGAGACGTTTTTCCCAGTAAGAAATATAGACGCTTCTTATGGCAGCAGCTATTCACAAGGTATTATTTCCGAAACCAGCTCCCCAGCAGGATTGGCGACAGCCGCCTGTGATTAGATGGACATTTGAACACATGATGATAGGTGTATCTGAAGCCGGTTCCATTTGCTCTTTATGAAATACAGTCGTAGGCCTCAGGGGATGCCATTTTGCTCATAAATTACCCTTCCTTTCCAGCAGCAGAGACCCCTTATTTTTGAGCACAGAGACATCAATCTCACAGTCTTCATTACAAATCTCCTCTGAAGGGAGACACATCAGGGCAGCCTGGGTCATTCAATCCCTGTCAGTTCTTTTCCGTTTTTTTTTCCTGCGAAATGTGTTCCAGGTTTCCATGGTAACAGCCGTTCCCCCGAGCTATACAATGGAGGTGCATTTAGTCCTAATTATGGTCGCACTCAAGTTCCCTAATAAAATCATCCCTTATCTTCTTTCCTTTCTGTCATTTTTGAAAGCCATTTGTATAAAGTGAAAACATTCTGTAGGAAGAGAGGATTGCCAGGACACCAAGGGGGCACATCGAAATACAGAAAGGAGGGCAGGTTATATCAGATATGTGCCATCTTAAAAAATGCTGCTCGGATGTGGGTGAATTTGGCACAAGTTTTAAATTGACTTATAGCTGAACATAGGGCATTGCAATAAAATGTACTTAGACTTTCCAATTGTCAAGTTATGGGGCAGCCCTAGGGTGGGCTAAAATGTCCAAAACTGAAATGCACCTATATATATATAAAATCTGCGACTTCTCCCCGCTCACTCCAGGTCTAAAATTGCAGGCATGGTGAGGAACGGGACAGGCCAGCAGGCAATGGTGTAAAATTAAAGAAGAACTCCCGCAAAAATTTTGATTCCATGTCCTGCTAGAAATGTACATGATGTAATCTGTAGTGAATGTCATTTTCTTACCAGTAGCTGAATTTTTGAGTTATATCATCCTGACGTTTCTTATCTGTGTCATGTGACTAGGAATTAGACCCACCAACTCACACAGCACTTTGTGTGGACAGGAAGTCTAATTCTCTATGCATTCCTATGGGAGCCTCACTTTCAGTCTCATAGGAATGAATAGAGAAGTGACTGGCTTGCTGTCCTGGGTCAGTTGGAGGTCAGGGAGTTGGTCACATGACCCAGCTACAATAAGAAGAGAGGGGATAACTCTCAATTTCAACCTCTGATAAGAAAATGACATTCACTACAGATTATACCTTATTAACAGGTCAGAGAATAAAAATTTTTGCGGGAGTTCTTCTTTAAGACATCTCAGAATTTGTCTTAGATTTAGCATCAATGGTGGATGCGCCGCAGTTATGGAGAGGCCTGCACCTCTTCATAACTCCAGTGGGTCCTCCGCCAGTCCTAATAAATGTGCCCCATAGTTTTTAGAAATAATCCTATATACCTATATACCATATGGTGTGTGTGTGTGTTTTTTTTTTTTTTTTTTTTTTTTTTTAATGCCCTTCTATGAAATCGTGCAGTGGGTTATGTGCTTCCTTACAGCAAAAAAAAATAAAAAGGCAACCAACAGGGTTCTTCACGTATTCTCCGGGAGCCGTGTGTATGTGTGTAACCTTGCATGTGCAAATGTTCTACTTTAGATGAGCAGTTCGAATTCACCTATTGCAGTGCATCATAGAAAAATTTGTGTTGCTCTGTGGACTTGTAAGTCGCCCATCGTCTGCTGACGACGTTCATCCCAGCATTGGAATTTAAAAAGCATTTAGGGCTTAGGAAGAAACCTGCTTTGCTTGATTTCTCGAGCTTCATGTCACATAGCTTTGTCTCCTTTCTAATAATCTGCATAATTCCTCTCCAACTGAGGCGGCATCTGTATAGAGCATAGAGAAAATGGAATTTCACCCAGGAAAACGTGTCGTGCCAGACGCATGATGTCTGCACTAATGAGCTATACCGCACGCTGGATATGCTTCCAGGGTCTGACACATTGTCACAATTGTATTGTTCTCCGTGCCCTTGTCTTAATTTCCATCATCAATAATAAAATGGTCCCATATCTGGTAGGTGGGTGAGTGCTGGATATAAGGACTCTTATAAGGACACCTTACAGTCCATCTTGTTAGAACTTGGGGGTCATGGTCTAACATGGAAAAGGTGTAACCTTTAATTTACCATGAGCATAAATATCCAGAAACAAGGAAAATATTGCATAAAGTGAATGTTATTGAACCAGCACTGAGGTGAGCAGGGCTAGCCACGTACTTGGCTGTTTTTGTAAGTCCCATAGAAGTAAATGGAGAGAGGCCACCTCACCAGGCAGATCAGGGCACCCCAATTCTCTAGATATCAGATCAGATATTTGTCATTTCTTGTTGATATCTAACATAAATCCCGAAGATGAGAATATCCCTTTAAAGGGGTTTTCCGGGATTTTACTACTGATGACCTATCCTCAGGATAGGTCATTGGTATCTTATTGGAGGGGGTCCGACACCCAGGACTCCTGCTGATCTGCTTTTTGAAAAGGCACCGGCGCTCCCGTGAGCGCCACGGCCTTCTCAGCTTCTTTTAGGCCAGTGACGTCACATTCATTGGTCGCTTGGCCTAGGAGCAGTTCAGGCCCATTCAAGTGAATGGGGATGAGCGCAATACCAATCACAGCCGCTGTACAATGTACGGCACTGCGCTTGATTAGCTGCGAGAAGGCAGCTGATCGGTGGGGGTCCCGGTGTCGGACCCCCACCGATCAGATACTGATGACCTATCCTGAGGATAGGTCATCAGTAGTAAAATCCCGGAAAACCCCTTTACGCTAACATGGCTCCTCCATGGCACTGTACAGCACTTGGGGAGATAAAGGTGGTAATTTATTAAGCTGAAGTATGCCTATATTAGGCGTATTTCAGGCACAGATGGAGGCGCAATGGTTAGTTGTGCCGCTAGGTGCCCCTTCGCCCTGCTCACGTCAGGTCTCAAATTGTGGGCAGGGAAGGGGACGGGCTGGTCGGCCTAAACGCCAGTCTTAATAAATGTGCCCCCAAGTCTCTCCTCGCTCTCTGACAGCAGTTTTGAGGTTTTTGCTGAGTGAGATGCTTTTCACGTGAGTCTGGGGGAATGTAATTTCTCCTTGTGGAGACTGCCAGGTTAGAGTAGGTGGTTTTGTAGGCCAGGAAATGCTCCCTACACCCAAAATGTGGCACTAGAGAGAGACGGTTCTCCGTTTTTCTGGAGGAACACTACTTTGTACGCTTTTTTTTTTTTTTTCATGGAACATTGCCCGACATTCTCTGTCTTGGTTGGATATGATGTTGTCCTATAAATTTGTCCTGTCTGGCCACAGGTGATGCACATGTTCAAAGGATGTCGCAGAGAAGACACATCCCCTCACATATATGGAGTGGCCCAGGCTGCATACTGGAATATGCTCATGACTCGCCAGGATCAGTCCATCGTCTTACTGGGAAGCAGTGGTTCCGGCAAAACTACCAGCTGCCAGCATGTTATCCAGTACCTGGCCACAGTGTCTGGTAGCACGGGAAAGATCTTTTCAGGTATAGTGGCGCGTATGAAGGAAGTCAAAAATACGCCATGTATGATTATGTACTGGAATATTATGCTGAGTCTGTTACTGTTACTAGGTTTTAAAAATTTGCAATGCTAATGTAGGCCTCTAGGTGGCACTGTTGTATAAGTGTGTGTGCGATTGCGAATTTAAAGGGCTAACCCCATCCTAAGCAATTGTGTGGATATGCTGCAAATGCTTAATATGATGCAGGTCTGGTGGGCATTTCCTATGAATGTGATATAATGCATTATAATTTTTTTATATGTATGTGCTGTGGTAAGCATGTATTACATTATATTTATGTATGAAACCATTTTCTTCAAATGCAGACATTTTGCTAAAAAAAAAAAGTTCACTAGTTAACAAAGTGTATTATTAAGAATAATGTCTTGATTTTTTTTTTTGCAGCTGAAAAATGGCAAGCTGTATATACCATCCTGGAAGCCTTTGGCAATAGTGGCTCAAGTCTGAATGGAAATTCCACACGGTTCTCGCAAATCATTTCATTGGACTTTGACCAGGCTGGGCAGGTGGCTTCAGCAACTATACAGGTGGGCATGTGGACTTTTAAAATAATGTCAGTGAGCTTTAGGTCACTATCACAACTTTTCATGGGAGATGTGCTTGGGTTTGGAAACCTGTGGGATGTGCTATTTAGTCTTCAGCAGAGAAGGGGTTAACACTGGTTATTAAAGGGGTTATACCATAACTAATGTAAAAAATGAAAATCAGACATCATATAGGACATGACAGCCTCTTTCTAACAAAGCTAGAATCAGCCCTGTACCTCAAATGGATCCAGAGATCTCCCCATTCATTGCTCTGCTAGATTTATATCAAGCTGACAGCTCAAGGGGAGTGACTTTTCTGCTGAAGCTCAGGGGGCATGTCTCTGCTCTCCCTATCACAGCTCAGGAGGCAGTTGAAGGATGAAACTGAGCATGTGCAATTACAGAAATATTCAGATCCAGGTTCTGAAAATTGTAGAATATTTCTCATGGGATAGCTTTTCATGTGCATTTCTAACTAGAAGGCAAATTCCACATGTGTAAGTCATGTAACAAGTTAGTAGTTTAGGCAAGTATGAACCCTTTATGAGACCCCAACTCATACAGTCCATCACATCACAAGCTTTCATATAGTGCCCTCCCCTGAGCAATGGGACCAGCAGAGTGCCCTCCCCTGAGCAATGGGACCAGCAGAGTGCCCTCCCCTGAGCAATGGGACCAGCAGAGTGCCCTCCCCTGAGCAATGGGACCAGCAGAGTGCCCTCCCCTGAGCAATGGGACCAGCAGAGTGCCCTCCCCTGAGCAATGGGACCAGCAGAGTGCCCTCCCCTGAGCAATGGGACCAGCAGAGTGCCCTCCCCTGAGCAATGGGACCAGCAGAGTGCCCTCCCCTGAGCAATGGGACCAGCAGAGTGCCTTTCTGTAGGCGGGGGTGTCAGCAGATAGCTCCTCATACTTGTGATGTCCCACATCATTTTGTGGTAGACCTGCCTGCTATGCTTGGACACTCAGAGATCTCCTCTATCTAACCACAATCTGTCTTGATCCTTATTAATTTTTATTTTCTTTTTTATTTTAGACTATGCTTTTGGAGAAACTCAGAGTGGCTAGACGTCCAGAAAATGAAGCAACATATAATGTCTTTTACTACCTCCTGGCCGGTGCAGACAGCACACTCCGGTAACTCAAGAAGCTGAATTTTGCTGCTGAACTTGACTCCATATCCCAAATGTTCTTTTTAATAGAAGCCACTACTTGACTGCAGTTTAGTCTCCATAATCCACTCTAAATCCTGAACATTGATATTTATGTGTTTTTGTTGGGTATTTTATTATCCACATTCATCCTATCCAACTAAAACTGTTTGATTAAATTCGGGAACTAGGCTGTAAGTCACTGAGTTTTCTGTGTCTAGGATCTTATCGCAACTTTGGTTCCTGGGCAGTTTATGCCTATAGATCATAAAAAACTTGTTTGTAGAATATTTGTGTTAGGCTAGCATTACTCATGGAAAGTTTTCAGTTGATAAAAGGAAATAGTTTTTTATGGTGAATACAATGTATGTAGATCATCTGCATTTCATAAAACTCTGTGTCAGAAATCAGTGGCGACTGTTGGGCCTCATTGACCATTGGGTTCTGCCATTGTGCGTGTTATTTTACCGGAAACACAGCACCACATTCCACCGACCTGAGTGATCACAAGGCAAAAATTACACTAGACCACAAAATGCACCTTCTTGAAATATAGATTGCATATTAAACCTTTGGAAAATTGTTTCATATAGAGACATCTCCACCGTGTATAATCATGTTTTAGTTTCAAATGCAGTACTATATTTTATTGTACTATAGTATATCATTTTGTAGTGATTGGAGCTTATCTTTCAGATCTTACAGCAGGGACTTCTGAACGAGATCAGTTTTGCATGTGTCAATTGTAATCCTGCCACTGCATACATGAGGTTTCGGGGCCAGGCTTTGGAGCAGTGATGGGGAGTGGTGACGGAAGAGAGGAGGAGTGGTAGTGGTGCTCCGAGGAGCAATGATGGCCCTCTGTGCTCCAAGCACCTCATTAGCATTTTAATAAAAGTTAGGATTTCTCTGTAATGGAACATCTGATTGCAGAAAGGAAGGTAGCTGTGAAGCATGATAAACCCTGCCAGACAGTGTGCCTGGTTTAATAGGGTAGATCATGGCATGGTGACAATTGCCCTTTAATGGCTATGTTATGTACTTTTAGACTTGCTCTTTAAAAAAATGTGTTTGTATGTGGATAAGAAACAATATGATTTGGGCAAAGCTGTCAATTTTCTCCAGTATGTGCAGATTTCTTAAACTGGTCAGGCTTTTTGAGCCTGATTAATTAAGACCCACAAACTGGTTCACACAAGTATTCCGGTGATCCATTGTAATTTCACCAAGCATTTCAGTATTTTTGATGAGAATAATGTAGTCTACAGTGCTTTACTGGGAACCCAATGGACCCCATTGAAGTCAATGAGTTCTATCAGTATCCATTTAGTTTGTTTTTGAAGCGGATCAGTTGGGATGGACAGAAGCAGTGAGGTAAAGTGAATACCGCCTTATGGGGTATTGGGGCATATGGAACTAATAGAGAATGGTTGTCTCCTTCATACACCTACTCTGTTAGGAAACCTGAAGCAAAGAGTTGCGTTGGAGCCCCATACCCTGTGTCATGCATACAGTGGGGAACAAAAGTATTTAGTCAGCCACCAATTGTGCAAGTTCTCCCACTTAAAGGGATTCTGTCACCACCATTTTGCATATTAAGTTATTTATACCACTGGATTTATCTCATCATAAGGATCTCCAAATGGTTATTGTTATAGGGCCCAGATGAAGATTTGTGGTGTAAAAATCCTTTTTTATCAACTGTCAATCACTTACATTAAGGGGCCCAAGGGGAGTTGACCATGGTTGCTGGAGCCCGGGCTCGGCGATTCCGTTGGAGCCCCGGACCGCCCACCTAATTAATATTCACTTCACTGAGTGAAGCTCCGACGCGGCACTTGATGTACTGCGCCTGCGCAGCCCCGGACCGCACACCTAATTAATATTCACTTCACTGAGTCAGTGAAGCTCCGACGCGGCACTGCGCCTGCGCGGGATTACAGCCGCCGCCGGAGCTTCACTGACTCAGTGAAGTGAATATTAATTAGGTGTGCGGTCCGGGGCTGCGCAGGCGCAGTACATCAAGTGCCGCGTCGGAGCTTCACTCAGTGAAGTGAATATTAATTAGGTGGGCGGTCCGGGGCTCCAACGGAATCGCCGAGCCCGGGCTCCAGCAACCATGGTCAACTCCCCTTGGGCCCCTTAATGTAAGTGATTGACAGTTGATAAAAAAGGATTTTTACACCACAAATCTTCATCTGGGCCCTATAACAATAACCATTTGGGGATCCTTATGATGAGATAAATCCAGTGGTATAAATAACTTAATATGCAAAATGGTGGTGACAGAATCCCTTTAAAAAGATGAGAGAGGCCTGTAATTGACATCATAGGTAGACCTCCGCTATGAGAGACAAAATGAGAAAACAAATCCAGAAAATCACATTGTCTGATTTTTAAAGAATTTATCTGGATTTGTTTTCTCATTTTGTCTTTCATAGCGGAGGTCTACCTATGATGTCAATTACAGGCCCCTCTCATCTTTGTAAGTGGGAGAACTTGCACAATTGGTGGCTGACTAAATACTTTTTTCCCCCACTGTATTAGGCATATGCCCATTGTGGGTTCTGCATATAACTACTTTCCCCTGCAATGTTGCTACAAGACATATGACTAGTAAGCAGCCAAGAGTTGATCATTGAGGTCAGGGCTGTAGGACGCCCTGTCAGCTCTCTGTAATGGTAAGTCACTGATGGACAGTACAATGTGGACATTCAGTTTCAGTATAAACTTTACTGCATCGTTTAGTGTTACTATTAGTAAATCATTGTAATTAAAACTTGTCTTTACCTCTATAGGACAGAGCTTCATCTCAACCACTTGGCAGAAAACAATGTGTTTGGCATTACGTCAAAGGTAAGCAGTTCTCTGCACATTTGGCATATTAAAGGGAATCTGTCACCCCATTTTTGGACTGTTATCTATAGTAATACATGAATAGTACTGCAGATATGAATTTAAGATTTTCTGCGATTTTTTTTTTTATTTTTTTTTTATTTTCCTACTACAGCTCCCCCCCCCCCCCATTATCCTGCTGTCAGCGCAGAGAGCTGCATTGAGATACACATTCAGGACTGCTGTGCTTTTACAACATAATGAGAGGCTTCCTGTTCAGTGTAATTCAATGCAGCTCTGTTTACTGACAGTGGGGAACAGGGGCAGTAGTAAAATAAAAAATAGTGATATGGACTCTATAGCTACAGTTTTGGGGCTCATGCACACCAACATGGTTTGATTCCGCATTCAAGCCATTCACTTCAATTGGGGCCGCAAAAGATGCGGACAGCACACGGGTGCTCCGTTTCGTGGGGCCGCAAAAAATAAAACACGTCCTATTCTTGTCCGTTTTGCGGGCAAGAATAGACATTTCTATTATGGGCATTCCATTCCGCAAATTGCAGAACGCACACGGGCGGCATCCGTGTTTTGCCGATCTGCAATTTGCAGACCGCAAAACATGATCCTCTGCATGAGCCCTAAAGCGTTTGAAGACTTAATTGACTGTAGCGTTCAGGTCACCGCTCCTAACATGTCTGTTTTAGTAAATACTTGCATCCCCTTGTAATAACTATTCTGGAGATGGACCAGATGGACCTTAATTACATAGTACTGGCAGTTCATTCAATCAACTTGTAGTAGGAATAACGGAGGAATGGCAGAACATGCTGTTGTATGAAAATATGCTTGAGAATTATAACATGAGGAATGCAAATAGTTACTAGTCAGGAGAGATGACAGGCCTGCTTTATTCCTGATGAATGGCATTCAGACTTTAAAAGTTTTTTTGTTTTTTTTAATTTATGTTTCTGTTTGACCTAAAACTACGTCAGATTCTAAAAGTAGATGAAGATATCAAACAAATAAGTCAAAAATATTAGACGTGGGCATTTATTTAGTGAGGAAAATGATCCAATGTCACGTGTCTGAGTTACAAAATTACAAGAACCTTTATGATTAGCAGATCACCGATCACTAGAATGAAGTGAGAGAAGCAGGCGCCTCCCTCCTCAGGACGATCTCCATAGAAGTCTATGGGCCTGTCTCAATACCGCCCTGAAGAAGGGAGAGAGAGTGTGATACTGTATGTGAGCACTTTTGGTAGCGATCGTGGGGGTCTCGCTCAAATTCCCACTAATCTAAACTTTTGATATGTCTCTATATCAAAAGTTTTTTTGACAAGTTAGTGGCCCTTTAAGCTGTCTGTACATCTTGGAATAATGATGTCTGAACCCAATAATTTCAGCGGAATCAACCGACCATGAAATGTGTATGAGGGTCTCCTGACTCTCCCTTGATGAAAAGGCACAAGGATTGGGTGGCTGGATTTTCACATGCCTTATTTTTTCCTTGAGGTATTAAGCTATTCAGAACACATACACATTGATATGAGCTTGTATGCAAAATCCTCCGAAAACTGGATTTCTCACCGACATGGGGTATATTTTATCAATTGTAGAAATATGTAATCAGGACAAGGTAATATTTACTAGCCATAAGTATAGTAATTGTATGACTATCTGCTCGCATTGTGTACGGAGAGTCAAAATACCTGCGTCTGAACACAGAGGAGCCTTGTCATGCTGGCTTTTAATATTAAGTGATGAAGAAGAGTGAACCGTCCTTACTTAAGTACCCGCTGTCCTTGCTTTCTGAAGTCACCAGGATCCATATTCAATGTTTTGTACAGGGCGAAGACAAGCAGAAGTCAGCACAGCTGTTCAGCAAACTGCAGGCGGCCATGAAAATCCTGGGCATCTCCACTGAGGAGCAAAAGGCTTTTTGGTTAATACTTGGAGCAATTTACCACCTGGGATCTGCTGGAGCCACCAAAGGTATCAGTATTGTCCCTGTAGGACCGCAGTATACTGATGTGACATCTGCTCCTGTGGTGTTACTCTACAGACACAGCTGATAGGAAAAATGATCCCAGTTGTTGTAGACAAACTTACATTAGCTCGCATGATGGGTATGGAGACTAGCTAATAACCTATAGCCGCGCAAGGTTGGAGGAATGATACGATGATCTGTTTCTGAGCCCTGCATGTATTACTATATCTACCTCTTCATGGAAGTCACGCTGAGGTCTGCTGCTTTTATCAGAACGAAGACAAGAGTTTAGCAGAACCTGTTATTACGATGATGAAGGATAGAGGAAGGAGCCTTAAAGAAGAACTCCCGCAAAAATTTCTATTCTCTGACCTGTTAGAAAGGTGCATGATATAATCTGTAGTGAATGTCATTTTCTTATCAGAGGCTGTAATTGAGAGTTTCCACTCTCTTCTAATTGTAGCTGGGTCATGTGACCAACTCCTTGACCTCCAACTGACCCAGGACAGGAAGCCAGTTACTGCTCTATTCATTCCTATGAGACTGAAAGTGAGGCTCCCATAGGAATGCATAGAGAATTAGACTTTCTGTCCACACATAAGGTGCTGTGTGAGTTGGTGGGTCTAATTCCTAGTCACATGACACAGATGAGAAGTATCAGGGAGATATGACTCACAAATACAGACACTGGTAAGAAAATCACATTCACTACAGATTACATCATGTACATTTCTAGCAGGACATGGAATAAAAAATTTTGCGGGAGTTCTTCTTTAATAACTGGAAGATATGTCTTCATTGAGACTTAAATGTTGAGGCTTCTTAGTTCTTCTTAGTTACTGAAAAAGAGTGATTTGTGTAGGACAGATCATTCTGAATGCACATGACCGGTATTTGTATTTTGCGGATCTGTGGTTTGTGGACCGCAAAACCTATATGGGTGTGTGCATGTAGCCTAATGTCTCGTGCTTAATGGTTCTGTATTACAGAGCTGTAAGGGATGTGTGTGTGGTCCTTTTGGTGCCCCCATGCAGCACTAAATGTTCCCTTAGTATAACATGCAATAAGGCATGCTGCCATTGTTTTCTCATATTCCATGTTATTCTATGAAAAGAAATCTTGGTATACCTCTGTATACATTCGGAGGCATATAGAGATAAAGTATGGGCCCATCAATTTTTATGGGTGCAGTATTATGGACCAGTACAACATCAGTCCAGTACATGGGCATGTGCATGAGTCTGAGGTTGGCACTGATGGTTTAGTTGGTAACAATGGCAATATAACATGGAAGTTTTGGTTTCGACAGTGGGGCAGCTTTATTAAGGCTGGTGTTTTCTATCTTAATGAGAAGTGTGCTGGAGCAGGCAGTCTGGCATATAGGCTTTAATAAATTATCCCAGACTTTTCCTATGTTGGCCATACCCTGGATTTAACTGCGTGAAGTTCTAGACAATTATAGAACATGTGTTAAAAGACATCTGTCAGCAGATCTGTTTCTATGACACTGGCTGACCTGTTACATGTGCACTTGGCAGCTGAAGGAATCTGTTTTGGTCCCATGTTCCTATGTGTCCGCATTGCTGAGAAATATGATATTCTGATATATGCAAATAAGCCTCTAGTAGCAACGGGGGCGTGACCATTACACCTAGAGGCTCTGATTTCTTCGCAACTGCCGCACCCTCTGCACTTTGACAGGGCCAGGCATTGAAAACATCATCACATCTGGCCCTGCCAATTATAGTGTAGAGGTCGCAGCAGTTGCAGAGACAGCAGAGCCTCTAGGTGTAAATGCAATGCCTCCATTGCTCCTAGAGGCTCATTTGCATATTCTAAAACATCATTTTTCTCAGCAATGCGGACACATATGAACATGGGACCAACACAGATGTCTTCAGCTGCCAATTGTACATGTAACCGGTCAGTCAGTGTCATAGGTACAAATCTGCCAACAGATGCCCTTTAACTTGCACTTTTTTTTATTTTAGTGTCTTGTAGCTCAGTCCTTCTCGGTGCCCTTTGTTGGCTTTAATTTTTGTTGGCACTTATCTGTGTACCCTAATAAACTGGTAGGCAGATGGTATAACGTGGATTGTATCTGCAGTGAATAACCCGTCTATACCCTTACCTTCCCATGCAGTCTCAGATGTAGATGCTCTGGGTAACTTGGTTTGACTCTTGCTGTTTGATCTCTTGTGTGCATTTCTTTCTCATCCTCCAGCTGTGGATCACATTCTTCCACTCCATATAGCATAGAGCATGACTAATCCAGCACTGAGCCTTGGAAATAGTCACATCACTCCACCACCTGGGCCAAACTTACATGCAGCCACAGTATTCACTCCTAGGTCTTGGAGCTCACCAGAATAGAGGTTTTTTTAAATTTAATTATACTAAGTACTGAGTCCTTTTGGCTTCTGCACTTTGCAGTTTTTGTATTTGTACTTCTGTACAAATGAGTACACACTTTTTTATAAGTACTGTACAATCAGCCAAGTTTTATAAAGCTGGTAATGCTTCGTAGTGAAAAACTATCCCTAAATGTAGTTGCTTTTTGGTCTGTGACCACTAGAGGGCAGACTAAAACAAGCTTTATGGGCGCAGAAACAGCTCACTTAACCCTAATAGGATACACGTAAAACACAAGTGTAGAAGTCCACGCACCAGTCTGGCCGCTGCATGTTCGTTAAAAACAAATGGGGTCATTTATCAAACTGGTGTAAAGTAGAACTGGCTTAGTTGCCCATAGCAACCAATCAGATTCCACCTGTCATTTTCCGAAGGAGCTGTCAAAAATGAAAGGTGGAAAATGATTGGTTGCTATGGGCAACTAAGCCAGCTCTACTTTACCCCAGTTTGATAAATAAACAAGTATTTATGCAATGTTATGTCATTGTCTTTTATGTTTTTTTTTTTAATGTTTGTTTTAACAAGGGTGCTATTAGATTTTGTTTCCAGTGTAAATGTGACGTATACACGAGAATCATTTCTTGATGTATACATCTGATGTATGTCACCAGCATATATTACTCTATGGGCATACAGTGGCATACTTTTCTCCTAGCATCCTGTGCTTATAAATTTGTACCATTTTTGAATACTTTCTTTTAAAGAGTTTCGCTCACCACCCCTGACATGTCTATTTTACTAGATAATTTAATTCCTCATGCAGTAGCGATTCCAGGTACTCTTTTGACCTCTGTCAGGTGAATGGGGTCCTATGGATCTGTTTTGCATACTTTATATACCAAACCTGCCCTTCAGTGTGAATGCACCCACTAAAGTGAGAAAACATCCTTGCATTGCCCTATATAAACTATATGGGGAGAATTCATCATTCCCCCTCACCCCAGTTTTTGGCGTTAAAAAGTCACAAGCTGCATGTTTGTGACCTTTGTGCCACTTGCACAAAAAGGTTTTTTTTCCCCGTTTTTTTTTGTTTGTTTGTTTTTTTGCTGCTCTTGCCACTTTCCTGAAAAGGGAGCATGGTAATCTATGCCATCCAGCCACCTTTGTGATGTACCAGCTGTTATTGGACTATTTTCTCTCTATGGTGCCACACTGTGCATGGGGCCTATAGTTCAGACCTAGCTGGTCCGTCATCATCTGCTCATGTTCTTAATAATACCTTGAATGCATGCTTACACACGGTTGCATGATTCAGTAACCTATGATATCTTGTCTTTCGTCCTGGCCAGAGACACCTTTGAATTGCATCATTTACTAGTGCACCTTTTCCATGTTACATTAACATATTCTGTCCCACAATATTTTTTTAATCTACATGAAAATCTCCGGCTTGTCTCTAGGTTTGCTGGATAATGCATGTGTCAATGCCATGGGTTGTACTTTTTTTTATAAAGAGCAGCTCCAATCTGATATGAAGAGTCTTCAAATCCATTCACCCATTCATATTCTTAACCAAAACTTATATTATTATCATGTTAGTGCTGACCTCAGAAGCAAAGCTTGAAGCTCCTCCCCAATTTTGGACCATTATCTACAGTAGTACATGCATTGCACTGCAGAAAAGGAGGTCATTATTTTTTATTTTTGTACTACACCCCTTTTTGGGCTCAGAGCTGCACTAAAATACACAGTCGGGACTGCTGTGCAGTTCTAACCTAATGGAGAGTCCTGACAATGGATTTCAATACAGCGCTCACGATGGGGTGTTGTAGGAAAATAACAAATAGTGATCTGGACTCCTTATCTGCATTACTACTCATGTGTTATTGTAGGTAATCCCATTAACAAATCCCTTTAAATGGTTACTTTTCCAGGATCATTAAAGGGGTTGTCTCACTTCAGCAAGTGGCATTTATCATGTAGACAAAGTTAATATAAGCAACTTACTAATATATTGTGATTGTCCATATTGCTTCATTTGCTGTCTGGATTAATTTGTCCATCACATTATACACTGCTCGTTTCCATGGTTATGACCACCCTGCAATCAATCAGTGGTGATCGTGCTTGCACACTATAGGAAAAAAGCGTCCGCCTCTTCGGTGGTCGGGACCATGGCACCCCACATAGGCTAGTGCTTTTTCCTATAGTGTGAAAGCATGACCACCACTGATAGATTGCAGGGTGGACGTAACCATGGAAACGAGCAGTGTATAATGTGATGGAAAAATGAATCCAGCCAGCAAAGGAGGCAATATGGACAATCACAATACATTAGTAAGTGCCTTGTATTAACACTCTCTACGTGATAAATGCTATTTGCTGAAGTGACACAACCCCTTTTATCCTTGTAAATGTTCCTGTTTCTTTATTACTTAGCAAGGGGGCAAAGATGATCACAGATATCGCCTCTCACAGCATCAAATTTTGCAGATGTTATCAATGTGTTTTGAATTGAAGGAAGCTGTGCACTAAGTGTTTTTCCCCGTTTACACTTAGTTGGATTGGGCCTCCAGAGGACCAGAAGATCCTCCGGTGGTCTTCTGTCCTAATGTGCCACTGAGGCATGCAAACAGAGCTTATGAGGTCCAACATTGGAAACCCATATCTATAACTGCTGGGATCTATCATGCATCACAGATAATTCACAACTAACATAGTACTCCATCAGCATAGGACCCAAGCGAGCTATGACCTGAAGCTACAAAGCAATGTAATGTGGACATGGAGGTCAGACCTACAGAATGTTTCCTCTGCTGAGCACAGGGAACCCCTTTCTACACTCTAGTGATGACTATAGTTGGTATCCGTATTGACTGGAGCTGCTCTTTTACAATACGTTATCAGTTTCCTGATCATAGGTGCTGCATCGTTAGGTGAATTACCATTAAATGGCTGCCCGTCCAGCATTCAAGCACTATCCATATGTAAAAGTTTTGTGTAATATAATTGCAATCTCCAAATTTAGAAAATGCTGAGGTTAAGAATTGTGGATTAAGTTTAGACTTAATCTCTTAATCTCTGTGCATGTGGAAATGGATGCATTTTGTTGCACCATGACTCCAATTATGTGACCACAGGAGTGATTAATAGGATTATTTATAGGGGTTTTCTTTACTTTTCATTAGCGAGAAATCTGAAGCTGATGCCATTAATGACCTGTAAACCTCTCAGCTCCTGTAGGCTTACAGAAGACGCCTTATGCTGTAGTAAGGAGATCTTCATCTACACAAGGCTGTGTGCTTTCTGCACGTTTAATGCAGCATTAACGAAGTCTGTCAGTATGAGGATATTGGAGCCATCTGGATAAAATTGTGTGCTGAGAGAGCGGCATAATTATTTCACCTATAACTCCTCCTGTCAGGGCCGATCTAGCTTTTGTCACTGAGTGGAGGACCGGAGGTGTAATGAATCTAAAGCTGAGTACTGGATGGGGACATGGAATAAAACAGGAGTACTTGCAGGTATGAGAGTACAGCTGTTCACAAGATCGAAGGAGGTTCTGGATGAGGTCACCTTCTGTGATACACATGGCCATATTACAGCTCCATCTTATATAGAGTTTCTCTAGGATACCTGTACAGTAGGTACATGGGACCTTACTGAACTCCTGTATGCCTTTGATTTTAAAGAGAGTCTTTCACCTGTTTTACACCTATATAACTAAGAGCACTGCCCCACAGAAGAATGCAGACACATCCCAGACATACCTGTGTGCACTATGTGTCTGTATTATATGTCACATCCCAGACATACCTGTGTGCCCTGTGTGTCTGTATTATATGTCACATCCCAGACATACCTGTGTGCCCTGTGTGTCTGTATTATATGTCACATCCCAGACATACCTGTGTGCACTGTGTGTGTGTATTCCATGTCCAGGAAAAGCACTTTTATTCTGCTGGAAAACAGCTCCCAAGTGCCCAGCTCTGCTGCTGCTGCAAACCAGACTGAAGAGGGGAGGGCTGTTTTAGCTGCTCATGTCTTGGGATTGGTAGCAGATAGAAAAATGGTTCTAATGTTCTCTGAAAGCTGACATTCTAAGCTTTCAAATGATACCACATTATATCCAGTATATCAGAAGATATAGCTGTTAGAAATCGAGTCGGGAAAGAAAGCTGTTTTTAGTTTCACTTTCAGCTGGGCACTTGGGAGCTGTTTTCCAGCAGAATAAAGTACTTTTCCTGGACATGGAATACAGACACACAGTGCACACAGGTATGTCTGGGATGTCTCTGCAATCTTCTGTGGGGCATTGCTGTTAGTTATATAGGTGAAAAATAGGTGAAAGACTTCCTTTAAATGTGGCATACTCCATTAGATACAGAGCTATTCTATAACTATGGCACCTGATGAAGCATAGTTGATGGCACATGGAGTCTCTGTGGCTCCGTAGTACTGAGCTACATGTCAATCCCCAATCTGATAGTGGTTGAATGAGTTAGAGTTCAGGAAACCTCAACCTGCGGCCCTCCAGATGTTACAAAACTACAACTGCCAGCAATGCCTAATAACTGTAGACTATCCAGGCATGCTGGGAGTTTTAGTTTTGCAACAGCTGAAGGGCCGCAGCTTGGGCATGACTGAGTTAGACAAAGGGCAACTTGCCATCTCCTGTCCTGGCAGCACCTATGGTCAGTGCACTGTGGTTGCAGAGTTGCAGTTTGAAGAAACTTTCCTAAGAGTCTGTTCTCTGTCCCTTTGTATATGAAGCAGTAGCCGACATAACAATTACAATCTGTGTGCTCGTTTTCTAACTGCGTGTTTTTATTTGCATGTTGCATGCTGCTCGGTTGCAATACAGAAGCAGATGAAGGTAAAGAGGCGTTCCATCCTTCCTTCTTTCATATCTCTCCAAGTGAATTTGTTTCTTCTGTTATCTGTTATCACGCTCGGTCTCTCCTCAGCGGTCACAGTGTGACAGCTGTTTAATTGAGTCATTGTCGTATTGACACTAGTCTTTCTCATCTCTCATGCCCGTGCCTTGTCTGGGTGACAATATTATTTCATCTTTCTGTTTATTACACTGCCTCTGCCAAGGGTATTGTCACCCCAGAACTGGCATCAGTTCTGACATTTCCATACACTGTATTTCCATCCTTGTAGCTAACGAAAACTTCAGTCCTCGAATAATGCAGCATAATAGCCCTCTGTTTGTAGCGCTGCCACGTAATGTACTCTGGATGGGATGAGTAGTTAGAATACTCCTCAAAGGGGTCTTTCTCCATTAACGTTCATGCCGTCAGTGCGTGATGTATGAGGGTCCTAGAACAACATACACAACATATTCTGCAGCACTTTACAGACATTATCATCACTTGATGTCTCCAATGAAACTCACAATCTAAATTCTCTATCAGTTTTTGGAGTAAGGGAAGGAACCCACACAAACATGGGGAGAACATACAAACTCCATGCAGATGTTATCCTTGAACCTGTGACCCTAATGCTGCAAAGCACCAATGCTAACCACTGAGCCACCATGCTGCGATTTTCTTAAAGGAAACCTGTCATGTTGAAGATGGTGCCTTAGCTGCAGGCAGCATGTTCTAGAGCAGGAGGAGCGGAGCAGATTGATATATAGTTTTGTAAAACTTGTAATTTAGTCATTTAGATTCCTGCTCATTCTGGACTTTGAAGTCCAGGAGGCGGTCCTATCAGTGATTGACAGCCTTCTCTCTATGACTGTGTATACACAGATAGCTGTCAATCACTGATAGGACCGCCTCCTGGACTTCAAAGCCCAGAATGAGCAGGAATATAAATGAATGAAGTACAAGTTTTACTGAATCTTTTCCTATAAAACTATATATCTTTCTGCTCAGCTTCTCCTGCTCTACAACATGCTGCCTATAGTATTGCATTCTCATGGTGACAGGTTCCCTTTAAAGAGAGCCTGTCGCCATGAAATGCAGTACAATCTACAAGCAGCATCTTATAGAGAAGAAGGGGCTGACCAGATTGATTATCGATTCAGCAAATCTTGAAATTTATACAAGGCTGCCATTTATATAGTGTGTATGGCCAGCTTAAAGGGGTTGTCCGAGTTTAGAGCTGAACCCGGACATACCCAGGATTTCACCCAGGCAGCCTTGCCTGACAACAGCATCTGAGCATTTTGTGCTCCGATGCTCTCCTTTGCCCTGGGCTAAATCGTGCAGGGCAAAGGCATTTTGCCTCCGCCCGGCAGTGTGTTGTAAATAAAAGAGCCCTTGCCCTGCGTGGTCCAGCACAGGGCAAGGAAGCGCATCAGAGCATGAAATGTTGTCAGGCCGGCTGCCTGGGTATGCTGGGTTCAGCTCTGAACTGGGACAACCCCTTTAAGTGTGACAGTCATACCATATATTAAGATCTGTCACTGGAAGGCCACATCCCCATTGCTCTCGATAGACAAGGAGTTGGAACCAATAAAGTTCCAAATTTACTTTTTTCAAGTTCGTCAGGTGTCCCTAAGTAATAGGTTCATGAGAAGCCAATTTAGTTTTGTATAGGGTTTTAGTATACGAAATATTTACTTCTCTTGTGAAATAGCAAAACTACAGACACCTGTAGCATGAAGTGTCTTCGATTGTCCACCTATTAATTGCATGGCACTATTCATCCCGGCCTAATACATTTATTAATAGAAATTCTAGAAAAATGTAAAGAATCCCACTGACGACACCTGAATAGTCTTAAGCCATACATGTTGAATGAAGTCTCACATCCACATCATCCCCTCCCTAAGATTTCTATTCTGATATACATTTGCTCTTTGATAAAGATGAGCCTTTCATTTAAAACCCTGTGTTCTTGTAAAGCTGGCAGAAAGCAGTTTGCCCGGCACGAGTGGGCACAGAAAGCTGCATATCTCCTGGGCTGCTCTCTGGAAGAACTTTCCTCATCAATATTCAAGCACCAACCTAAAACCAGTGGCCTGCAGAAATCGACCTCCTTCCGTCAGGGACTGGATGATGCAAGCCAAGGAGATGGACCAGGTATGTGGTGCCGAAATGTACTGCTGTTGTATTACAGACTCAGATCACAATCTAATCACACTTGGAATGAATGGAAGACGTGTCTGCAGCTGCTTATTTGATTCGGTCATTTATAGGCAGCCAGTGCTGTAGCTGCAATTACTATGCAGACATGCCAATATCCTCCCCGGACTGTATAGAAGAAGTCCCGAACGTAATGTAGTGGATGCTGCAAAGGGAAATATATTAGTGCATTGTGGTCATTCAAATCAATGGCTTTGGTTCAAGGCTCCTCCATGTGGGCGGTTTCTGCTCCGCTTCATTTGGAACATATAGAAGACTTGTCAGGATAAAGCAACTTCTTTAAAGAATTGCTTAAAGGGCATATGTCAGCAGATTTGTACCTATGGCACTGGCTGACCTCTTACATGTGCACTTGGCAGCTTAAGGTGTCTGTGTCGGTCCCATGTTCATATGTGCCCACATTGCTGAGAAAAATGATGTTTTATTATATGCAAGTGAGCCTCTGGGAGCAACGGGTACACCTAGAAGCTCTGCTCTCTCTGCAACTGCTGCACCCTCTGCACTTCGATTGACAGGACCAGGCATGTTGATGTTTACACTGCCTGGTTGTTTCAATCTAAGTGCAGAGGACATGGCAGTTGCAGAGAGCAGAGCCTCTAGGTGTAATGGCTCCTAGAGGCTCATTTGCATTTATTAAAACATTAAAGCAATTCTCTAATAAAGTCTAACGCCAAGGTGGAGTGTCCTTTTGATTGTAACTTAGAGTCTTTAACTTTTATATTCTTGCCAGAGAAGGGCCTCTCTTTTATAATAATGACATTTACAGCTATGTTTCATTATTCTTTCACAATATTAAAAGATGGCCTTGACTCCAAAATTCTCTTCACTTTTTATAATCTCTACAATTTTCTGTTGACTTTACATTTCTTAACCTTTTTAAAATGTAGAATTCCTGGCCTTTAATTGAAACCTCTCCTTAGCTGCCTCAGATGTTTGGCTGACATTTTCTTTTCATTTTCTTTTTTTTTTTTTTTTTTTGCATGTTGCTGTTGCTTTTGACTGTTTCAATTAGACAAAACTGTAGTACAGTACATAAGTGACTGTATAACGAGGTGCCCCTGACTGAGAACTGCCATAACAGTGACCTACATTATGATCGAACAAGCTGACCTTACTTAACTGTCTGCGTACCTGTTTTCTCCCATTACAGTTCACTTGTACTTCTAGGCTGTAAGGCCAGGGCCTTGAATGGTTTACCGTGCTGCTCCAGTCATGTGTCCCATATTTGTGAAGCAAATTCATTTGCAGCCCTGTGGATTGTCATCAGATTGCTCCACCATCATTATTAAAATCATAAAAATGGGACATGACTGTATTTTAACATGGTAAACTCTCATTTGCCTTCTACTAACGGGAATTAAGAGCTTAGAAAATTAAAATCTGTTATGCGATTATGTCTTGTATGTATTCTGTTATTTTTCTCATTTACAGGTTCCAAGTTGTCTGCTTTGGAGTGCTTGGAAGGGATGGCCTCCGGATTGTACTCCGAGCTCTTTACATTGCTCATCTCGCTGCTAAACAGGTATAGTGGGCGACAAATTACCAGAAAATTTGGAAACCTGAGAACCAAATGTAGAAGCCTCCGACCTCAGTTGTATTAATTTAAAAAAAAAAAATGTTAAAGCATTTTCAGAGTTCGGTGAGAACAAATCCAAGGCTAGATATCATGTGGATCTTCATCGATCGACTAGATATGAATGACCTCTCTTGAGGGTAGGTCATCAATGCCAGGACCCTGGAAAACCTTTTCTCAAGATTGGTAAAGGTCTGAGCAGTCTGAACTCCAGGATCATAATAGGCTTTGTGCCCTTTTAAACAACTCCTCAACCGACACTGTGTCTAAAAATTAGAGAAACATCCAGCCTGGTGGGTGAGATCAGCGTAATGAGCTGATGAAATAAATAATAGATCCCTGTTGTCTGAGCTTAGGTGTTCATACATTACTTTTTCTTGGGTAAAAGAAGTCTAAAGGGTGGACTTTGGAACCATAGACAACTGACCCTTTAGCTGAGATATGCTGTTACTTATCACTTAGTAATTGTTTAGTGATTCCAAAATATTTATTCACTATGTGAAGTCTTCAATTGCTTGCCACTGAGATGAAGATTTTATTAATATAAAATATATTACTATATACCCAATGAAGTGAGTGGGACTGAGCGTGATACCAAGCACAGCCGCTATACAATGTACGCCGCTGTGATTGGTAAGCACGGAGAAGGTCGCGGAACACACAGGAGCACCGGCGCCATCTCAAACAGCTGATCGGCGGGGGTCACGGGTGTCGTCAAGTCATCAGTATCAAAATCTCGAAAAACCCCTTTAAAGCATACCTTTTGTTCAGGTAATGTTTTAGAATAAGCTATCATGTGGGTGTACATGAGGAAGAGCGCTATTTCTGGCCATTTTATGACACGTATCTGGCATTTTTAGCAGTTATTCCCACTGAAATCTGTAATTCTCATTTTTTTTCTGAGATGATGGGTCTAGCCTAATTGGCTTCTTGTCTGCCCGTACACAGGACAATTGAGAAATAGGAAATATTGCTCCCTATCTTTGTAGCATGACCTCAGATGCTGCAGCAGTAATGAAGGGCATTATACAACAGTACTGAATACTATATCCGTGAATCCAGCAGTTAAAATGACACTAAACCCAAAATAAAAACAACAAAAAGCAAAACTTAAAGGGAGTCTGTCACCTCATTTTTACCTATATAACTAACAGCAGTGCCCCACAGAAGATTGCAGACATATCCCAGACATACCTGTATGCACTTTGTGCAGGAAAAGCACTTTTATTCTGCTGGAAAACAGCTCCCAAGTGCCCAGCTGAAAGTGAAACTAAAAACAGCTTTCTCTCACAACTCGATTTCTAACAGCTATATCTTCTGATATACTGGGTATAATGCTGTGATTTTGGTATCATTTTAAAGCTTGGAATGCCAGCTTTAAAAGAGGGTCATTTTTCTATCTGCTACCAATCCCAAGATATGAGCATCTAAAACAATCTCCTTATGTGTCTTTATTTGTTCTTGTTTTTTAACATCATGTTTGCAGAGCATAGAATATCAGTGCGTTGTTCTCTCAGGCTGCAGCCGTCTCTTCTTCTCCTCCTCCTCCTCCCCCCCCCCCCTTTGATGCAAATGCATGTGAGCCAGGAAGTACAGGAGGAGAAGGAGGCGGCTGAGTTTAGTCTGGAAAATTTTTGTCTATACAGTCAGGGTGGCTATTGTGTTGGAAGTAATGTCTTAGTCACTAATAGTACAAAATAGATTTTGTGACAGTGTCCGCCATAGTACCAGTAGAACCAGCTGTCGTATATACATAGTTTCAGCCATAGTGCAAACAGCTGAATAGCCAATCTGCCTAGTTATGCAGTGATAAATTCTCCTTTCACTGCATAATTGTGCAGATTTGCATTTCAGCAGCTTTGGAAAGCTGGGTAGCACGTGGAGGTATGCAGGAAATCAGACCACGAATATAGTATATGCGCATGCTTGTCCTTGGATATAGTACTGTATATACAGAATGTATGTACCAAGTGTGGCCTCCATTATGTCTCTGCAGTACATGTACAATGTAAGGGTAACATTATATGGACAGTGTGTACACCTCCCCTAGACTTGTAATCCAGCTCTACAACACTGATGAATGTTAGGTTAGCCTAGACAGATAGCTTGATATTGGAGGCTTGCAGTCTCCAGCTCTTTCACAGCGCTCTGGGTGTGCATTGAAGTTAAGCCCCACCCTTTCCCAAATTTGCTGTTTTGGCTATAGGGTCATGCTGGTACACAATCGGCCCCCAGCCAAAGACGGAGGGGCTGGTGGGGATGGAGACATTCCACTGACTGCAGGAAATCTACTAAAACTGCTGAAGCAGCTTTCAGATGTCCATGCAAAAAGAGCTAATGACCTAATGACAAACCTTTCTTAGTGGGCTATACTTCCTTTTTTTTTTTTTTTTTTTTTCTCCCCCCCCCCCCCACCCCCGTGCTTTTCAGGGTTTAGTCGCCTTATATTTACCAATCAGCAGCAGTCTTGGTGTCAGTCCCTCTGCCTGTCTCCAGCAGCCCCTCCCTTCTCCTTATTCTCTCCCCTCTATAGACTTCTGTGTAATCTGATCCTTCATTCAGCAGGCTAAAGACTAATCTGAGGATTAAACTCAGCCTGATCTGAGGATGATACGAGAAGGAAGCATCTTGATGATAACATATATTACAAAGTTCTTTATAGTCGAAAAAAAATGAAATTATAGTAACTTGAATATGGAGGTCCAAGTAGATCCTCCCAGGCCTCACACAAATTGTGATACGGGCAACTTTACTCATTAGTCATTTATACTGTTTCTAGACCCAGATTTATTCCATCTGCAGTTGGCTTTAGTGGTTATTTAAGGTGTACGCTTCCATAGTTTCAGTGAAGCTGAATGACTGTAATAATTCTTCTTCTCAGATATGAGCACATAAAAGCCGGTTATAAAACAAAGAAATATGTAGCACTTTACTGCTTTTAACAGTGAGGAAAATGCAAGGCAAATAGGAACAGGCACAGTCGTTACGTTACATAATTTGACAAGATGGTGAGCGCCTCCTATGGATGGATAGATGTCTTTGCAGATTTATCTGTTCACATGATGCTGTAGCAACTGCTTTAAAATGCATAAAGCGTGCACACTGCAGTACTGAGGCCTGTTTAAACTGACAGGGATAAGTATGGCCATGATGTGGAAATTGCGTTCTACTGCTGATGGGCCTTCAACATGAGTTTTTTTTTTTTCCCTAAATGTGCAGAGAAAGACCTGCGCCTGTTCTGATAAGAAATGCCTATTTTTTGACCTTGTAGTTTAGTAAATGGAGTGAAAAACAGAACATAAATGGGAAGATTTATGGAAACGTTGTTGCCCACCACAACCATTCACGTTACGGCTTTTATTTTTCATTTTTATTTTCACTATAGCCATTGAAAATAAACTAAACTGTGTAAAGTAATTAACACAGAAGAGGACAGTACACTGCTACAGATGGATCTGGATAGACTGGAGGCTTGGGCAGAGAAGTGGCAGATGAGGTTTAACACTGACAAATGTAAGGTTATGCATATGGGAAGGAATAATGCAAGTCACCAGTACATACTAAATGGTAAAACATTGGGTAACTCTGACATGGAAAAGGACCTAGGAATTTTAGTGAACAGCAAACTAAGCTGCAGAAACCAGTGTCAGACAGCTGCTGCCAAGGCCAATAAGATAATGGGTTGCATCAAAAGGGGCATAGATGCCCGTGATGAGAACATAGTCCTGCCACTTTACAAATCACTAGTCAGACCACACATGGAGTACTGTGTACAGTTCTGGGCTCCTGTGAACAAGGCAGACAGAGCAGAGCTGGAGAGGGTTCAGAGGAGGGCAACTAAAGTCATAGCTGGAATGGGTGGACTACAGTACCCAGAAAGATTATCAAAATTAGGGTTATTCACTTTAGAAAAAAGACTACTGAGGGGAGATCTAATAACTATGTATAAATATATCAGGGGTCAGTACAGAGATCTCTCCCATGATCTCTTTATCCCAAGGACAGTAACCATGACGAGGGGACATCCTCTGCGCCTGGAGGAAAGAAGGTTTGTTCACAAAAATAGAAGAGGATTCTTTACGGTAAGAGCAGTGAGACTATGGAACTCTCTGCCTGAGGAGGTGGTGATGGTAAGTTCAGTAAAAGAGTTCAAGAGGGGCCTGGATGTATTTTTGGAGGGTAATAATATTACAGGTTATAGTTACTAGAGATGGGTTGTTGATCCAGGGAGTAATTCTGATTGCCTGATTGGAGTCGGGAAGGAATTTTTTCCCCTAAAGTGAGGAAAATTGGCTTCTACCGCACAGGGGTTTTTTGCCTTCCTCTGGATCAACTTGCAGGATAACAGGCTGAACTGGATGGACAGATGTCTTTTTTCGGCCTTATAAACTATGTTACTATGAAAGCTGTGCTGTGATTGGTTGCTATGAGCAAAATAGATATTTTAATAAATCTCTTAGAAAAAAAATGTCTACCCATTAGCAAATCCCAATAAAGTGCAGAATAGTGATCTTGATCTTATGACTGTATCCAAAATGGCAGCGGTCTCATGGTATTAGGCTAGGGCTACACAACGAACTAATTTTATAATGCTGCGACACCATAGACTAACATTACAAGATGTGTCGCGTGACATTGGTGATACATCAATGTCGCAGTGTAGTTGTACCCTATACACAACTTACGGTATTGTCGTCATATAGCCCTAGCCTTTGTCCTGGAAGTAGATTGACCTACATGTTTACAGCCATTCCTTAGCAGTCCTCTTCTCTTTAAAGGGGTATTCCCATCTCACAGATGTAGTTTGTATAGTTAGACATTGCCATACCAATATTATTACTAATAGAATGTATTTATATAAAATGTACCGTTTAGAAGATTTGCCTATTTGTATTTCCATTGTCCCACACACATCAGTCAGGCCGTTGCCCCTAGTTACGACCACCGTGGCCATGTAGTAGTGGTGGCCGGCTTGCTCCTTTTCAAAGCCGCTCTGAGGTAACTGCTGTATTGTGAACGCACATTACATGATCATGCGGAGACACATCTTAGGGTTGTAGCATTTTTGTCTGCGCTTCCAAAACGCAGAGAAACGGATTCTGTTCCAAGATCAATTCATCTCTATGGAGCAGGATCCGTTTATAAAGTCTGTGTTTTGGACAGATCCTGACCATTGGGTTTTGAACTGGTAGTGTCTGCGGATGCTCATGCAATGTGCGTTCACAATACAGCAGTTACCTCAGAGCGGGTTTGAACAAGAGCAAGCCGACCACCACTACTACATGGCCATGGTGGCCGTAACCAGGGGCAACGGTCTGACTGATGTGTGTGGGACAATGGATATACAAATCTTCTAAACGGTACATTTTATATAAATACATTCTATTAGTGATAATATTGGCATGGCTATATCTAACTATACAAACTACATTTGTGAGATGGGAATACCCCTTTAACAGGGCCAGGCAGTGAGAACGTCGTCACACTTGGCCCTGTCAATCAAAGTGCAGAGAGAACAGAGACTCTACAGGCTCATTTGCATATTGTAAAAATCATTTTTCTCAGCAATGTGGGCACACCTGAACATGGGACCAACACCTGAACATGAGACCTTTAGGTGCTAAGTGCACATACAACAGGTCAGCCAGTTTCATAGTTGCAAATCTGCTGGCATAAATTGTGTCCCCTAACCATTCCCTCTACCATTAATAGTGATTGCACATGAGCTGCAATGACTTTCCACAGCTACTTCTGGTCTTTTCCCTGGTGTATTCACATAGGAGAGTGTTTAACATGCCGTTGACTGGGGCATCGGTCTTGTAGCTCAGTCACTGCTGTTCATGTTCTCCCTTTAAATGGATTGTGTCGCCACCATCCATCAGGCAGGTGATTTACTTCTCACTTGAGTGGAAGTTACGCTGCACGCACAGGCCGAAGGAGAGACGCCTGTTCACAGACCGTGCCTGCCACGCCACATTTACTCTTCTGCATGGCAGGTCTGAAGAAAACTCTGGTATATAGAATCACTCCTATTTGAACGTATGCAGTACAAAGTAAAAATCCTCAATATATAGTAATGGAATCTATATGATCACTGACCACTTAAAGTGTCCATACACTGTCAACAGCTCATACAATGTCAGCTGTACCTCCTGACTCCCCCATACATATACAGAGTGGCCCCCGAAAAAGTAGCCCGCCTCCAATATCTCCAGCCTGCCTAATAGTAAATCTGTCTTAGTTGTCCCTAGCAAAGAATCAGAGCTCAGCTTTCATTTTTTCAGAGCCCTGTAAGAACTAAAAGCTGATCTCTGATTGGTTGCTATGGGAAACCAAGACTGATGTATTCAGTTTGATATAAGTGACCTATAGTGTCAGAAAGATAGTGTTCTCCCTGGAACAGTGAATAGTGATTATGGGAGGCTATGTGCAAATTATAAGAACTATTAAGGAAATGCAAGAGACCTTTGCCGACAAGAACCCAGGAACAAAACCACCAGCTAAATGTTGTATTCAGAGTCTGGTTCGGAAATGGCATCAAACTGGCTCTGTTGAAAACATGAAGAAACCGAGGCCTCGATCAGGACCGCTGAAGTTGTGCATGAAATTCAGCATCGGATTGCAAGTAGCCCCCAAAAATCAACTCGAAGACTGTCTCAGCAAGTTTGTGTATCACGAACGACGTGTCATTGAGTGCTGAAATATCTGAACCTGAAACCATACCGAATAACGTGTGCAGGAACTGAGAGAGTCTGACAAAGCTAAACACGTAAATTACTGGACTTGGCGCTGACTTTGATTGCTGAAAAACATTTGGACCCTTTGCTGTACTTTATGACAGACAAAGCTTGGTTTAATTTATCAGGTCACCTAAATTCCCAGAATATGAGGTACTGGTCCTCTGAAAATCCCCATTTGACTCAAAAAACACCAATTTACGACCAGAAAATTAACGTCTGGTGTGCAGTGTCAGGAACACGAATAATGGCCCCAATTGTCTTCAAAACAACTGGAAATACCGCAAATTACCTGGACATCTTTGAACAGTTTAACAACCAACTAACACCAGCAGTAGGACCCCTATGCATAGGGGATAATGTTTACCTACCAGAATGCCCCTTTAACTGACCCAAAATGTGAGGTTTGTAGCTCGCTGCCTGTAGTTCAGCTTCAGTTTGCTGGTCGAGCATGCTCAGTTCCAGCACTACTAGTTTGTTTTTCAATGTATTAAGATTAAGATCTGTGAAAATTATTAAGTGTGCCATTTGCAAGTTTAAGACCACACATAGAAGGTGCTCTGTGGACTGCGTTTTAAAGGGCATCTGTCAGTAGATTTGTGCCTATAAACCTGGCTGACCTGTTACGTGTTCTTGGCAGCTGAAGGCATGGATCCTTAAAGGGTTTCTGTCACCAGTTTTTTCGGTAAGAATCAGGCTGACATTAGAGATGTGCTAATTTCACCTGATTCCAAATATATATCTGTTTAATTTACTGGTGCCCCCATTTTTTATATAAAATGAACTTTTATTTTATGCTAATAAGGCCTCTAGGTGCAAGGGGCGTTACCCCTGCTCCTAGAGGCTCTGTTGATTGACAGGCCCAGGCAGAGAAGAAACACTCCATTCACCATAGCTTGCAAGAACCTTCAATGATGTCATGACCATGTGATCAGTAACATGGTTTAGGAGGAGACAGGCTGTTTGTGTGATCCTAACCATGTGACTGATCACGTGGTCATGACATCTTTGAAGGTCCTTGCAAGCTATGGTGAATGGAGTGTTTCTTCTCTGCCTGGTCCTGTCAATCAACAGAGCCTCTAGAAGCAGAGGTAACGCCCCTTGCACCTAGAGGCCTTATTAGCATAAAATAAAAGTTCATTTTATATAAAAAATAGGGGCACCAGTAAATAAAACATATATATATTTGGAATCAGGTGAAATTAGCACATCTCTAATGTCAGCCTGATTCTTACCGAAAAAACTGGTGACAGAAACCCTTTAAAACCATCTCGAGCCCCATAAACAATTTATCACAGACTAGCTGAGGAAAGGGCAGATTTGTACCTATGACACTGTGTGTCATCTTTTATTATATGCAAATGAGCATCTAGGAGCAACGGGGGCGTTGCCATTCCCCTTCGAGGCTCTGCTCTCCCTGCACTTTGACAGTGTAAACATGATCAAGCCTGGCCCTGACTTCTTCTAATGTCTGGCACAGGATACTGAAACATATCGTACAGCAACAGACATTAGGAGAAGTCAGGGCCAGGCTTGATCATGTTTACATTGCCTGATCAAAAAGCAGAGGGTGCAACATTTGCTGAGAGAGCAGAGCCTCTAGGTGTAATGACAACACCCCTGTTGCCATTAGAGGCTCCTTTGTATATATTATAACGTTATTTTTCTCAGCAATGCGGACACATATGAACATGGGACCAACACAGATGTCTTCAGCTGCCAAGTGCACATGTAACAGGTCAGCCAGTGTCATAGGTACAGATCTGTCCTTTCGTCAGCTAGTCTGTGATAAATTGTTTAGGCCCCTTTCACACGAGCGGGAGACTCGCATGTCTCCCGCAACGGATCTACAGGGCTGGACTCCGCACTGACAGGGATCGCATAGCATTATATGCGATCCCTGTCCGTGCCGAGTCCAGCCCTGTAGATGCGTTGCGGGAGACATGCGAGTCTCCCGCTCGTGTGAAAGGGGCCTTATGGGGCTCAAGCTGGTTTTGAGGATCCCTGCAGAAACTAAGTGTTGTCAGGAGAAGGATAGATTGCGTACCATGGTCACTATATTTTCTGCATGGATCGGTCGTGTTCCCATCTATATAACATATTCACAGTAAATAGAGGTTAATTTCTAGATTACGCAGACTGAATACTATAGCCCAACATGTAAACCTACAATAAAACTGGTAAGAGCATTCCCTTCTGTAGAGCTGCCTGCTTTATTGGCACCTGCAGTGCTTTTATTTAAAAAAAAAAAAAAAAAAACCCCTCCACATTGTGAGTAGGAAATGACCACCAGGTAATGATACCGCCACTTGAACAGTTTAGAGGCTGAAGACTGTAAACCTGTGCTCTGTGATGAATGTGTTAAGGCTCACATGAGAATGCATTGCTCTCTATCTGTAGTGGTTAATCAGAGCTCACTCGATGCGTATAAATCACTGTCTGTGAGGGTGTGCGGAGGAATCCCTGCTCTGGAGCTTATCCTGGAGAGATTCATGATTGTAGGGTTCTTCTGCAGTGCATAGGGTAACATTACTCTGCCGCCCTGGCCAGACGTTATTTATGTTCTTATGTTCGTAGCCATGCTTCCAGTCTTTTATATGTGCAGTTAAATACTGGCTGAGGCTTTTACTATCTGGCAGGCAATGTGTACTTTGTGCATAGCGCCGTACATTTGCCCAGTTTATTATAGATATGCAGAGCGCCGACGTTCCTGTTTATAATTTTCTTATTATTTTTTTGTCGCGTTTCCTTCTCGCTATTAATATTGTAGCTGATAGCTGGCGTAAGTGAATATGCAGAAGCTAATGCTTATTATTCTTCCTGAAATGAGCTGAAGAAATCCTCTGTGGATACGTGCCAGCGCGTTTCACACACGACATTATCCTATTTCTATAATTTTCTCTGTAATCCTTTACAGTTGTGTTTTTTTTTTTCTTTGTTGCTTTGACAGAGCCTTGAAATCCAGCCAGCATTCCCTTTGCTCCATCATGATTGTAGACACCCCAGGCTTCCAGAACCCAGAGCTGGTGAAACAGGGACGCGGTGCTACTTTTGAGGAGCTTTGTCACAACTATGCACAGGAGAGGCTACAAGCACTGTTTCATGAGAAGACTTTTGCCCAGGAACTTGAGAGATACAAAGAGGTATTTGCATCGCATGCATAGACACTCACCCAAAAGAAGTGGTCCCCGTCCAGGCTCATTCCATACAGGTCACCATGTACCGAACATTAAAAGGTCACTAACTTTCACAAAACTTTTGATACGTTGTAGAGAAATATCAGAACTTTAGATTGGTGGAGGTCTGAGCGTTGAGACCCCCACCAACCTCTAGAACGAGGAGTGAGATCCACCCACATTTCACGCTCTCACTCCTCACTGCTGATGACGGAATTGAGATTGCCCACTTATATGGAGCCCATCTCGTGCAGCAATGAGTGTACACTTCTCTTGCCTCATTCTAGGGATCAGTGCTCAGAAACCCACCAAACTAAACGTTTAAAGCCTCATTCACATGTCAGTGCTTCACGGACGTGTCCTGTATGTATTCTCCACGGACAGCATACGTCCCCATTCATTTGAATGTGTGTGTTCAGACATCAGTGTTTCATCACGGTCTGTGGTTCCGTTTTTCAAGCACAGATGCATGTCCTATCTTGATCTGTGTTCCCGGATCCCTCACGCCCATTATAGTCTAGGGGTCCGTGAAAACTACGGATGCCATCCGTGTTGCATCCATGTTTCACGGATCATTAAGAAGAGATGCTTTGAAAATTATTTTTCAGCTGTTCAGTGTCAGTGAAACACGGATGCAACACAGACAGCAAAAAACAGACCTACGGACCCAACACGGATCCTTCACGGACAGCGTCACGCATGCCTCACTGACCACCTGCTCACGGATGTGAGCACGGACATGGACGTGTGAATGAGCCTTAATATGTCTCAATGACATATCAAAACTTTTGTGAATAGTGACCCATTATGTGACATCACCCGGTGATTTACTAGGTTTCGTGATAGGAATCTAGTACATCTGAGCTGAAATGATTTTTAGATCAAGTTTTAAGCTAATGCTGAAAAACAGAATCGGCATGATATCACAAATCTTACAATTTAATGAAAGCAAAGCAAATATGCTACAGATTGTGCTATACTGATGTTTTCTATCACATAATCCCGTCTCTAGATGAAGTAGTTGAATTAGCATTGTACTGATTTTATGTAACTCATGATGTAATTTGTTTTCCCTTCCTATGACCTCTTATAGAATATTTGTTTTTTTACAGCTTTTGATGTTACCTTCATGTAAATTTGCACACTTTATGTGGTGTCCTTTCACTGAGAATAGTCGACAGGTAGCCCTAACCTATCAACACAATATAATGTTGTAAGAGTGTACTACATAGGTTGTCCTTTTTACTGATTAATGTTCCCTTCTTATGATGGATGACCAATTCCTAAAAGCTGCCTGATTTTAGTGGTAGCATCTGGGACTGTCTACCCAGACTGTAGCTAAGAGAACATTGTTTGAGGACACTTCATTGGAATTATGAATGAAACCCATCTAGAAAACCCGTCTCGAATAGATTCCATTGTGAAAAACAAGGAAGGCTTCTTCATTGGAAATGTTTTCCTTCTTTTCTGGGATTAGTTCTACTTTTTAGTCCTTATATGGAAAATGAGCTCTCCATGCTGATAGAGCTCCTGCAGTGAATTTAAAAAGGCAAAAAATGCAAAATATGTGAATGGGCACCATATAAAAAAAAATTGAAGCTGTACAAAAGAAAGCACACATGTAACGTGGTCTTAAAGGGGTCGTCTCACCTGAGACATTGGTGACATATCGCTGGGATATGCCACCAATGTCAGATAGGTGCATGACCCACACCTATCTCTAGAGCGGAGCCTTGAATGTGTATAAGAGTGAACTGCACATGTGCGACCACCCTTCCTTCATTTCTATTGGAGCGCTGAAAATAGGTGAGCGCTGGCTGCTTCAGTAGAAGTGAATGGAGCGGTGGCCGCTATTGCCTAGTGCACTCTCTATACATTTCTTTGGGACTTCCGAAGATAGCCAAGCTCACCGTTCTCCTTCAGCTCCCTTCTAGATATAGGTTAACCTAAAGGGAACCTAAACCTTTGGCGGAACCATGATCATGCAGCAGCACTTCTCTGCACCGTCAGGTTTCATCTGCTCTGCTTTTTCAGCGTGTTGAGTACAGATCCCGTATACATTTTGTACATCCATTCTCCATATGCTGGAAAAGCACCCAAAGGTGCAAAGTGATCTGGGAAGTGCCGTTGCACGATTGTGGTGTCACCAATGTTCTGGGTCCCTTTTTGAAGTTACAGGTGCTGGCACCAATATACATGGAATCCTTGTGTAGCTATCACCTCCTGGCAAGAATATTTGGCTTTATATGACTTTTGGAAGTATATTGGCCTTACCATCTATTATACCCTGAGCTACGGGTGCAGTTTGCCTTTATGACTTGAACAGTGGCATTCGTTGAAGGCGTTTTAGAAGATTGAAAACATGTCTTCTTCCTTCCAGCACCACTGGTGTCCATGGGATGTATCTGATATTGTGATCAAGTCAATAGCTGCAATACCAGATACAACCAGTGGAACGCAGTGGCAGTGTTTCAGGAAGAAACGGTCATATTTTTCCCAGTTTCATGTCATCCCAGTGATTTACATCTTTACCGTAGTCCCCTAGTTGTAAAAAGTCCATTATACCCAATCCCTCCCACCTCGTAGGTCTAGTTTTTTTTTTTCTCGCTTTCTACTTTCAGTGATTTCTCATTAGTTTCACAGTTAATGATGATCTTAAGCGTAGTCCTAATTTCTTATTCTCTCTGATAGATGTACTGCTGTAGCTGAACCTTAAATTAAACCTAATTGGTTGAGTGATCTGGTGCAAGGGGTTCCTGCAGCAAACTATTTAAACTTGTTAACTCGATTCTATGGTCTCTTGATATAATTGCCTCTGTATCGCTGTGGATTGACTCCATACATTATTCAGAAGTCGCCTTCATATTTGTGCTTTTGTCTAGTCGGACATTGGCTTTTCAGCTTACCATACCAAATGATATATTATGTTATAATGTTATAATGTCACATATTATTGTCAGATTGGATCCATGCTGAATCTGGCATTTTATAACTGATGTTTGAGGCGTTATATATCAAGTAGCAGTGATACCCCGTGCACCAGCCTGCGAATATAGCTTCTAGTTAACGGGACTGATCTCTAATGATGTCATAACTTCAATCGTAGTCTCATGTGTACTAATCATTCATCTGTCCCCTTTAGGAAAATATAGAGCTTGCTTTAGATGAAATTGAGTCCAGTACATCTGGCTCAGTAGCTGCTGTAGACCAAGCTTCGCATCAAACACTGGTAAGCAAGGCAGAGGATGGTGGAGGTCATAGAGATGGCGGAATTATTAATTGTTTAATATACATCAATTAGTGTTGATGATGTCATTGTATGGTTTATGTTTTATATGTGCACTTTAGTACAGGATCAGAGTATGAGGTAAGTGGCTTTACATTGACAGGTGAAAGAAGTTCATGTTCAACTGTATAATTGGATGTGTATGTGAATCTAGATCATTAAAGGGGTTGTTACATCTAAGACATTGGGGGCATATCACTAGGATATGCCCCCAATGTGTGATGGATCCGGGTCCCAGAGGTGGGACCCGCACCTATCTTTAGAAAGGAGCCCGCAAAGTGAAGCTGTGCGATGCCTTCCATTCCCTTCTATGGGACTACTGAAAATAGGGGAGCTGTAAATGCTGTATTATGGCATTGAATAGTCCGTAGACTACAGCAGTCTTTAGCTTGCTGATGCAAACTCAAAGTCCCATACAGACTTCAGACGACCCCACATGGTTCTTCTCCACTTTTAGATTACTTCTGCCTCTGTTTGGAGGATTTCGATTCATAATGTTATGCCATCTAATTTGTTAGTTGCTATCCGAAAGAGCGGAGTGAGCATGTTCAGCTTCTTCCGATGGCCCGGTTCATATCTGTGGAGGAGGACAGCGCATGCTCACCGTGCTGTACAGTCAAGAACAGGCACTAAGGGGCCTCTGGTTTTAGGCAATGGTCATGGCACCCGAGGTCAGACTCCCAACATTACTACCTTTATAACCTCTGATTGATTATAAAAGTAAAAAAACAAAAAGTTGCTGTGAGACAACCCCTGTAACGAACTTTTCAGCATTTTGATAATTACATACTGATGTGGTCAGTAGAGCCGCATCAACCACAGCATGTAAAAAGAAAAATGTTCCCATTAGGGCTGCAGCTATCGATCATTCTAGTAATCAAGTATTCTATCGATTAATCCAATGATTGAGTACTCTAATAAGAAAAAACAAATTAATAGTTTTCTATAAAAACTCATCAGCCCTCCTCTCAGTGCCATCAGTCCCCCCTCCATGCCATCAGTTCCTCCTCCCTTGTGCCATCAGCTCCTCCCTCGATGCCATCAGCTCCCACCAGTGCCATGAACTGCCCCATGCCATCAGTTCCCCCACTCCCCTCCTAGCCATCAGTGCCCAGCTGCAGTGCCAGTGAATCAAATACTTACCTTTCCTTCGGGCGCCACCGACACTCCACAGCTCATCCATCCTCTTCTTCACGCGATGCACTGGGACCCGCTGTCACTGCGTCTGTTAATAGTGTGCGCTTAAGTGCACAACATCCTGAAGATGTGCGTACGTCAGGAGGACAGTGCAGTGCAGTGCTGGCCGGCGGGAGACCACGGAGTAATAGATGAGTAGTCGCTCGCGCTCCGTGGTCACATGGTATAAACGAACCTTCAATGCCAAAAATTTGCATTGAGGATTTTTTTGTGTTGAGTTGCTCAATTAGTTCAAGTAATCTTTTCAGCCCTAGTTCCCATTCACTGAAAGCAAGCAGCGTCACTAAATTACGGGAGCATTTTTTTTTTTTTAGATAACCTAGCTTCAAACTGTAGCGCCGAAAAGTAATTTAAATGTATTTCCTTCTTTTGGAATCCTCGCCTTTTCCTTAAGATTTCTGCACGTTTCTACAAATAGAAGATATACTTTCATGAGTAGAGTTGATGACAATCAGAGAATGGAGAAATACATCCTGCCGGTCTCCAAGTATTATCCCGTCAGATGCTTTTTGATCCAATCAAACGCAGCTTTTAAATTTATTAGGCGTAAAGTGGCAGCGAGTGGGTTTTTTCTGACTTCAGAGGAGGCTCTGGAGAACGAGTTATCCCCCCCTCCACCCTTCCTTTGGCTGCTTTGCTTAACTTAAGATCCACATTAATAGGAAAAGTAACAGAAATACTTGCAAAGTTTAATAGAATGTGACAGCAGCCGCATGACTCATAAAAACGTTGACAATAAATGTCTGTGGCTGAAGCTCTTAAGAAGCTGCATTTCAAAGCAGTTCATAAATACCCATATGCTCAGATCTGGCAGGTTCTGCAGCCAAGGTAGAGGCAGGGAGCAGTAAAGCATTTTCACCCAGGAGAGCCTGTTGTGGCTTCATAAATGATTCATCTTCTCCTTATATTTAATTTATATGGTATTTATTCCATCGGGCCTCTAAATAAAGAGGCGTCTTAACCCTTGTTAAAGCAGAAACAATAGCATTGGAAGGAGAAGAGGGAGTTTGTTTTAAATGCACCTTTGCAAGGACACTGGAAGACGCGCTCTCTCCGAAATGCTGCTTCTCGGGGGAGATTAGCTGGGTCAGGTAAACTTCGCTTTCATTCTCCGGCAGCCTGCAGATAAATCTTCTAATGAGAGGAGAACGTTAGGAAAGATTCCAAATATGGCATTTCCCTTCAAGGGGAAAACGCTTTATTTTTTCATAGCTCAGTCGAGGATCCGTGACCTGTTTGAGCAGTATTGGAAGATGCGGCGCTTTCCTGTAGATTGCCTGCGCAGCAGCCTCGCTCTACGTGTTCGGTCATTTAAAGATCAAAGGCAAACTTAACATGTTCTGTTTTTCTTTTGCTGGCAAGACTGGCATCGTAATGTGTGCTGTGGCATTAAAGAACACGTAAAAGGCTTACTGCGATACACATGGGTATACTGGAGCTAGGAGAGAACGCTTTAATCATAGGCGAAATGACAGTTTCCAGCGACCCGGTGCCGTCATTTCCATACAAATATCCAAATGCTTTACAGGAATTGGCAGCGGCTGTCACAAATTGTGGCTTCATGTAATAGAGAAGTTCTGTGAAAAGCTTTGAGTGAGGAGATTAATTCTCCAATTTTTGATATTGGATTTAATAAAAGGGTCATCACTTAAAGGGGTTGTCACGAAAAAAAAAACATTTTAAATCAACACCTGGATCTGCATACTTTTGTAATTGCATTTACTGGTAATTAAAGGTAACCTAACAGCAGAATAAAGTAGAGACAGGTGAGTTGATTTCAGCGGTCTGTCATTTCTAAGTTAAAAGTAAGTGGTTGCCGAGAACCAGCATCACAATCATTGCAGACTGGGTCTGGAAAAGAGTCAAATCTTCATGAGAATAGTCCTGGTTATTCATGAATTCCTGCTCTCCCTGCCCACCTGCTGATGACTGACAGGCTTCTACCTAGTTTTCTCCCTTTCTCTCTAGGAAAGAACTGCCAATCATCAGCAGATAGGCGGGAGAGCAGGAGATTAGGAATAACCATGACTCTTGTCAGGTAGGCAGTGGTTATGATGCTGGTTCTCGGCAACCACTTACTTTTAGCTCATGAGTGACACACCGCTGAAATCAGTATTTCTGTCACTAATTTATGCTGCCCTCAGTACAGTCAGCATAAAGTTGATGACAGGTTCCCTTTAAAGTGCAAATGTGATTTCAGTTTAGAGAGTCTTCTATCAAGACTGTAACAGAGTGTAACTAAATATAGTCTGTCTTCAGCTTTTATTGAGCACTAAAGATTCCTGTGCGTAACAGGTTAGATAGGCAGGATGAAGGACAGTGATAGTTACAGTAGGCCACATGGTCAGGGACCGAGGTAGTGAAAAGAGTTGGCAGGACGCCCCTTGCATGTTACATAGAGGTGTCTTCTGCAGGCTGAAGACAGATTCTTCTTAGCAACGCTATTAGAGGTTTACACTCTGTTTTCTACTAGACAGAAACATTCTTCCCTAATAAAGTAAATTACAAAAATCTTTACTACCCCCTCCCTACACAATATTAAAAATAAACCAAAATGACAATTACACTTTAAATATTTTGTATAGCCACTGACTTATTCAATAAAATGTATCTGTATAGCGCCACCTGCTGTTTGTTCTTTTTCTTGTTTCTCCATTTACGTCACTGAGGTGGTCACACACACGCTCAGTTAAAATTTTCAGCCGCCACTAGCCGTATCTTCTCTTAGAAGCTGAGGCAGTTAGCGGAAAGAGCTACAGCAGAATAGACACGCCCCCTGAGAAAGGACACGCCCCCTGAGCTGCCAGCTTAAAATTAAATTAGCAGCACAACTGGAGCAATGAATTGGGGAGATCTCTGCTTCCATGTAAGCTACAGGGCTGGTTCTAGCTTTGTTAGAGATTGTCATGTAGTATGTGATGTTTGATTTTAATTTTTAACATCAATCATGGGATAACCCCTTTAAAGGAGTTTCCCATCAGGGCAACCTCTGTCCTTATGACCTGTAATGGCATATGTCAAGGATCAGCAACCTTCAGCAGCTGTGAAACTACAACTCCCAGCATGCCCTTACTTGGCTGTTGTAAGGCCCCGTTCAGACGGCCGTATTTTTGCGGGTCCGCAAAAATACGAAGGCCGCCCTGCGTGTGTTCCACAGCACTCGGACAAGTATAGGACTTGTTCTATCTTTTCTTGCTGAGCCGCAGCACGGAGCCGCGGCTCAGCAAGATAGCGTGCCACCCATAGAGGTGAATGAGCCCGCCCCTATTCCGCAAATTTGCGGAATAGGTGCAGACCCGTTCACACAGTCGTGTGGACGGGCCCTAACTCCCATAGAAGTGAAAGGAGGGTTCTGAGAGTTGTAGTTGCATAACAGCTGGAGTGCTGGAGGTTGGAAATGTCTGGCATATTCATATCCTAGATGGAGGTTGAGGCCTCTGTATGAGCCAGAGCTCATGTGTAGTATTACGTGGAAGATCTTCAGATGAACGGCCATCCTCGTAATGAAAGGATAGCTCAAGTCAGGACAGCGTCCAGAATGGGAGCCATTTATGCAGATGCCCATAGACCCTAATAAGAAATATGCATAAGAGTTATCTTCAAACATTTAATTTGTCATAGTGACATATCACATTTTTTGAGTTTCAGACCCCCACTGATCTCTCCTCACTGCAAAAGGTTGTGCTCAATGGAAAGTCTGTGAGCGCTTCTCGAGTCCTTCTGTGCTCTCTCTCCTTTTTATCACAATTTATCTTCGGAAATAGACGTTAAAGTCCTTGATTCCAATATTTTAGCATTCACCACTGAAAATGACCCTGTCAGTGCTCTCTAAATCTCGGCGATCTGTCTGACTGTGTTTTAAATTCCATCCCACAATTCTTCGGAAGCCAGATGGGAAATTATTGGCGCCTATGAATATAAAGTCCCTTATGAATTGCTTTTACCTCTTAATGGCCTGTGGTTGGAAGTTGGGACGCCTCATTTATTTTATGTTCAGTGCTAAACCTTAGTAATCACTGCTTTGATTGACATTTTTAGTAGCGTTCTTTTATACTGAGGTTTTTTTTTTTCAGAAGGCTACCTTTTGCTGACCAGTAGCCTGTTATCTTTCAAAGCCTCCCGGAGTGACAATATTATAGGAGAGGTTTATCAAAGACCGACATTTTACACCTGTCTTTGAAGTCTCCTCCGCTGCTGGAGGATGCACCTAATTTATGACTAGATGCACGCCTCGTCATAAATTAGGCACGTCCTCCAGCAGTCTGTGCGCCAGAATGAAATCTACAAGACCTTGTGCAAATGAAGACAAATGTGTCAGACCCTCTGAAACTTCCTCTCCCTTGCCATGCCCCCTTTCGAAACACAGTGGCAGGAGCGTACTGACACCACTTGCGACAACATTTGGGAAATAAAATTTGGTAAAAAAAAAAAAAAAAAACAACTTTTTTACTCCAGAAAATTGTCACTGGGATGAATCTCCTCCTATATGTGGCGCTATAGCTCGGTCAGCTACAGCTATGCAGTAGATGACCTCAGCAAATGGCAAGTTAGTGGTTATAGCTTAGGCTACTTTCACACCAGTGTTTTTGCTGGATCCGTCATGGATCAGCAAAAACGCTTCCGTCATGATAATACAACCGTCTGCGTCCGTTCTGAACGGATCCGGTTGTATTTTCTCTAAAATAGCCAAGACAGATCCATCTCTAAAACCCTAAAACCACTGTAAGTCAATGGGAGATGGATCCGTTTTCTTTGGTGTCTGAGAAAACGGAGCCGCCACCATTGACTTACATTGTGTGTCATGATGGATCTGTCTTGCTCCGCATCACATCGATCGAAGCGTTATTCTATCCGCGATGGGGATGCAAACCAAACGGAACGGAATGCATTCTGGTGCACTCCGTTTCTTCAGTTCGCTTTTGACTGGGGACAAAACGGAAGAGTTTTCAACCCGCTATTGGGATCCTATGACGGATTTCAGTAGCAGAAAGGGAAAGCACCGATGTGAAAGTAGCCTTAGTGGCAAGAAGACTGTGTCGGGCTGTGTTCAGATGCGCATCCATGAACTCCGTTTTTCTGCTCTGGCATAGGAACAGAACCATGAATTGGACATCGGATGCAGTAGTCGCCACAGCAGAGGAGAAAGGACTTTTCCTATAGATATGACTTTAGTCATTCCGGATTTTGTGTCGCAGCCATGCATAAACAATCTGGACAGAATTGCTGAGAGCAGTTTTGTCAGATGTTACATTAATGAAGAGACGGCAAGTCTCCATGGGATTGAGAGCTGTAGTTATTCCCAACACGTCCATGAGATTTAGAGTAGAACAATATAGCTGAATCACAGCCTTTAACCACAGTGAACAGTCAGGTTTAAGTAGATCGTAACTATGAAACGCTCCTCTAAATTGTATGAATTATATGTAGTAACAATAAAGTAGAATGGTGTTTGAGTCAGCGGTTTGTAATTTCTTTGGCACACATGTTGTACGTGCCTGTAGAGTCACACACCGCACAGGCGGAGATTTTTCTTTCATTACTTTTTTTCCCCCCAATCGACAACATAATTTTGAGCAGCAGATAATGAAGCAATGATAATAATACAAATAATTGCTTATACTATTGATTAGTCTCACGCTGCAGATCCACAGCGGTATAAGTTCAGTTTGCAACCACTGTGAATGATGACTTGTACGTTATCAGATTTCCAATTACGTGGCACAATTATTTGTATTCACATCAATTGTAGTGCTTTACTGCAGCCTTAGAGCAGAATAAGGGCCCGTGCATGGCGGCACATGGAGTCCCAAGGGAAGCACCTTGTATTATCTTGGGCATTGTGGGTACTGCCACCGAAATGAAGTTCGAGGGGTGAATATAGTACCTTCATAGTACATTATGTGATGGAACTTTTTTCTCCGCACAGATTCCATATGAATGAGTGAGAAAACGGTTTTGTGCCACTGGCACAGTGGTATAGTACTGTATTATGGATTTGTGCTAAAGTATGTGAGCATAAGTTCCAAAATACAAAAATGGCTACAGTTCCTTGCAATGCCAAAAGGAGAGAAGAAAAGAAAAAATGTCATGTGATTTTACAACACATGTAATCCATTTTATAAGCAGAATTTTCATGGCTCACATTTAGAGAGGACCTGTCGCCACAAAATGCCAGGCAATCTGAAAGCACTAAGTTATAGAGCAGAAGCCGAGTGGATTGATATATAATTTGTGGGAGAAGATTCAGTAAAACTTGTAATTCATACTTTTATATCTTTGCTTTTTTCACTTCCTATCAGTACAGGACGGAGGCGTAATCAGTGACTGACAGCTATTTTTGTATACACACTTAGGCCCCTTTCACATGAGCGAGTTTTCCACTAGGGTGCGATGCGTGACGTGAACGCATAGCACCCGCACTGAATCCTGACCCATTCATTTCAATGGGTCTGTGTACATGAGTGTTTTTTTCACGCATCAGTTCTGCGTTGCGTGAAAAACGCAGCATGTTCTATATTCTGTGTTTTTCATGCAGCCCTGGCTTCAGTGAAAAACGTATTGCATCCGAAAGCAAGTGCGGATGCAGTGCATTTTTCACTGATGGTTGCTAAGAGATGTTGTTTATAAATCTTCAGTTTTTTATCATGCGTGTGAAAAATGCATCAAAACGCATTGCACCCGCACTGAAAAAACTGAACCCAGTCGCCAAGAAAACTGACTGAACTTGCTTGCAAAATGGTGCAAGTTTCCCTGAACGCATCCGGACCTAAGCCGTCACGCTCATGTGAAAGAGGCCTAAGGCCTCTTTCACACTAGCGGCAGCACAGATCCGGCAGGTGAAGGGTGCCGCCGGATCCGTGCTGCCGCAGGGACATGTGTGGGGCCCGAACTGCGCCCCGGCCCCACACATGTCACACAGTACATACATATACACATACATACTTACATGCTCCCAGCAGGTCTCCACAGCGCAGGAGGAGCAGGACGGCGCGCACGTACGATGATTCCCCACAGCGCCCTCTGCTGGGCGCCGGGTGGAATCGTCCTTTGTGTTCGCCGTCCTGCTCCTCCTGCGCTGTGGAGACCTGCCGGAAGCATGTATGTCTGTGTATATTTATGTGTATGTATGTATGTATGTATGTATGTATGTATGTATGTGTGCAGGTGACGGATCCGTCATGAACTCCATTGAAAGTCAATGGAGGACGGATCCGTTCACCATTGTGTCCGACCAAACAGATCCGTCCTCATTGACTTTCATTGGGGGTCATTCCGGATCCGTCTTGGTGCGGATCCCCGGACCGGAGAACAAACCGCAGCATGCTGCGGTTTGCTCTCCAGTCTGAAGACGGAACGGAATGCTTTTAGGAGCGCTCTGTTGACTTCAGTTCAGTTTTGTCCCCATTGACAATGAATGGGGACAAAACTGAAGCGTTTTATTCCGGTATTGAGCCCCTATGATGGAACTCAATACCGGAATTATAAAACGCTAGTGTGAAAGTAGCCTAATACACACAATGGTATCAATCGCTGATAACACCTCCCTCCTGTACTGATAGTTGTTAGAAAGAGTAAAGGTAAAATTGCAAAAATTACAGGTTTTACTGAATCTTTTCCCCCTAAACTATATATATCAATCTACTCAGCTTCTTCTGCATGTGCATGGTGGGTGTGGGGGTGGAACGAAAGCATATGGTCAGCTTTATAATAATCTAATAATATTATTATTATTTGTTTATTAATATATATATATATATATATAATTTATTTTTTCTATTACATATACTATATAAACCAATAAAGTTCAAATGATCTAAAAACCTGTTAAAGAGCAAAGAAAAAACAAAAAACCCCTCTAGTTTACGAGCTGTAATTGGTGAATGTGAAGGAAGTACAGGGACAATGTCTCCGCTGAGGATCTTTATCTTATCCTACAATGAAGGCTGTAATTTTACCTTGTAGTCTGACCTAGACTGGATTTTCAAAAGCGCCAAGAAACCAGACTAAAATGTTTTACTACAAAATGATGTGTTTTTACTATCTCGAGCATTAAGTATTGATTCCTCCCTTCAAGTGCCTTTTTAAAATAGGACTGAGAATCACCCCTGCTGACTCGTCTGCTTTATTATTATTATTTTTTTTTTTTATCCCCTTTACTGCCATTTCATCAAGAAAATCAGGCTGGCAATTAGAGGCAGCACTGCCTGGAGGACTGGAGAAATGAGATTGCGGATAAGAGGGGACGGAGCAGTTTGTTACCCTGATTAATGGGGGTTTGTTAGCAGGTCTCATTCCTTGCACTCCTTTGCACATGAAAAATAAGTCACAAACTAGTGTTTGACAGGGTTAGACAGGAGAACTGCTTTCTGGGTAATGAACTTGGTTTTAATCGCAGGTAAGGACCCTTGCGAGGACTGATGAGGCCAGAGGTCTTTTGTGGTTACTGGAAGAAGAAGCTTTGCAGCCCGGTGGCAATGAGAACAGCCTTTTGGAGCGACTTTTTACTTACTATGGACCTCAGGAAGGAGAAGAGAGTGGTAATAAAACTTGTCTCGTCTTCTTGTTTCTTAACATTTATTATGAGACTACAAAAGTCATACTATACCACAATTGTATGTACTACCATTTTTGCAGTTTTTATTTTTTCTGTTTCTTATGATTTTATGCATTCTTATTATTCAGAAATGGTTATGAAGCTTCTGGTGGTGGAACTGGTATTCTTTTTATGTGTTATTTAGTACTTTAACCCCCTAACTGTTTTGCCAAAGTCCAGCTTCAGCAGTGGGAAAAGTAGCTAACTGGAGGGGGAGGGCTGTTTAAGATGCTGCTATCTCCTGAGTGGTAGCAGCTAGAAACATGCAACTGGTCTTCTTTGAAAGCCGACATTCCAATCTTTCAGACAATAATGAAGTGATAGCAATATGTCCAAGATAGAGAAAGATATCCCTGATAGAAATGGGATGCTGTGAATGCAGTTGAAAGTAAAAATAAAAACAGGTTTTACTCACGATTATTCCTGACTTCATTTCTAACAGTGATTTCTCCTCTGTTGCTTGGACTTTAGCTGTATGAAAGCCTGGACTGTCAGCTTTCAAACAAGACCACTTGCATGTTTCTAGCTGCTACCATTCAGGAGATAGCAGCATCTAAAGCAGCCCTCCACCCTCCAGTTAGCTACTTATCACATTGCCCAAGCTGGACTCGGGCAAAACAGTTAGGTGGTTAAACTCAAGGTTGTGAATAACACTGTATTACACAAAGTGCTGTACTGATTGAAGGGTCTTAAAGGGCATCTGTCAGCAGATTTGTCCCTATGAAACTGGCTGACCTGTTACATGTGCACTTGACAGCTGAAGGCATCTGTGTTGGTCCCATGTTCATAGGTGCCCGCAATGCTGAAAACAAATATTTTAATTTATGCAATTTAAAATTGAATATATGCAAATGAGCCTCTAGGAGCAACATGGGCATTGCTCTTACACCTAGGGGCTCTGTATTCTCTGCAACCGTCGCACCCTCTACACTTTGACAGGGCCAGGCAGTGAAAACATCCTCATGCCTGGTCCTGTCAGTCAAATTGCAGAGGGCACGGCAGTTGCAGAGAGAGCAGAGCCTCTAGTTGTAAGGATAACACCCTCTGTTGCTTTTAGAGGCTCATTTACATGTATAAAATATAAAGGGAACCTACATACGTTAGCATTCCAACATCAACATAAATCAGTTTTTGGTAGTGAAATTTCTACATAGCAAATAATTTACCTCTAAGAGTAGTAGAGTAATAGGGAAAAAAAAACCCAACAGGTTGACAAATTAGGACATGCATACCGCTCATTCTGAGTAAGGGTATGTTCACATCTGTGGCATCGCATCCGGCAGGCTGTTCTGGCAGAGAGCAGCTTTTCTGATTTTGCCGGATCCAGCATTGTGGATTCTACAGTTCACCTCCATATCCCCATGGGGTCCGGGGGGGATCCGGCCATTCTAAAATATAAATGTCTGGTTTTAGTCCAACTAAAACCATTGCATGCAACAATTTTTGTCTGCCCAACAGCCGGCATTTGTGAACATAACCTAATTGAATCGGTAATAGAAAGGTGCTTGATCAAAATAATAGCAGTGAGGAATTAAATTTGCTTCAATGTTGGCCCTTATTTAAGGAAGGAGGTTAGCAAATGCTGCAGAGGTTGGTTATAGTGCAATGCCTATCTTCAATATCCTCTTTCTTTTCCTCACGCTTTCTAAAACTTAACATGGATAAAACAGAATTTATCATCTTTCCACCATCTTGCACAGCCCTCCCAACAGACCTATCTATCACCATCAACGACTGCACACTCTCCCCCGTTAAACAGGTCCGCTGCCTTGGAGTGACCTTGGATTCTGCACTCTCCTTCAGACCACACATCCAAGCCCTTTCCACCACCTGTCGCCTCCAACTCAAAAATTTCTCCCGTATCCGTGCGTTCCTCAACTATGAGTCTGCCAAAGTACTAATACATGCCCTCATCATCTCCCGCCTAGACTACTGCAACATTCTCCTCTGTGGCCTTCCATCTAGCACCCTAGCCCCCCTCCAATCTATCCTCAACTCTGCTGCCCGACTAATCCACCTCTCACCCGGTTACTCCTCTGCCTCTCCCCTTTGCCAATCCCTTCACTGGCTCCCCATTCCCCAGAGAATTCAGTTTAAAATGCTAACAAATACATACAAGGCCGTCCACAACCTGTCCCCTCCCTACATCTCAGAACTACTCTCCCGATACATCCCCACACGTAATCTCCGATCCTCACAAGACCTCCTTCTCTCCTCCACTCTTATCAACTCTTCACACAATCGCCTCCAGGATTTCTCCCGCACAGCCCCAATACTCTGGAACTCTGTACCCCAACATATCAGACTCTCACCTACAGTGGAATCCTTCAAAAGAAATCTGAAAACCCACCTCTTCAGACAAGCCTACAACCAGTGACCCTGCTGCTGCTACACTGCCATGACCAGCTTTACCCTCACCTACTGTGTCCTCCCATACCGCATAGATTGTAAGCCTTCACGGGCAGGGCCCTCTCTCCTTCTGTACCAGTCTGTAACTTGTTTGTCCTAGAGCAATTGTCTAGACTATGTATGTAAACCCCTTTCAACATGTACAGCGCTGTGGAATGAATGGCGCTTTAATAATAAATAATAATAATAATAATAATAATAATTTCCTTCTGAAATATTGGGGAAAATGGGTTGTTCCAGACAATATTCTGATGAAGAACAAACTTTGACTGGAGAGGGAAAACATCTTAAGTGCAGCAAGTTATAGGCTTATCAGCTAAAATTTATGGAAATAAAGTTTATTATAATGAGTTTGTGCTTCATTTGCTTTTTTTTTTTTAAATCACTGCTATTTTTTGAATACTACCATATGGACCCATACAAAGCAGTGTAAAAGACCATACTGCATCAAGTCTAGTCTTCCTTATGCAAGTTAATGGATATTTATAATATGAGGACAGGGAGCAATTGTGGTGCACTGTTCTAAATTTTGTATTTAATATTGGATAAAATATAATGTCAGACAAAATCTCAAATTAATCTTTGTCTCCAGGTAAGATTTTGTCAGGTGGAAGATCCTACCATGCGAAAATCTTGAGGATACTCAACTTTCCTTGTTCTGTCTGCAGGTTTTTGTTCTCCTGAACTGTAGGCTATTCATTAGGTTATGAAATTACTTCTGCTTTGTGCCACTTACATGATTATACTTTTATCCCTTCTCAGGTAAGAAACCATTACTCCGAAGCAATAAAGAACATCACTTCATGCTGGGGCACTCCTATGGCACTAACTGGGTGGAATATGACGCAACTGGATGGTTAAACTATGTCAAACAAAATCCAGCCTCTCAGAATGCCGCTAGTTTGCTGCAAGATTCCCAGAAGTAAGACAAGTTTTGTAATTACAATGGCATTGTGAAATACAGCAGTTGGTCTGGGTTAGGCTACTTTCACACTAGCATTTCCATTTTCTGGTATTGAGATCCGTCATAGGGTCTGAACAGGACAGAGTGCTCCAAAATGCGTTCCGTTCTTATACCGGAGAGCAAACCATAGCAAGCTGCAGTTTTCTTTCCGTCCTGGGATGCGGAACAAGATCCGTCATGACCCAAAATGCAAGTCAATGGGGACGGATCCGTTTTCTCTGGCACAATAGAAAACAGATCCGTCCCCCATTGACTTCCAATGGAGTTCATGATGGATCCGTCTTGGCTATGTTAAAGATAATACAACCAGAACCGTTCATAACTGATGCAGATGGTTGTATTATCAGTAACGGAAGCGTTTTTGCTGAACCCTGATGGATCCAGCAAAAACTTTAGTGTGAAAGTAGCCTGATCCAGAACAAAATTGGTGACCTATCAATATCAAATCGGTGGGGGGCATGACCGTCTCAAGCTCCAGCAAGCCCTATGTCTCCTCAGCTGTTTACCAAGCACAGCTGCATACTTTTTGCAGTGGTTCTGCCTGGCATTGGATAGGCTATCAGGGAACTTTCTTATACGGGTTGTCCCATGAAAAATGTCCTGCAGTTTTCAAACTTCTGTAATTGCATGTAATTAAAAATTTGGTATAGCCACTGAGTTATTCAATAAAATGTATCTGTAGAGCGCCACCTGCTGTTTTTTTCTCTTATTTCTCTGTCCATCTCACCTGAGGTGGATGCATATGCTCTGTTCTATCTTTTAACTGCCTCCTGAGCTGTGATAGGGAGAGCTGAGACACGCCCCTTTAGCTGCATCAGAAAGAACACGCCCTCTGAGCTGCCAACTTGATATACATCTAGTAGAGTAATTGGCTCAATGAATGGGGAGGATTTCTGAATCCTTATGATTACAGGGCTGGTTCTAGCTTTGTTAGAAAGAGATTATGTACTACATGATATCGGATTTTCATTCTTTACATTAATTGTGGGATAACCCTTTTAAGGATGGTAAAAGTCTTCAAAAGTCAGGTTCGATTAGCTTCGGCTTTTTATATAAAAGTCAATAGTAACTGATAGTCCAACTGCTCCCATTGTGTGCAACAGAATTTATTTGTGACCTTCACTATGTCCAGCGTTCTTAAAAGCTGCCAATCCTAGCTAAAAAAAAATTGTATACTACGTTCCTTCTACCATCACCTTTCTATTTCGGAAGTTCTTGGTGCACCTCCACTTCTATGTTTTCTTTAAAGATTCTAGAAGATGGCCGATTGTAAGCTAGGATCATCATTGATCACTTGAGCAAACGGGTGATTGGTGTTCTTCCAAACACGTAAACCATCACACATTTGATTATATATGAACATGACATCCTAGACTGCACCTTTTTCCTCTCTACACCATCCCCCTGACAAACTGTGCGCCATGGATTTTTCTACCGCTAGGTGTGTCAAATTGTTGTGAGTTGCAACAAAATTTGTCACAGTTTAGGGCATTTCTAGCACAATGTCTAGGTGCATGCACATTAGTAAAACTGGGGCGTTGGTTCTGAATTAAAAGGTTTATCCCATGATTAATGTAAAAATGAAAATCAGACATCATATAGAACATGACAATCTCTTTCTAACAAAGCTAGAACCAGCCCTGTACCTCACATGGATCCAGAGATCTCCTCATTCATTGCTCTGCTGGATTTATACCATGGTGACAGATCAAGGGGAGTGTCTTTTCTGCTGTAGCTAAGGGGGTGTGTCTCAGCTGTCCCTATCACAGCTCAGGAGGCGTGTCTCAGCTCTCCCTATCACAGCTCAGGAGGCAGTTGAAGGATGAAACTGAGCATGTGTGGCCTTCTCAGTGAGCAGGACAAAGAAATAAGAGAAAGAACAAACAGCAGATGGTGCTATACAGATAGATTTCATTCAATAACGCAGTGACTTTTTTTATTACATGCAATTACAAAAGTATTCAGATTCAGGTGCTAGTTTGAAAACTGTAGAATATTTTTTTTGTGAACAACCCTTTTAATCTAACTTCATAAAGCTGCATGCCATATGTGTGCGCCTTGTATTAACTCCCAGGCAGAGGAACTGTATTCCTGATCTGTACCACATGCATCCATCATATTGCAGTGTGCACAAAGCCTAAGATTAAATGAAACGTGATGAGAATGTTTGTAAAAACAAGTAAAAAAAGTTTTCGGTTGAAATATTTCAGCTACCATTTTTCATTTTCACTTTGTCACTTCTAAGCTCACATGTGATTGTTTCCCTGGGAGTGTGGCTACTCCTCCTGCTGTACACATTGATGAACACTCCAGTGAATGTGTAGCATTGTTATTACTTCTGAGATATTTTGATATATTTTGTCCTTGTTTAGTGAGCTTTTATTAATGTAAATGAAAATTGTCTTTGAAACACACATACAGCTTAAAATCCCGTTCTTACTCACCCGCAGGAAAATAATTAGCAGCTTATTTGCTGGCAGAGCGGGCACAGCGACAGTCTTATCGGGTTCAGTAGCTGGCCTGGAGGGGGGGTCCCAGCTGGCCCTGCGCAGAGCAACCAGCATGCGAAAGACATTTACGACTGGCGTGGCAGCTGTGAAGAAGAAGTCACTTTGTATTCAAATTAAACTTCAAGTAGTAAGTGGAGATTCTGATGTGTGTGTGTGTGTGTGTATATATATATATATATGTATATATGTGTGTGTGTGTATATATATATATATATGTATATATGTGTGTGTATATATATATATATATATATATATATATATATATATATATATACAGTACAGACCAAAAGTTTGGACACACCTTCTCATTCAAAGAGTTTTCTGTATTTTCATGACTATGAAAATTGTAGATTCACACTGAAGGCATCAAAACTATGAATTAACACATGTGGAATTATATACTTAACAAAAAAGTGTGAAACAACTGAAAATATGTCTTTTATATTCTAGGTTCTTCAAAGTAGCCACCTTTTGCTTTGATTACTCTTGGCATTCTCTTCATGAGCTTCAAGAGGTAGTCACCTGAAATGGTTTTCACTTCACAGGTGTGCCCTGTCAGGTTTAATAAGTGGGATTTCTTGCCTTATAAATGGGGTTGGGACCATGAGTTGTGTTGGGCAGAAGTCAGGTGGATACACAGCTGATAGTCCTACTGAATAGACTGTTAGAATTTGTATTATGGCAAGAAAAAAGCAGCTAAGTAAAGAAAAGCGAGTGGCCATCATTACTTTAAGAAATGAAGGTCAGTCAGTCCGAAAAATTGGGAAAACTTTGAAAGTGTCCCAAGTGCAGTCGCAAAAACCATCAAGCGCTACAAAGAAACTGGCTCACGTGAGGACCGCCCCAGGAAAGGAAGACCAAGAGTCACCTCTGCTGCGGAGGATAAGTTCATCCGAGTCACCAGCCTCAGAAATCGGAGGTTAACAGCAGCTCAGATTAGAGACCAGGTCAATGCCACACAGAGTTCTAGCAGCAGACACATCTCTACAACAACTGTTAAGAGGAGACTGTGTGCAGCAGGCCTTCATGGTAAAATAGCTGCTAGGAAACCACTGCTAAGGACAGTCAACAAGCAGAAGAGACTTGTTTGGGCTAAAGAACACAAGGAATGGACATTAGACCAGTGGTAATCTGTGCTTTGGTCTGATGAGTCCAAATTTGAGATCTTTGGTTCCAACCACCGTGTCTTTGTGCGACGCAGAAAAGGTGAACGGAAGGACTCTACATGCCTGGTTCCCACCGTGAAGCATGGAGGTGTGATGGTGTGGGGGTGCTTTGCTGGTGACACTGTTGGGGATTTATTCAAAATTGAAGGCATACTGAACCAGCATGGCTACCACAGCATCTTGCAGCGGCATGCTATTACATACGTTTTGCGTTTATTTGGACCATCATTTATTTATCAACAGGACAATGACCCCAAACACACCTCCAGGCTGTGTAAGGGCTATTTGACCAAGAAGGAGAGTGATGGGGTGCTACGCCAGATGACCTGGCCTCCACAGTCACCAGACCTGAACCCAATCGAGATGGTTTGGGGTGAGCTGGACCGCAGAGTGAAGGCAAAAGGGCCAACAAGTGCTAAGCATCTCTGGGAACTCCTTCAATACTGTTGGAATACCATTTCAGGTGACTACCTCTTGAAGCTCATCAAGAGAATGCCAAGAGTGTGCAAAGCAGTAATTAAAGCAAAAGGTGGCTACTTTGAAGAACCTAGAATATAAGACATATTTTCAGTTGTTTCACACTTTTTTGTTAAGTATATAATTCCACATGTGTTAATTCATAGTTTTGATGCCTTCAGTGTGAATCAACAATTTTCATAGTCATGAAAATACAGAAAACTCTTTGAATGAGAAGGTGTGTCCAAACTTTTGGTCTGTACTGTATGTGTGTGTGTGTATGTGTGTATATATATATAGACAAATCATAGAGGAATGCTTGCTCTATCTATCTATCTATCTGTCTATCTATCTATCATGGACTCATCAATCATCATACTTTAGCAACATAGTAGTGTCTACACATGGAAATATTCCACACTTCAGTACAGGGGTGAACACTAATAACTGTGGATCCCTGTGCAAAAACACCTTTAGAAGAGGCTGTCAGACACACAAGTCTTGAATCTGGGGAGTCAGGAGTCATACAAGATAGGCTTGGCCATACTGGATCAATATCCTGTACAAATGTGTATATATTTACACATACTGATCTAAAACGGACAATAACATATTTCTTCTTTTGTTTTTATATTAATTTTTTAAAGGGTACTTTTATCTATTCACAATGACGTTTCTTGTCCTATTTGTCATATGTTATTATCTGTTAATAATACGTTTTTTATTGTTCTCTGTAGGATGCTCTGATTGATACCATTAAGAAGTCCAGAATTCACTTTGTCTACTGCTTTCTGCCTAAAGCTGAGTCATTTACCAGTGGGGCTCGGCTGGTACCAGCTGCACGAGTTGGCTCCAGCGAGTCAGATCTGTCAGGTGAACGTTGTGATGCTGAGCTCATGCAAGTCGACGTCCCTCTGTTGCGAGCTCAGGTCCGAGGGTCCCGCCTTCTGGATGCTCTTCGCATGTATAGACAAGGTAATTGCCTACTGCTGATTGCAAATTGCAATTTTTTGGTTTGTTACAATGCAGCAGGCAGATGGATGCTGGTAGTCACTAGCAGAGTATGATGTTCTCTACACACACTTAATACTGGCTCACCACACGACCAAAGAGCGGGCTAAAAACACTGCATTGCCAACTTTCGCCTGATATTGTTTGCCACTAACATCACTTCCTAGTTCTTGCTGGTTTTCGATCGTACAATAGTCAGAAATGATACTCCTCGTGTTTGGGAGGGGGTTTGTTTTGTATTTTTTTGCATAGGTGTCTATGCTACCTCCTACTGTTCATTTTCTAGACCAGGGATCGGCAACCTCCGTCACTCCAGCTGTTCTGAAACTACAACTCCCAGAATGATACATTCACTTCTAGTTAGAACAGCCACACATGTTGCACGCTGGGAGTTGTAGTTTTACAGCAGCAGGAGTTCTGATCCCTGTTCTAGATGGTTAAAAGGGTACATTTAAAAATGTGGCAGAAACCAGACAGGTCGCCAAAAGTAATCTCGAAAATCCTCCACCACTTCAGGGATGCTACACTGATGCTCCAGTTTTGTCTTATGGTGCCCTGCACTAATGATATTGTGACGTCAATAGTTATTTTGATACTTTTGCATGTCTCCGGCTTTCTGCCACATTTTTAAATGTTCCCGAAAACCCCTTCGAAGGGGTTTTCTCATGATGCACAATGGGGACTTATTGCTAGGATATGGCCCCATTGTGTTATAGGTGCCCCTATATCCAGAACAGAGCCCCGAAAGTTAAGGAGGGCGCACTGCGCATGCGCAGCCACACTTCATTAATTTTCTATGGGGCCGGCGAAAATAGCCAAGCGCTGGCTCGGCTATTTCCATCGAAATGAATGGGAGCGGTGGCAGCGCATGCGCAGTACGCTCCCTTTGATTTCTGTGGGGAGCTGGCTTGTTGGTGGCTGCTGGACTGGAGTCCTCCAGCCACCACCTTGCGGGGCTGCGTTCTGGATAGAGTTGCGGGTCCCAATGGTGGGACCCGCACCTATAAGACAATGGGGGCATATCCTAGCGATATGCCCCCATTGTCCATCATGAGACAAACCCTTTAAGGAGAAAGTTCTAAGTCTTGGCAGCAGATTCTTTTATTGGGACCTGAGATGTGGCTGTGATTCTGATTAGATTTGGGCTTCAATATCGCAATTACATTCACTTCAGCCGCCTATCAGAGCTATTGAAGTGGGTGCACTTGTTCTACGGGCTGCAGTCAGGGTATGGTTCGTTGTTAATAGGACATCTATAAAATACACTAAAGTTGGCTACTCTAGTGACAGGTTCCTGTTTAATACTTGTATATAACTCATTGTTTGGTCCATTTTCGTCCACCTTACATTCACGCCCCAGCTTACTCTGGCGGCAATGAGCTGTTTTTCTTGAAACATTGCTATTATTCCCATCTCTTATGGCCACTGAAGCAATAGCTCTGTATCCATAGAAGCATCTGACTTTAGGTATGCTGCTCATTATGATAAAAAAGGAAAGGAAAAAAAACTGTTAAAATAAACAAACAGGTCCCCCTAAAAAATCAATGGACATCTCCCAGCAATGGGATCAATACAGGCTCCCTACTGAGCTTGTGCTGGATGGTGCATCAGTCAATAGATAGCGACAGATTAGGAGACAGAACATAAGCGTCCGGGTCTCACCAGTCAATTGAAGTGGAATTCTCAAAACAATTGCAAGCAGAAGCTGCTTTTCCAATAACCAGCTCAGTGCTTGATTTAATTACACGCACACACACAATCGCATTCAGCTCCTCAATCTCCCGTATAAATGAATTTCAGGTTGTTTTCCCGTTCTGTTTGCAGACACTCCGCACAAACATGACCCTGACCGCACTCCTGGTTGTTACATTATCACTTCCAGGTTCTTGCCTCAGTGAAACAAATTGTTACGTAGTTTTCAGGATAGTTATACGTCATGTACTTCAACCACAACTTTCTTTGCTTTTTACACTTCTCTAAAATGGAAAATATGATGTTGCGTGAAGTTTGCCTAGAAGGAAGAAAACAGTCTTGTGCCTTGTTTTAGGTAGTTAACCTGTACATCAATTAAATCAAAGTTAAAAGGAGTCTTTCACCCGTTTTTCACCTATATAACTAACAGCACTGCCCCACAGAAGATTGCAGATAAATGCCAGACATACCTGTGTGCACTGTGTGTGTATTACATGTCACATCCCAGACATACCTGTGTGCACTGTGTGTCTGTATTACATGTCACATCCCAGACATACCTGTGTGCACTGTGTGTCTGTATTCCATGTCCAGGAAAAGCAGTTTTATTCTGCTGGAAAACAGCTCCCAAGTGCCCAGCTGAAAGTGAAACTAAAAACACCTTTCTCTCCTGACTCGATTTCTAACAGCTATATATTCTGATATAATGCTGTGGTATCATTTGAAAGCTTGGAATGCCAGCTTTCAAAGAAGTTTAGAACCAATTTTCTATCTGCTACCAATCCCAAGATATGAGCAGCTAAAGCAGCCCTCCTCTCTTCAGTCTGGTTTGCTTTGGGCACTTGCAGCAGCAGTGCTGGGCACTTGGGAGCTGTTTTCCAGCAGAATAAAAGTGCTTTTCCTGGACATGGAATACAGACACACAGTGCATACAGGTATGTCTGGGATGTGTCTGTAATCTTCTGTGGGGATCTGCTTTAGTTATATAGGTGAAAACAGGTGAAAGACTCCCTTTAAAATTCAGGGAAACTAGCAAAACTAGATACCCATCTATAGACAGTACCAGTACCCCTCAGAACATCTCATTTACCCAAACAGCACCCTACTTTGTGGTGGCAAGAGCCCTAAAACAGATGGTGTATCATGTTTCAAGGCTTTTTAAGAGACATTAACTTACATGGTGTTACCTATACATGGCACTAGAGAGACAGTGTTCTTCCTTCTGGAGGAGAGCTAGTTTGCATGTGTTTCATCCCTGGACCATTTTCTGTAAGTCTCTGAGAACTAGTAACCCCCCAGAGCTTTTCCGATTGGAAATTTGGGGAAAACGTCTATAAGACGTGCACATATGGCTCCATAGGGATTCACAGTACTCGTTTCCAGAATAAAGCAATGGATCACCAAGTGCAAGGTATCATTAGCTGAGCTAGCCCTACAAGGCAAATCTTGTGGCAGACTTCCTTTTAAGCAGTGTGAGGTATATAGTCATGAAACGTACGGGTACAGTCAACCTAATGTCGAATTCGTATTTTTTAGGTTATCCTGATCACATGGTCTTTTGCGAATTCCGGAGACAGTTTGATGTCTTAGTTCCTCACCTTACAAAGAAACATGGTCGCAACTATATTGTCACAGATGAAAAGAGGGTACGTTTCCTTTCATTTATAATACTGATGCTTGTGAGACACTTCACAGTATGTACAATGTATTTCTCCAGTTGTCTATACACTGACGGGGTCCTCCTACAACTGACATTTATCACCTATCTTATGGCTAATTGATTGCCATATCGATCACTATAATGGGGATCCCAAGTCCCCACCCCCGCCCTGTTCCTACTGATGGCATGACCACAGTGAGTAGGACTTTAAATGGGGTGGCGCATGAGCGCTACTGCTCTGTTTAAATTCGATGGAACTGCTGGAGAAGGCCAAGTACAACTGTCAGCTCCATAGACACCGAATGGAGCAGCAGGACGCACCGGTGGGATTCTAGTGGTCGCCCCCTGTGGCTTCTGTGAATAGGTGATAAATATCAAATATGGAAAACACCTTTAAGGCGTCCGTCACTTGCAAATTTGAGTTGGTGCTTTTTTGCCATTGAAAATGTAACTCCCAAAAGAAAGCAGGCCTTACTTTCTCATTTTAAAGTGTTTTCAATTGCATTTTTTTTCTCACACTTCTTTGACATGCACTGTTAGGGAAGTATATTCGAAAACACCTAAAAGGAAAACTCCATAGCCAGAGCAGGCTGGGACCAGACCCTAATAGGCATTTACTGTATGGCAATATTTTGTGGACGTGCCATGAATGTCAAGATGGGTATCCCCTTTAAGTGAATACGTTTTGGCTGTCAGCTGCAACCACTAGGGGGAGCTCACTGAATACATATTTATAATGCTCTCATTGAACTCAACAATAAATCCTTATGCAGTAAACTTTCAAATGTTCTGCAGACAGCATAGTGTGAATTAGTCAGCACAGAATGTTGGGCCAATTTTGAGTTAAAAAAATAAAAATCTAATCACTGAATGATTTCCGAGGAGAATCTGTTTCTTGGCTGACTGGGCTTTTTTATAGCTGTTTTTAATTTTATTAATATTAGCCTGATTTTTTATTTTTTTTAATGAAATCTTGTGATGCTGCAGTACTATGTAGGATCATTGGAATTTTACTATAAGCGTGGAATTTGGCTTTTCTGATAGGAGTTGGCATCACTGTTAAATTTGGAAAATGATGTCCTTAGTTGAATGAGTGATATTCAGCTTGTAGCAGGTAATGCTTTCAGCGAATGAATGCAGCGATCTGCCTTTGGTACTGCTGGCTTCGGGCCCAATGTGTCTGAATTGAATTTCTATAGTAAATTATATGGATGTCCTGTTCCACTTTGATGTCTTTCTCCGTAGCTCGTACAGCGACAATTACATTTCACAGCAGCGGCACATCAGGGTGATGACTGGAAATACCATTGGGCTTGCCAAATTAGAATTTAGTGCAGAATTGGGGTTGATCCAGTTTTTTTTATTTGTCAACCTATCTGGATCAAAATGCATTTTAATTTAGCTTTCAAGTCTTCTCCTAGACTTGCATGGATATGGGGGATTTTACAACGATACTGTGAAGAGTTGTGTGTGTAGGAAGACGTTAAATATTGAGCTATGTATTCTTGTTGCTCTCCATATATGTAATATAGGTATATTAAGAATAACTTACATCGCAGACTATATCACCTGACACTGCTTTCTGGGCTCATATAGTAACATGTAAATGGTATACACCAGATTGGCAATCAAGAACCAGTGCAGATTAATGAACTAGATCTTTTGTATACTGCCCTAGTGGCTCTCTTACATGTTGGAGGGCCAGATCATATTAGACGGCCTCACATATGGTTTTATGTAATTTTGGCAAAAAAAGTAGTACTGTGCTGCGATTTCTGTTTTACTTTTATTTAAAGAGGTTCTATACCCTTTTTTCTTACTGATGATCTAGTCTTTGGATAGATCATCAGCATCTGATCGGCCGACATCCGGGACCCACACCGATCAGCTGTTTGGGAAGACAACGGCACATGCAGTAGTGCCGCAGCCTTCTTGCTGCTTCCTGCAGGCCAGTGACTATTTGACGTGGCCTAGGCGCAGCTCAGCCCCATTCACATTAAGGGTGAATATTTATATTTTTAAAAACTTTCACTTTTTTTTTTTACTCTCATTTTAAAGGGGTTGTCCAAGTTATGGAAAAAAAAATATAGCACTGTAAATCTGATGGGTAGCAATATATAACTAAGTTCAGCAAGTTTTAGGCAAAAAAAATCTATATTTCCTCATTTCCCTGGTTCTCTTCTGGCCTTTGTTTACATGCAGTAATAACAATCTCTGCCCCTCCCCCCTCCCCCCTACTCTGCAAAGACAGTGAATATAAGTGCTGAGTGACATGTCTGCCTGCTGGGATACTCAGCAGCATGTTGTATGTGTAGGACAACAAGTCCCAGCTGTACAATGACACTGCTGATACACACAGGAAATTCTCCCTACCTGTTCTTGTACAATACGATTCTTCTATAGCTCCTTGCCCAGCATTTGTCTCCTCTCACTGCTGCAGCTACTATTTGTTGTAAAGCCTTGAGCCCTCAGTGTGTTCTGGCTGAAGGGGTTAATGTTTTATCTGAAGGAATCCAGGGAGAGAGCAGATAGCAGCCCGGCAAAGAAAGGGGGCGTGGCCAGTGACGTCTCGTGTACAGACTGTTATCTGAACTCTGAGGCTTGTACACGAAACATCACAGAGCAGGGAGATAAGGTGACATCACAGGTCATGTGACCCTCAGTCAACTCTGAGAAACCAGCAGCTCTAGAAACACAAAGTATATGGGAAAGTTGTTATACCTGACAAGTTAGAAACATATAAAGAACAAATAAAATAACTCGGACAACCCCTTTAAGTTCCCCTAATGGACTTTAACATCTGATCGTGTGATCACTTCTGTCATAGACTGCAATGATTTAATATTGCAGCCCATGGGAGATTCATTATGGACCAATCAAGGGCCTGATAGGAACTTCACTGTGGCAGGCCTCGGAGCCTTCAGAAGGCCAGATCCTGCCATAGCAATCTAATGGCTCCCTTGATCTTGACTGGAGGGACCTGTTCGGTCCCTAGAAGCGTAATGCTCTCTGGAAAAGAACGCTTAGATGCCTGGGTCACAACCACGGCATGTAAGGAGGTAAATGTCCATGATCGGCGTGATCACCAATTATTGACTGTGCCTCTGGGTTTCTGTTGTGTAAAACAGCAGGCATACACCAGCTATGGCGCCTGCTCAGTTCCTGAGTGCGTACCATCTTTAAAGTTCCAACTTGAGCCAAACATGTACAGTGCAAGTTGTTAAGGTGTTAAAAGGGTTTTCCATCTTGGGAAAAAAAAGGTCCCCAACACTCCCAGTGATTGGCTGGGTAATCGAGAAGAACAAGCATACAGAGGTCGTTGGTGTCAGAACGGGAGTGGTGGTGGCCAGTATTACCCTTTAGTATTTAACCTTTTTATGCCACTCTACCTTTTTTTTTTTTTTACTTTTTTTTCTGATTGAACAACCCCTTTAAAGAGTTGGTATCTGATAATTATTATCAGATAGTCTGGTTATTTTTACACTATAAGTCATGATAAAGGCGAGTAGGAGACTAGACTCGGCATGTTCCTCCGCTCCAGACCAGCCATATTTTTGTGTGGCTGTTGTGTGATTCACTGTATAACTTTCCTGTCAATCCCTCTGTGCTCCCATTGCCTTGCCTTGAGGAATTTCACACTCTGTTTCTAGATTGTTTTTAGCGTTTTAACTCCTGGATCACATCAAATACATGGATTGCATGTGACAGGTTTAAGTTTTTGGACACCATTATCTCACACCAGTGGGGACTACACATTTCAGAACTAAAGCTCCTCTTGCACAATTCATTTTGGCTTTTAAGGGGGTGACTACAAATAATGTTAGTTGTTTTTGGACACAATGACTAAAGGGCATATCCTCTGCAGTACTCACCGGGGATCCTGTCTATCTAGTACAGGTTGTCAAGCGAAATGAGATTTTAGAGTTTACCAGTGATGGTTTCAAGACCGGGAAAAGTCTCTAGAGATGGACACACAGTGCATTTTTAATGCATGGCTGACTTAGCTTGAGATTAAGGATGCATGATTGGAAAGAGCGTCTGTAATTCTTGTTTGTAACATAAATAGTACATGCTGTAGAGATCCCCCCCCACCGAGCCGTTGTCTTGGTGGTGCTGGTTTCATAATTTAAAACTGGCCGGATAGTGTTTAAAATATTGAGCAGCACATAATATGATGTCTTATAATTAATGTGCGTGTTTCTTTTATGGGTTGCGTTGGATTTTCTGCAAACACCATGAGAATCCGTTTTCTGGAGATATAAAGTATTTTTTCTTCAGGTCACACTGTCAACTAGTGTCTAGGAAAAAGTCAATGCATGTACATAGCTAGACATGTCATTTAGACAGGGATTTATATTGGATTAATAGTACTCAATGTGCCAAAGCCAGTGACATACATAGCAGAGGAGGTAAAGATCACATCATTCTCCTATTTATTATATTCCATTCCTTTGTGACCTTTGAGCCATTTCTTGTCTGCTAGCAATGTAGTTCCTCAGCAGAGGGGATGCCTGCACAGGTACGTTCCACCCAATTGCAAATGCAATGGGCCCTGCTAGGTATGGCCCAGCAGAGTACCTGAGGATCCTCTGGTCGGCCCAGTCTCTGACACCATAGTATCACCTGGTCCCCAAAGGTCAAGGTGAAAAGCAACATTTGGGGCCCTAACTTGCCACTAATAGGTTTTGATTCAAAGAAATAGATCTTAGACTTTATTGATTACATGGAGGTTGGTCCCAGAGAATAACTTTTTCTGGTGGGCCCAAGGAACTCCAGTCCGACCCTGGCAAGCATCCAAAGCAATTGAATAGGCTTCCTTTATTACATGCACAGCTTTGGATGAGATTTGATCCTAATATTAGTATGGCTTAGATCACATCTACATGGGAGGCAGCTGTTTTGTCCACAAAAAAAGCTGGGCTGTGTAAATGGAAATCCAGCGGGCTCCATGGGTCTGTCAAGCATTGTTTGTGTCTGCCACGCAACGGACCTAGTGCTTATTTTTGTTGTTCTGCTTCCATAATAGAGGAAAACAATAAGACAAGTGAGAATGAACCCATATCAAGTCTGAAGCAGTGTAAGATCCTTAATGGGTTCCCAGCTTTGTGTGCTATGTCTTAATAACAGCTTATAAACATATATTTTACATTGACGGGTGAGCAGTGTTTGCTAAATCATATAAATATACACCCCAAAGATTAAAAATGTCCAAAAGATACACTCTTTATATAGTGTTGTGTAGTTTAAGAACTCCCGCAAAAATTTTTATTCCATGTCCTGCTAGAAATGTACATGATGTAATCTGTAGTGAATGTCATTTTCTTACCAGTGTCTGTATTTGTGAGTTATATCTCCCTGATGTTTCTCATCTGTGTCATGTGACCAGCAATCAGACTCACCAGATAACACAGCATCTTATGTGTGGACAGGAAGTCTATTTCTCTATGCATTCCTATGGGAGCCTCACTCTGAGTGTCATAGGAATGAATAGAGCAGTAACTGGCTTCCTGTCCTGGGTCAGTTGGAGGTCAGTGAGTTGGTCACATGACCCAGCTACAATAAGAAGAGAGAGGATAACTCTCAATTACAGTCTCTGATAAGAAGATTGCATTCACTACAGATTACACAATGCACATTTCTAACATGTCAGAAAATAAAAATGTTTGCGGGCGTTCTTCTTTAAAGGGTTTCTGTCATCAGGTTTCACCATATTAAACCGGATGACATTTGCAATGTGCAAATGTCACCTGAGGTCTAATATGGTACTATTTTCAAGATCTGTGTCCCCGTTTTTGTTAAAAATAAACTTTTGTAATATGCAAATTAACCTTACTAGGTGCAAGGGACGGTGACCCTGCACCTAGTGGCGCCGTTTTCCCCACCTTCATGAAGGCGTCGTCGCCGATGATTGACAGGGCCAGGCAGCTCGCTCTTTCTGCTGCTGGCTCTGTCAGCGCTGCAAATCCCGCGCCTGCGCCCTGTGTCCTTCATTCAGCGTAGTGAGTGCAGCTGGCGGCCGGGCTCCGCTCCGATAACGTCACACTACACCCGGAAGAGAAGGCGGCGCAGGCGCAGTGAGGAAGCCGGGAGACAGGCCGCCAGCTGCACTCACTGTGCCTGCAGTGAGTAATGTCACCTATTTTGAATGGTGGATCCTGTCTTATCTATACACAGAGGTGATATCCTTCAAGGCAGGATTAGAATGACAGATAAGCAGATAACTGCAGTAAAGTGATGTGTCCAGACAGAGAAGTGGCGTCTATTGTTGGGCTTTTATGTTTCTTTGTTTAAATCTAGATATTGAAATGGAAAAATAACAATCATAAAAAATTATTAAAAAACGTTGAACATAAAAACATGATTTAAACAACAGGTTATTTTCTGATAACACATTCCCTTTAAATGACAAAATACATTTAGCATTTAAACTGCGCACATGCTGGTAGTTTCTAGGTGATATGGATGCATAAATCTTTATGGATATATGCCATCTCTATAAAAACACTGTCCCGTTTTCACAAACCCGAAAAATCACACTTAAGAAATGAATTTCCTCAGCAACTTTTACATTTATACCATATTGATATAAAACCAGTGCAAGTAAAGTTTAAAAACAAAGTATGAAGCATTATGTAACCGAATACCATCTGTTTTCCAGGTTGATAAATTATGCTAATGCTATTTTTTCCCCCCTTTTTGAAATAACAGGTGCTTACAAACATGGCAACAACAACCGCTTTATACATTGTGGAACACTTTTTTTTTCTTTACAATCAAGAATTAAAAGGGTTAATGTTAAAAACTTGGATCCGCCCTGAAACTTGTGGTTAACCGTCCTCCTCGCGTGGGAGCCAGAAATGATTTTTCTATTGGGAATGAGATGAGCTGTGCCCCGAGCCGCTGTATTAGGCAGCAGAACAAGGCGTACAGCAGAACAATAACATAGAAATGCTAAACGTACCAGGACTCCACATCTTGTATAATTGCGAGGCCCATGAAATTGCCACCTGAGCATCTGCACAGCTCACTGCCATTTATTGTGCTGTTTAGAAGCCTCGGCTATTCTTCGCTGTTTAGCATTAAATGTCACCCCGAGACTCCGCGATCTGACAGCGTGTTTGCAAGAGCCGACTCCTCATGTAATATGCACCACCTGTGCGTGTCTGATCGCCGTTGGGAATTCAATCCGGGGGTTTAGCTTGTTTGCTTAACAAAGCCAATGGTAATAGAAAAATACAAGTGAAGCACGGGGGCAAGCTATGGTGTTTCTGTCCGCATGCTGGCATGACTACTAATTCTACGGGAGAGCCGGTGATGGCTGCCGAGGGCTGCTGGAGCTGATGGGTGGTGATCAGCAACCAGGCATGTTCTGTTTTCTAGGACCAATTCATAGAATATAGATTATTTGGCTTACTTTGCTGGACACCTTGCTGTAAGTCATACTGAACACTCACAGCACTATTTCGGGACAGTTTTTCCAGTGGTGAACGACACAGTTAAATACATTTATGTAACAGATGTTCTGTTAGCTGAAGTATCTTTGGATTTGGAAAAACATGACCGTCATGTATTTTTTATTTTTTTAATCTACTGACATAGTTTTTAGACACTGGGGTTAAGATGTTGATATTGTCCCTGGAATTGGTGTGGACGTGTGAAACCTCTCCATTTCATCATGAAGCTAATAAATCACCACTTAGTATAAGTCTTGAACTTCAATCAGATTGCTGAAAGTTTGACTATTCTGTTTCTTGGATGTACCTGTTTTTCTTCAAACCTTGATGATGACTATTACAGTTCCCAAAGAGTTGTCAGGTAGGGTCCGCGTTATCCACAAGGTCCCAAATTAAGAAGCCTGGGGGGCATACTTGAGGGTAGCTATGTAGGTCAACAAGGCTTGTCCTGTTACATGACCTTTCATCATGAGATGGTCATGGATGGACCCTCCCTGATGATCTGCTTCCCCTTGGAGTTATTGGGAAATTAATAAATAGCACAGTTTGAAAGTGGATCACATGGACAAGATGGGTCCCCCAAAGTCAGAGATAATTTCTGTTCTGGCTGTTTGGGCGAGATCCAAATCTTGGAAACCTCCCACTATTTAATTCATATACACTAATAGATCTTATGGATAGATGGTTTCTATTCTAAGAAACTACTGGAAATTGCTAGTAAGGCTACTTTCACACTAGCGTTATGGAATTCCGGTATTGAGCTCCGTCATAGGGGCTCAATACCGGAATAAAACGCTTCCGTTTTGTCCCCATTCATTGTCAATGGGGACAAAACTGAACTGAAGACAACGGAATGCTCCTGAAAGCATTCCGTTCAGTCTTCAGACCGGAGAGCAAACCGCAACATGTTGCGGTTTGCTCTCCGTACTAGTTATCCGCACCTAAACGGATCCGGAATGACCCCCAATGCAAGTCAATGGGGACGGATCCGTTAGGTGTGGACACACTTGTAAACGGATCCGTCCTCCATTGACTTTCAATAGAGGTTATTCCGGATCCGTTTAAACGCTAATACAACCGGATCCGGAATTACGGATCCACAAGGTTGTATTACTCAGTACGGATCCGGCGGGTGAAGGGACCCGCCGGATCCGTACTAACGCTAGTGTGAAAGAGGCCTAAAGGTAATATTCTTTCATTGTTTACCCAGCGTTAAGGGAACTTGACTCGTTCCAGATTATCAGATGGATTTCCTGTGTGAGATACTGGCTGGCCTTACATGGCCAAGCAAGCATATGTTCTCAGTAGATAGAAGGGGAAGAAGCCAGTGGAAGACTTCAACCATACTCTGTCCTTATCTCCTCTTCCATCGGGAGAGACTCATTAATAGAGTTGGTCATTGGTCCCGCCAAAATTGCCCTGTTCGGCCGATGTAACTAATGTGTATGGCCAGCTTAATGGAAGTAGGTATATGTGTGTATATATAGACACGCGTCTTATTTATACATTGTCTTGTTTTGTATAGGATACAGTGGTGTTATACTGTATAGTGTTGCATATATGGTGTTATCCCCATTTTGGCAGCATCCATTCCAGTGCTTGTAATACAAAGAGCATAAATACTGGATTTATAAGGATACCAATATATTGAGTACTATAAATTTCAGTTTGTGTGACGGTTCTGACTGTAAACCTTGGTAGTCCGTGACCACTAATTGTGTTGTTCCAGCCATGAGAGGAGCTGTAAGCTCTTCTGTCTGTTTTTATAAATTCTTTTGTGCTCCCCATGAAGTAATGAAGGACCCAGTGCTTGTTGAATCCTTTCCAATGCTGTCATTCTGAGCTTTGTTAAAATGGCTGCAGCGATGACATGCTAGTCTACAAGCGACTCCTGCAGCCAGTCACTGGACCAAGCCATCTCAGGCCATGCTCCAAGAGGCCAGTAATTGGCAGGAAGCTCTGTAGGGGTTAGGGGGATTTATCAGGTTGGGTATCAGTTAATTTCTTACTATGCACACTTACTTCCTTTTGTCTAGATTTTGACTGACCTCAAACAACCCCCTTAAAGGGGTTTTCCAGGATTTTAATATTGATGACCTATCCTCAGGAAAGGTCATTAATATCAGATTGGCGAGGGTCTGACACCCGGCACCCCTGCCGATCAGCTGTAAGGGGAGAAGGCGCATGGCATCTACTGTCTCTCTTCCTGCCTGCTGATGCTAGGTCTGCGGCAAGCAGAAAGAGAGACAGGAGACGGAACTCTTGCACAGTTTTCTCTTCATACAGCTGATTGTCGGGTGTGCCGGGAGCCAGTCCCCTATGGATCTGATATTGATGATCCTGAGATCAATATTAAAAGCCTGGAAACCCCCTTTAAAGTGGTTATCCAAGACTTAAAAATGTACCGCATTTGCCTGGGCCCCTCACACTGAATATACTTGCCTGTCTCCGCGCCGCCGCTGCTTTTCCCCATGGGCAGATGAAAACGGACAGCGTTTAAGGGGGAGCAGGCAGTGACGGGCACGAGCCTCCCTAGCATAACGAGTGACGCTAGGGAGCCTCGTCCCCATCACAGCCTGCCATTGGCTGCTCCCTCCCTTGACACCGGTTCTTTACATCCGTGCACGGGGAGAAGCAGCAGCGGTGGCGCGGAGACAGGCAAGTATATTCAGTGTGAGGGGCCCGGGCATATGCGGTAAAATTTTTTTTTAGCCTTGGATAACCCCTTTAAGGCTAATATATAATATATTCCTTTACAAAAAGTTAAGATATAATAACTGAAACGGCAGCAAAGTTGCTTTTAACTGTTTAATGACTATAGTGTTTATTTTAACAGACAAGTTGTTAAATCCATCTGGTTCTTTTTAACTTGTGCAGTAGATGTAAATATGATAATAACACTTTTAGCATTCGGGGATTTGTTATAAAAATGTTCTTCATTTTATCAAAACATAAACTGATTTTAGCATAATATGCGTGCTATTTTATGGGCTCCGTGGATTACTGTGAAGAGACTTTCAGGTGCTTACTTTAGCTATTAAGCAGCCTGAAAGCTTTGACAATTTAGTGGCCATCTAACGAATGTTGAACATTTCAGCTTGCTAATAGCCTTCTAGCATATTATCTGATTTGTTCACTGTAGAATTGTGCCTTAGTAATTTAATTATTGATAAGAGGCCCAGCAAAAAAGCACAGAATTAAATGGATATGGGAACCCTTCCTAGAACAGTTTTCTGTCTTGTGTACATCAGTATAAGGCATATTAACGGGGTTTTCTGGCTGAAAAAAAAAATTTTTAGAGGAGTTTTCCAAGAGTTTGATATTGATGGCCTATTCTCAGAATAGATCATCAATATCTAATCGATGAGGGTCCAACTTCCGGCACCCCCGATGATCAGCTGTTTGTAGCTGCTCCAGTGAGCACTTCTTCCTCTTCCTAGGCCAGTGATGTCACGTTCATCGATCACGTGGCCTAGGCACAGCTCAGTACCATTCAGGTGAATGGGCCTGGGTTGCAATGCCAAGCCACTATACATTGGATGGTGCTGGGCCTGGTATTCTGTGAAGAGGCCTCAGCGCTCATTGGAGAGCCACAGCCTCACAGCTCATTAGTGGTGGTGCCAGCCGTGTGTAGGACCCTCACTGATCAAATATTGATGACCTATACTAAGGATAGGTCTTCAATATTTTTCTCCCAGAAAACTTATTTTAAACTGCTAAGAGTGCTGTTAAAAAAAAATAAAATGACTTGCCTAACACTTCATGAATTGCCAGGTGCCCTTTGAATGACGCTGCCTGGTCCCCTGTCGCTCTCTGCTTCCTGGTCTAGGGATAATGCCAGGGGCTGTAGTGGTGACCTAGTAGTTGTAGATTGGTGCTATTTTGCGGTTCATATGACATTTTGATAATTAGTTTTTACTTTGCTAATTTTTGGCCAGTTGGCCTCTGAAAACAAGGGGTTCTTGAAAATGTGATTACTCGATCACTTGTACTATACCATGAAATGCTTCTGTATTGCAATGTAATGTACCTGCAGCATCATCCTGTTACAGTTTGGAGGGGGGCAACTAATGGCAGTTGGGGACAAGCCTCTCTAGCATCGCAGGCTCGTCCCCGTCTAGCACCCCATTGTTGCATCCCAAGTGGACCTTCAAGAGACAGAAGAAGCTCCCTACTTGCTTAAAGGGGTTGTCCGAGTTATTTTTTTGTTCTTTATATGTTTCTAACTTGTCAGGTATAACAACTTTCCCATATACTTTGTGTTTCTAAAGCTGCTGTTTCTCAGAGTTCACTGAGGGTCACATGACCTGTGATGTCACCTTATCTCCCTGGTCTGTGATGTTTCGTGTACAAGCCTCAGAGTTCAGATAACAGTCTGTACACGAGAGGTCACTGGCCACGCCCCCTTTCTTTGCTGGGCTCCTGCTATCTGCTCTCTCCCTGGATTCCTTCAGATAAAACATTAACCCCTTCAGCCAGAACACACTGAGGGCTCAAGGCTTTATAACAAATAGTAGCTGCAGCAGTGAGAGGAGACAAATGCTGGGCAAGGAGCTATAGAGGAATTGTACAAGAACAGGTAGGGAGAATTTCCTGTGTGTATCAGCAGTGTCATTGTACAGCTGGGACTTGTAGTCCTACACAAACAACATGCTGCTGAGTATCCCAGCAGGCAGACATGTCACTCAGCACTTGTATTCACTGCCTTTGCAGAGAAGGGGGGAGGGGCAGAGATTGTTATTACTGCATGTAAACAAAGGCCAGAAGAGAACCAGGGAAATTAGGAAATATAGATTTTTTTTTTGCCTAAAACTTGCTGAACTTAGTTATATATTGCTGCCCATCAGATTTACAGTGCTATATTTTTTTTCCATAACTTGGACAACCCCTTTAAGCTGTTCTTAATAGCATTTAGATAATTGCTTTACATCAGCCACATGGGCCATAGACACAATGGTCAGGAGGGGACCTCTGTGATGGAGTTTTCTAGGCATGTTCTGTGACCTGAGCAGAGGTCATTGTACATGGAAAGAATAGACAAGCATTGACAATCACCTGTGGTGGATCACGGGTTATCTATACACGTAGATGGAATCTGACATTGTAATCCTTTCCATAATGATAAGCAGGTAACTGCAGTAATCTGTACAGACCAAGAAGTGACGTCTATTATTAGCCTTAGTGGCCAGTGCAAAAACTGCAGGATTTTATGTGTTTTTTTTTATTTTTAATATAGATTATGACATAAAATTAAAATGACCATGAAAAAATTCTTAAAAAATATGTTTAACAAAACGTGATTTAACCCTTTCAGTACTGGAGGGTTTTTCGGTTATGTATTTTCGTTTTGCGCTCCCTGCCTTCAAACAGCCGTAACGGTTTTATTTTTCTGTTCACATAGCTGTATGAGGGCTTGTTTTTTGCGGGACAATTTGTACTTTCCAACGCCACCATTTAATATTGCATATGGTGTAGTGGGAAGCGGGAAAAAAATTCCAAATCGGGTGAAATTGCAAAACAAAAACCGCTATTCCGCTACAGTTCTACGGGTTTCTTATTTACAGTGTTCGATGTTCATTAAAACTGACCAGTTACTTTCATTCCACTAGTCAGTACGAATCCGTACTGATAGTGATAAAATAATTTTTATTTGATAGTGATAAAATAATTATAAAGTTGGACTTTTTTTTTTTTTTTTGTCATATCTTGACCCCTATAACTTTTTGGTATTTATATGTACGGAGCTGTATGGGGGGCTCATCTTTTGCGGGGCGATCTGAAGTTTTTATTGATACCATTCTGGGGTGTGTATGACTTTTTGATCACTTTTTATTTAATTTTTTTTTAGAAAAAAAAAAGCAACAAAAAACAGCAAATTGCCATTTGGACGCTTTTTTCCGCCACACAATTCGCCGTATTGGAATTTTTTTTTTAAATATTTTAAAAGTACGGGCGTTTTCGGTCACTGTTGTGTAAGACGCAACTAGATGCTGTGATCACGTGTGATCACGGCATCTAAAGGCCTAGGAAGACGCCGCCGATGGCGGTAAGTACCCGCAAGTACTTACAGCAGAGACTTGCCGGCCATGACGCCCGCTCGCATCGTCCCAGCGCCGTACATGTACGGCGCTGGGAGTCTAAGGGTTAAAGAGGACCTTTCACCGCTCCTGACATGCCTGTTTTAATAGCTTCATGCATTCCCCATGTAATAACAAGTCTGGAACATCTATTATGACTCTGTTGTGCCATTCCTTTATTATTTACACTAGAAGTTATGAATGAATAGCTATTTGTCTTCAGTAAGGGTACAGAGGGGAGGTAACAAGTTGGGGGTGTGTACCTGCACAGTCTTAACATGATAGCACTCATTGGATAGAGTCAGTCTGTGCAGGTACACACCCCCAACTGGTCACCTCCCCTCTGTACCTTTACTGAAGGCAAATAGCAATTCATTTATAACTTCTAGTGCAAATAATAAAGGACTGGCACAACATAGAGACATAAGAATAGATGCTCCAGGATTGTTAGTACGTGGGGAATGCATGGACCTATTAAAACAGGCATGTCAGGAGAGGTGAAAGGTCCTCTTTAAACAGTAGTTCATTTTCTCATGACACATTCCCTTTGTCTTTTTTGTAAAATATTGTGATAGTCCAGTGCCGTTGATTTGCTCTGGTTTTATCTCTTTGCCCTGCCCCCATCAGTATAAAACCCACATAGGGTACTAGTTCTGCTATTTAAAGTTTTATGTGCTGAGGTCAAAATGCTGTTCATAAAACTTTTAGCCCTCAGCAGGTCGCCCTGTCGTAAACAGATTGGAGTCACCGGGAAGTCTGTATAGCTGTATACTAAACACAGCTGATCTCTTAATACCCCGGAGACCAGCACATTACAATTCATTTTCTGTAGGCCTGGAGAGAACAATTTTTTTGCTCTTAATAAAATCATGGTCCCTACTGGCAGACGATTTAGAAATGCTAAACGGCTTATTTGCATGCGTCATCGTTAATTTGCAAAGTAATTTCAGTGCTCCAGTTCACAAAAGTATTTTTTTATTTACTAATACAATTTAATGTTTTTTTCTCCCGTCAATTAACTTCTTGAACTTGGTCCTGTGGTGGAAATAATGTGTGGAGATTGTTTTATATTGTAATATCAGCTCAATACATATTGTACCAAATAGAAAGATTACTAGTAATTGCAGACACAGACAAAAAGACCAGAGACTGATATCTGTAGGCTGACCTGGCAGATCCTGTGCTGCCACTCCAGTTCTCTCGGTTGGGATCTGTTTACCCAGCTGCAGTGGCGACGTCACGTCTACAACATGTCACCACCACAGCCAGTCACTGCTTGTCGAAGTGAAGTGCTGCAGCCAGGTAAAACGGATTCTGGTCAGGAGAACTAGGACAGCAGTGTGGGATCTGCCAGGTAAGTAATGATCACTTCTTTCTTGCAGGCAGATCCCTGAAATCAGACAATCCCTTAAAGCTGAATTATTTAATAAAAAAGGTAAATAAAAACCTATTGGAAAAAAATAATTATATCCAAAAATAAGTACAATACAATAATAATGGCCAAAAAATGCCCAATAAGTGCACAAAGCAACAAAGGAGAGACGTTCACTTCCCCCTGGACGCTCAGTGCCAGTGACTGTCCCATTGGTTATTTACAGCCACATTTGCTTATTGACGTTAGATCCAGTGGCCCAGATATTTCAGTAATGGGGGAAGGAACAGTGATAAAAAAAATTACTACCAGAAGACTTAGTGGAGTGGCGCTGAGTGAGTGAAGTACATAGATTTAAAAGCTTTAGAAAGTGACAGGTACACTTTAACTTGGCTTTCTTCATCGGGAGCAAAGATTCAGTAGAGAAGATTTATCAAACCAGTGTAAAGTAGAACTAGTCTAGTTGCCCATAGCAACCGATCAAATTCCACCTTTCATTTTCCAAAGGAGGTGTCTAAAATGAAAGGTGGAATCTGATTGGTTGCTATGGGCAACTAGACCAGTTCGACTTAACAGCGGTTTGATAAATGACCCCAAGTGTGCTGCCCTAGCCCTGTATCTAAATACCCTGGCCGAAGCAGAGTGACTTGCTAGCGCCTCCCCCTGGCATCCAGGAACAAATGTATATACCCATCCAGGCTCCCCAGCTACAGCCCTGCTTTAACTTTTTACTTTCCCTTTCCTTTCTCCTTCCATTCTTCAGTACTGGAGAGCTGCCATCATATGAGGTGAACTTTCCACTGCTGATATAAAGCAGTACCATGAAGGGATTTTAAGGGCAAGCTTTTAGCAGTATTCCCCCTACAATAAATGGATCCCAGATTGACTGACTGCTACTACCCCTAGAAATCAGCAGCAGGACTTCAATTCCTCAAATTTAAATCATTGAGCTGCCTTTGCCTAGTGGGAGAGATGTTCTTTGCTTTGGCTAATATGGTGGTGGTGGTGTTACCATGTGAGTTGCCTCCTTCTGTTGCATAATGTGCAGCTCACCAGTGTCGGCGTATTTAGCCAGTAGTCCTATAATGGTGAAATAGATCTACATTTTGGATTATTAGTACTTTCCTATTCCAGTACTTTCTGATTTGGGACTGTTCACACCTCCCTGCCATTACACATGTCATATATCCACGAGGATGATTTTGAAGGGGGTTTGCCAAAATCCTAACTTACTGCCTAGTCACAGGATAGGAGATGTGTCACATTGATTAGAGTCCCACTGCTGGACTCCATTTAAACAACTGGCCGTCACTCGTGCGTTTCCCGAACAGAGAAGTCCAAGGGATGTACGGAATTTGACTAATTCCATCAGACCCATAGAGAGTGGAGAAGTTGTGCCCATGCGTGACCACTGATTGTGATAAGTGTGGGACTAAGCAATGGATAAATGATACATTATGATTGCATTGTAAAAATGTAGCTTTGCATTTGACATTTCGAGAATTGCCATGCAGAAAGTTTAGTATATACACCTGGCAAATCTTTGCCTAAATGACACTTAAGTTGCAGTTTTTCTCCTTTACTCCTTTTACTGTTGTTTTTTTGCACATAGAAGAGTAAGCACATAATCTAAAGCTGTACAATTTTCATTTTGGTGTATTTTTTAAGGTTTTATAATCTTACTTAAATTTTAAGGCCACACCACAATGTGATAAGCACATAAGTATGAAGATTATCCAGTGGTAGAAAATATATTTTCTGTGGCTAGTACTTTGAGAGGGTTAAGCGCTATAAGCGTAGATCTGAGTTTATCCCTCCTTCTCTCCCCAAAGACCATCACACTTAACTTTATCTTCTGTCGCTCTGTACATAATTTGTGCACTGGCAGCTGGAGATAAAATGCTAAAATGCTAGAGGAAAACAAAGTTAGTAAAAACTTGCAGCATAATCCTTTTTTCATAAACAAACTTCTTTAATGTGTGTTATCATAATTTAACATTTAATAGATATCATAAGAAAGAATGTCTGATGTGAAGACCCAATAAACTTCATTGTATATCTTCTTATAGTATAGTGCTGTTTTATTTACTAGTATCGGAGTATGTTTTATCAGTTCCTTTGGGCAATATATATAATGTACAGCTCTAAACGAGAAAAAAGCCTGTATTAATAGTCTCCTGGTTGTTTGTATCTAGTCAAAAAATAATTATAACTATAATATTCTTAGAACATTTGATATAGTAAAAGTTGACACAACCTTTGAGCCGAGTCTGAGACATTTATATGGTTCAGCATCACATAAAATGGCAGGGTCTTGATGTCTATGGCAACCCATAGAAAACCTTGATGTATATAGTTTGACATGGAAATGTAGATATTTGAGTTCTGGGGCAGCCTAGGCAGATGTCAAATCACATACTGGAGTCTCGATCTTTGGCAAGAGGAGGTCACTTGTTCCTGACACTTGTTAGAGTTAATGGATGGGTTGGGAGTCCCTTCTCCTTCCAGAGAGAGTTTGTAATATATGCTTTATACTGCACTTTTTGTATGGCACACCCCACATGTTATGTAGCTGTTGGGCATTTAATTAAAAAAATAATTGTTGAAATGTACAGTTTTACTCAATTTTGCTTGTAAATTCTTTGTAAACATTCATGAAGAACTTAAAGACCCTTTGGTGATGCTTATGTTTGAGGAAAACAACAGGCCAAAAACAGTTATCAACTTGTAACCTCCATGTTTCCATCAAAAACAAATGTTGGATAGAGTTATTCCAGCCCCATGGAAACTATCTTGTTGATGGACCTTGGGTATGACCATAGTTAAATGTTGACTCCACTGTAAAACTCCAATCCGTGAATATAACCAGCTATGTACATTAGTTGTTGGGACTTTTAGAATTAGTCATAATCTTATGAAGATGGTTTAGATTAATGCCTGATCTCTGATGTTTATCTAGTCTAATATATAAAGCGGAGTATATATGTGTGTGTGTGTATGTCCGCTAAAGGAATCCGCACCGCTGCAGCTACAATCACAAAATTTGGCACACATGTACATCAGCTGTCCGGGAAGGTTTTAGAACAGTTTTCAACTCTTCAGGATGTACCGTTCCTGAGAAATTCCCAAAAAATGCATTCGCCAATAGTAGCCTGGTCACATGACCCTTATCAGCCAATAGAAGCTCACAGGCACACATCAGGTTTCTATGACAACCTAGCCAGTTCACTGCTTTAGGTCTGCATTAAAGAGGCAGAGCACTGTGGATGACAATGGTAAATGGGTATTCCCGGTTACCATAACTATAACTTATGTTTTAGACTAACTCATCATCAATCATTACCTCATATAATGTAAATTTTATAGATTTACTGTTCAGTAGTAATAAAAGATGTTTTCTTCCACTGCTACCCACCTTCCTCCTAAATTACTATGGCATCGACCTGTAATTCCGGCCACCGTCAAAAGAAGGACTTAAAAGCACCACCCCCAGATCCCACTAAGTCACGCCCCTGACTCAGTCAGGCCACGCCCCTTCCATGCTGCATTTGACCGGGATTAAAAATATTGGTAAAAATCACCTTCGGTCAGCTGCAAGGGTGGGGGGAGGGTGACTTTCTCCCTGCAGCTCATTGCTCAGACTGCACAGTGCTGCTGCTGAGAGTGCTGCTGCTGTGTCCATCTAGGCCCTGCGCATGACAGAGGACAGGGAGTCTGAAAGCCAGACCGTCCAGTCTAAAACAAGACCTCCTGGCCACGCTAGGGGCAGGCTGATGTTAGGGTGGCCAGATGTCCGGCTTTAGGCTGGACAGTCCAGTTTTCTGGATACCTGTTCTCCGTCCGACGCAGTGCCTGGACAGACACAGGGATGTCCACCCTTTCAGTAGCTCACACTCAGACAGCTTCTCCTCCATGTCTTCACGGAGCCAGGGGGCGTGGCCTCATGTTTAGTGATGTGTCTTCATGGGAACTGGGGGCGCTGTTTCACGTTTGGGGGAATGGCCGGTGAGGTCTGGCTTTCTGGGGTGAAGACAGTGGCCAGTCTAGCTGCTGTGGAGGTCACAGTTAAAGGGGAGGGCTTCTGTAGAAGTCACTGTTAAAGGGGTGGGCAGTTGTAGAGGTCACTGTTGAAGGGGCAGGCTGCTGTAGAGGTCACTGTTGAAGGGGCAGGCTGCTGTAGAGGTCACTGTTGAAGGGGCAGGCTGCTGTAGAGGTCACTGTTGAAGGGGCAGGCTGCTGTAGAGGTCACTGTTGAAGGGGCAGGCTGCTGTAGAGGTCACTGTTGAAGGGGCAGGCTGCTGTAGAGGTCACTGTTGAAGGGGCAGGCTGCTGTAGAGGTCACTGTTGAAGGGGCAGGCTGCTGTAGAGGTCACTGTTGAAGGGGCAGGCTGCTGTAGAGGTCACTGTTAAAGGGCGGGCTGCTGTAGAGGTCACTCTTACAGGGGCAGGTCGCTGTAGAGGTCACTGTTAAAGGGCGGGCTGCTGTAGAGGTCACTGTTAAAGGGGCGGGCCGCTGTAGAGGTCACTCTCGATATCTTTTAACGACACACACACAAACAGTAAAGGAAATAAATTAAATATACCCGGGCGAAGCCGGGTCCTTCAGCTAGTATGAAATAAAGATGTAGAGGGATTTAAATCATTAGTCTTCACCTTGTAATGACTGTTTCCTTCCATGGGTGCTGGAATGTACAATTTGTTCTTCCTCAAAGGGAAGTAATTGTGCAGTGTGATCTTCTCGTAAAGACTTTATTGGACATAATGCTTCTAATCTTCTAGATTTGCTTTCTTTTTTCATTTTTAGACGCAAGTATTCCTTTGCTTTTTTTTTTTTTTTTGTTTTACTTTAGTGAAACACTACCCACTATTTGTGTTTAGACTTAATGAAGGAACTCACTATTTTGATTGCACTTTGGTGCTCTTTAATAATCCTTTTTGTTGTTGCATGCATTCATGTGGAGATTATAGGTTTCATACTGTAGACCTGGGGTTCTCAACTTTTGGACTGTGGTACGAATCTATACTGGGGATGCCAGCTGTCCAGACTGGGCACTGGGCACATCTTTAAACAGGACAGCCATGGGCCTGCTGCTTCTGATTTCATCCCAATACTGGGGTAACAGCAGAGAAGGAGGAAGGCCCCCCCCCCTCTGATAGGCAAATACCAAAGTAAGCTACTGGAGCAGGGAAAGAATCTTGACCACTGCGACCAAGAGAAACCAATTACTGGTCAGGGAGGATGAACAGAAGGTAAAAACATCTTATCCCATCTTGTTTTCCATAGCAAAAGCATACTACGGCTGGGATGTGGACACAGCATGTATGCCCAGGCTTAGCTAGTAGATGCTAAGATTGTCCTACAATAATTTAAGTGAGGGATTGGCTGCATACTGCGCCTGTCATCCTGCTGAATCAAATGGTAAAAATAACGAAATCTCCAGAATAAATTTTTGAGAAGAATTATATTAATTAATAGCTATTGAGAGTAATTATAAGGTTTTTAAAGAATATGGAAAGTAAACTAATGAAACACCTAAAAGTCACCATGTCGTAATATAAAAAAAGCAATCCAATTAGATATTACAATATGAATGCAATAGTGTCTCATAGTACACGTTTGTTACAGTGCTTTACACCACGCAAAGCATGTTGACATAACTACTTAACTTTGTGGTGTGGGTAGAATACAAAGTTTCAGTAATGGGAGATGACTCAGTCTACATAAAGGAGAATTAATTTGGGGGGTTTCCAATACAGAGTGGAGTCATCAACTGTGTGGGAAAAATCCTGGGATAATGACTATTGTCCATATTGAGCAGTGTGGAACAATACTTTTAATGTACACTTAACTTATAAATTGTTGCTCTTTCCCCATTCGACTGTACCATAGTCTTGGTACAGATGAGTTATGGAAGAATGGGGTAAGTTATCAAAACTGGTGAAAAGATAAGGCTACTTTCACACTTGTGTTTGCAGGATCCATTTGTGAGATCCGTCCAGACTCTCACAAACGGATCCGTCATGATAATACAACCGTCTGCATCCGATCTGAACGGACCCATTTGTATTATCTTTTACATAGCAAAGACGGATCCATCTTGAACTCCATTGAAAGTCAATGGAGGACGGATCCGATTTCTATTGTGTCAGACAAAACGGATCCGTCCCCATTGACTTACATTGTGAGTCATGACGGATCCGTTTATATCAGTTTCTTCATGCGGACATCAAAACACAGCAAGCAGCGTTTTAGTGTCTGCCTCCAAAACGTAATCGAGACTGAACTGAAGCAAAACTGATGCATTCTGAACAGATCCTTTTCCATTCAGAATGCATTAGGACAAAACTGATCAGTTCAGGACCGTTTGTGAGAGCCTGTGACTGATCTCACAAACGGATCCTGCAAACGCAAGTGTGAAAGTAGCCTAAACTGGTTTAGTTGCCCAATCAGAGTCTTGAATCTTTCTCATAGTCTTCGTACAGATGTGTTACATAACCTAGCCTTAGTACAGGTAGGATATATAGCATAGTCTTGGTACAGATGGGTTATGTAGCCTAGTCTTGGTACAGATGGGTTATGTAGCCTAGTCTTGGTACAGATGGGTTATGTAGCCTAGTCTTGGTACAGATGGTTTGTCTACCATAGTCTTGGTACAGAATGTTTATGTACCGTAGTCTTGGTACATTTGGGTTATGTAGCATAGTTTTGGTACAGATGAGTTGTCTACCATAGTCTTGGTACAGATGGGTTATGTAAAATAGTCTTGGTACAGATGGGTTATGTAGTGTAGTCTTGGTACAGATGGGTTATGTAGGGTAGTCTTGGTACTGATGGGTTATGTAGGGTAGTCTTGGTACTGATGGGTTATGTAGGGTAGTCTTGGTACTGATGGGTTATGTAGCGTAGTCTTGGTACAGATGGGTTATGTAGGGTAGTCTTGGTACAGATGGGTTATGTAGGGTAGTCTTGGTACTGATGGGTTATGTAGGATAGTCTTGGTACTGATGGGTTATGTAGGGTAGTCTTGGTACTGATGGGTTATGTAGGGTAGTCTTGGTACTGATGGGTTATGTGGGGTAGTCTTGGTACATTTGGTTTGTCTACCATAGTCTTGGTACTGATGGGTTATGTAGCGTAGTCTTGGTACTGATGGGTTATGTAGCGTAGTCTTGGCACTGATGGGTTGTCTACCATAGTCTTGGTACAGAATGGTTATGTAGCGTAGTCTTGGTACAGAATGGTTATGTAGCGTGGTCTTGGTACAGAATGGTTATGTAGCGTGGTCTTGGTACAGAATGGTTATGTAGCGTGGTCTTGGTACAGAATGGTTATGTAGCGTGGTCTTGGTACAGATGGGTTGTCTACCATAGTCTTGGTACAGAATGGTTATGTAGCGTAGTCTTGGTACAGATGGGTTATGTAGCGTAGTCTTGGTACAGATGGGTTATGTAGAATAGTCTTGGTACAGATGGGTTATGTATCGTAGTCTTGGTAGAGCTTGGTTAACAACCTTTGTATGCTGAGGCTGCCTTATCGTGGGCATGACCTGGTCCTGGCTGCAGTGTACAAAATATTAGCTCAGCAGCCTTCAAAGACAAGTTATTATTTCCCTGGTTCTGCCCCACACAGGCGCCTGCATATCATCACATCTACATGATGATGTATTAATATTTATGTGTAACATGTTCTCCTAGAAGTAAAGGTGTTAATGAGTATTATAAATCAGTGGGTAGCAGGCAATATGAGTCGTGACAAGAAGTGTTAAGGAGCCCAGCATCGTCTCCTACTGAGAATTGGCTGTAGTGTAATGGACATTTTGTCTTATTTCTGTAGCGGTATTTAGAAAAGGTACCAAACAACATTTTACAGTAGAGTGGATTCAACGGGATGTACAGTCATATACAGTAATAGTTGCAGTTTGTACGAGGTCTGCTGTGGATATATTATTTGATACTCTATAGTATGGACCATGTAAAGCATGCATTTGTGTTGGAACGTTGACTGTCATTTTACCACAGTGAAGTGTAGTTTAAAGAGAATCTGTCACTGGTTTATGGTGCCCGGTGGGCAGCATGCAGTATTAAGGGTATTAAGGGTTAAAGAGGACCAGTCACCATTCCTGACATGTCTGTTTTAATAGCTTCATGCCTTCCCCATGTAATAACCGTTCTGGAACATCTATTCTTATGGCTCAATGTTGTGCCATTCCTTTATTATTTCTACTAGAAGTATGAATGAATTACTATTCTTCTTCAGTAAGGGTGCAGAGGGGAGGTAACAAGTTGGGGGTGTGTACCTGCACACATGAACATGACAGCACTGATTGGCTAGAGTCAGTCTGTGCAGGTACACACCCCAAACTTGTCATCACCCCTCTGTACCCTTACTGAAGGCTAATAGCAATTCAATTATAACTTCAAGCAGGATTAATAAAGGAATGGCACACCATAGAGTCATAAGAATAGATGTTCCAGAATTGTTATTACATGGGGAATGCATGGAGATATTAAAGCAGGCATGTCAGGAGTGGTGACAGGTCCTCTTTAACATCTTAAGCTCTGTCTCTTAAAGGGAACCTGTCACATTGCACTTTGTGTCTGAGCTGCAGTCAGCAGAGCAGGAGGAGATGTGCAGATTGATATATAGTTTTGTGGGAAAAAATTAATTATAACTTGTAATTTTTTAATTTAAATTCCTGCTCATTCTGGGCTCAGTAGTCCAGTAGGCGGTCCTATCAGTGATTGACAGCCTGCCCCCTATGAGTATGTATACAGATGACAGGACCGCCTCCTGGACTTCAAAGCCCAAAATGAGCAGGAATTTAAATGAATACATTTCAAGTTATAATTAATCTTTTCCAGCAAAACTATATATAAATCTGATCTGCTCCTCCTGCTCTATCACATAGGGGTTGTCCCTTTAATTTTGTTCGTTTTGTAATATCAACCAAGAAGACCGCGCTGCTCTCAAGTCACAGGACAAGTCAGTTCATCCAGCTCCCAGTTCAGAAACTAGTTGATATGGCCACACAGATGCACTAGGGCAAATCTAACTTCTCCATAGGTATGGCCCTCTTTCAAATCTAAGAAGAATGGTACCAATAGTGAAAGCACCTCTAAACAAGAATCCTTAAAAGGTTTTATTATACTTACAAAATTAAAAGTACATCAGGCATATCGACACAATGATTGTGTTAAAAATCCTCTCCTCTGCCCGACCTAGGTTTCGCTATGCGCTTCCTCAGGGGCTAATGAGTCTACCTCTCACAGGTGTTTCTTATACACCGGGATCCACACACAGGAGGGAGGGTCTATCTCTAGACATCAGAGACCTTCTCATACATATATACACTAAAATTCAAATACCATAGTTCTATTCTAGCAATGTTAATGATACACATATTTTACAGATTTGCATACCCCAATATAATATCCACGTATTACCCCAAACTGGAAAGTTCACTACATACATATCAGGAGACATAGACATAGACATCAAAAAAAAAAAAAAGGGCAAATCTTTCATTTAACTTGTTGGTGCAGTTATCAGAGGATAGCGTAAACACGCTGGACTCCTATTCTTACCTCATGGATTTCATCACTATACCAAACAGGGTTTAAGATCAAATTCAATGTTCAGCCCTTTAGGCTGTAATGTACTCATGCGATATATCCACTTGATTTCTCGCTTATTGATATACGCTACGGGATCTCCACCCCTCCATTTGAACTGAACCTTTTTCACCCCTGCAAATACAAGACCACTTGGGTCCTTATTATGTTTCTCTGCAAAATGCGCTGATAAGATATGGGTTTTCACACCTTTTTTGATGTTACGTATATGTTCCTGGATCCTCACTTTTAACTTTCTGAGGGTATGACCTACGTACTGGAGGCCACAAGGGCACTCCAGCACGTAGACCACCCCAGTACTTTCACAGGATATTTCGCCCTTCATTTTAAAAGCCTGTTTGGTCACTGTTGATAATATTTCTTTTTTATTCACCATTCTGTTTTCTTTCTTACGGTTTTTGCAGGGAAGACAGAAACCGCACCACGTGAACTGACACTTACTTCGTTTTGATATTTTTGTGGGAATAAAACTCTGAACCAAATGATTCTTTAGGTTAGGTGCCTTTTTAAAAATAACTCTCGTTTTCTCGGGAACCACTGACCCCAAAACCGGGTCATTCTTCAATACTGTCCAATTTTTCCTCAGCGCATTTTTTATAACCCCCGCACTGGAGTTGAACTGTGTGAGAAAAGCAAACTTGAATCGATCACTATCTTTCTGTCTGATACTACTATCTTTCCCACCCTTTTCTACCCCCGAGCTCTGTTTTTCAAGATCTTCCTTTTTGTACCCTTTTTCCACAAATCTTTCTTGTAAAACTTTACTTTGTTGTTTGTTTGTTGTTTTGGATTTGCCCTAGTGCATCTGTGTGGCCATATCAACTAGTTTCTGAACTGGGAGCTGGATGAACTGACTTGTCCTGTGACTTGAGAGCAGCGCGGTCTTCTTGGTTGATATTATTGATTAGTGTGAACTGGACCTACCACACACAAAGACCAGCAGCGCTCGGATTGTGGTATTTTCGGGGACTTACAACTCATTATTGTTGTTCGTTTTGTAGTTTCCATAAAATCATTCAGCTGCAGCGGGAACTGAGCAAAGAGTCCTCGTATTTATGAGAGGTGGTCTCCCTGTGCTCCCTGCAATCAGTGGATTCTGAAATTGCTATGAGCCTACATTTTCCCTGCAAAGGAGGCTTAGTATTTAATTTTGGCCATTTATTCAAAGTACTTGGTAGGGGCTGTTCACATTTTATTTATTATATACACTTATATAGCGCTACTATATTCTGCAGCGCTTTACAGACATTAGCATCAACCCGTCCCCATCAGTATGTCTTTGGAGTGTGGGAGGAAACCGGAGGAAACCCACACAATTATAGGAAGAACATACAAACTCCATGCAGATGTTGTCCTTGGTCAGATTCGAACCCAGGACACCAATGCTGCAAGGCACCAGTGCTAACCACTGAGCCTCCACATAAATGAAAAAAAAGCATACAAGCGTATGTCGTTCTGTGGTTATCATTCTCTTTTTTAAAATGTATACGTTTGATGGATGTAAGTTTCAACACGTGTGTTTTTTTTTTTTTTTTCCTTTTTAAGTATATTTTGTGAAAAAGGGATTTGATTAATGGATGGAATCGTTATGTCTTACCTTTCCATACATCCATCTAGAATGTTTGCAAAAAAACTAAACTCGTTTTTCTTATTTCTTGCAGGCTGTAGAAGAACTTCTAGAATCCCTGGATCTGGAGAAGAGCAGTTATCATATGGGTCTGAGCCGGGTAGGTGTAGATTACGTGTCTCTGTGAAGATCTGTCTCTTTAGTACGGCAATGACTAGTTGGTATGGAGCATGTAGACAGTGGGAATAAATGAGTTCTGAGGAAAGCTTCTAGTTGTACATATTGAGGTCCTTCTATATAGGCAGATCGTCTGCTTGTAAACAGTCGACAATGTAGTATACCAGTCAGTACTGCTTTAGCACCCCACCGACCAGATGTTTTGGGCAACCCTTGTCGCCATAAATTATACAAGGAACCTAGCCGAGAGCACAAGGCTCCATCCACTGTGTTGTGGCTGTGCCGTACTACAGCTCAGCTTCCATTCAAGTACACTGGAGCCTTCTATCCACTATATAGTTTCCGCTGCCGACTGCTCAAAACAGTGTTGGGCCCCCACATATCTAATACTGATGATCTATCACGAGGATAGCTCATCAATATTGAAGTACAGAAAACCCCTATAAGGCCCCATGCACACAACTGTATATAAGGTCCTCATCCAATCCGCATTTTTGTCCAGATCTGTACGTCCGATTCGTAAGTAAAGAACATGTCCTGTTCATGTCCGTTTTGCGGACCAGAATAGGCATTTGTAACATAAGGTGAGATGTGCAGAAGGGGAAAATGTGGGGTGCACATGGCCGGTATCCATGTTTACGTATCTGCAATTTGCGGACTGCAAAATGGATACAGTCGTGTGCAAGGATCGTGCTGTATGGGGATAGACGATTGGTTGCCCCCATAAAGTTTGCACACTGTCAGCAGCACTTCCTCTGTTACACTGGAAGATGTGGTGCCAGCAAACAATCATTTTTATGTCCACATAAGAGGTGATTATGTGACCACTGCAGCCACTCCCCACAGCAATAACCCGCTACACCCAGTGATTGGCTGCTGCTGGCACATTTTTGAGTTGAGAGGGAGCAGTAAGTGGAGACTGGTAGGAACTGGTAAGATGAGCTTGACTTTGTATAAGCTGTTTGTAAAATACTTTTTTATGGCCGGACAACCCCTTTAAATATTTTGGTTGTACTGAAATACTTTGTATTAAATTCTTTTGTGTCTATAGACAGAGTTTAGTAATCACTAGAAATTCCTCAATGTTCATGACACAGTCCTTCAGTAGATGGAATCAGGAGGTGGTCTCCTTTAAACTTGCGGTCGCTGGTAATATCTGTATGAGAGCGATACTTGAGATGAATCACTTTTCCCGTGTCACGTGGTTTCCTCTATTGTTTTGGTTCTTTTCATTAACCTATTTTTGCATTCATATCTTACTCTGTCAGCAGTAATGTCTGTGATTCATACAGCTAGTGGAACGCTCTGAACAGGGTTATTTAATCACTGTCTGTTGGCATTCATTAAAAAGACCATCATAGGCACTTTCCTAAATGCCAGCGATCATATCCCACATCAGTGAAGCCTCTCCATCAGCAGAGCTGCAGAAGGCTGCGTCATGTCCAGCGGTACCAGAAGAATGCAGCAGATTCGGCTACCATTCACACCCTCACAATGCGCTGCTTGGATTTAGGATAATGAAGAGCTGGGCATACTGTGGCTTGTATTATGTGCAGACCAGGAGTTGCTTCCCACAGGCAGAATTCCCCATGCAAATCAGCTGGGGGGGAATACAGGCAAGGCTTAGAGAGGTCCAGGCCCCGCAGATTAACACATTCATCGTCTGGGGCCTCAGGAGCATTACTTTTAGTTAGGTGTCTGTGTTTGGTCTAGTGGTGCCAAGCGTGCTGCCCAGACAGCAAAGGGTAAAGCTCAGGAATCCCGGCCTCTTACTTTTCACTGATAATAGGGAGGTCACTGCTGCTTCTTCCGCAGCCTCTTATTACAAACTAAGTGTGTCTGTTTATTCTTCACGAGTCTGAACCAGCGCTTGTTTAGGAGGTAGACAATCGCACATTCATTTCTAATCCCACCCTATAAGTGCACTTTGTAATAATGTACCCTACGTTGCAGAATAAACTCCTGGTTGTCTGCAGGTGAAGGTCTATCAGCTTAACGCGAACATTTTATGTTACTCAGAGTTTATCTCGTATCTTGGGTTTGTTTCTAAATGTATTGATCTCTGTAGCCATCTGTGACCCGAGGTGCACTGTGCGCTAACTTGCTCGCATGCTATACACATTACATTTATCAGAAAGAATACACACTTCCCTTCCAGTAGAGGGTCTGCAGCCTCTGACACTTTGCAGGCGTCTCTGCTCTACGTCTTAAGTCTACTTTTCTTTGTCTTCTCAGGTTTTCTTCCGAGCAGGCACATTAACAAAACTTGAAGAACAGAGGGATGAGCAGACCCGTAAGAACCTCATATTTTTCCAGGCCGCGTGCAGAGGTTACCTGGCCCGCCAACAGTTCAAAAAGAGAAAGGTAAAGTCCGAGTCGTAAGCTGCCAATTCCAAATAGAGTTACATCAGCTGGTCCCTCTTTCCAGTAACCTAAAATGGTAAACCCCCTTGCCTTTTATTAAAGATTACAGCCTGATGTCAGACTGGGGGCTGCCTTGTGCCTGAGCTGGGAGGGACAGCCCGGTCTTTTTTGTGTTCCAGTTCTCGGCTCAGTTGTGTTTCAGCAGAAACTTTATCTTGAGGCTAGTAACACAGCTGGGGATCAAGTACTTTCTGATACGGTAAGGGCTGTGTGCATCTTATCTCATGCACTGGATGGGTTTCTGGAATAATGAAGGCTGGTCAGCGTATTTACTGCAGGATCATCTGGTCAAGTGTAAATGTATGGCCTTCTCTGCTACAGAAATCTTCATACTTGCTTCTGTTTTTCTTTTAACATATCATCCTGTGCCTTGGCTAGTGTTTCCAGACTCAAAGTTGTAATCTTTCTGATGCTCCAACTAGATATTGTTAATGCTCTTGACCTCAACAAATTATTCTATACATTTCTTACATTTATAAGACTATCAAAATCCAGCATTGCCTACAATTCACACTAAGAATATGAGTGTTCAGTTTCCATGGTAGTTAGTAACTTGACAATAGCTCATTTTTTGCAAAGTCCATTTATGAAAAAGAAAGTACATAAAAGTGGGTGTAATATTTGGACCATCTACACTTATTCTTGATGGAGTTCTATTGGAGTTTTGTATAATGTATGGTATCCAGGCAGGTTTATCCCCGTCCCTTTTTTTCGGGTACATGGTGCCTGATATAGAAAGTTCTGGCATTGCAAGAAGTATGTGTTTTTATCTGTAAAAGTAGAATCTACTTACACATCGAAAGGTCCAAAACGTCAAATGTTTTAGGTTGAGTTGACATCCGTTCCATTTCACTGGTGCCACCTATGGGATATGGTGTAGAGCTGGCTCCTGCATGTGTCCACCAAATATCTGAACAAAACATAGACATACAGGCCCTTTTTTTTCTTTTCCTGATTTAGCTTGGACCAGCATATCCCTGTGTGCTGCCAGAAGCTGCGCATAAATTCGACACAGGCTCTGACAGACAGTGCTTCTAATGTGAAACCTACACTAGCCACTGGTTGGCGTAGATTTTAATCTTTTTATGCCAGAAAACTGGACTAAAAGAAGATAAATGTCAGGCCCTCTGGGCTCCTGCTCCCTTTTCGGAACAGGGGTAATGCAGGCAGAGAAAAAAGTCACAAACACGATATTTGCCACTTTTTTTCCCTGGCAGAAAACAAGTGTTGGGGTTATGATAATCCCACCCACCCCAATAGATTCTCTAGGGTCCATCTGTCATATGGGTGGTATTGTATACTGAAGTCACTGCTGCCTGTGGTCTGAACTTTGTGGGTAGTGAATGGATTTGACAATATTTTAGTAGTCTTTCCAATTTATTGTATATAATTTAAGAAACTGTAAACTGGTAGGAGATCTTTACGTGTATGTCCAGCATGCAGTAATTGTAAAAATTGTAAGTCAATTAGCAATACTGGGATTTCTGCTTGATCAGCCATTGCTGTAATGTTTGTATAGAAAAATTGGGGTAAATCTTGATGTATTTGGCTATTGCTGTATTGCACTGCAGACGTTAGACATTACAGTATCATTGCAAATGGGATTTAGAAATAACTTATTCGTGCAAAGATCACTTACTTGCCTATAGCAACCTATTAGATTCCACCTTTCATTTTCCTAGTAGCTCTGAAAAATGAAAGGTGGAATCTGATGGGCAAGTAGGCCACATTTCCTTTGCAACAGTTTTGGTAAATCTCCCCCAATATGCTTCTATTTTTGAGAACATTTTTGGCTTTGTTTTACACTCCATTTTTCATACCGCTATAATAATGTTTATTGCCATACCACTCCCAGCAAGTGTGAACTTACCCTAAGAAAGGGATTTAAAGTGCAAGTGTCAGTAAATGCAACAATATGTGCACTTTGCAGGCATCACCATGCAGATTTATTCAATAAATACATTTCGATTGCAGCTCTAATAATTTTTTAACCTTGGCGAACTGCTGACAGGATGCCGGCATGTTTACACAGTTGCACAAATGATACGGCCGCCATATTCTAAATGAATTTTGTTGGTGAGATTTCTTATATCGGAGAGTACATCTGGTGATCTGAATTTCTATCCTGGAATATTATTGTTTATGACATTTTATATATTTCCAGTAACCTCTGCCTTCATCAGGTGCCAGGTTAGTGTTTCTTTGGGAGACTGAGTTTATGTTGCAAAGCCGACAAAAAAAAAAATATTTCTAGACTGCAGTTTCAGGAGGAGGTGCTGGGGTTACTGAACAGCTGAGGAGAAGGGGTATCAGTCGAATTTATACCTGCAGGAACCAAAGGTGCAATAGGACATTGGACGTTTGATTCTAGACACCAATGCAGTATAAGGGCCCCTGTTCCTAGAGCACACTACAATAGATGCGGAAGAATAAAGAACAGCCTGCTGTTATAGTACAGTGCAATACTGTTATACAGTGAAATATAAAGCTACAGTGTGTTTCTAGAGCGCAGTGTAGTGCTGCCTATAGGACGACCGGTTTTAGAGTACAGTGTAGTAGAACAAAGTCTTCAGTTTCTAGAGCACCATGCATCAGACTGTTTCTACCTTACAGGGCTCTAGACTGTATAACCAGCTTTTTCAGGACCACAGGGCACTAAATGGTATGTCCACTTGTTTGTAGAGTACAGTGCACTAGACTGGATGGTTATGTGGTTCTAAAGCATGGGGCCCTAAACTGTATGGTCACCTGTTCCTAGAGTACAGTGCACTAGACTGAATGTTTACCTGGTTCTAGAGCACAGGGCACAGCATGATCACCTGTTCCTAGAGTACAGTGCACTAGACTGAATGTTTACCTGGTTCTAGAGCACAGGGCACAGCATGATCACCTGTTCCTAGAGTACAGTGCACTAGACTGAATGTTTACTTGGTTCTAGAGCACAGGGCACAGCATGATCACCTGTTCCTAGAGTACAGTGCACTAGACTGAATGTTTACTTGGTTCTAGAGCACAGGGCACAGCATGATCACCTGTTCCTAGAGTACAGTGCACTAGACTGAATGTTTACCTGGTTCTAGAGCACAGGGCACAGCATGATCACCTGTTCCTAGAGTACAGTGCACTAGACTGAATGTTTACCTGGTTCTAGAGCACAGGGCACAGCATGATCACCTGTTCCTAGAGTACAGTGCACTAGACTGAATGTTTACCTGGTTCTAGAGCACAGGGCACAGCATGATCACCTGTTCCTAGAGTACAGTGCACTAGACTGAATGTTTACTTGGTTCTAGAGCACAGGGCACAGCATGATCACCTGTTCCTTGCGTATGTTGCACTAGCCAGTCTAGAGACTGGATGCTACAATACAGTGTACCAGTTCACAGCTTATTCCTCAAGTACTGTACCCTCAACCAGGTCATGGTTTCAGGATTCAGTTAGCATTGAACATGTGGAATAATTGCTCTCAGTTTATCAAGAAGTGCTGTAGTAAATAAAAAAACCCCACAGCTGCTGTAGCAATGCACTTGCGCCCCGGTATGCTCACAGGTCATGATTCATTTCTGCCCTCACTCAGCATTCTTGGCCACAATCGGACTGATGTTGCCACTGATTCTGCAGCTGCCCTTCTAGGTTGGTCAGGCGCCGGCCGCCCAGCACTTCATACACTGAAGCCTTGTGACCATTTGTGACACCAACGTGGGTCTGTGCTCTCGGCAGAGCCTGACGAAAAATAAAGGTAGGTGTGGATGCAACTCAGCAGTAAGGCAAGTCCTGGTGCTAAGTAGCATCTGAACCTACCATTTTTGCATGTTGGAGTCCATTGAGATAGTTTCAGAAATGGTATGGGGGTTTTTGTGTATGCAGAGCTGGGTGGCCCCTGTCCTTACAGAATCCGAGCTCCGTAGCCACTATGGCTGCTACAGTGGTAGTTCTGCCGATTGGTATGGCCATATATTTCTATAGTAGACTTCAATAAAGAACAGTATATAGCCGTCTGTTTCTGGAGGACAGCGCAGTTACTCTATACACAGAATGAGACTGGCAAACCAGTGAAATTATGAACACAAGTTTATTCAGTCAACAAACAATATAAAGTCACCTTCTTTAGTGTCTTTAAAATAATAATAATAATAATTTCCATTATGGTCGTTGTAGCTTCTTAGAAATTCAGTGCTTTTTGATTGACACCATTGGTTGTAGGTGGGTTCTGTTCAACACATGAATGACAATAGTCTGAAGCTTTAACCACAAAAAGAAAATCTCTCCCGAATTATAGTTTGTTGTTGTTGCCACTCCTTCTGATACCAACGCCATTTCCGTCTTCTTTCATTGTCTCAGTCACTCTATATTATTGCACATCCCTTCGATGGCATCTCTTCGGTCATTTACCTGAACTGGTCCTTATTCCTTATAATCTTATGATCATACTCCTGCCTTTCACATACATCTCCATCTTCCTTTTCTCCTGCTCCCATACAAGGCGTGCTGGCTACAGTTTATCTGAGTGATGTCCTTGGCATTGTTCCTGTCTGCTGAAAGCAGCTTGTTTTCTGTGTTTCCAGTCTACATTGCCTGATGTTCACGTCTTCACATTCCCTTTTTTTCCCCTTCTGATTTGACTTCTAATTGACATCCTAGGATACACTGCTCTCTTTCCCACTGATTCCTCTTTTATGTTCCTGTAGATCCAAGAGCTTGCTATTCGCTGCATCCAGAAAAACATCAAGAAGAACAAGGGTGTAAAAGGCTGGCCGTGGTGGAAACTGTTCACTACTGTCCGACCCCTGATACAGGTGCAGCTCACAGAAGACCAAATCCGGGGCAAAGACGTAAGTGGCATGATCCTATTATGTGTTGGTTACATTGCAAGAAAAGGTCTAATCGACTGATACAAATGAAAATGGATTAAAATGGTTGGATAAAGCTTTTTGTACAACACCTGCTTCTCTCTACTGGTTTCCTGCAGAGGAATGGTTAAATTGCTTTATAAAATGTGAGATTGTAGACAGGTGCAGTTTTCTCCAAACCATTGGTGAATGTGAAGGAAATCTCATCCATGTCTTATATGTGTATGTGACTGTGCACATATTAACATGTATTCCTAGGCTGGCAGTGGTTTATGTAAGATTGGCTTGGTTTGTGTATTATGTTTTTATGCTGTGTATGCACACTATATAACTAGGGATGAACAATCTTCTGTTTTCAAGTTCTGCGTACAAGGTTCGGGTTATCTAAGATTTCCGTTATGGATTCCACTACCACGGAATATAACCTATCGTCCATGGTAGCAGAATCCATAAAGGAAATCGTTAGATATCCCGAACTATGTATGCTGAACTTGAAAATGGAAGCTCGCTCCACACTATATATAACTACAGAATACAGACTACCATGTTTAATATTTGCCGTTATAAAAGATTTAAAGGAGTTATCCCACGAATAATGTAAAAAATAAAAATTCAGACCTCATATAGTAGATGACAACCTCTTTCTAACAAAGCTAGAACCAGTCTTTTCTGATGCAGTTAAGGGGGCGTGTCTCAGCTCTCCCTATCACAGCTCAGGAGGCGTGTCTCAGCTCTCCCTATCACAGCTCAGGAGGTAGTTCAAAGATTAAACTGAGCATGTGCGGCCATCTCAGTGAGCAGGACAAAGAAATAAGAAATTAGGCGGCACTATAAAGATACATTTTACTGAATAACCGTAGAATATTTTTCATGGGACAACCCTTTTAATGAAAGGCTACAATAGTGACCAAGCTAGGCCTCTAATGCCTCACGGAAACGGCTAGCAAAGCTTCCTACATAATTTCTCTACTTTTAAACCCAAAGCTGTTCACTTAGCATCAACCCTTAAAGGTTGCATATAGGAGCTCCTAGATCAGGAAAGCTGTGTCTGGTCATACATTTCTTCCTCAGGGAACATACATCAAATGAATGGCATACCATGTGACACTTGGACAGCCAGAGCTATGAGAATGAGCGCTCGGGGTGATAAAGCAGAGGTACATATGTCCTAATTGGGTATATGGAAAGGTGTTGTTGTCACGTTCTATGAATCTTTACTACAGATTTTTTACTATAGATTTACTTTTTTGCATCTAGCATAGGCTAGGAAAGAAGAATTCTATTAGCACATGTAAATTTCTAGACATTTCGTTTAGTTTAGGCATTCCTGTGTCCTTACGTTTTTAATTTGTATTTTAGCGTTTACACGTTTCTAGGAAGTTGTTATGCTTTTGTTCACCCTTTCATCTACTGGAAATATCCCGTAATTCTGTCTGTAACAGGAGCACCTGATAACTGGATTTGCAGAGGCCAAGCACTATTATTTTGTAACTTTAATCTCCCATTTGGAGTTTTTGTGGTTTCTTCTCTGTCCAAGATGCAGCCAAAATCATTACTCTGGAGATACGGAAGAAGCTTTCTGTAGAGCACTTATCTTCCTCATAAAGAATGGTGACTAATCTGTTTATTTAAACTTTTTACCTTGTGAAATCCACATTTTCCAGTAAAATTCTGATCCTTTCTGGATCTCTGGTATGGAGAAACCTTGCGGCGATCGTAGACTCAACACTTCTTAGTTGTGGCTGGCATTCTTGATGGTCAGCAGTTGGGGCTCTATAAATACCATATAAAGCTGGGTAACCACACTCTTTATTAGGAGTGCTTTTAACTTGGAGCTTACATGTGGAACAATTGAATATTCCAGCCTAAGCTTCAGGCCAAGATGGGAATGTTCGAGAAGATTTGTTTACAGAGTATAACATTGGCTATAATGTAAAGCACCTGGAGAACATCAAACTGGGATCACTGGATGTGCTCCTTGAATCCTGACGGCTCCAGTTTCATTAGCAAAAGTCACTTTCCAATGAACTGTCAAATGCTGTCTTTGCAGAATCTGGTTACTTGATACAAGTGGCTTTTGGTAGAAACTACGAAACTTTGAGTCACCATATAGAAGAACATGAATATTGTGTACCATTGCTATAATTGCGGGTTTTTGCTCCTTGTTATCAGGAGGATTATGCTTTAAACGTTTCCAGCAGCTTTCTGCATCTTACTAGAGACAATGGAGCATGCTGTGCATACGTTAAGAAGATCTTCTTTCACAATCTAAGTCTAATCTCTAAGACGTTATTGCCACTTTTGCATTCTAAATAGAGTATATTTCTGAGGGTTGTTATGAGTTCTTTTACATAAAGCAACTTGCATTTTAGGTTAAGTGGTCCTTTAACTCCCATAGAGGAAATGATGCCTCTTACTGGACCATTGTGTCCTCCAGTACAACGTGGTGTTGAAATCTGTTCCTAATTGGGGAAACCTATTATATTTTCTGCTAGAGCTGATATGAATCACCATGACTCGGCTTTAATCTTGAGGGATGGTAAAGCTTAAAGAGTATTTTTCATTAGGGTAGAAAAAAAATCACCAGTATATAGAAGTTCCAGATTTCCACTAAATACTTAAAATATATCCATACATTAGCAATTAAGAATCATGCTGTGTTGGACTGGGGTTTCATGGGCCCACCAGAGGAAATAGCGTCCAGGGCCTAACCCCTATATCACCAATAAAGTCTTAATTGATTCAAAACATAGACCCTAGTGGACAGTGATTAGTTCAAAAGGTGCAACTTTTCTTTTGGACCTTTATGGCTTCATAGACTGGGCCCACCAGAGGATCCTCTGGAACTCTGGTGGGCCAGTCCAAACTTGGAATTAAAGGGGTTTTCCAGGATTTTACTACTGATAACCTATCCTTTCAACTGAATGGGGCTGAGCACGATACCAAGCACAGCCGCTGTATAATGTACGGAACTGTGCTTGGTGAGCGCCGGTACTTTCTCAAACTGCTGATCAGTGGGGGTCCCGGATGTCGGACCCAACTGATCAGATACTGATGACCTATCCTGAGGATAGGTCATCAGTAGTAAAATCCTGGAAAACCCCTTTAAGTGTACTGATCAAAGTTTGGTAATTACTTTTTTTTTTAACTTAGTCCATTTTTCAATAAGTGACATTAGGGAGTACAGACATGTTGGTTGTCTCTATTAAATTAGCTTCTCATAAACTATTGATCAACCATCAGTCAGTTACCATCAGCTTCTTCAATAGTTGCAAACAGTATGGCGGCGCTTTCTGTTGTGGCAGATATTTATGCAAAAGAGACAATTGAAGCAGTATTTTGGATCTTATTTGTTACAGGAGTTTTTCAAGAGTAGAATATCAATATCCGATAAATGGGGGTCCAGCACCCAGCGCGGCCACTGATCACCTGTCTGAAGTTGTCACAGTGCTCACTGGAGTCCTCCTATGAGCAGCATACCAAGCACAGCGCTGTACATTGTATAGTGGTTGTGCTTGGTATTGCCGCCCAGGTCCATCCACTTGAATGGGACCGAGCTATGTAACTGATGAACGTGACATCACTGGCCTAGGAAAAGGCCACATCGCTCACTGGAGCCCCATGGCTTTTTCAAGCAGCTGATCAGGGTAGTTCATCAATATCTGATTGGTGGGTTTATGACTCCTGCACCCCCACCGATTAGATATTGATGACCTAGCCTGAAGATATTCTATTCCTGGAAAACCCCTTTAATACATGACCGTTTTTACATTTTGGGTTGAAGTACCAAATAAATTTCTTATATCTTTTACTGAGAACCAAACGGCCAGCCAATGTTATCCAGCTTCCTACATAGTATATCTGCCCATTTATGCCGCCAAAGGGAGATTAGCTAGCTGGGCAGATTTGCCATTTCATAGGAAGCTGGGCGAGAACAACGGACCAGTGATCAAACTGAAAGTCTTGTGAAGTCACTAGAGAAATCTACTATGAAGCATTTAAAGATTATCTAGGAGCTGCAGTTAATGTGACTAGTAATCATACTGCCTTCAATGGAAATCTGCTTGTGTAAAAGGACCATTACTAGATAGCACATTTCTGTCATGGAGAATGGAGGGGTGGCCACGCTTGTGCTGTGCGCTCTCCATTCGCTTCTATGGAAGTTACAGAAATGTCAGAGCTCCCTCAATTGGTACTTCTCAGAACTATCATAGAAGTGAATGGAGAGTACTCCGCACATGCGCAGTGCATCCTTGTTCACTTTGGGATTCCAAGAGGTGGGACCCACGCCTATCTAACATTGGTAGCATATCCTAACCATATTACACCAATGTGTGAGTTAGGCCAACCCCTTTAACACACAGGCAGGGGCGGACATATCACCTGTGCAGCAGGTTCAGCTGCACAGGGGCCCAGAGAGGGAGGGGGGCCCTTCCCAGTGCCAGCAGAGGTGTGGGGGATGGAGCCCTGATTAGGACTTACAGTCAGTCTGCTGCCGTTCTCCCTATACTCCATAGATTAAGGACCTGCCATGACATCGTAATCATGTGATCTTTTCAACACTGGAAGTGGTGGTAGGACCTTTGATGAGGTCACCATCATGTGACCAGTGCAGAGAAAGGCAGCACAGAGCAGTGGAGAACTGTGATGCCATGTAAGTGCCAGAGACATGCTGGGAGATGTGGTTCTCCTCATTATACCTCCTTCCTGCTTAGTGATGGGGAAATATGTTATTTAATCGGGACTGTACGGGCTGAAGGGGGGGGGTGTTAGTTACATGGGACTGTATGTTACAGAAGAATGGGCGAGATAACTGGTGATAATTACATGGGACTGGATATTATAGAAGTCTGGTGGGTAAGGTGTGATGTTATTTACATGGGACTGGATATTATAGAAGTCTGGAGGATAAGGAGTGATGTTATTTACATAAGACTATGTGTTTGAAGGGCTGAAGGAGGGGATTTATGTTGTTTACATGGGACTGTATTAGAGCTTTTTTTTTTTTTTTTTTTTAAATTTTGGACGATTCACAATTTTCTTATGTTAGTAAAAATATAAAAAAATAAATAAAAAAAGCCTACTGTGGCCCCACCAGACCTCACATCAGCCCACTATACCCTCATCAGACCTCAGATCAGCCCACTGTGCCCCCATCAGACCTCAGATCAGCCCACTGTGCCCCCATCAGACCTCACATCAGCCCATTATGCCCCATCAGACCCCCACATCAGCCCATTGTGCCCTATCAGACCTCAGATTAGCCCACTGTGCCCCATCAGACCTCAGATTAGCCCAAAGTGCCCTCCAGACCTCAGAGCAGCCCAAAGTGCCCCCTCCAGACCTCAGAGCAGCCCAAAGTGCCCCCTCCAGACCTCAGAGCAGCCCAAAGTGCCCCCTCCAGACCTCAGAGCAGCCCAAAGTGCCCCCTCCAGACCTCAGATCAGCCACCATCATAATAATAAAAAAAAAAAAAATCTCTCACCTGTCCTGCGCCGCGGCTCCGCTCCACGTCTGGCGCCCCTCTTTTTCTCCCGGCGCTGCACTGTCACCTGACTGGCGCAGTCGGGCGCCATTTTAGGAAAATCGAATTCACGATTTTCCTAAAAAATAAAATCGTGAGGCTTGCAATTGGCGAATTAATCGAATCAATTTGATTAATCGCCCAGCCCTAGACTGTATCATATAGAAGACTGGTGGGAGAGTACTGGTGTTATTTACATGGGACTGTATCATATAGAAGACGGGTGGGAGAGGACTGGTATTATTTACATGGGACAGCATGGTATAAAAGACTGGAAGGAGAGGACTGGTGTTATTTACATGGGACTGCATGGTATAGAAGACAGGAGGGAGAGGAACAGCATTATAATTTATGGGAGCACTACAGAGAATATTATAACTCTAGGAGGTACGGCAGGAGGCATTATAATTACAGGGGGCACTGCAGGGAACATTATAAATACTGTGGGCAGTGGTGGCGGGCATTACTACTACTGGGGGCTCTAGGAGTGCCTTATAGATTGGCCTTATTTCTATTAGGGGCACCTTATTAGTACTGAGGGCACTGTAGGGAGCCTTATTACCACTGGGGGTACTATAGGGAGGGGAGACTTCCGCCTAGCAGTGAGCTTGGTGAAGTCACCGGCACTAATGGACAGGCTTTAGCGCCGCCCTAGCCTGTAAAGCCGCAAATCAGTGCCAGTGATGTCTCCGCAGTGTAAAAATGAAACAAAACAGCCCAGGTCAAGGGAGAGCGTCAGAGTATGAAATGTCAGAGGAGCTAAGTGGGGGTAGAAGGGGTAATGTCCAGGGGAGGTTGGGGGGCCCAGGTACATTCCTTGCACAGGGGCCCTCTGCTGTCTGTGTCTGCCCCTGCACACAGGAGAAACATTCAAATGTTGCAGATTTGATGCAGAAATTTTTGCAGAATTGAATGGAGTTTGCACAAGTCCATGTACATTCTATAGAAATAACCCCATTCACATCTATGGAACTGATGTTCAGTTGTAGTAATTTCTGCAACGATTTTGCCTAATGGTATTAACAAATGTGCAAGCAACAAACACTTGTATGTAGCATCCTTATTCAAACACCTGTTTGAATTTACATACGAGTTCTGAAATGAATGGAGCTGTGGGGCAATACCCGATGCAACCCATGAACAAGCTTGGTTCTGTTTCTGGTTAAAAACAGACCCATTTCCCTAATCTCGTATACCTCTTTAAAGCCATGCATCCATACTGCATCCAGCCAGTTCATCATGATAACATATTTATTTCCCATTGCCTATATCTTGCCAACTTAATCCTGAACATTATACTTGGATATTCTTACATTAAAGGGGTTATCCCATGAATAATGTAAAAATTGAAAATCAGACATCATATAGTACAACCTTTTTCCTAATAAACTAGAACCAGCCCTGTACCTCAAATGGATCTGGAGATATCCCCATTCTTTGCTCCAGTTGCTCTGCTATATTTTTTTCAAGCTGGCAGCACAGGGGGCGTGTCCTTTCTGTAGTTGAGGGATGGAACTGAGCATTTGCTTCCATCTCAACGAGCAGGACAAAGACTTTTGAAAATGAGCAAACAGCAGGTGGCGCTATACAGATAAGAGGTCTGTAAATAACTCTGCAGCTATACTAAATTCTTAATTACATGCAATTACAAAAGTATTCATGCTGGTTTGAAAAATGTAGAACAGTTTTTTGTGGGACAATCCCTTTAACGGTTTAAAGAGGACCTTTCACCACTCCTGACATGCCTGTTTTAATAGCTTCATGCATTCCCCATGTAATAACAATTCTGGAACATCTATTCTTATGTCTCTATGTTGTGCCATTCCTTTATTATTTGCACTAGAAGTTATGAATCAATTGCTATTTGTCTTCAGTAAGGGAACAGAGGGGAGGTGACCAGTTGGGGGGGTGTACCTGCACAGGCTGAAAATGGCAGCACTGATTGACTAGAGTCAGTCTGTGCAGGTACACACCCCAACTGGTCACCTCCCCTCTGTTCCCTTACTGAAGACAAATAGCAATTCATTCATAACTTCTAGTGCAAATAATAAAGGAATGGCACAACATACAGACATAAGAATAGATGCTCCAGACTTGTTATTACATGGGCAATGCATGAAGCTATTAAAACAGGCATGTCAGGAGTAGTGCCAGGTCCTCGTTAAGTTTTTAATTAGTCATTGAGCACATTATGTGACACTTTCCTGTCCTGCACTTAAGGTTCCCAGAAATCTCTGAGGTTGATCACCACTATCTTAGGGCATACTGTTGATTGGCACCGTCTGCCAACCTTCATATGAAATGTAACCTTGCAGGCCCAGACAAGTGTGAATGTTAGAATGAATGGGAGCCTCGAGACCTGCTGTCTCTCCTCCCCTCGTCTGAGAACTGCTGCTGGTAGGGATGTTTCACATTACATTTATTGTACACCGGGGGGTTTTCTGAGTGATGAGAAGTGGAAGGGAATATGTTTGTGATTATCAGGAGTCACACAGGGGAAGTATTCTCTCTTTTACTGCCTTGCACAGGGAGAAATGCTAAATTATTTCTCTAATGGGTACAAGACGAGTGGGCAAGAGTTTGCCCTCCAGCAGATGTGTCAAACGGCAGTGTATCTGTCGCCCTCCTGATGGTAAGGGTGCATTATTCTCGCAGTCCGATGCAGATTTGTAAGGACATCTCAAAACATTGAGTGATGATTAGATAGATATCATTATTATAAGTTATTTCTAATAAAACTCAAGCCATTCACATAAAGCGGCGAGGAAATCCATGACTGTCGGCAGTAATTTTCTGATAATATACATAAGTCATACTGACAGAGTAAAGATTAGGAAACCATATGTTCTAAATAGGACATGCCTCCATAAACTATGGTTTATCCTGCCCTATCTGAGAGTAAGATATGATATCCTGCATCAGCTGATTGACAGCCTCCTCTGCACGCACACTGATACAGGGAAAGCTGTCAGTCATCTTGTGTGGGTGGAGTAATCAGGACTCTTGTCTCCCCTAGGAGTCCTGCCAAATTTTACTCCTCTTCTTACTCAGGAATCCTGCTTCCAATCATATAAACTGATATATTATAGAGCTCAGCTTCTCCCCCTCTATCATATCCTGATTTTACATAGGGCAACAAAAATTTCCTAGATAGCACATTATTATTACAGTACTTTATTTCCTTTGAGACTGGGGACTGGCTACAGGTCCTATATTACAGATCATATTTTTTTTTTGTTGAACACAAATGCTGTGGACATGCTAAATATGGAGCCAGGTATGTTGTCCTAGAAGTCGGTCTAATGAAAGAGGGACTGTGGAGAATGTATGCCAATCTTGATATCCCCCAGTCCCGCCAGAGGGGGATACGTTTAGTTTTTGATGAGGCGCACGCCTTTGTCATGAATAAAGAGCATCCTCCGGAAGTCCGAGTGCCTAGACTGAAGTCTACTCCAGCTTGTAGCTGTAGTCATCACTTATGCCAGGAAACTGGCAGAAATTATGATAGATGTGCTGTGGTTAATGTCCCCTACCACACAGCCTTTTTGACAAATAAGGGTGGTGTAGAAACCTGCACCTAGATTTAGGAGCAATGGTGTTTAAGGGTTTGTGACTGGAAAAGTAGCATGGGAGGGCGTCTTTATATTTAAAGTTGACAAAGAGTGTAGGGTTTTGATGGAAGATCCAGGCATTTTATGGGGTCTGCTTACAATCTCATGTCTGTAGTAAGGCACATAAACATTACATTTTTACCATTTGTCTGGTTCTGCCATGAAATACCAAGGGGGTCATTTATTAAGACTGGCGATTTATACGCTGGTCCTAATCCCCCTGCACTGGCGGCGGATGCCCCAAAGTTATGTAGAGACACAGGCCTCTACATAACTTTGGTGTTTGGTTCCACCAGCCGTGCAACATGGCCAGTCCGCCCTATTCCCTCGCCACGCCCCCTTTTTCCGCCACTACAGAAATGTGGCGTGAGCGGGGAAAAACCCCCTTTGTGACAAAATCTGCGCCTTAAATACGCCATAAAGTGGCGTATATTTTGTAATAAATGACCCCCCAAGTGTCTATGGACACCTCAAGCTGTAGTGTCAAATATGGACAGGATGAGGTTGATCCTCTGATGTTACAACCAATTTCTTCTCCTGTCGTGGCTGCAGATCTTCAGTGGTAGCCAGAATTTTCACTCTGATTATTCCTTACGGAGCCCTTGACACAAAATTTCAGATATTTTGAGCACTCTGTGGTCTGAATGTGTTTGGCTGAGACAGAGCCTACACCCAGCAGATGACATGTCTGGATTTTCTCACCTTTGTGGAGACCCGTGGCGTGGCTCAGTATAATACAGAGGAGCTGGTGCATTATTGACTGTAGTAAAAATCTGTTAATGGGGAATTATGTATTTTTCATATTGTACACCTATTTGTAATACCTGGAAAACCAAACGGTAATGGAGCAGAGACTGGTAAATTTCTTTTAGAGTGTTGTGTCTGTGACACCAGATCATTCTTATTAATGGTAGAGAGATGTTTTTTCTTCAGGTGATTTGTCCTCCATGTTTGAGGTAATGCCTCACAAGCCTCATTTATTGCATGCCTGTTCGTTTTGCAGGAGGAGATACAACAACTGAAAAGCAGGTTGGAAAAAGTGGAGAAAGAGAGGAATGAGCAGCGACTGAACAACGACCGCTTGGAGAGCAGGGTAAGGTTTATTGCACTTCTGAGCCTTAGGTTGCCTACCATTCTGCCTATGTATAATGTTTGTATGATTGAGGAAGCAAATGACTTTGAGCAGAGGGCAACCAGAGATTTGTAGTCTCAATTTAATTTGTATACATCTTCAAGATTTGGTGGTTTGACCTCTGCTGGTTCTGAGATTATATAGTAGAAGCTCAGTATATTTCTAATGCCCCTTTCACACGAGCGGGAGACTCGCATGTCTCCCGCAACGCATCTACAGGGCTGGACTTGGCACGGACAGGGATCGCAGAGCATTATATGCGATCCCTGTCAGTGCCGAGTCCAGCCCTGTAGATGCGTTGCGGGAGACATGCGAGTCTCCCGCTCGTGTGAAAGGGGCATAAGACTGCCCATACACAATGTGGTCCAGAACTTAGCATAGGAGCCATGAGAAACAAGTGTGATCCAAACGGTTGTGTATGTATATGACCACTATATGGCACTTACTGTGCCAGTAAGCGGGACAAGGACTCATATTTTGATAGATTTTTCTCATTTGACAGACAAATTATTCATCTATACTAACACATTGATCTTTACCATCCAATTTCTGAGCATACTTTATTTTTTATAGATTATCTTCATTGTTGTGCCCCTAGCGTATAAACATTTGGGCATCTATTGTATTGTAAGATTTGTGAATTTTTCAAGAATCTTTATAATTTTTTTTTTTTTTATTTAACAACCATGAAAAAAATCTCAGAATATTGATCAGATTAGGAAAAGTCTATTTCAGGCTTAAGTCTTTTTTCTTCTTCAGTGGAAAGTCTGACAATGCCATGTGCTAATCTTCTTGTAGATCACAGAACTGAATTCTGAGCTCACAGACGAGCGAAACACGGGAGAGTCTGCCTCCCAGCTACTGGAGACAGAGACCGCTGAGAGGCTGCGTGTCGAGAAAGACATGAAGGATCTGCAGGTAAAACTTTTTTTGCGTTCTGTCATCTGAGTGTGGCAGGACCTGTGCTTCCCGGAAAGTCATCTGCATCTTATCTCTTGGAATATGATGTAATAGGTGAAAAAGACTATGTGAGTCTCCTTAGCATGCTGCGTTTGCCTTACTGCCGCTCTTCACAGTACATTTTAATGACTGATCAGCACTACAAATAATTGTTTTTAGTTCATTATCTGTTCTTGCAACTAACACTTTGTACCTACTTATATGTATAATAACATACATTCCACTAATAGGCAATGTTAACATTTACCATCATATTATTCTTCTTGACTTTCAGTGGACTTATCTGAGGTGTCTTCATTTTTATCTCCTCCTTTACTTGGTTACTTCTGCGACTGGGAGGCAGATTGCGGCAGAAGAAACCTACCCTCAATATCCCATGTCTAATTGACACTATACAAGCCAAGCAGCACTTCCACATTCTTTCCCAGCTGAAAGTGGAGACCATTTATTTGTTTAAATAAAACCTATTTAATAATTTGTCCCAAATTTTAACAGCTTTGTGACCACCCACCGTAAATTTCCCCAGGAAATTAGGAATTTTATATATGGTGCTTGCTGGCGAGCACAGTGGACGAAATAGCCAACAGATGCCAGCTGTTTTAAACAACACAGAATAATGTCTGCGATTGGCAATAACACCGATCAGAGATATTTAACCCTTCAAATGCCGTGGTCAAATGTGACCATATCATCAGAGAACCGAAAACCTGGAAGTGTAGCGCTCTCAGGGCTGGAACGGCTCCCCCTAGTGGTGATCGGGTGAACTGTTCATTCCCTGCGACAGCTTTGGTCCCCCCTGAAGGATCTGAGGCTGCTGTAACTCTGATCTTATGAATAAAAATAAATAATTTAAAAAAAAAAAAATGTTACAGGCATCACACGCCCGTACTATTAATATATAAAAATATTTATGCCTTCCAACGAACAGGGGAAAACCCATCAAAATCACTGGCTTGCCATTTAGTCGCTTCACCTTCCCCCCCAAAAATTGATATGTCATATACATTCAAAAATGGTGTCCGTGTAGTGTACAGATTATGGCTCTGGAAAGACTCAGAGTAAAAAATGGAAAGTAGCCCCTTCCTGAAAGGGTTAAATCAGGGATGGCCGACCTACGGCTCTCCAGCTGTTGTAAAACTACAATTCCCACCGTGCCCTGCTGTAGGCTGATAGCTGTAGGCAGTCTGGGCATGCTGGGAGTTGTAGTTTTGCAACAGCAGGAGAGCCTCAGGCTGGCCCACACTGGGTTAAGATAAAGGTATACCTTGTCATTACCTGTAGGTAGCTTCCATCTTGATATCTATCTTGTTTCAAAGAGCCTTGAAACATGACTATGGCTGTTAGCCATGAAAGAGATTCCACCAAAAAAGACAACCATCTGTGGACCTCTTTTTTTTTAGTTTACTGCCTCTCCTTGTGTAGAATGGAGTAACGAATCTTACTGGCAATGCTCCCTGGGAAAAGGTATCCTAATTCCAATACTTCTTCTTAAGGTGCATTGCCTGGCAGTCTTCACAAGGAGTAATGGTACCCCTGAAAGCAGAGTACGGTGCCCCTGCATGCAACAAGGTCGTTTCAATTTAAATTTTTTTTTTTGTACTTTTTAGACAAGTGAACTTTCGCACAATGGCTTTTACATCAGAATTCTGCCGAACATCTGGCAGCAGCCGTGTCCTTTTGTCCTTTCTGCCTCCCATACATCTTAATAGAAGGCAGTGGAATGGCGCCTTACATCTGCGGTCATGCCGAGGAGGGACATGTCCTTTATCAGCGTGGCCGCGGCTTTAAGCCGCCTTTCCATGATCCTCAGCACTGCCTTCCATTGAAATGAATGGGAGGCTGGAAGGACGTGGCAGCTGGTGGATTCTTGGTGAAATTTCGTTGCAAAATTCCACTGTAAAACCTGCCGTGTGACCGGACACCAACAATTGTAATTCATAGATATCCAATTCTTATCAGTTATTGTGCAGTGGAGATTTCATAGTGAATTTCTACTTGTCTTACAACACGATAACCATGCCTATTACTATAGTTTATAATCCTAATGCAGCAGGTTTTTTTATTTTTTAAATACCTGTTTGTTTTACAATGTGGACAGATGGTTCTTCAGTCGTTCCCCACATTCAAAAAGGATCTTTCATCTACAGTACATAACTTTTGGAATATATTTCTGTACATGACGCTATAGAAAGCTTCTGTCGCTCCATCTGCCTTGTACAACAAATGCCTCCCTTGCCTTTTGGCCATATTGTGTTGTGTAATGTTACAATACTATGCAAGTCTCAGCGGCCTGTGTCCTACTGCTTGTTTTTAGGGGATAGCTGTGCACCTAATACTATAACACCATCTCAGCAGTGCCAAGACTTTCCTTTCTATCCTCTCCTTTTGTGTTTGTGTTGACACGGCTCCAGATCAACCTTGCCGGCTTTTCTAATAATACTGATTACTTGTAAGTCTGGGTTGGAGTGGAAGAGATTGGCAGCGAGATCTGTGGTCCGAGTACCTCTTGTGACTGAGAACACTTCAGATCGGTTTTGTCTGCCACTATTAATATAAGAAAAGTGTTCTTTTCAGGTTATAAAAGTCTAGCTCCACGGAAAGAATAGGCGGCCTCCATTCTATTCCATTATACGACTTCGTGCCGAGGTTTCCTTTTTATAAAATTGCACTTCATTTTCAGTCACTCTGGAGTGTATATATGTATCCTGGAGGAGAAAATTAACTTCTCTTGCTTTCAGGACCATTGCATTAATGTCTGCTATTTGTTTCACTAATGGTGACATAATTACATTTCCATAATGATCTATTTACCATTTAGATTAAAGGACTGCAATTCTTATTTGTACACAAGATAAAACTTGTCTTGCAAAGAAACTTAAAAGCGTTTTCTGCCTATCTTTGCCTAATGCAAGCTTTTAATAAACCTTTTAAATCGTTCTCCTCCAGTCAGCAGACGGCTTCCTCCCGAGTCTTCTGCATCTGAGTGCTCACGATACTATTATACTATTACCCACTTGAGTAAAATCCCTTTAAATGAACATCCACAGGGCCTGATTTGAGGTTCTGGATTATCAGATGGTCATATAAAAGAATATAGATATACAACTCGCTTAGGCTACTTTCACACTTCACATACTGCAGAGTATGTCAGCGCTATAAAGTGCGTAATATAAATAAAAATCTCTTGCGTCTCAGTAAATACCCTCAGTAGAGTAAAGATTCCGGAGCATCTATTCTTATAACTCTGTGTTATGCTTTTCCTGTGTTATTCCTCCTAGAAATATATGAATAAATAGACAACTGGGTGCTACCGTTCCCCTTGTCAAAGCAGAGTGACTGTGTCACTACACAGTCTAGCACTGATTGGACCATATCAGACTGTGTAGAGACTCCCCACCAATTTGTATTTCTAGGAGATGTCACAGAAGAATGCCACAAAGTGGTAGTAGCATTAAAGGGGTTGTCTCACTTCAGTAAGTTGCATTTATCATGTAGAGAAAGTTAATACAAGGCACTTACTAATGTATTGTGATTGTCCATATTGCTGCCTTTGCTGGCTGGATTCATTTTTCCATCACATTATACACTGCTCGTTTCCATGGTTACAGACCACCCTGCAATTCAGCAGTGGTGGTCGTGCTTGCACAATATACGAAAGAGCATCAGCCTCTCTGGTGGACGGGACCGTGGGAGTGCACATAGACTGGTGCTTTTTCCTATAGTGTGCAAGCACGACCATCGCTGATGGATTGCAGGGTGGTCTGTAACCATGGAAACGAGCAGTGTATAATGTGATGGAAAAATGAATGTAGCCAGCAAAGGAAGCAATATGGACGATCACAATACATTAGTCAGTGCCTTGTATTAACTCTCTCTACATCATAAATGCCACTTACTGAAGTGAGACAACCCCTTTAACTATTCCCCTTGTATACAAATTATGTGAATCCAGTGATGTAGATATTTGCAGCTTCCTCTGGGGATAAAGTCGTCATTGACTGACAGAATATAATATTCTAATCTGTTTGAACTATCTGCCTCTGTTATTTCATAGAACCGCTCCGATTTAGAAATCCTACTGTTAAGTTTGAATACATTGTGTCTTTTTTACTTTTTTTTTTTTTTCATTTTGTTTTTTTTTCAAAATTTTTTTTTTTTAAATCAGGACCCTCAAAGGGGTTGTCTCTCTTCAGCAAATGGCGTTTGTCATGCAGAGAAAGTTAATACAAGGCACTTACTAATGTATTGTGATTGTCCATATTGTCTCCTTTGCTGGCTTGATTAATTTTTCCATCACGTTATACACTGCTCGTATCCAGGGATTACGACTATTCTGAAATCCAGCAGCAGTGGTCGTGCTTGCACACTATAGGAAAAAGTGCCGGCCTCTCTGGTGGCCAGAACCGTGGGAGTGTGCATAGGTACACATAGGCTCCTGTCCCAGCCATCTCGTATTTGGACTGCAGCGGAGGTCATAGCCCCTGGATATGAACAGTGTATAATGTGATGGAAAAATGAATCCAGCCAGCAAAGGAGACAATATGGACAATCATAATACATTAGTAAGTGTCTTGTATTAATTTCCTCTACATGATAAATGCCATTTGCTGAACTGACAAAACCCCTTTAAGGTTAAAAGTTAAAAGCAGATCAGCAGTTTGATATGGATATATTCTCCGTGGTAACCACTTGTCTTTATGTCTAGGCCAAATATGATGCCCTTAAAAAGCAGATGGAGTCCATGGAAGTGGAGGTAATGGAGGCCAGACTGATTCGTGCAGCAGAGCTTAATGGAGAGATGGATGATGATGATTCTGGTACGTTCACTCTTTATCTCCAAAACAACTCTCCTCCGGGAGGTAGAAAACGATGGCCCAGATTTACTAACGTGTGTATGCCAAAATTCTCTCTAAAATGTGGTGCAAATTGATGCAGTTTGGTGCATCTATGGTTTCTACGCTTTTTATCCCCAACATGCTTGCAAGGGTGTGGGCCTAAGAGGCGGAGGTTTGTTGGAAAGGGTGTGGGGCCTAAGAGGCACCATTTTTCACCAAAATTGCACCATAATTCAACTATAAAAATCTGTCTCAAAGTAAGGCAACCAGTAGTTGGTATAGAGTCAGAGAAAAGCGTCTATCCCTGCTCCACATTTATCATCCAGCCTGAGCCCCTGTAAATCTGGTGCAGGTCTAGACAGCCAGTCTAAGCTTACGCCATCTCTAGTATTAGTAAATCTGCGCCACATTACATTGTAAATTATACAATGATTTACATGATAGTCTCCTATAAATGACTTCCCTGAGACTGTTTTCGTATGGAGGAGGCATATTTTGAACTTTATTTCCACAAGAAGAATCTCTACCTTTCATGAAGTTGGAAAATCTTGACATTTAGGCCTCATTCACACTGCCGTAGTTTCGGCTCGGATGTGGACCCATTCAAGTGGATCGGATGCGGACCCATTCATCTCAGAGGGGCTGCAAAAGATGCAGACAGCACACCCGTGTGCCGTCCGCATCCGTAAGTACGTTCCACGGTCCCTTAAAAAAATAGAACACTTCCTATTCTTGTCCATTTTGTGAACGAGAATAGGACTTTTCTCTAAACGTGTGTTTGGGGGTGGGGGGTTGGTAGATGCCATGCTGACAGCTTAGATCTGTGTTTTCTGGATCCCCCGAATCATAGACCACAAAGCACTTATGGCCATGTGCATGAGGCCACATCCTTAGGTGAGATAAGCAAAGCCTTTCCTATACTGTAAGTACCCGCCATGTGGAAATATGTCCTTTTGTTTATGTATCCCGTTGGGTCTCTCGGTGTAGATGTTCTGCATTTTCGCTTTAGTCGTCTGCAGACATTTCTGTCTTGATCCGGTCTGTGAAAACATGGAAGCCTGTCCCACATCTGTCTTTGGAAAAGGCTTTCCTCACAGGACAGAATCAGATCTCTGCCATGGCTCTATACATATGGCTCATGCATGACGCACTATATATTAGTTTCAGTAGGAGTCAGTCACCTTGTACGCTCTTCCCAGTATCTTCTCTCCAGTGTGATTCCTTTCTAAATCAGAAAAATATGTTTCATTGTCTTCCCTTTGTCTGTCCACTTTCCTTGCAGGTGGAGAATGGCGGCTGAAGTATGAACGATCTATACGTGAGATTGACTTCACAAAGAAGCGGATGCAGCAGGAGTTTGAGGATAAACTGGAGGTGGAGCAGCAGAGTAAGAGGCAGCTGGAACGCAGAGTAAGTCTGTTTTTTTTTTTTTTTTTTTTTTACTACTACAGAGTTTGTCCACTGTATGGTGGAGAACACAACACATTTGTCCATGGATATGTGTGCTGCATGTCTAGTATTGTCTTAATTTTCTCTGCACATCAACATCTTCTTCAGTACCTATTATAGAACATTGTTTAGACAGGAGCACAAAGAACATTTTTCTGCTTTTGACTTTCCTCAGATTTGGAACGATAATGCATTTCAGCAACAATAACTGAAATCCTATCAAGTGGAGGAAGGGAATTGACAACTGCTGTAAACACATACCGTGTTTTTCTTTTTATAAGATGCACCTGATGATAAGACGCACCCCAGATTTTAGAGTAGGAAAATAAGAAAAAAATAGTTTTCAGCAGATCCTCATATCAGACCCTCCCATAAATATCAGGACATCGTATCACACCCCTATATCAGCCCTCCATGTCAGAACCCCATCAGCCCTGCATGTCAGACCCCCATCAGTCCTCAGATCAGCCCTTTTTAGACCTCCATCAGACCTCACATCAGCCCTTTCAGACCCCCATGAGACTAAAAGAAAAACTCCACTTACCTCTCCTGCGCTGCGGCTTCTCTTCATCTCCGGCAAGTCACGCTCCTCTGCTTCTCTGGCTGGCGCGGCACTGTCACCTGACTGCCTGCAGTGTCAGGTCATAGTACGCGCACTACGTCCTGACGCTGTATGGGGTCAGGACAGTGCAGCGCCGGCCGGAGAAGACAGGGGATCGCCGGACCCAGAGCGGAGCTGCAGTGCAGGAGGGTGAGTATCTTTCCTCGCTCCCGGCACCTAATACATAATAGTGAGCGCTTCCATAATGGAAACGCTCACTGTTATTCGGTTTATAAGACGCACAGCCATTTCCTCCCTACTTTTTTTGGGGGGGGAGTGCGTCTTATAAAGCGAAAAATACAGTATATGTCTTACAGCTCTGATTGTCATCTGGGTAGACTGCAGTATGGATTTAGTTTATATTACCGAGTCAGGGCCTCATCCAGGTTCATCTCAGGGCCTTCACCTCAGGGTCAAGATATTTCTAGCCATTCTACAAGCCGTCTACTTATGCGCCTAAAACTTTTTTCTACGTTTAGCTTGCAGATCTGCAGGCAGATAATGATGAGTCACAGAGAACGTTGCAGCAGCTGAAAAAGAAGTGCCAGAGGCTGACGGCTGAGCTACAAGACACCAAGCTCCATTTAGAAGGGCACCAGGGGCGCAATCATGAACTTGAGAAGAAGCAGCGAAGGTCAGTGATGTTAGAAGTTCTCCATGGTTCACCGGTGATATTCAGAGATTTTGAAAGCTGTTTCTCTGTTAACCAGCTAAGTAATATGTATTTATCTATGGAGCGTGGTCCATTATTGCATAACGTTTGACTAGTGCAGTCTCTTTCTCTTGATTATGACAATTCATGCCATACCGCATAATCTATTATCTAGATCATCAATGATTTTCACTGGACAGATTTCTTTTACAGGGTTTGTTTTGGACAATTTTTTAATTTTTTTTGAAGGGTCCCCGATGATATACTGATCACAGACTATCGCACTGCTGAGGCCCCCAGCAATCGGCTGCAGTCTGTCAAAGTTGATAACAAGTGATCCTTTGCCCTGCAGCACATTTAAAGTGTAACTATCATTTTATAAAGAAAAGGCAGAAGTACTCAGCTCGGCACTGTGACATATTCTTTCTGATCATCCGGGCTGCTCACTGCTGCTTTCTGAGGACAGCAGAGCAGAAATGAGCACTTCTTTCCCTTCCTCTTAGTTACCTGTGAGGTTCTCAACACATGGACCTCTACCAGCCAAAGCTTCTGATCTGTCATCAGGAATTTTAGGGCCCCATACAAACAAACAATGACCATTCTCACATAGCCATAACTTTCTTTTGTGTCAGTCCATTTTTCTTGTGCCTATCATTGGGGGACACAGCACCAGTGGGATATAGGCAGCTGCCACTAGGAGGCGACACTAGACCATCAAAGAAGTAGCCCCGCCTGGTAGCCTATATCCCTCCTACGGACACCAGGCTAGCTCAGTTTTTAGTCTAGTGTCCGTAGGAGGTAGACACTGGTGCTTTGCACCTCTAATTTTTTATTTTAGTTTTATTTCTTTCTTTTCTTTTTTAGGTTATCAGGGGGGCCGTCGGCGTGGGTAGCCACGTCAGACGTGGACCCCCCTGAGGGTGCCTGGAGAATGTTTTCACATTCTCCCTGCGCCGGTCACCCGTCCCCCATGGTAGCTGCCCCCTGCAGCTGGATGCCAGTGCCCCACTCCGGTGCGAGGTCACTGAGGGGGTGACCCTGCGCGCACCTGAAGCCGGCGGAGAGGTGAGTATGCAGTCGTCCCCTCCCCCCCCTCTCCCTCCCTCCAGGAGCCCCTTGCTGCAGTCTGGACAGGTTCTTTTCTTAGAACCCCCACCCAGCTCCCCCTCCACCCAGCTCCCCCTCCACCCAGCACCCCCTCCACCCAGCACCCCCTCCACCCAGCACCCCCTCCACCCAGCACCCCCTCCACCCAGCACCTTATCGGCCGCCCCCTCTGGGGATGTTTGCTTTCTCTGGGGGATATTCTGCCGACGCCGGGGTGCCTCCTGACTCCCTCCTCTGCTGCCTCCGGCTCCTTGCCTGCGGGGGGGGGGGGGGGGAGGCTTTACGGCCCGCACGTTCTTTCTCCGGGCTGCCCCCTGGTTTCCGGGGCCCCTCCTGCTCCTCTTCGGTGCGTACGGGCTTTTTCGGCCAGCGCGCGCCGCACCGGCACTTCCGGCCGGGCGGCGCTCTAATTTAGGCCGCGGCTTCTAGGCGTGCTAGGCCGCATGTGGGCGGGCGCTTCCCAGTGACGTCGCTGGGCTGCGCGCCCGCCCGCTGTTCTGCTGGCCCCCTCCTGTTCCGGCCGGCGGGGTTCTTTTTCATTTGGCCTGCGCATTGCCCCTCCTTGCCGTGGGTGGTCCTTCCTGCCTTCAGTGGTTTATCAGTGCCGGTCTGCCCTGCGTCCAGTGGCCTGTATAGCTCCTTCAGGTCTGCACAGCACCAGTGGGTTTTTCCAGTGCCGTGTTCTGCTGCTCCAGAGTCCGGTAGGCACCCAGTGGGTGATATTCTTCTCTCCCCAGGCTAGCCGGTCCGCTCAGCCCTTCACCATGTCGGGTCCCCGGGACGACCCTCCAAGGCAGCATGCTCCGGTGGCTGTGGCGACGCACTTTGCGTGCGCTCGCTGTAGCCAAAAGTTCCCCAGCGGTCAGTCTGGCTCCCTTTGTGTGCCTTGCCTTACTGTTGGTACCCCTCCCACTGAGGCTCCTGCTCCCTCTGGCTTGGTTGCGGCTTCGCCCGAGTGGGCCAGGTCCCTGACCCAGGCGATTGGCGACCTCTCTAAGCTGTCTCAGGTCATGATCCACGCCATTGACCGGTTGCCGTCCCAGGTGCCCCCCTCTGCGACCCCTCCTCTGGTGTCGCCTGACTCCCCTTCTAGGGGACGGCCCTCCAAGAGGCGCAGACGTTCCCCTTCTCGGTCACCCTCCCAGTGTTCCTCTGACCCTTCCCCGGGAAGGTCCGCTGCGGGCGGTTCTCAGCAGCACCTCTCTGACGCCTCGGGGGACTCCTGCGACTCTGCCTCAGAGTCTGACAGGGAGGACCATTTGGCCTCTGCGGTGCAAGCCTTGGTCCGTGCAGTACGGGACACACTCCATATCCGGGACGAATCTCCCTCTGCGGCCAGAGGCGAAGTTTCGTTTAGTCGCCATAGGCGGCAACCGCTGGTATTCCCTAGTCATAAGGACTTTGAGAATCTCCTGGACAAGGAATGGAAGCACCCCGACCGGCGCATTCCATCCTCTAAGCGGACAGAGGCTCTCTTTCCGTTTGCTGCGGATTTAGTCTCCGCCTGGACGGTTCCACCTACTGTGGACCCCCCTGTCTCCCGGCTGTCTAAATCCACCACCCTCCCGTTAGCGGATGGGGCGTCTCTGACGGATCCTGTGGACAAGAGGATGGACACGTTCTCCAAATCCGTCTTTATTGCTGTGGGTTCTGCCCTTCGCCCTACTTTTGCGGCGTCTTGGGTCAGTAAGGCCTGCTCCGCTTGGGCCAAGCAGCTGGTCCATGATATCTCCTCGGACGCCCCTCGCGAGGATCTCCTTCCCCTAGCCTCTCAGATTCTTCAGGCCTCTAAGTATCTGTGTGATGCTTCCCAGGAAGCGGCTCGTCTGTCTGCTCGGGCTGTGGCCAACTCCGTGGCCATTCGTCGCTCTCTTTGGCTGAAAGCGTGGTCGGCTGACGCCGCCTCCAAGAAGGCTCTTACGGGTCTTCCCTTTTCAGGGAGCAGGCTTTTTGGGGAGCGGTTGGACAGGATTATCTCTGACGCCACCGGTGGCAAGAGTTCCTTGTTGCCGCAGAACCGGCCCGGGCGCTCCCAACCTCCGAGGCGTTCTAGTCGCTTTCGCTCCTTCCAAGCCCCTGTCCGTCAGCAGTCCTCAAGGGGTGCTCCCTCAGCCTCCTCTTCCAGGAAGCCCTCCTTTAAGCCCCGGCCGTCCTGGCAGCCGCGCTCCCGCCCTTCCAAGGGCCCTGCCCCCAAGCCTTCTTCCTGATGGCTTTCCCCCACTCGGGTTTTCCCCCCGAGTGGGGGGTCGTCTGCTCTCCTTCAAGGAGGTATGGCTCGCCCACGTCACCGACGCGTGGGTACGGGAGGTGGTGTCTTCCGGATACAGAATCGAGTTTGCGTCCTTTCCGCCTCCTCGGTTTTTCCTGTCTCGGATCCCCCACTCTTCTGCAGGGCTTTTGGCGCTTTCCCGCGCTGTTCATCACCTCCTTGCCCAAGGGGTTGTAGTCCCAGTCCCCCCCTCCGAGCGGTTTCAGGGTTTCTACTCGAACCTGTTCACCATTCCCAAGAAGGACGGCTCGGTTCGACCCATCCTGGATCTGAGGCACCTCAACCGCTATGTCCGCCTCCGCCACTTCCGCATGGAATCGCTGCGGTCGGTGGTCGCGTCCCTGGACCAGGGCGAGTTTCTCGCTTCCATAGATATACGCGACGCATATCTCCATGTGCCAATCGCGCTAAGTCATCAGCGCTTTCTTCGTTTCGCCATCGGTTCTCGTCATTTCCAGTTTGTCGCTCTGCCCTTCGGTCTTTCAACAGCGCCCCGAGTCTTTACCAAGACCCTTGCCCCTCTCATGGCTCTCCTTCATGCCAGAGGAGTGGCGGTCATTCCGTACCTGGACGACCTTTTGGTAAGGGGCCGCTCCTTGCAGGATGCTCAGTCCAGCCTCCAGATCACGCTCGATCTGCTTTCCAGGTTCGACTGGGTGATCAACTTCCAGAAGTCGTCTCTGCGCCCCTCTCGCTCGATGGAGTTTCTGGGGATGTTGTTCAACACCGAGAGGGCTCGGGTTTTTCTGCCTTGCGACAAGGTCTCGTCCCTACGCTCGGCTGTCTCCAAGCTCCACTCGGGCTCCCCCTGTTCGCTCCGCTTCTGCATGCGGGTGCTGGGCAAGATGGTCTCCTCGTTCGAGGCCGTCACATTTGCTCAGTTCCACTCTCGGCCCCTCCAGGGAGCGATTCTGGCCCAGTGGGACAAGTCTCCTCTCTCCCTGGACAGGAGGGTCGTCCTCTCCCCGGCAGTCCGCAGAGAGTTGCTTTGGTGGCTGACGTCCCCAGCCCTTCTCCAGGGCCGCTCCTTCCTCCCCCTTCAGTGGCGGGTCGTCACCTCCGATGCCAGCCTGACAGGGTGGGGTGCGGTGTTCGGTGTCCGGACGGTCCAGGGCACGTGGACTTTGCCGGAGTCGCGCCTTCCCATCAATATACTGGAGCTTCGGGCGATATTCCTTGCCTTGACTCATTGGACCGACTTTCTCCAGGGTCACCCTGTTCGGGTTCAAACGGACAACGCCACCGCCGTTGCCTACGTGAACCGCCAGGGAGGCACCAGGAGCCGCTCTGTGATGGCGGAGGCTGCCCGGATTCTCGGCTGGGCGGAACGGTTTGTCCCGGCTCTCTCAGCCATCCACATTCCGGGCGTAGACAACTGGGCGGCGGATTATCTCAGTCGCGGGTCCCTGGACCAGGGAGAGTGGTCTCTCCATCCCCAGGTGTTTCTACAGGTTTGCCGTCGGTGGGGCTTCCCCGATGTGGATCTTTTCGCGTCCGGGCTCAATCACAAGCTTCCCACTTACGTGGCTCGGGATCCCCGCGCGTTCGCGGTGGACGCCCTGGTAACCCCTTGGGATCAGTTCTCCCTGATTTACCTATTTCCCCCGCTCCCTCTCCTTCCGCGGGTCCTCAGACGCCTGAGGTTCCTCGGCGTTCCCGCCATCCTTATCGCTCCGGACTGGCCCCGCCGGTCCTGGTACGACGACGTGATCCACCTCCTGGCCGACGCCCCTTGGCGTCTTCCCCTGCGGCCCGACCTCCTTTCTCAAGGGCCGATCTTCCACCCCACTTTACCTCAGCTCAATTTGACGGCTTGGCTGTTGAAGCCGCGGTGCTGAGGTTTCGGGGCCTGTCTGAGTCTGTCATCCAGACTATGCTTAGAGCCCGTAAGCCGCAGTCGGCTCGCATTTACCATCGGGTCTGGAAGTCCTTTTTTTCTTGGTGCGAGCAACGCCGTGTTCATCCTCTCGTTTGCTCCACGCCTAAGATCCTTTCTTTTTTGCAGTCCGGCCTTGACCAGGGTCTCAGCCATTCTACCCTTCGGTCTCAAGTCTCCGCCTTGTCCGTGCTTTTTCAGAGGACTTTGGCTCTGCGCTCCCAGGTGAAGACCTTTTTACAGGGTGTTCTTCGTCTGAATCCCCCCTTCCGCTCCCCGGTCGAGCCCTGGGATCTTAACTTGGTGCTCGATGTGCTCCAGGGTCCCCCCTTTGAGCCTTTGAGAGAGATTTCCCTGCGTCTTCTCTCTTGGAAGGTCGCCTTTCTGGTGGCGATTACGTCCATCCGCCGTGTATCTGAATTAGCCGCTCTCTCCTGTCGCTCCCCCTATCTTGTTTTGCACAGGGATAGGGTGGTTTTGCGCCCTCTCCCTTCCTTCCTTCCGAAGGTTGTCTCGGCATTCCACATCAACGAGGATATTGTTCTTCCTTCTCTTTGTCCCGCTCCTGCTCATCCTAGGGAGCGCTCCCTTCACTGTTTGGACCTTGTCCGAGCCATCCGGGTCTACTTGTCCCTCACGGCTCCCTTCCGTCAATCGGATTCCTTGTTTGTCATTCCTGAGGGTCCCCGCAGGGGTCTTGCCGCCTCTAAGGTGACCATTGCGCGTTGGATTACGGCCGCCGTCTCTGAGGCCTATCGCTCTCGGGACAGGTCCCCCCCCTTCCGGGTCACGGCCCATTCCACCAGGGCCGTGGGAGCTTCCTGGGCGGTTCGCCATCATGCATCGGTGTCCCAGGTCTGCAAGGCCGCTACCTGGGCCTCGGTGCATACCTTTACCAAGTTTTACCAGGTCCACACTCTGGCTTCAGCCGATGCCAGTCTGGGCCGCAGGATTCTGCAGGCCGCCGTACGTTAGGCTGGCCGACTGGGGATTTTTCTTTTTCCCCACCCTTTGGGACTGCTTTTGTACGTCCCACTGGTGCTGTGTCCCCCAATGATAGGCACAAGAAAACAGGATTTTTGTATAACTTACCGTAAAATCCCTTTCTTGTGGCTTCATTGGGGGACACAGCTCCCACCCTGATTTTTTTCTGGGTTGTTCTTTTTCCCGGGCTTGTTTGCTGTTCCTTGAGTTCTCGTTCCCGGGTTCAGACTGGTTTGTATCATTCTGTTTGGCTCCTACTGCTTTTTAACTAAACTGAGCTAGCCTGGTGTCCGTAGGAGGGATATAGGCTACCAGGCGGGGCTACTTCTTTGATGGTCTAGTGTCGCCTCCTAGTGGCAGCTGCCTATATCCCACTGGTGCTGTGTCCCCCAATGAAGCCACAAGAAAGGGATTTTACGGTAAGTTATACAAAAATCCTGTTTTCCATACCCATCAGTAAGATGTGCCGATGACGTCACAGAACACCCAGAAGAGAAGGCGGCGCAGGCGCAGTGAGGAAGCCGGGAGCCCGGCAGCAATCGGCACTCACTGCGCCTGCGCCGAATGAAGTCCGAACGGCGCAGGCGCGGGATTTTCAGCACGGACAGGGCCAGGAGCAGCTAGAGCGAGCTGCCTGGCCCTGTCTATCACAACAAAGGGGGCGTGAATAAAGGTAGGGAAACGGCGCTTACTAGGTGCAGGGTTACCGCCCCTTGCACCTAGTAAGCTTCATTTGCATACGACAAAAGTTGATTTATTTCAAAAACGGGGGCACCAGTAAAAAAATGATCACCAGTTTGGGCATCAGGTGACATTTGCACATTGCAAATGTCATCCTGTTTTATATGCCCAAAACTGGTGACAGAAACCCTTTAATAACAATTAGCAGTTTTCCTCCAAATTCAACCTAAAAAAGGAACAAAAAAAAAATTCTAATAAAAAGTCCTAAGTGTCAAGTAAAAAAAAAATTTGCAAAAATTATTTTGGTAGTCAAACAAATAAAAAAGCTACGGTCACTAAACCACCACGTGCACAAAATTGTAAAAAAGTTGCCTGGACATTCAGGCCTTTTTGGGGCCAGTCATGAAAGGGTTAAGAGTTAAAAAGAGGCAAGGAAAAGGATGACGGACGCTAGAATAACATAGACAGGAAGAGTTTACTGGACATTAAAACACTCATTTGAAAGGTTTTTTTTTTATGCAATTACATGGTCTATTTGTACTGTAGAGCATCAGTAGTTGTGGTCATTGTGTACAAGCTCCAGTAAACGCAATCCTAAAACGCTGTGGACGCCAGCCTCCCTGGTAGAAAGTTATAGGCTCGTGACCTCAGTCTTTGAGTGTTAGCGGGAAATCGTGTGTGCACTTTAAACATTTTGGGCTTGATGACCCTTTAAGCTAATTAGTAATTTGCGCTATCCGCATAATTAGTACGGTAATTCTTTTGCATGAAACTTTTAGCTTTTAAAACTAAGTTCCATCTCGACAGACTCAAAAAGAAAAAAAACAACTGGCAAAGCGTAAAGTTTGCGAGCTGATTAAAAGTGCCTGTGGCTCTGTACACAATAGAGCTTGTCTCTTACTTTTACTGAAAAATGTAGAAAACTTTTTCCATTATCCCTATTTTTTTGCTGGCAAATGGCGGGATCCATCATCTTGTATTTCAGATGTTGTGGTTTTTGTTTTGCTCAGGGTGAACGCCAACAAATCTGCAACATAAAAGGCATGCTGCTGTTTGACAATCTGCAGCATACCTTTACATCCACAAAACTCCAGACCCCAGTGCATCGGTGTACTTGTATAACTTACAGGGATTTATAGTGGTAGTGATATCTTCTGGATAGTCTCTTATCTGATCAGTGGGGGTCTAGAACCCCCGCCATCAGCTGTTTGAGAAGGAACCGGTGTTCGCTGTAGCACCACAGCCTTTCCTATGCTTACCAAGCACACCAACCTATATTGTACAGCGGCTATGCTTGGTATCACAGCTCAGCCCCATTACCCTCAATGGGGCTAAGTTGGTCATGTAACCAATAAATGTGATGTCACATGGCCTAGGCAAAGCTGCGAGAGGGCTGCGGCACTACCCGGGTGTCGGACCCCCACCGATCAAATACTGATTAGTATAAAAGTCCTAGAAAAACAATGAACATTGCTCACTGCTATATTGGCATACAGTTGTTTTTGAAGGGGTATTTGCATCTGGACATTTATGGCATATCCACAAGCTATGCCATAAATGTCCAATAGGTGCAAGCCTTACCTCTGGAACTCTTTTCTATCTCGAGAACAGGACCCCATTACACACTGCAGCGAATGGAGAGCAGGCTGCACACATGCGGCTCTTTCAACATTTATTGCTATAGGATAGCCCAGAGCACTTACTGAGCTACTTTCAGAAATCGGACATTATGACCTATCCCGTGGATATGCTACAAATGTGCTGATAGGGACAATCCCTTTAACACGCTTTTTCATAGACTGATATATACTTTTAAGATTGATTAGTAAAAGTTGGTTCTAATCACGCCTATTAGAGAAGGGCTGGGTGCCTAGTGACTATTAGGAATACATTTGTTATATTAGCAGTGGGGGAAAAAACAGTGATTGGGAGTTTTAAATCCATTTCGCATGTATTGTTCTGAACTTCACGGCCCCAAAAAATCTGACAATATAGTTATTACCCATATTCTAAGTAGACTAAGTTTCTTTTCACCTGGTCACCAGGAGATCTTCTGCAAACTCTACTCTCCCTAGTATTTAATGACCTGTGTAGAAGTCTCTCTGTGCAGACATGTCTGTTCAAATCTGTGGAAATATGTTTTTGACCATGATCTTTCTTTCAGGTTTGACACTGAACTGGCACAGGCACAAGAGGAGGCACAAAGGGAGAAGGTACTGAAAGAAAAGCTGAGCCGAGAAAAGGACATACTCACTTCTGAGGTGTTCAGCTTAAGACAGCAGCTGGAGGTAAGTCAGGAAAACGCATCATCTTTGACTTGAAGATGTTACCAATGTGTTCCTTCACATTCTGACCCTATCCAAACAATTTGGTCCCCTGCTGCTTTGAATTCATTCATAACTTCTAGCAGGAATAATAAAGGGATAGTGCTTCATGGAGTCACAAGAATAGATGCTCCAGAATTGTTATAACATGGAGAATGCGAGTAGCTACTGAAACAGATATGTCAGGAGGGGTATTTGAAGAAGATGGGTCGGCACTGGGGTTTTCACTGGGGTGCATGCGTCCAGGGAAGGCGAGTGCCAGTCCTTCTTCGCTATATATATGACAGGAGAGGTGACAGGTCTTTTTAAAGGGGTTGTCTTATGACTAATTACAAAAAATTAAATATGACTTCATTTAGAACATGACGATCTCTTTCTAACAAATATAGAACCAGCCCTGTACCACACATGGAACCACATTCATTGCTCTGCTAGATTTATATCAAGCTGACAGCCCAAGAGGAGTGTCTTTTCTGCTGCAGATAAGGGGCGTGTCTCAGCTCTCCCTATCACAGCTCAGGAGGCAGTTGAAGGATAAAACAGCATGTGTGGCCATCTCAGTGAGCAGGTCAAAGAAATAAGACAAGAGCAAACAGCAAGTGGCACTATACAGATAGATTTTATTGAATAAGTCAGTGGCTTTGCACAATTACATGCAATTACAAAAGTATTCAGATCCAGGTGCTGGTTTGAAAATTAGAATATTTTTTGTGGGACAACCCCTTTAAGTTAAAATACAAATTAGCAAATATTAGTGTGTAGTTAAAGGGGTTCTGCAGGTTTTAATATCTGATGATCTATCCTCTGGCTAGATCATCAGTATCTGATCGGCGGCGGCCCGACACCCGGGGCCCCCGCCGATCAGCTGTTTGAGATGGCAGCGGCACTACAGGAGCGCCGCGGCCTTCTCAGTGTTTACCCGCAGGCCAGTGACGTCACGACTAGTATCACTGGCCTGGGCGGGGCTAAGCTCTGTTCACATGAATGGAGCTTAGCCCCGCCCAGGCCAGTGATACTAGTCGTGACGTCACTGGCCTGCGGGTAAACACTGAGAAGGCCGCGGCGCTCCTGTAGTGCCGCTGCCATCTCAAACAGCTGATCGGCGGGGGCCCCGGGTGTCGGGCAGCCGCCGATCAGATACTGATGATCTATCCAGAGGATAGATCATCAGATATTAAAACCTGCAGAACCCCTTTAAAGGGGTTGTCCTGGGAAGAATAATTCTTTAAAACGGCTTAGCATGGTCTAAATAAAATAATAATAATAAAAAAAAAAGCCTACTTGCTTCACTAATCCCAGCCTCTCCCACTGTTCTCTACGTGTTTTTTCATTAAAGGGAACCGGTCATCAAATTTATGGTGACCTCACTGAGGGCAGCATAAAATAGTGACAGAAATGCTGATTTCAGCGATGTGTCACTCATGAGCTAAATGTAAGCGGTTGCCGAGAACCAGCATCATAATCATTGAGCCAAGGCCTTGAAAAGAGTCATATCTACCTGAGAAGAGTCATGGTTATTCCTAATCTCCTGCTCTCCCGCCCATCTACTGAGGATTGCCAGCTCTCTCCTAGAGAGAAAGGGAGAAAACTAGGTAGAAGCCTGTCAGTCAACAGCAGGTGGGCAGGGAGAGCAGGAATTCATGAATAACAAGGACTCTTCTCCGGTGACCGTGACTCTTTTCTAGGTCCAGTCTGCAATTATTGTGATGTTGGTTCTCGGCAACCACTTACTTTTAACTCATAAATGACAGACCGCTGAAAGCAACTCACCTGTCTCTACTTTATTCTGCCATTAGTATGGGCAGCATAAAGTTGATGACAGGTTCCCTTTAATTTAGACCATGCTGAAAAAGTAGTTTCTCCTGGCTCCTGCCTCCATTAATAAAATTAAAAACTAATAGTAGTTCAGTTCGAGTGAATGGACCTGGTCTGCAATACCAAGCACAGCTGCTATGCTATGGACGGCACTGTACTTGGTAAGCTGTAAGGAGGCCGTGGTCTTCACTGGAGCAGTGCGGCCACTTCAGACAACTGATCTGCAGGGGACCCCTTCCAACCTGATATAGGTCATCAATATTAAACAGATGGAAAACCTCTTTAAGTAATGTATAAAAGAATTGCACCGTGATCATTTTTTATTGTACACCCATCAACTAAATTTCTCTCTTTGGGAATTCCTACAGTCTGTAAATAGAGAAAGGAGAAGAGAGCAATTTATCTGTTTTTAAGAGGAGAAAAGCTGGCATGATCAGCTCATTGGGGCAGCCTTAGTTTTTTTTGTTTTTGTTTTTTTGTTGCGGCAGTATGTCGTCTGCCATAAAGCGCCTGGGTTCTGCAGAGCTCTCCCATTTGCACAGGTTTCAGTGAATTAGGGACAATTCCCTATTATATTAGTAGAGGTGACGCAGATATTGCAGTGTCACTCTACAGCACCGTTAGTATGTGGCACGTATTATGGACTGTGGTAAGAAGAATGTGACTATATGGTGTTAAATGAGCCTTTAGCATTTAGTTAAATGTATTAACATATGCAACTCGCATATCTGTTCTGTTAATCCTGGAATTAGCAAGCATTTGTGACTTTAAAAAGTCTCTGTTTCACGTATAAATACTTGCACTGCCTGGCATACTTATCTCAGTGGGACAGCATTTTATTCTCTCTTCCACCAGCTTAAACTTCTTTAAAATCAATAAGCCAGTGCTTTACTGTAATTTTGCTCTTTTTATTTTTTTTTTATACCTGCTAAGATGTTTGTTTTCTCAGAAAATAACCAATTTTTTCCAATAGTAACTGCATCAGTTTTGCAATGTGCTTTGCTTTCACGTGTCTCCGGCCATCATTCAATATATTTGAAAGCGCCTTGGGTTAGAACCCTATACAAATCAAATATTTAAATGTCCCCTGATTGATGTATCTCTGTGATTGTGTTTTTCTTTATCAGGAGAAAGACTCCGAGATTTTAGTCCTCACACATAAGGTTGATCAGCTGGAGGTAGAACTTCAGGATATCTCCTCTCAGGAGTCCAAGGATGAGGCCTCTCTTGCAAAAGTCAAGAAACAGCTCCGAGATTTGGAAGCCAAAGTTAAAGACCAAGAAGAAGAGCTTGATGAGCAAGCGGGAACCATTCAGATGTTGGAGCAGGTACGCCCAAAGATGTAACTAGATAGATATGAGAAGACATTTAAAAGGATTCTCCAATATTTTTTAAAATATGAAAAAAAGAAAAAGCTCACTCACTTCTAAAATGTCCCTGTGCTCTTGCACAACTACTCCAAGACCCTCCCGCGGAAGGTGTAGTAATGACGTCTCGTTCTTAGTTCACGTGACTGCTGCAGCCAATCAACATCCTCAATAGTCGAGTGTGCATGAACGGCACATCACCACTGAGGCCAATAATTGGCTTCAGCATCATGTGAACGATGAATGACACTTGTCAGCAGAGGTGAACCGGGGAGCAGCAGGAATGTGGTAATAAGAATATGACTATATGGCGTTTAATGAGCCTATAGCATTTAGTTAAAGGGGTTATCTGAGTTATATTTATTGATGACCCATCCTCAGGATAGGTCATCAATATCAGATTGGCGGGGGTCTGACACCCGGCACCCCCGCCGATCAGCTGTTTGAAGAGGAGGCGGGCGCCGTACCAGCGCTGCCTCCTCTTCATTGTTTACATCCTAGCCGTAACATCAGTAGTGGTGAGTAGGTGTAATTACACCCAAGCCGCCCTATTCATTTCAATGGGAAGGATCACTCCTATGTAAGTGTATACTACAGAGCCGTCCCATTGAAATGAATGGGGCGGTTAGGTGTAATTACACCTGCTCACCGCTACTGATGTTACGGCTAGGATGTAAACAGTGAAGAGGAGGCAGCGCTGGTACCGCGCTCGCCTCCTCTTCAAACAGCTGATAGGCGGGGGTGCCAGGTGTCGAACCCCCGACGATCTGATATTGATGGGTCATCAATAAATATAATTCAGTTAACCTCTTTAAATGTATTAACATATGCAACTCACATATCTGTTCTGTAAGATGATTTCTTGACAATCCTAGAATTAGCAAGCATTTGTGACGTGTCTTTGCTTCACGTATAAGTACTTGCATGGTCTGTGAGTTTTTCTCATTAAAAATGCTAAATCAATAAATAAAGTATATGGAAGAAATGTTTATAATCAATTGCCATTTAACAAAAAATAGCACTTACACTTCATTTCATATATTGGTCGATTGCATTCCTAGCAGTTTTCTCTATGAATGTGAATAGTCTGGTTAAAATCCCTTATTAGGAACATTGTAGACCAGAAAGCACTAGAAATGGGGCTTCTCTTCCTGGCACTGTAGTTGCCAAACAAAAGGGTTTAGACTTGAACATGGGTGACGAATTCTGATTACCCCCCTGTATCCGCAGCAGAATAAAGGTACCATTTATAATACTTGTATTCTTGGTTTGCTAAGCACAAGACAGTTTCACCAATCAAAAGATCAAGATGTTAGCGCATACATTACGCCTGCCTTGATAATGCTGCCATTGTTTTCTGCCTTCATAATGCAGCCATTGTTTTCTCGCACTTTTTTTGTGCGGATCTTTTGCATTGAGGTTTAAGCTTATGCTTTTGTGTTTTGAAAAATCTACTTTAGAAAAAGTATCGGAGTGTGACTAACTATGATTCAGAGGGATGTACAACATAACTCTTGATTCTTGGGATATCGACACAAGTTTTTCTTTTCATGACAGTAATTTTTAGTTAAGACTCTTGGACTATTGTGTGCTTCAAGGCATAAACAGTCTCGGCTTAACATGAAAGATGAGGGATTGAAATAAGGGTTTAAATAGAGACATTGGAAAGGATTTCAATAGATCAGACACAGTGAAGAATTCTAAGCAATGCAACGTCAACTCAACCCAAGCAATGGAAAAGCAAAGTTGAAGTGTGGTTATCAGCGTTTAAGAAAAAGCTTTTGTATCTTTATGTTTTAGGCTACTTTCACACTTGCGTTGTTAATTCAGGTATTGAGATCCGGCAGAGTATCTCTATACCTGAATTAAACTGATCCGTTTTGATTTTGCACATCAGGATGCATCAGTTCAGTTAGGATGCAGTTGTGTGAAATCAAAACTGAAAAAAACTGATCAGGCACTAAATACATTAAAAGTCAATGGGTGACGGATCCGTTTTTTTAGTCTCCTAAAAAAACTGATCCGTCACCATTGACTTACATTGGTTTCAGTACCTGATCAGTTTCTTTCAGTTTTTATGACCGGACACAAAATTACAGCTTGCTGCGGTTTTCTGTCCGCTCACAAAACTGAAAGCTGCCTGAACTGAAGACATCCTGATGCATCCTGAACGGATCTCTTTCCATTCAGAATGCATGGGGACAAAACTGATCAGTTTTTTTCCGGTATTGAGATCCTCTGCCTGATCTCCATACCGGAAAACCACAACGCAAGTGTGAAAGTAGCCTAAAAGGGGCTGTCCAACCCACAAGCTTAAGTGAATTAAAAGGGTTGTTCACCTTTTTGTCACCTTTTCCACCGACCCACAGCATAGCCAGACACTCAGTGGTAACCATACTTATCCCCGCCCCTGGATTCCAATGAATGGCCTCAGCGGTGCTGTGTCACCCATACATCACGTGACCCAGTGACATGATTCATGGGTGAAAAAATGGTACAGCACTCGCCAATTATTATGCCAAGTGAAAAAAAACACTTTATATAGTGCAAACTCGAACAAGGTCTTCAAATGAATATGTAGTAAATCAAATAGCAAGTATACATAAGTGTTTGTGCCCACACAGGGACATTTCGGTCTGCCAGGACCTCAATAGCGAGGGTATCGTTGAAGAGAGCGTTTCCCATCGCTCCATTGAGATTGAGATCCTGGAAGACCGAGATGTCCCAATGTGTACAAGCCGTGTACATGTAAGTATATTGTTAATCGATTTACTGCATATTCATGTGTGGACCTCGTTTGACTTTACACTAAATAAAGCATTTTTTTCCACTTGCATCTCAATTGGAGAATTGGCATATCAAGTTGTAGGACAAGCAACCCTCTTCTCGCAGCTCCCCCACTGGCCCTTGAGTAAGACCTTCTACATCACCTCTGTGGTCGGGCATTGGCTGCAGCGGTCACATGACCTTGCATCAAACCAGATATTGACATGGGGGACCCAGGACTTGCAGGGCAGTGATGGAGCCAGAACCCTACAGTGGGGTTCAAGTATTCTACCATCGGGGGTCAGGCCACGCTGGGAGATCTGAAGAAAAGGTCACTAAATGTGAATAACATCTTTAATGCCCAGTGTTTCAAATAAAGAAACAAACTCATCTGTTCCCTGACACTCTATTCCAAATGCTGAGAGCCTTGGCATCTGTGGAACAGAAATATGATTTTTCTACTGTGGTGACACTGGAGATACATTGAAAAAGCACACCATATGTAGGGTGCGGTGCAACCAAAAAGGCTTCTTCAACCATATTCGAGTATGATATAAATTCAGTGCACACGCAAATGTGGATCAAAATTATATCCATTTTAATCTTTGACGAGGCAAGGACCTCTCCTGTTTATTGTTACCACTTATTTCAAGGTATTATATTCCTTTAAACATTGATCTTTGGAGATTTTCAAGAAGTATTTATGAAAAATGAATTTCTAGAAAAATCTGAATTTTAACATGGGGCAGTGGACATGACACAGTTTGGCTGTATTTTAAATTCCGTCCTTGTTAACCATCAGTCATAGTGTAAATTCAAAGATCCAGGAATAAGATAAGCTGAACACAGTCTAAGTGAATAAAATTTTACTAACATTGATAAAGACATAGACAAATCACATACGTAGTAAAAACTATCACTCTGATCTGTGTAACAAACCAACGACCAAGCTCGGTCATGCCAGGGGTGGACTGGGAACTTAAAGTGGCCTTGGAAAAAGACCTAAAAGTGGCCCAATGTGATAGGCTGGTCCAAATTGACAGAACTGCAACTGCAGCTGCCACACTGCAGCACAAAATATTGTTGAGAACATCAAATGTTTATGTACCTGCTTGTGGCCAAGAGGAGGGCTTGGGCGGCCCCCTGGGAAATGTCCCTGTACAGTCTATGGCCAGTCCGCTCATGGGTCATGCTACCAACATGGCACATGACTGATGCTCAAGGGGATACGAGGTGTAGTAACAGGCATCCATTCTTATGGATGTTACACTGGAGCTTGCAGTTCTTTGTTAAATGCATAAAAACGTATACCTTGTGGCCTCCCTGAGATACTTCCAGTGAGCAGTGCACTTGTCCTGTCAGTTAACCACTCTGCAATGTGGCCTGGTGGCCATCTGACCAAGACAATAAGACTTTGTATCTGCTACCTAGCTAACTAAAGGTCCTTTTACACGGGCCGATTATCGGCCGAAAAATCGTTCCTAGGGACGCTAGTGCCGATAATCGGCCCGTGTAAAAGTGGCCCTAATCAGCCGACGAACGAGCAAAACGCTCGTTCGTCGGCTGATTGGATCTTTTGGTTTCTACAAAAGATCTAATCTGTCGGGCGCACATCGGCCTGTGTAAACAGGCGATGTGCGCCTGACAGTATGGAGCTTCCCGGCCGCACGAGTGATACAGCGATCACTCGTGCGGCCCGGCGCTCGATTCATCGGGCCGTGTAAAGGCTCCCTGCCCGAGCGCCGATATCGCTGATCGGCGCTCGGGCAGGGAGACACATCGGCCAGTCTAAAAGGGCCTTTACTGACACCGTAAACAAGCAATAATTAAAGTGATAATTAAAAGCAAAGAACCTATAAGAATGACTAAAAAATACCCTTCTAACACACGTAGGTTGAAGATTTGGGTCTTATGTGAAAAGCATAGCTTCAATTGCTAATGCATATTTCTAGATTAAAGCATTACAGTAAGGAGCTCTGACTCCGGGCCATTCAACCAGTCACTGTTAGAATAATAATAATAATAAAAAGAACTACAGTCGGTAAGAATTCATGTCCTTGTTCATCCGCTGCTCTGTCTCCTCCCTGGGCTGTTCTCAGGCCGTTACCTATATATCTTCCTGTTGGTAGCTGTAAAAGTTAAAGAAGTGCCATTAGCTGTCCTCACATCAGGGAGCAATTGCAGAGTCAGCGACTGGGCCAGAGAGATGAATGGTCATCAGGAGACCCGTCTGGCCTCTGTTCCTATATGTTCAGCACTTGGAGCTCTCTCTTCATTGCTTATATCTTCTATTTTGCAGAAAATGTGGCCTGAGAGCTGTGAGCAGGCATTTTACATGCATCTCTCTAGGGCAGTCTTTCCACTTAAGCAGCCACCAGGGTGTATTTTACAGATCGGGCTCTTCTCCGTATTGATGGCTCTTTCCTTGCTTGCAGAGGATTTACTTCCAAAATCTCTCTCGTGTGAACAACTAACTAAGGATTTGCTGCAAAGTTTGTGCATTGACAGCAATCGCTACAGACTCTAGGTCCCTGTTTGTCACTGTGTTGTACAGTGTCATCACCTTTACAAGATCCTAGACTTAGACTTATGCTGAATCAATGTTAGAATTACAGAAGAAGTTAAAGGGATACTCTGCATGGAATTGAGAATTCAGCTCTCCAGGATTTAGGCTCAGCAGTGGTTTATAGCAACTATGACCCCCAGAAGCCACATCACTCTTCACCATGGGTTGTCTCTGCTTTTGCAACTTTTTCACTTGATTGGGACGAAGCTGCATTATTAGACAGAGCATGTGAACAGGCAGGAGGCTTTTCTGCAATAAAAGGCCAGTTTCTGTTTCTATTCTCATCCTCGTTAAAGGGAAACTGTCAGGAGATTTGTGCTGCCCAAACCAGAGTCAGCAGGAAACCTCGACAAGCTCCCCGGTTACAATCAGATGAAATGCTGCTGTATTTAATGGAAAATGTAGTAGAGTCCTGGGGGCAGCTCCCTGCCATCTTTTCCCCAGCCTGCTCAGCTTCATTGACAGATCTCTTCCTATGCACAAGTAGGGAGATACCTGTTAATCAAGCTGAACCCGATGGGGAAAAGACAGAGGGAAGTTGTCCCCATGACCTTTCTCCTGATTCTTGCCTTTATTTTAAAATATGGGGGAAATGCCTCATTCCCCCTACGCCTTTTTTGGCTTAAAGTCACCAAACCCTGTTTTTCTATGCCATTGCGACTTTTTTTTTTTTTTTTTTTTTTTTTTTTTTAAGTCGCAACTGGCATTTTACTCCACCCTCTCCAGGTTTATGAAAGTGAGCGAGGCCATATACCCCGGCGCATTCATCACCAGTAACTGGTGTAAATAATGATTGAACTCTACGGCAGCTCCGAGCCTCCGTTTTTCTTTCTGGCACACAGACTGCCAGAGGAGGCATAGAATTGATGCCGCCTCCGACAGCACTGGCCCTGCTCTGCTGTGCCGGTCTTGATAAATTAGGGCCTATGTTTTCTCAGAATCATTGCAGCATTTCAAAGTAAAACATAGCTGATTGTAACCAGGAAGCCTTTCTGGACGTCATGTTGCCCGTGGTTCGGTCAGAATGAATCTCTTGACCGGTTTCCTTTAAAGGGTTGAGGAAGGAATATAGAAATCTCCACCAAAACCAAATTTTCAGTTGCAATACTGGTGGAAAGCAATGCAAGACTTTTCTTCCACAACTTATGTGTGTTATCCAGGAAATAAATATTGTTGACCTTCCCTCAGGATAGGTCATCAATGTCAAAATGGGGGGCACCCCCCAACGATCAGCTATTTGAAGGTGAGTGCTGTGGCCTTTACACAGTCTACCAAGCACAGCGCCATACATTGTATAGTGGATGTGCTTGGTATTGCAGCTCAATCCCATTTACGTGAATGGGACCGAGCAGCTCAATGGCCACATGACCGATTAGGGGCCACAACATGCGCCCAAGTGCAACAACCACTTCAAACAGCTGGTCGGTGGAGGTGCCGGGAATCAGATTACTACCAATCAGATATTGATGACCTATCCTGAGCATCAATATTTAAGTCCCGGACAACCCCTTTAAGTCATACGAATGAATAAGTAAATGAAAGCTTTTTTGTGAATGAATATTCACTGAATATTATAAATTGCTTAGACGCAAGCAGATCAATAGTTTTCAGTTGTGTTAATTTTATAGTAAATATATAATTATTTCCCCTTTTAGTCAAAATTACGCTTGGAGATGGAGATGGAACGCCTCAGGCAGTCACACTCCAAGGAACTTGAGAACAAAGATGAAGAAGTGGAGGAGATCCGGCAGTCGTGTCAGAAAAAGGTACCACTGTTGGTCTACTAATTACAACTGACTGGGAGGGTAGCTTTAATAAAATGCATTTGAGGAGGAACATTATAGGGGTTCTGTCTTCCAATTAGTGCATACAGACATCATGGTTCTCAGTTACTCCTTCTGTGAGCCACAACACAAACTGCAGCAGAAAACAATTCCCACTTTGGTTGATGCGATCGTGTATTACTTTACATTTAAAGGGGTTCAGTGTCGGCACATGAGGAGTCTTTATTTAGAAAAGCATTGTCCAGATGGAACAATCCTTTATAGCTATTTTCAGTTGTACCCTTAAAGGGATTCTGTCACCAGGTTTTGGCCTATATAGATAGTCACACTTGTGTTTAGGTCTCACTGCGCTCATTCTAAATATGCTATTCTTATTGATCCTAGAGTTCTATTTTTATAAAAAAAAAAGCGTTTTGATTAATATTCAAATCACTCACATAAGGAGCCCAAGGGGATGTCCTTTGTGCCGTTGGAGCCCGGCCACGCCTCAAATCTTGGAGCCCAGCACCACCCACCTACTTATTATTCACTTCAAATCATCCTGGTGACCTCCTCCGGCTGCAGCGTAATCCCGCGCATGCGCAGTACTTACCCGAGTCTGCGCCTGTGCGGTCTACTGGCATCGGCCTCATGGATCTGAAGTGTGCAGAGAGCTGGCGCATGCGTGGTTGGATCCATGAGGCCGATTCTCGCAGACTCGGGTAAGTACTGGGCATGCGCGGGATTACGCTGTTTTTTTTTTTTGTTTTGTTTTGTTTTTCTCATGCAGTTTGCCTAATTTTTTATATTTTTGCAATCCTGAAAAAAAATCTTTAGGATAGGGCTACACAGTGAGTGTAGTCACACAGCTGGGGAATGTATTATGCTACATCGCAACATAATGAAAATGATCTTGCGACCAGCAAGTTACAATGACATGAAGTTACCAGAAATCCAGACCTACAGGTCATATCATGCCCTCATTCGTATTCTTTATGTTGTAATGTAGTAGCTGTGCAGCCAAAGTCATTGTGTAGCCCTAGCCTTAAAGGGTTTGCATAATATTACAAAAACATGGCTGCTTTCCTGCTTTCTTTCTCAAACGTCACCACACTTGTCCATAGGCGGTCTCTGGTATGGCAGATCAGCCTCATTTTACTTTTATCATTATCTGATTTTACTTTCCTTACATTATATGGATTGAGGTGGACATGAAGGTATCCCACCACATTGCTAAAACAAAAGTAAAAAAAAAATTCCTATTCTCACTTTGCACAGACTTGAACGTGTTGTGATTATCAGTGTGATATATTGGAAGACATTGTTCTTTTAACATCAGTCCTCTTTCCTTCTGAATAGCTGAAACAGATGGAAGTTCAATTAGAAGAGGAATATGAGGACAAACAGAAGGTCCTGAGAGAGAAGAGAGACCTGGAAAGCAGATTAAATTCTGTTAGCGAACAGGTATGTTTAAAAATATAAAAGGTCAGTACAGGCAGTGGTGCATGTTCTCCGCCAGTTTTCACTAGGCCAGCACCTGGCTTCAACATCATAATTCATGCTGTTGTATTGGCTCTAGGTCAGTCACCGTGACTTTGAAACTGAGAAACGTCTGCGAAAGGACCTGAAGAGAACAAAAGCTCTTCTTGCCGATGCTCAGATCATGCTGGACCACTTGAAGAACAATGCTCCTAGCAAACGAGAGATTGCACAACTAAGGAGTCAGGTACTTATGGTCCGAATGTATAACATGCAGACGCTTCATTAGTACTACTAGTTAAAAACTTTTGCATGACCTGTGAGATTTTATAAGGATTTTATAAGGTTTGCTGTATTGCCATTTACTAAAGGATTACCCTGCAGACAATAGCTGCTAGGCATCTTATTATTGTGTGATTGAGAGCGTCATATAGTGCCAACATATTCCATAGCAGACTACAGAGATGGATATAATCCACATCAGTCCCTGTCACCAGTTGGGCGCCCAATGTCTCAGATGTGCTGTATTTTGGATGTGGCTTAAAAAAAAAAGCATAAAAAGTGTGCAGTTTTTGCAACATCATATCTGCATTTATAATGCATTTTCGACCAACAAAGGAAAAAAAGCAAATTGTGTAAATCAAAACTTAATTACATTAAATGGGTTTTTCAGTTGCACACAAAAAAATAAAATAAAGTAGCATTCAACCTTATTGACGTTCTCTATTGCCTTTCAACTCCTCTAAAGTAATTTCTATCTGTGACCCATGCTTACTCCAGATAAATCTTGCGCCGGGATGTGTCTGTAGCCTCAGGTCTCTACCTCTCCTTCACCTCCCAGCTTAGGCTACTTTCACACTATTGTTTTTAAATTCCGGTATTGAGTTCCGTCGTAGGGGCTCAATACCGGAAAAAAACACTTCAGTTTTATCCCCATTCATTGTCAATGGGGACAAAACTGAACTGAAGACAACGGAATGCTCCTGAAAGCATTCCGTTCCGTCTTCAGAACGGAGAACAAACTGCAGCATGCTGCGGTTTTCTCTCCGGTTCAGGCATCCGCACCAAGACGGATCCGGAATGACCCCCAATGCAAGTCAGTGGGGACGGATCCATTTGGTGTGACCAACATGGTAAACGGATCCGCCATCCATTGACTTTCAATGACGTTCAGGACGGATCCGTCACGACAGACAGACAGACACACATACACACAAGCATAGCTGCGTGCCTCCTGGGCGTGAAAACGTGTGGCCTGCCTGCCTGGAGTATGTAAGTATGTGTGTGTTTGTGTGTATGTATATGGTACTGTGTGACATGTGTGGGGCCGGAACGCGGTTCCGGCCCCACACATGTCCCTGCGGCAGTCCGGAACCAACGGCACCCTTCACCTGCCGGATCCGGACTGCCGCTAGTGTGAAAGAGGCCTTAAACATCTGAGATCCAAGCCTGCTTGAAACCCTGCTGAAAAAAACCCTGCCCTAACACACAGCATCATTGCTGACATCACATCTACAGGGCAAGGTCCAGGAGAATGAGTAGAACACCGCCCTCAGAGGCAAGGTCACTGATGATGATGTTGTGTCTATAGGGCAGAGCTTTACAAGCCTTGCCATGCCCCAGATGTAGACGTGATGTCATCACAATATGGAACCAACACAGCAGAAAAATGGCACGTGACCATAACGGAGTGCAGGAAAACGGGGCATTGCAGATTATCAATTTGTAATAGCGATTGTTTATCTGCTTTGTGTATTCCTTTGCTGGAAGAAAATATAACATAAATGTAGATATGTTGTTGCAAAAACTGTATACGTTTTTATTACGCCTTTTTTTGCCGCATCCAAAATGCAGCACTGCCATGACGTGTGGCAGCACCCTAACACAAAGACACACACACACACACACGGGACAAGTTAACCAATCAAAGTTTTTTAAATGCGTATGTTCTTCTCAACCTCCATGCAATTATTGTCCTGGTGTTGTTTGAATCCAGGACCCTATCATCACAAGGCAATAGGCTAATCCTGGAGCTACAGTGCTGCTTCGGCACATTCCAGTCTGGTCTCTGGAATGAGGATCCCAGTTGAAATTTCTCTTTATATATTTATTAATTTAGATAACGCCACCCTTCTCCAGAGATTGTCCTCCCTCAGTCACCATCGAGGTTCACAACATAAATTCCAAATGAACCTTTCCATAAGTTTTTGGTGGAAACCAGAGTACCTGGAGGAAACCTGCACAAGCACAGGGAGAACATATAGATTTGAACCCACAAATGGATGCATGAATGTGTAGCTTTTAGAATTCTGTGAAAACTGACAAAAAAAATTAACTGGGGAACAAACAGAACACTTACTTGGTTTCTTCTCTTTCATCTTTTTAGCTGCAGATTTGTCAGTTCTCAGACTCCTCTTCTGCCATCCAAGATGGCTGCACCGCTTCTCAGACTGCTTGATGATTATTGTACATTGGGTAGCCCAAGACACTTCCTGCTGCCTTAAGATTGTTTGGCACGGCTCACGTGAACAGTGCTGGCCAATCCAAGAGCAGGACTGGAAAAGTAGGAAATGTCTTGAACTACTGACGCACAGTATGAATCAAGCAGTCTTGAGAAGCGGTGCAACCATCTTGGATGACATAAGAGGAATCTGAGAATTGGTGAATCTGCAACTGCAAAATGGAGGGCGCTTTCATCGTTTCCTAGTCGATGTGAATTTTTATTCTTAAGATGGAGGTTTGCTTTAGTGGCATCTGTATCGTCACCAAATTTTCCCATACACAGATAAACTGCTGGGTTGAACTTAACACCTAATAGCAGAGGACAACTCAGGGAGGAAATGCTCTTCAAGATTTAACGATCTGGTGCCTTTATTATCATCATAGAGGAATTATTTTTCGGGGGGAAAAAAATTCAGTGCTTAATAGGAAAATGTACTATGGCTCCTGTGACAGCTCCTCGATAAGTGTTACAGCCTGCGAGCTTTCGTCTGTGCTCAAGTGTACTCTGAAGGGGTAAAACAATTATCAGAAGCTCTGAGAAATCCCCAAGGGGCCCTTCCATAATGTAAGGCAGATTAGTGCCTGTTCAGTGTGATTGGCCCGGAGGGTCTTCTCCCTCCTAGTACTGCCACACCATAAATTCACTATTTGCTGCAATGTTATTTACTTCTGGGAAAATACTTCACCAGCTATGACACATTCTGCTGTAAATCTGCCTTCAAGTATCTGCTGTCACACAAGCCAGAATGCATACATGCCACCGTGAGAGATGGTACAGGAAGTACTGAGTCAATGGCATCATGAAAATCCTTTTGTGCATTGCCTCAAGCCTGGCACTGGCTGAGGTGAATAAATAATAGAATTTTGTTATATGTTTTTATACTATAGGCCGTAATTCAAATCTGCAGGAAATATTGATAGCCCAAGTCTTTGTCCAACAGTCTTATTGAACTTTGCATTTTAATCACAGCTGGAAGAATCTGAATTTACTTGCGCAGCTGCAGTAAAGTCTCGAAAATCTATGGAGGTTGAAATGGAGGATCTCCATCTTCAAATCGATGATCTTTCCAAAGCGAAAACAGCGGTAAGGTTTATTTCTTTATAAAACGTTCTTTACCTAGAGCCAACATATCCTGCAGGGATGTACACAGAATACACTCCTATTGATCCCTGATTTCCTGGGGCTCAAAATGTAATTTCCCTATCTCAAGCATGCATGCATACTCTGGGGCCAGTTTCATTGGAAGCCAATTAATTTAATCATCTGTTTGGAAGCCAGCGCTTCCTGAGGAAAATGACCTATTGTTGAAATCACGTTTTGGTGGTTAAGAATTTTTGATATTTGTTATTTTTAAACATACATACATAGTAACATAGTTTATAAGGCCGAAAAAAGACATCTGTCCATCCAGTTCGGCCTGTTTTCCTACAAGTTGATCCAGAGGAAGGAAAAAAAACCTGTGAGGTAGAAGCCAACTTTCCTCACTTTAGGGCAAAAAATTCCTTCCCGACTCCAATCAGGCAATCAGAATTACTCCCTGGATCAACTCTCTAGTACCCATAACCTGTAATATTATTACCCTCCAGAAATGCATCCAGGCCCCTCTTGAACTCTTTTAGTGAACTTACCATCACCACCTCCTCAGGCAGAGAGTTCCATAGTCTCACTGCTCTTACTGTAAAGAATCATCTATGTTTGTGTACAAACCTTCTTTCCTCCAGACGCAGAGGATGTCCCCTCGTCACAGTCACAGTCCTGGGGATAAATAGATGATGGGAGAGATCTCTGTACTGACCTCTGATATATTTATACATAGTTATTAGATCTCCCCTCAGTCGTCTTTTTTCTAAAGTGTATAAGCCAAATTTTGATAATCTTTCTGGGTACTGCAGTCCACCCATTCCAGTTATTACTTTAGTTGCCCTCCTCTGAACCCTCTCCAGCTCTGCTATGTCTGCCTTGTTCACAGGAGCCCAGAACTGTACACAGTACTCCATGTGTGGTCTGACTAGTGATTTGTAAAGTGGCAGGACTATGTTCTCATCACGGGCATCTATGCCTCTTTTGATGCAACCCATTATCTTATTGGCCTTGGCAGCAGCTGTCTGACACTGGTTTCTACAGCTTAGTTTGCTGTTCACTAAAATTCCTAGGTCCTTTTCCATGTCAGAGTTGCCCAATATTTTACCATTCAGTATGTACTGGTGACTTGCATTATTCCTTCCCATATGCATAACCTTACATTTGTCAGTGTTAAACCTCATCTGCCACTTCTCTGCCCAAGCCTTCAGTGTATCCAGATCCATCTGTAGCAGTGTACTGTCCTCTTCTGTGTTAATTCCTTTACACAGTTTAGTGTCATCTGCAAAAATTGATATTTTACTGTGCAAGCCTTCTACAAGATCATTAATAAATATATTGAAGAGAATAGGGCCCAATACTGACCCTTGTGGTACCCCACTAGTGACAGTGACCCAATCTGAATATGTGCCGTTAATAACCAACCTCTGTTTTCTATCACTGAGCCAGTTACTTACCCACATACAGACATTTTCTCTCTCTCCATATATATATAACATACACATACACAAAACCCATAAAATCCTGCAGGTTTTCCACTGGCCACTAAGCCTAATAATAGGCCCCAATTCTTGATCTGTACAGATCAATTTACTGCAGTTATCTGCTTATATGTTGTTCTAATCCTGCCTGTAATGATATCACCTCTGTGTATATATGACTGGATCCCCCATTCATAATAGGTAATTTTCAAAGCTTATGTATTCGTTCCTTATATAGTGACCTCTGCACAGGTCACAGAGCATGACTAAAAAACTCCCCTATAGAAGTCAATAGGGTCCCCTCCTGACCATGTGGCTGCCATCAGTATAGGTCATCAATATCTGATTGGTGGTTGTCCGACACTCGGCATCCCCACCGATCAGCTGTTTGACAAGGAGATGGCACTCCATGCGAGCTCTGCTTCCTGGTCATTACACTACGCATAGTCTCTTGTTCCATTCAGCGTGCATTGAGTGCTGCCTCCTCTTTAAACAGCTGATCAGCGGGCGTGCCAGGTATCGGACTCCAGCTGATCAGATATTGATGCCCTGTTCTTCAGTGCCTTATATGGAATTGTTTTCAATACATTTGCTTCATCCTAAATACATATGAAGATTTAGCAATTGTGTCGTAATCTGGGAAGCGGGCACATTTTATCATAATGGCCTATGTGTATTACAGTATATTAGTTTATTACAGCATGTTTTTCCTTCTTTGCATCACTTCATAATTGGCATGTACGCCATTAATTTGAAACAAAAGATGGCACGTCTTTTATCATTTTGGCATGTTTTTGTACTTCTTTTAGATTGTAAGGTGTCACAAACATTTGGGACTCTGTTCCAGTGGCATTCTGGCATAGTTTGCTTTGTATATCTCCCCGATATTCACATATTTACATGTATTCTTTCTATCTATTACTATATGTATATGTTTTCTTTTTTTTTTGACCACACAGTAAGGCCCCATGCACACAACCTTATCAGGTTTCCCGTCCACAAATCGCAGATTTGTAAAATAAGGATGCGGTCCGTGTACTCTCTGCATTTTATTTGTGGTCCCATTGTTTAGCAGACATCTTGTACCTTTTTGCGGAACAGACACTTGTGCTTTTCGCATCTGTATGTCCGTTCTGCAAAAAGATAGAACCTGTCCAATAGTCCGCAAAATGACAATGAAGTAAAAAATAAAATAAATGTGGATGCAACACTGGCAGATGCGGTATTTTGCAGATCTGCAACTTGTGGACTGCAAAGCAGATACGGTCATTTGGATTGGTCCTAAGGGTGTGCCTGAGTTGCAGGCTGCAAATCCTGTCCTTGCCTCCGTACCACAAAGGAGAGGAAATCCTATCTTTAGCTGAATCTTGTGCTGACCCATTAAAGTCGCTGCTATGTGGATTGCACTTTGCCAGTGCTCATGTTTTGTGGATCCACGTCCCACCGTTGCGTGAATGCAGCCTAATACTTTGCCTACTTTGGATCAAATTTTCTCCTTTATATATTCTCATCATATCCGAGAAACATACTAGTATTTTCTCCGTCTTTTCCATCTACTTATGCTGTCGGCATGTGGTATCAGACACCGACTTCTACTTTGCTGAATGGCAGCTACTTTTCTACATGATAGTACTGTAATTAGTATTATACTGACTCCCATATACAGGAATATAACTACTATAATACTTCTCCTACTGTAATTGCACAGGAATACTGTTGCCGTATCCAAGGACAGTGAAAATGATGTTTGTTAGCATGTTGACCTATTTTGTAAGAGCTGATTGTTCCCCTGCTAAGTGACTGTGTTATAGGATTTATTTCTCATGCCATCTTGTAATATCATCGTAAGGAATATTTGCTAAAGACCTTCAAATGTCTCTCTTTAAATAAAAAAAAAAACCCTGCTAGTAAGGTAATTGGTTCTCATGATCCTGGTTTTCTAGCATAATATAATAATAAGGCAATCTGCATTGTGACCGTCACAGCTGCATTGAGTCCTGAATAAAGTTTTGTCCTCGGTTAACCTCTCTGCTGCTGGATACACTTGCTAGGTTTGCTATTATCATCATGTGGAAATGATAGGGGTAGCCAGGGCAGGCAGCCTTGGAATGACATTTTCATTTCAACTAAGTTTAATAAATGTCTCTTCTAAGCCATGTCCAGTTTCCCCCCCAGTAATAATAAGATAGATGACAGCTAAGCCAGAGCCAGAGAAGTCGTTTTGCTTTTGGAATGATGTGCTAATAGATTCATTAACTTTCTGAAGCCAGCATTATTCTCTTTATTAACAGCACCACCCCTCCCAAATCTAGCGCCGTCGCTTTCTGCCTTCAGCTGCTACGCCTCATAGTCCTGAAAACACAAAATTATAGACGAATGCGTTTCTAAGTCCATTATCTAAGCTTTACCACCAAGTTTCATGTACCCCCAACAGGTTATTTTTTAGGGTAACCCTGTATGTACCATCTTTGCCCAGACTGGTGGATAGAGAAACTCTGCCTTAGAGCTCATGCACATGCAGTCCGCAAAACACAGATCCCCCAAAAAACGGATGACGTCTGTATTGCATCTGTTTCTTTTGCGGATCCACTGTAACAATGCCTGTCTTTGTCCGCAAAACGGACAAGAATAGGACATGTTCTGTTTGTTTGCGGAAAGGACATAGGGAAACAAATAGAATTTTTTTTGCAGACTCATTGAGGTGAATGGTTCCGCATACGGACCTGTAAAAAACAGAACGGATACGGAAACAAAATACGTTCATGTGCACGACTCCAAGTATTTTCATGTTAAAAGCAGGTAAGGGCAGAACTATACATACTTGTTGCTTACAGTCAATGTGTGTAGTCCTGCCGTAGTGCAGATTTCTGCCATATTTACAGGTGTTAACATACTGGGGGCATTTCTTGTCTCCTATTGCAAACAGTGAAGTGGGGGGAGGCTCCTTCTTCAGCCAGTTGTCTCACAGCCAGACATAGGATAGTGAGGAGAAGGAGGAGGAACCTGGCTAATCTCCTGGGACACATGTAATAGAATCCCTTATATGTTTCTCGTAGCTTCAATATATAATGCCATATAAATAACATAAAATGGTAGGCAGATATTAAGGGAGGAATAGATGTTTTGTTATGTACATTATTACTGTAAGTTGAGTTGGACACTAATGTGGCCATTTACTGAACATGGTAAATCAACCCTATCCTCTCAGTATATTAGACATCTATACACTAATGGTGGGTTTACTGGGGCTGAGGAGCAGGTGATTATAGGGAGGGAAGCGTTACTTCCTGACCACTTGTTGCTCATCCAGTGGGGTGAAGCTCTGTATTTACATGCAGTGATCACTCCCACAGTATCAGACCGAGCGATCGCTCTTCCTCATACAGCTGTAATAATAACTGATAATTTTCTTGCCTGCATGAACGACATTTTCACCTGATGAGTGATCGGCTGCACCTTTAGACGGCAGATTGTTGGGACCAAGCGTTTGCAGGGATGTTCATCCTCAATAATCTGCCCATCTATTGGACTTTGTTAACCTGTCATAAATAACAGAGGGGACCTCATACCAAAAATGCATCGTCGTGCTGGGTCATTTTGCAAACAGTAGCTTGTTAGCAATGATGTTGAAAATTGAGACTTTCTTTGCTGCCTCGTTTATGTGAGAATTACTCCTAGAGGTGCAGTATGGTTGTGGTTGTTATTTCTGAGATTATCAAGGGTGACTTGTCAGTCCCTACTAATAAAAATGGAAAGCATTGGGCATTATTGTTACTTTCATCAGTTAGCATTTCTATCAATAACTTTCAGAAATTCAGAAGGGGAACAAACCTAATGAAACCGGTGCAAGCAAAATGACAAATGTCATCGTTTAATGCTTGTGTTTCTTGCTCTCTAGTCTTTGCTTGTTAATAACCGATTCTGTATTCTTAATTGACAGATGGAGGAGCAAATCAGCCGCCTGCAGAGGGAGAAGAATGATTTACAGAGCAGAATGGAGGAGGACCAGGAGGACATGAACGAGCTGATGAAGAAACATAAGGCAGCTGTAGCTCAGGTGACTCCTTGTTATTTTTATTCCTAATGCATCTTTTCGGTAAGAATGTTATTTTTTTTTCTTAAAGGGAGTCTGTCACCTGTTTTTCACCTATATAACTAACAGCACTGCCCCATAGAAGATTGCAGACACATCCCAGACATACCTGTGTGCACTGTGTGTCTGTATTACATGTCCAGGAAAAGCACTTTTATTCTGCAGGAAAACAGCTCCCAAGTGCCCAGCTGAAACTAAAAACAGCTTTCTCTCCTGACTCGATTTCTAACAGCTATATCTTCTGATATACTGGATATAATGCTGTGATTTTGGTATCATTTGAAAGGTTGGAATGCCAGCTTTCAAAGAAGGTCAGAACCATTTTTCTATCTGCTACCAAAGTATTGTATTTGGACATTTACACCTGGAGGTGTGGCAACATCTTATGGTAACATTCTGGTGCACCTGTGCAGCCTGAGTCACATGAGTCATTGGTAGGTGGGGCTCACAGCCTCTTCCCTCCTCCATTGTATGTGTGATCTCACGCTGGAGGTAACTAGGAGTTGGTCGCTGTGTGTCGGCCTGTATGCTCCTTCCGCAATTGCTCATACGGCAAGGTAGGTTAGTGTTAGGCCCGTGCCACTCTGAGATACCTTGACGCGGTGCTCGGGCTCCGGTATGTTCTTGATATAAGAATATATTGGAGAAAGTCTCATTTTAACATCAGTGTGAGGGTTTAGCCATATATTATCAATTGCATTACCGCTGCAGTGCACCTTTATCAGTGATTGTTATCTGCTACCAATCCCAAGATATGAGCAGCTAAAGCAGCCCTCCCCTCTTCAGTCTGGTTTGCTCTGGGCACTTGCCGCAGCAGAGCCGGGCACTTGGGAGCTGTTTTCCTGCAGAATAAAAGTGCTTTTCCTGGACATGTAATACAGACACACAGTACACACATGTATGTCCGGGATGTGTCTGCAATCTTCTGTGGGGCAGTGCTCTTAGTTATATTGGTGAAAAACAGGTGAAAGACTCCCTTTAAGAAAAACTTTCGACTGCTATAGGCAGTCTTTCCTGAGAATAGTTTTCAAATCAAATTCCTTAGACATGAAGAGGTATCTCACATTAACGTCCAAAAAGAATATGCCTTGAAGCTCTTCCTGAATTGAGACATTGACTTATATGGTTGCAAACTACAGGTAACAAAGCAGAGAAAATATTCTTCCCTCGAGAAAAATTGATGCCTATCTATTAGTGGCCCAGGGCCGAGCAGCCGGACCAACTCCAGTGCCTTTCCTAGGTTAATAATCGGGCAGTACGCCATCTATTTTTTTTATAATGGTTATTATTGTATTCAATGCCAATAAATTTGGTACAAGTCAATGCAGAGTCGGTTTATCAAGTCAGAACTTTAATCTTGCCACGAGATAACGGTCTACCGAAAGCCCTTCCACCCAATCCCCCCATATGCATGCATACTCCATGTGTTGTGAACCAGAGAGAAGAGATAGCCGCTGCCAGGTGCCTCTAGTGGGTCAGTTATCTCCTGAGGTCAAAAGGGATCACAAATATTTAGATCCAACATATCCAAACCGTCTCTGACATCTGCCATTGGAAAACTCCCACACACATTAGGTGGTCAGTCAATCTCACTCAAATCCGCAGGCTTGGCTGACATTCATCTGGTGAAGCAATGCCAGTTGTACGTATGCAGTATACTCCTATGTTGAGCATTCTGCACAATATAGAAGTACAGAAGGACTGCTGTTTGACAAACATGGACCAAGACTTTTTTGTGAGTACATGCCAAGCCTTTGGATAACCAGGTGCTGTGGCTTCTTGATAAAGCCACATTTAATGCCCGTGTAATTTGACAAGTTGTCCCCCATGGTTCTAGAGGAATTTACTTGAACTTCTAAAACATAAAATCTCTAAACCATTAACATGATAGTAAATAATAGCCTCAAACCTTAGACTTTTAACTTTTTTTTCCCCCCATGACTCAGATGAAACGACCATAGCATGAGATTAGGTCCTTTGACCGGCACTTGTCCATTTGCTCCTCTATTCAGATCTCAGTGCAGTGTATCCTCTGCTTGTTTTCATGGTATTTGTGTTCTCCAGCAGATATAATAGCTATACTGCAGTTTCTCATGTGCCTTTTGCTGGTCTTGCCCTACAGCCTGGATTACTGCACGTTGAGCTGAATGCTCTGCCTGTTTGAGCAGAAGACGGCCGGCACAAAACCTGCTGCTTACAAACATCCAGTTTAATTAAATGCACAACTTTATCAATAGATTAACTGCTTGTAATGTAAATAAAGACAATCGATTTTTGCTGCAGACCAGTTAGCTCAGTCTGAGAGCCTTGGGACTTGGTGTGTTTTGTAGAACTCCTTCAAGCAGAGAATATTTCCTTGTATTATTTTGATGGGGAGGGCATCCCATTCTCAATGAGCAACCTAACAAACCCTGTCATTCCCTCCCTCAGTCCTCCCGAGACTTGGCTCAGATCAATGACCTGCAGACGCAACTTGAGGAAGCCAGCAAAGAGAAGCAAGAGATGCAGGAGAAGGTAAGAGTCTCCCTGGCCTACTGCCAGAATATAGTATGCATACCGTTACGTTAAGGAACACTCCGGGACGAACTCATTATACTGTGCCTGGTGCAGAGATTGAAAGAAGACCAGATCCTTCTGCAGGGGCAGATTGGCCATAGAACTTACAGGGAAATTTCCCAGTGGTCCGATGGCCAGGGCGCTGCCCAGGCCACTACAGTGGGACAGCTTTTGGGGCAATATTTGGTGCTGCACTGTGTTATTTGGTTCTGATTGGGCGGTACTTTGCGCTATGGTATTGCGGACTCCTTGTGTTGCCCTGCCTTACATCAATTTACAACAATTTAACAACATGGGTCCACTTTTAGGTTTCCTTCCAGGGCCATTTTAGGTTTCCAGTCCACCCCTGTCCTTATGTCGTACACAACCCCCACAAACCATGAACTAGGTATAACCATTTTGTCTGGAGTGTTCCTTGAAATAGTTCCTTGACTGTGACCAAGACGGCCCTGCTACTCTTTGATTAAAATATAGTGATATTATTCCACCTGCTTAAAGAGCACCTGTCAGCAGGATCACCCCTCTTAAAGCAGGCATACTGTCTGGTAGGGTTGGGCAGGGTCTGATTACATTTATACCTGTCATCGGGTCAGTTTCAGCATTCCTGAGAAAAAAACACTTTAAAGGGGTTGTCTCACTTCAGAAAAAGGCATTTATCATGTAGATAAAGTTAAGGGTTATGGCCAAGCTGCGGCACAGATATGAAGCCGGTGCTGGATTGCAGAGTGGTCGTAAACATGGAAACGAGCAGCTTATAATGTGATGGAAAAATGAATCTAATCAGCAAAGGAGGCAATATGGACAATCACATTACATTAGTAAGTGTCTTGTATTAACTTTCTCTGCATGATAAATGCCATTTGCTGACATGATACACCCCTTTAATTTTTTTTATGCAAATTAGGGCTTCAGTGCACCAAGGAGTGGAGCCTAGCCTCTTCAGGGCACCTTATTTCAGCTTTTAAGTGGTAGCCATGCTCCCTCAGTGCACCATAAAAATGGCTACAGGCGTCTGCATTAGTCTTTATACAGTAACATGTCTTTATGTGCATATAGCAGCTTTTCAGGAGTTTAGGAAAAGTGCCAGCCTGCTGTTAGAGCTGTAAAGGCAGCCAAGGGGTCGTCCTCCAGCTTTTCTTGAAGAAAATGGAAAAAAAATGACTCTACATGTAGGTGTTTAAAATCCAGGAATTAATCTCTACGCATTCTGTGGCATTTACAAGATGGTGGTAGTAGTATGGCATTTTTCACTCATTGGTCGCCGATTTTGCAGTTTCTCTCGCACTTTCCTCATCTCTTTGTTGTTCAGTCGTTGAATTTGCCTGAAAGATTGTGGTTAAAGTCTTGCGGCAGAGAACAAAAGATATCTTATTTCTTATTCATATTTCCTTACTTTTCCTGTAGTAACATAAAGCAGCATTTATTGTACGGTCTCCTTTTGCTGACTATATACCGTACACGTTTTACAGGCCTAATAATTATCTGCCCTGAGAGAGCACGTTCATAATTTGATAAAACTTGAAACATATAATTGTCTTGGGACTAGAACCTTTTTATCGTTTCAGGAAGACTTTTATCTACTTTTTACCTTAATTGCTGCATAAGTTATAGCAGGATTGTGTAAGCAGACAGAGGTCACACTGCTTCCTTCTGAATGCAATTCAACATGGACTGAATGCAAATAGGCTATAGCCAAGCCACAGCGTGTAGAGGGGAACATACCGACTTTACGCCAGTCATCACGATGCAGCATGGGGTTTTTACATTGTTCTCTTATTTATGAAAGATACAAGGGGCCCATTTCCATTTTTTGTGTTTTTTTGTTGTTTTTTTTTCATTCTCACCTTCCAAGAACCATAACTTTTTACATTTTTATTCCATTTTTGGGGAGGGGAGCTGGCAAAAAACTGCATTTTAGGCATTGTGCATCTTTTTTATTTTTCATTCACCATGCAGGATACATACTCTAATTTTCGCCCTATAAGGTGCACCTTCCCATAAGACGCACCTCTTTTAGAAGAGGAAAATAAGGAAAACAAATATTTTTCATAAGACCTCAGATTAGACCCTCAATGTTAATCAAACTCCCAATTAGACCTCAGATCAGACCCCCATATTAATGAGATCCCTATTCAGACACTCAGATCAGACCCCCAATGTTAAGACCCCCATTCAGACCTCAGATCAGACTGGCATGTTAATAAGACTTTTATAGAGGCACTCAGATCAGACCCCCAGTGTTAAGACCCCCATTCAGACCTCAGATCAGACTGGCATGTTAATAAGACTTTTATAGAGGCACTCAGATCAGACCCCCAATGTTAAGACCCCCATTCAGACCTCAAATCAGATAAAAACAATAAATCAACTTGCCTCTCCTGCTCCGGGCGCTGCTGCCGCACAGAGCGAGGTCACAGACCGCTGACGTCCTCATTTGTGCACAAATCACAGCACAGTGCAGAGCCGACAGAAGTAGACCAGGAAGCGGTGAGTACAGAGCCCCAGGAGCGCTGCATTCAACTCTTCCAGACTCTGCTGTACTAATGAGCACTTCCATAATGGAAACGCTTATTAGTATTTGCCTCATAAGACGCACCCCCCCCCCACACACACACACACACACACACACACTCACACTTTGGGGGGTGGAAAGCGTATCTTATAGGGTGAAAAATAATTATTTGTATTTTTTTTTTAATTATAAATGGGAGAGTTTTTTTTTTTTTTTAAATTGGTGAGCAGCTTGATGGTGCCTTTTTGCCGCCGCAGCTGGTGGTAGTTGAAGGATAGAACTGAGCATGTGCTTCCATCTCAGTGAGCAGGACAGCGAAATTTAAAAAAAAGCAAACAGCAGGTGGCGCTATAAAGATGGATTTTATTAAATAACTTTATTGAAGCTATAATAAATTTCTAATTACATGCAGTTATGCAGTTACATAAGTATTCAGATCCAGGCGCTGGTTTGAAAACTGTAGAATATTTTTAGAGGGACAACTCCTTTAAACAAAAAGTGTCTTGGTTTGGAACAATTTTCCCCATTTTTCATGTAAACCTTCCAATTACTGAGCACTCACAAACACAAGTGACTTGTACTGATTCATCTTCTCCTGTAATTTCTCTGGTTTATTTTCTCTTTAGTGCAGACTTGTGCTAGGTATCATTAGCCAATTAATGGCTGTGGCATATGTAACCTTGCAGCCAAATTGACCTGCTAATTGTTAGATTTGTGCAGTCAACAAGCTTTAGTTGACATTTAAAAGAAACGTGGAAGAAACGAGAGAGAACACAGGAGCCAAATGAAATACTATTACTCCGATGCAAATTGTATCATTGACCTGTAAATTTGAAATTAATGAGGCATCGTCTAATCTATGATAACTCATCCCTCAATTGTCAGGGTAAGCCTTACAGGGATCATCGGCAAGAAGCCCAAAACATTGATCCTGCTTTTTTTTCTTTAAGCTAAATCTATATGTTAATATATTAAACCTTGCATCATTAATTTAAAGAATGCTGTGGTCTTTGCATCCATATCTTCAGTGCTCTAAGCTGAGCCAAGAGAAAAATTATGCAGTTGGAAAAAAGCAATTCACCAAGAAGTTAAATTAATGCTTGTGCTTTCAGGTGATAAGTTGTCACAGGCCTAGATAGATTTTGCATAGCTCATTACCGTTTGCATCACTCCAGTGTTAAATTATTCAGACCTGAAGGTTTTGGGGTACTTGATTGCATCCAGATTGTGGCGGTGCCCCCCCCCCCCATGCATTTTTTTCCCTGTATCGATTTTTTTTTTTAGTGGTCGGGATGTGTAAACCCTGTCATATTCTGAGACTTGTTCTGTTCGGTTGTAGGAGTGTTCTGATAAATTGGAGAGTTCCTATGCATTCTTAAACTGGTTTTCCAAGATTTTTATTTTTGATTGGTGGTGTTACGAGAACCAGGACCCCCACCAATTAGCTGTTCGAGAAGGCACAGAATTGCCACGGCCTTCTCTCAGCTTTTCCTAGGCCAGTGACGACACGTTCATCTATCACGTGGCCTAGGAGCGGCTCAGCCCCATAGAAGTCAATGGGGCTGAGCTGCGATACCAAGCACAGCCAATATACAATGTATGGCGCTGTGCTTGATAAGCACGGAGAAGGCCACGGCACTCACAGGAGCACGGTGCCTTCTCGAAAGATCTGATTGGCGGAGATCCAGGGTGTCGGACCCCCACCGATCAGATACTGTTGACCTGTCCAGAATGTTTGGACCAGCAATCAAGCAACTGTGTTGCAGCTCCATTCAGATCTATAGGACTGATGAAAGTATCATAGCGATGTACTCTGCTACTGTTTGGCAGTCCCATAGAGATGAATGGAGTGGCAGTATGAATGTTTATCAACCGTTTCATTCATAAGCGGTGGTACTCAGCAGTAGGACCCCTACTGATCAGACACTTATCACCTATGCTAATTGCTTTTTATGCGCTCCCATAAGAAAATATGGAAGTTCGAGAGCAATGCACTTGTGACAGATACTTGGATACTTGTTTGTACGTTTTTCCCTTATTCCTTGGCATGCATCCAGGACTAAAACAAGTCTAAAAGCTGTATTTGTGCAAATTCGTTTGCACAGTGAACATATATGTGCAGTTGTGTCTCCTGCAGCGTCACCATATGATATTAGTAGCTGGTTACTGCTTCCCACAAGATCAGCACACTCCTCCCCTGCTGTTGTGAAAATTACAATCTGCTAATTAGCTACTGACTGTTTTGTCTTTGGCTTAGATTTAACAAAATAAACACATACCCAATAATCGGTTCTATGAAAATCCTAGATTTTCTCACTAGACAATACTGCAAAAATTGGGTTGATGAACTTAAAGAAGAACTCCCGCAAAAATTTTTATTCTCTGACCTGTTAGAAAGGTGCATGATATAATCTGTAGTGAATGTCATTTTCTTATCAGTTTCTGTGAGTAAAAACCTCTCTTCTTATTGTAGCTGGGTCATGTGACCAACTCCCTGACCTCTAACTGACCCAGGACAGAAAGCCAGTAACTGCTCTATTCATTCCTATGGGAGCCTCACTTTCAGTCTCATAGGAATACATAGAGAATTAGACTTCCTGTCCACACATAAGTCTCTGTGTTAGTTGGTGGGTCTAATTGCTGGTCACATGACACAGATAAGAAACTTCAGGATGATAGAAGTCAGAAATTCAGACACTGGTAAGAAAATGACATTCACTACAGATTACATCATGTACATTTCTAGCAGGACATGGAATAAAAATTTTGTCGGGAGTTCTTCTTTAAGGAATGTTAAAGAATGAAGTGTTTTCCGAAAAATGTGCAATGTAACTACCTCAATGACCCTTTTGCATCCCTTGATGGCTCTTGCATGCAGTTCATTCACTTCATGCATTCATCTTTAGTAATTAAGAGCCGTGTTGATCTGTGTTAGTGAAAGTAAGTAAATAAAACACATTAAGTAATTCCCAGTCAATACCAGTGCAAGATGAGGTGTTGTGCAGGACGCGTATTCACTGGTGGATTAATACAGGCTTGAAGGAACAAGGCGTCAATAGCTTATAGATTTTTTCATTTTGTGTTTTTTTTTTTTTTTTTTTTTTAATATCCCTTCCTATGTAAACCTTGTATTGCTTTTTCTTTTCTTTTGTTCACATTTTCACTTCATAGTATTAGGTTTGACTACTTGGAAAGCATTAACATGATCACATTAAAGGGGTTGTCTGACATAAAAGGAAAATAAATGGCAGGCAGGAAAATGTTTAAGATTGGAAACAGCTGGACACGTGAAAATAAGCTGACCTTCAATTGAAAAAGTGGATGTCTTGAGGAGAACCCCATTATAACATTTTATGTTTACTTTGAGTTTGTTAAAGGGGTATATTAAGATTTTTTTTTTTTTTGTTGATGTTCTTCTCCTTGAAGAGTATTGAAACGTTCCCATTGAAAAGTATTAAAAGTTGCCTACTGGGCCAGTGCCTGGAACATGTGCCATACATTCTGCACTTGATCTTGGCCCGGTTAACACCCACAATGAACGTGTCAGTCGTCATGAATTTCTATCCCGCCACCTATTCAGGCTGGCTCCACCTTAGGCGTTGTGGCGATGGAATGCCAGAAGCATAACTTGAGCAGGGAGAGCAGCGCTGGCCTGGTAGGCAACTTTTAATATTTATCAATGGAAAATGTAATATTTCCCGTCCCCCTCTGGTTATTCCCATCAAGGGAGAGGAACATGAAATTAATAAAATTGACATACCTCTTTAACTGTCCTTTCCCCATGATTGTAGCTCAATCACTCTGTATAAAATAATTTCTGTCACCCCCTCTATTTATTAACTAATGGACACGTTGTATTTGTCTCAGCAGTTAAAGGGGTTATCCCATGACTAATGTAAAAAATCAGAAATCATATAATACATGACAATCTCTTTCTAACAACACTAGAACCTGCCCTATACCTCACATGGATCCAGAGATCTCCCCATTCATTGCTCTGCTAGATTTATATGATTTTGACAGCTCAAGGGAAGTGTCTTTTCTGCTGCTTTTCAGGGGGCGTGTCTCAGCTCTCCCTATCACAGCTCAGGGGGCGTGTCCATGCTCTACCTATCACAGCTCAGGAGACAGTTGAATGATGAAACGGAGCATGTGCGGCCTGCTCAGTGAGCAGGTCAAAGAAATAAGAAAAAAAACAAACATCAAGTGGTGATAGATTTTTATTGAATAACTCAGTATCTATGCTAAATTTTTAATTACACGTAATTACAAAAGTATTCAGATACAAGTACTGTTTTGAAAACTGTAGAAGATTTTGCATGGGACAGCCCCTTTAAACATTTAAGCCATTTTCAAAGAACAGCTCTACAGTCCATAGATACGTGTATATAACTGATTTCACAGATATTATTATTATATTATTATACATCAGAAATTACCGCAATGAGTTTCAATCAGTTTTTATTTCTGTCAACTCTGAAAATAGGAAGTATAGGGGACATTTACTATGAAACTTTTTTGTGGCATCAGAAAGTCTCAAATTTTGTTGCATCTTTTTGCTGCAAATTTTGCAACTTTTCCCTTCTTCACGCCACTTTTTTGAAGGGGCAAGATAAGGGGACGTGGCATTGAAAGGGAGAGGGCATCATATTAGGCCTGGCACATTTATCTTTATTCACACCAGTTTTCTGCCGTGAATAAAGACAGAAATCTGCGGTAACTAGGAGGCTGCTGTACATTTTAGAGGAGCGCCAAATCTTTTAGAGGTGTTCGACTCTGCATAAATTTTGCCTGTCCTTTGCTGGCACAGGAGGAATCAAGACTGGCAAAGAAAACATCAGTCTTGATAAATGATCCCCTATGTCTTTAAATGTTGGTGTGGGGACTGGAAGTTTCTTGGCATGCCGGAGATTTCACATCTGACATCTTGCATTATTCTTTGCTGTGCAGTTACAAGGTTTGCAGAGTCAGCTGGAGTTCTTGGAGCAGTCCATGGTGGATAAATCTGTGGTGAGCAGGCAGGAGGCCAAAATCCGGGAACTGGAAACCCGCCTGGAATTTGAGAGGACACAAGTGAAACGCATGGAGGTGGGTAACTCCTGTTCTTCAGTGTCAAGGAGAGCTCAGTTACTGGACTGTTCATACATCACCGTCTCATTAGTAATTATACATATGTATTGGGGTTATCTGATAATGCAGTTAACAAAAAGAAGCAAACTAGACACATTTTGTATATAGAGATAATTGTGAAACTTGTCACCTACAGAGCCTGGTAACCCGACTTAAGGAGAACATTGAGAAGCTGACTGAAGAGCGGGATCAGCGAGCCGCAGCAGAGAACCGTGAAAAAGAGCAGAATAAAAGAATGCAGCGGCAGATCAGAGACATGAAGGAAGAGATGAGCGAGCTGGCCAAGAAAGAGGCAGAAGCCAGCCGTAAAAAACATGAATTGGTAAATAAATCCATTCTTTGGTACAAGTCTCTTACATGCTACTCTATGTAGAGTGACGCAATTGCAGCCATTGTCATCATAGGTGATTTTACTGGGTACGTAGGCATCTGTAATATGCCATATTTAGGACACCGAGATATGACTCATTATTAAAATTTCTTTTTGGTTTCCTTGGCTTTCTAGGGGCGTGTAAGCATTGTATGAGATTCAACTTAATTTTATTTTTGTCCTGGAAACAGTGCCACTCTTGTCCATGGGCTGTCTCTGGTATTCCAGCTTGGCCCCGTTCACTTGCATGAGGGACACTAATTCTGGAAAAAAATATACTAAGCGCATACAATTTCTTTAAAGGGCATCTGTCAGCAGTTTTGTACCTGGCTGACTTGTTACATGTGCGCTTGGCAGCTGAAGGCATCTGTGTGGTTGCATTACTGAGAAAAATGAAGTTTTAATGTATGAAAATGAGCCTCTAGGATCAACGGGGGCGTTGCCATTACACCAAGAGGCTCTGCTCTCTCTGCACCTGCCAACACCCTCTGCACTTTGATTGCCTTTAGGAGATGTCTGAGCCAGACATGATCACATTTACACTGCCTGGCCCTGTCAATCAAAGTGCAGAGGTCGCATAAGTTGCAGAGAGAGCTGAACCTCTAGGTGTAATGACAACGCTCCCGTTGCTCCCAGAGGCACATTTGCATATAATAAAACATTAATTTTTGTCAGCAATGCAGGCACATATGAACATGGGACCAACACAGATGTCTTCAGCTGCTAATCGCACATGTAAGCCAGTTTCATAGATACAAATCCTTTTATTGATTCTCTTTTGTACTGATAATAATCAGGATGTCTTTGATCCTTTAGAATAGTTTGAAGGGCCCGCATTGTCTGATGTCAGGTTTTCTTGCAGCTTTGCCGTTATTATGACTTTTGAAGATTGTTTTTACATTTGTTTATCCGTCAGTCTCACTGAAATTTAATTGACAAGAAATTCATTTCATAAGGTTAAGAAGGCCAGAGACAAATTGTTATCCTGTCTATCATGAGACCCCCGAAAGCAAAACCATTCTCACAGATGGAATGTCTTCAAAGATTAAATGCAATGCAATTTTCAACCTAATACTGTGTAAAAGTGATGGATACGAGTCCAATACTCTGCAGTCTAGAGTCAATACAAGCATTCCAGTATACATTCATACAACAACAGTGATGTATTAGCCATACTTGTTTTTTTTTTTTTTTTTTTTTTAATATATGTATCCTTAAAAAAAAAAAGTCTTTTTGATGCAGATCAGAGAGTATTCAGTGCTGAAAATGCATGTGAATGGGGTTTTTGCAACCCCCTTTAATGCGTAGAAAATGTCCCACTTATTTTGGGAAGGAAACACAAAGATTAGCCCCATTGAAGCCTGCAAATCTGTGGCACATCAGGGTTCAGCCTCATAATTCTGCACAGATTATAATCCGTTATGTGAACATAGCTTTATTTCCTGCTCTTGGGCAGATTAGAAACTGTTAGTATTAGAAAAGGCACACTACCATAGTGACATAGCGGCCCAGATTTACTAATCCTAAAGATAGGGTAAGTGTAGAAAAGCTGTATGATAAATCTGGTGCAGGAATAGACATTTTTCTCTGAGGCTTTGTTCACACGTGTCTCGTCCGAGAAAAAAGCGTACGTGACGTACAATACGTTACTCAGCTGAAAATTAATTTCCAAAGAATATCCTATTAGTCTTCAGTGAAAAACGGACACAACGCGGATGTGTGTCAGTGATTTTCACGGACCCATAGACTTTGATGGGAGTGCTTGGTCCACATCACGGATTAAAGTAATGCATGTCCCCGTGATTTTTTTTAATTTTTCACGGTCAGTAAAAAAATACCGAAATGAGTGAGGTCAGACTATATGCAAACTACTGTTTAGCTTACGTTGAGACAGAATTTTACTCCAGGATTGTGGCGCAATTTTGGCACTAAATGGTGCCTCTTAGGCTCATCCTCTTTCACATAAAGTTCTGTCCCGTTAGTGAGCTTTTTAGAAAAAGGCTAAGGACGCAATATGCACCAAATTGCTCAGATTTGTTCCACTTTTCAGACAGATTTTTGGCACAGAAACATTAGTAGATCTAGGACAGTGTGTCTGGGCACCTGTGAACCAATGCTATGTGCAGGGGCGGATTGGCCATAGACCTTACATGGAAATTTCACAGTGGGCTGATGCCCAGGGGGCCACCTGGGCTCTCCTCAGGGCCGGCCAATGAATGTTTTTGGGGATGTATTTTGTGCTGCTGGCAGTATTTTGTGATGGACTGTGGTATTTGCCCCTCTTGGGGTGGTATAATGTGACACAATGTGGTATTGCTGGTCCCGCCTTCCATCAATTTGGAGCCAACTACAAAATGGGGCCACTTTTAATATTTTGTTCCAGGGCCACTTTAAGTTCCCAGTCCGCTGCTGGCTATATGCATAGTACGATATTTTAATGAAAAGTGTATTACAATGGCACTCTACGTCAGTAAAGTAGCACGCCGTTTGTAATGTCAATGTATGCTATATCTGTATGCACTCAGGTTTGTGCGCTGTAACCATTGAGACACACACAGCCTTATACACTAGAGAAGATAATAGGATTTCCTACATTCAGTGTTGCTTCCCTTTTTCACGTAAGATGCATTGGAGCAATAAAATTAATTTTAAAGGCGGACATACTCAAACAGTTACATTTTATAGACATCTAAACCTGTGTCTATCTCTGCAGGACATGGATCTAGAGAGTTTGGAAGCTGCAAATCAGAGTTTGCAGTCAGACCTGAAATTAGCCTTCAAACGTATCGGGGATCTTCAAGCTGCCATTGAGGATGAGATGGAAAGTGATGACAATGAAGACCTCATTAACAGGTAAGAAACCTGCCTCATCTGTCTCTCCTTGTCATCCGCTGAATCTCATTGTATTTCTCATTTGACTATTGATTATTGCCTTTTGTTTTTCATTGGACATCTTTTCATGTTTTATTTTATCTCCATGTTTCCAGTTTACAGGATATGGTGACCAAGTATCATAAGCGCAAGAATAAAAAGTGAGATTGAAATGTTCCCTCTTGCTTATTGAATTACTCCCTAACCTCAGCATGAATTAAGTATCAAAACCTTTAAAAAAAAAAAAAAAAAGTTTTTTTTTTCTACAAAGATTCCTGGTCCTCGTCATAACTGCATGGTTATTTTCTGATCCTGACCAGTGCATGCCCATAACCCTTTACCATTGCCATGTTCAAATACTGTTTTAATCTGAATGTATAACCTATGTTTTCTTTACAGTCTTTACAGAGTCTTAACCATTAACACTGTTTTATTGAACCTTAATTCCTTACTCAGAGGATTGCCAATAGGTTTAGTTTTGTTTCCGATAGAGTTAATCATGTATCTGTAGGGGGCATGGGTTGAATTCCACTTTTTATGAAGCAGTTATGTATGTTCTGTAGAATTGGGACAACTCTCCCTGGATGTCATGCTACAAAAGGAAACCATAAGATCTCTTCAATGTAGGAATAATACTGAGCCCGGGGTATCTGTTTAATAGAAAAAAAATATACTTTCTGTAAGTGATGATGTCTCTGCTCGCATGGACTGCTGCAGTCATTTACTGGCCTCAGCAGTGATGTATCCCCCAAAAGTATGTGACCAATGAGCCTCTACGTCATCACTTCTGGTCTGGGGGTCCCGGGAGCAGTGGGGACAAGACCTTCAGCACTGGAACACAGTTTCTTTCAAAATTTGAGTGTTTTTTTTTCTTTGTTTTAAACAGATTGCCAATAGTCATTATTTTTTTGGGTTGGAAATCCCCTTTAAGGCAAGATAACCATATCTGAGACATAATAGGCATCTGAACAGCATTCGTTTTCTAGACCATGAAGTTATCTACCGTAGCTCATGTAGTGTTTCTGAATAACGTTGAGTCTTTTTCAGACGGGGAAGAATGTATTTTCATGTGTTGTGCTCTTGGAGTGCTGTACTAGAGTTTCTCCGGTCATCCACAGAGTATGAATGGAGTGGCAGCATACATGCGGGACTGCCAGTCCACTAATTCAGGGAACTTTGGCCCCTTGTTCTCATAATCAGTAGTTAATACTCCCACCAATGAAATACTTATGGGGACAAGTTTGTATCTTGGGAATAACCCTCAGACTTCTCCTAGTGTCATGGATTAAAGTCGTCAATGTATTGGACAGACAAAATCTGTGAGGGTCAGAATAACATAGAACTTTGGGCCAGGCCTTATTCACATGACCATGATGAAATCTGTGATAAGATGTTCATAGATTCATCCGTGAAGAATCTGTGTGCCCGTGTTTGGCTGTCCATGTGTCATCCATGTTCCACGGACACTGCACTGTCCGTGGGCATCTCCTATAAATGGTCAGTGCATCTCCTATAAATGGTCCGTGAAACACGGATGGCGTCCGTGTTTTTCACAAACCCATAGACTATAACAATATGGCATGCTTGAGTGCTAAAGCATGAATGTGTGAATGGATACGTGTGCTGACCATGGAGAACGCGGACAGCACACATCCGAGAATTACACATCCGTGAATAATATTTGAGGCCTCACTCATTCCCCGGAGGTGCTTTGCCATTAGTTTAGTATTAGAAGGCTAGGATACAGAATTTCCAGCCATAAGCTGAAGCATAGTGTGTACTTTGTCTCTAGACACTGAAAAGCCTAATGCTAGCGAATAAATAGCTTATTGCTACTAATGCCTGCTACCTGTTTGCAGACATGCTTTCAATTTGAGCTGAGATTCTCCCGTTCTCCCGGGAGACTGGTCTCTGTCGCCTCATTCACGGTGGTAGACGAGAGGGTGGAGTGTGGAGAAAGGAAGGAAAAGGCATGAGAGAGTTAATGGGTGAGAAAAGGTGCTGTTTATACCATTACCCATCCAAGCAGGAAAGAAATTATTTCCATTTACTTTCGACACAGCCACAGTTGCCGTTTCCTCCACACATAATGAGGGCAGAAGGCCGTTTTGTATTCAGGCGGTGTCAGAAAAAACTGCTTTAAGCATGCAGGGAATGGATTTAGCAAAGCTGCCACAGCAGTGTAGGAAATCAGATCAGTGGTATGCTAGGGCAGGGAGAGGAGGGGCGGGTGACGGATGTTTCTGTGTGCCAGGAGGAGGCGGTAATTTATAGCAGGGCTACATATGTATGTCAAGTGGATTTACAAGTTTTGCTTGGTCCCTGTGTAGGTGTAAGTCAAATGGGAAGTGATTATGGCCCCTGGTTCCTCGTTCTCACTTTAAACACACTGCTTACCTGGCCCATCAAATTGTTATTCATCTCCAAGGAGAGAGGCGTTAAGCAAGGCCAATTCTTCAGCAGCCATCACTTTGCTCACTCACTTCAAGGGACTGTTATTATTCTAAAGTAGCAGTCCGAGCCATTTTTTTTTTTCCTTTTAATGGTCTGTGAGATTGAGGTGCTTTTTTTTTTCTTGCCAGCTTTATAAACCTCCAGAAACAAACATTTTTAACCTAAATAAACTCTGTCAAGGTTGGTGGAGTTTTAGATTTCACAGTAAAACGCATATCTAAGCGATGAGCTATTGGTTAAACCAGATTCCATTACAGAACTGTAAAGCGAGAGCGAGATCTCGAAGATCTATTTTCTTGTTCTGGTAAAAATAAAATAAAAAAACATTCATATGGAAAAATTCTTTCATTCTGGAGTAGCTGTTCAAGTACAGAAAAAAAACCTGGCCCAGCTGTGCTGTAGTATTTCTGAATACAGCGGTGCCAGGTCGGTTTCATTGCGGAGAACCTTTTTTTTTATTAAGAATTGGAGAACAGTTTACATTTTTGCTTGCATTTAAAGCGGCTGTCTCATCAGAGACAGCTGCTTTCAAAATGTGGTCACTCGTGCAGTCTCCTAGGATAACAGCTTTTTTGGGAAATGGTGGCCATTCAGATGAATGGTTGTCCATGTAATACAAGGATGGCTAGAGGGATCTGTTCATAAGGAGTTGTAATTTAAACATGGGATCTCAAAAGGGGGGCTCCACCTTCTATGATTTCCGTATGCCCTAGGGTATGTGGCCAACCCCTTTAAACTGTGATTCTGGCACACATGATGGTGCCACTGAAAATCAAACATTTTATATTCCTAGCTCAGAACATGGAAGAAGTAAAGAAACAGCTCAGTATAGCCTTTCCCTAAAGTCGAGTTGGGCCGATGGAGCAGCCGATTGTCGGTAAGGAAGTGTTCCTTCCCAACAGTCGGCTGCACGCTCCTTCACAGTATGAGGATCAGTGATGGCTGTTGCGATCCATCGGTGAACAAGCGTTCATCGGTGATCGACATCTCATTTAGACGGCCAGATTATGTGTAACGAGCGCTCGCAGGAACATTCTGCACGATTATTGATTTGTCTAAATCCACCTTAGCCTTACAAATAGTCTTAATTAAAAAAAAGTCCTACCGTTATGCCCTCCATGGTATCTGACTACAAATTAACTCTATGTAATCTGATTGTGCAGTCCTATTCCCTTCAAGCCATGTAATATTAGCAGGATGTGAGTGACAGATGGAAGGGAATATGGCTGCTGTGGACAGACTGGCTATAGACCCTACAAGGAAATTTCCTAGTGGCCCAATGCCCAGTGGGCCAGCCAAGCGTTCTCTGCCACTAGCCAGGTACATAATGAGCAGCGGTGAGAATCAGGTGCCCGGAGAACGTCCGCACATGCCCTCCTGAATTCAAATGCATATCACCTCCTAAGCCCCCTGCTGTATGTCTTAATCAGAGGTAACTGGTGGAGAGGGCCAGAAAATGGCAGATATTGATGGCCACTGCAGTGGGGCAGCCTTTTGGGGCAGTATTTTGAGGTATTTGATTCTGCTGAGGTGGTATTTTGTACAATGGTATTGCTGGCCCCACCTACTTCTGTTGCCCCACTTTCAATTTGGACCCGCATCCAACATGGGGCAACTTTTAGTTTGCTTTATTTTTCCAGGGCCACTTTAAGTTCCCAGTCCGCCCCTGATGGCTGCAACATCAGACTACGCAGGGTTTGGTGGTTGCATTTTATCATGTAGATGCTCAGGTCTGTATAGGAATTTTAGACACAACAAACATAAAAATAATAGAAACATTTTAATCAAGATAATTTCAAAGTTGCATCGTTTCCCGTTTTAGATGCATTGGAGCAATAAATAAAATGTGGTTGCAGTAGTTGAAATAGCTTTTAAATATTACAGAGCCCACCACAACTGACTTAACAGATAACTAACGTGTGTGTGACCACATAAACTGGCCATACCCATAAGGTATGTATCTCATGCCTATAGCCACCTTCAGGGTAAATGCACAAGGGGCATATTTGCTGCCGATTTATGCGTGAAAAATCCGCAACTAAATACAATAGCAGGCAAGTGTATGAAATTTTTTTTTTAAACTTTTCATGCAGTCATTGACCTGCGGTGTAGAGGTTTAAAACCACATCATATCAGTGTATTTGTGGTAGATTGCACAATGAAACACACTGTTGCAGATTTTGCTATGAGTTACCGGAGGAGCTGCAGCAAAATCCACAGTTGTGGATTTTAAAACCACAGGAAATGCAAAATGTAGTGCACTTTTTCTGCTACGGATTTCTCTGCAAATTTTTTCCAGCTTTACTGCCTAAATTTTCACAGATTACACTTGTGTGCCCTAATGATCACACCTCTGAAAAATCCAATGTGTATTTGCAATGAAATTAGTGTCAGAAATCCGAGGCTGACCTTGTATTGCGCAAAAAATTGCTACTGCTAATTGCCCCTTTCACGCCATTTTTCTAAAAAGTTGATGGGGTGGGATGCAGAGGTTGACAGATTTAACAATACTTGCATCAAAAAACTGCCGTAAATTACACAAGAAGTCCATGCACACTGCTGGCTTAGTGTTCTGACTCTGGCACATGGACCTCTGGTGTGCCAAAATTAAGAGGTACGAGCCTCGTAATAAATTTTGTACTTCTTATGCCAGCAACTTTAATAAATACTAAATACACTTACATCTACGTAGGTTTTCTAGAAACAACTCTTTTTTTGTCTTATGTTCTTTATTTCATGGGCAATTTGTGGCCTTCCCTTTCTCCAGTTCTTCATTGCGCTTCCCTAAATAGCTGTAGCCTTATATCAGTTAAAATAAATGTCCTCTCCAGTCAAATGTTTTCATTCTTGATCCAGTGCGCTCGCTCTAGCAATGATGGTTTGGACAGTTTATGACTACTTCATCATTTTAGCTAGGTGTGAATATCGTTTTAAAGGCATCTTTTATTTCTCTCGTGTTTTCAATTTTATTCACGTGTCTGTGAAGCTATCTCCCTGATGAATAGTACCAGCTGCCAGTGTGAGGATGAAGAGTTCGGCTGATGACACATTGCCGTGACAGCAGCCTTTTAATACACTGAGTGCTGCAAATTAGTTTTCTTTACATAGCATCACTAAATATTATGTAACGCTGCCTTGGCTGAAATATCCTCTCCTTCTTACAGCCTATCCTACCGCCCAGCCTTCTGCTCTAGTCATCTCCAATACGGATGCCAGGCCAGAAATGCTGAAATATTTATTGATTTTAAATTATTGTAACAGGCGCGTCGGCTTAAATTACCCGTGATGCTTTCAGGTTTGCAAGCAGATGCCTGAGTGAGTCTGTCTTCACACTGCAATTGGCATTCCCATTGGATGCTAAACCTTTAGTGGACTGTTAGAATGATTTGAATAGGTTTCAGATGCAGTAAGATGTGATGGGACACAGCAAACCCATGTTTATTAGAGGGTTCTGTCACTTCTTAATATAGGAAACAACTTTCATTTTCACTTTAATGGACTAAAGTTACGAAGAACAACAAGTAAAACACAGAAGCCCTCATGTCAGGGGCATCATTTAACATTCAGTGCCAGGTATCAGTTTTCTCAAGATTATATTGAAGTAGGAGGAGGATGATGAATCTTACCTCAGTGAGGCTTATACTGTGCAGGATTGTCTGATGGACCTGGCATAGACATTATTTTATTGAGACTTACTAGGTTGCTACTGAATTGCATCCTCTTAAAAATTGGTTACACTGGTACATATGAATATCAACAGGGTCAGACTGACCCACCAAAGTATCAGAGGATACTCCGATGGCCCAAGCTCTGATAGAGGGACCCAAAGGTCTAGAAGAAAAACCCCATTTGGCTTCCTTTGGAGCCAATCAATTGTCACTATGGTCTGTTTCTTTGATTAAAAACCTGTTAGACTGTATTGATGACATAGGAGTTGGACCTAGAGAATAATTTCCTCTGGAAGGCCCAAGGAACCCCAGTCCGACACTGAACATCAATGAACAGTTTACATATAAATATTCATGGATGGCTCTGTATGGAACAGCTGAGGCCGATACAATATAAAAACAGAAACCTCGGACGATACCCACCCGATGGAGACCTATAGAAAACTCTTTTGGCATCTGTGGTATAATGGGAGCCTATCTGCCTATTTACAGTATGTGCAAGGAGCTTTCCTGAAGACACTTACTGTCTGTATTAAAGGGAGTCTGTCAACTCATTTTCACCAATATAACTAAGAGCACTGCCCCACAGAAGATTGCAGACACATCCCAGACATACCTGTGTGCACTATGTGTCTGTATTCCATGTCCAGAAAAAGCACTTTTATTCTGCTGGAAAACAGCTCCCAAGTGCCCGGCTGAAAGTAAAACAGATTTTACTCCTGACTTGATTTCTAACAGCTATATGTTCTGATATAGTGCATATAATGCTGTGATTCTGGTATTGTTAGAAAAATGGTCCAACCTTTCAATCTGCTACCAATCCCAAGATATGTGCAACTAAAACAGCCCTCCCATCTTCAGTCTGGTTTGCTTTGGGCACTTGCAGCAGCAGAGCCGGGCACTTGGGAGCTGTTTTTTCCAGCAGAATAAAAGTGCTTTTCCTGGACTTGTAATACAGACACAAAGTGCATACGGGTATGTTGCAATCTTCTGTGGGGCAGTGCTCTTAGTTATATAGGTGAAAAACAGGTGACAGACTCCCTTTAAAGTCCAGAGCTACATTTACAATTCTGCAAGCTTCAGAGCTGAAAGCTCCCAGCATTATTTGTCAACTCAGGATCTTCATAAAGCCTGCTATAGTAATTTTTTTGTCTTGTAGGAACTAAAACTAAAAGTCTCCATAGAGTGTATGTTCAGTAATTGACAATTTAATGTTAGCTTCCATACGACTGACATGAGGCCCATCAGCACAGGGGTCCTCAGGCAATAAATAAAAATTCAGCGTCTTCTAATGTATTCACTTTGGCTTCTTAGAATTCAGAATTATACTAGGTAGAATAAGTAGGATGTTGAAACATACTGGGTAATAAAGTATCATATTATTACATTACAGCTTTGGCTATTACCTAATTTGCAGTGACTGACGGGGGAGTGATAAGTGTCTGCTGGGTGCCTTTAGGTCATATTTATCATTCCTTTCTTAACAGAAAGTAAAATATGTTGATCTGGAAACCAGAATAGTAAATCTCTATAACCCAACCAGAATAGTAATAACTGTAACTCACAAAATCATACGAGACATTTGTTTTTCAGTCCACGCCTAAAGGGGTTTTTCAGGAGTACAGTATTTGTGACCTGATCTCAGGATAAGTCATTATATCAGTGGGGGTCCGACGCCCATCATCCCCACCGATCAACTGTTTAGAAGGGCCAAATATCTTGGTCAACGTGGCTGTCTCCTCACAACGTACCAAGCACTGCCCTGTACTTTGTATATGGCTGTGCTTGGTATTCAGTTGAATGGGACTGAGCTGCCCCTTGGCCAAGTGACTTGTGGACATGATGTCACTAGTAGGGATGAGTGAACTTGTGTTTTCAAGTTCGGCGTACAAGGTTCGGGTTATCTAAGAATTCCGTTATGGATTCCGCTACCACGGACCATAAGTGATATTTATATACAGGTAAAAGTAACACTATGACTAACCCTGTAAGATAAGTTAAAGCATGCTCTGTTCTACTGCTTATGTGACTATTCTTTATTTTTGGGACTAATTGGTGTCTTGCTTTCTGGCAGTGATGGAGACTCAGATGCAGACTCTGAACTTGATGAACGAGTGGATGGAGTAAAGTCATGGCTGTCCAAAAACAAAAGTTCTTCCAAAGCCTACTCAGATGATGGTAGTTTAAAGAGCTCTAGGTTAGTATTTATTATTATCATAATATTTTAACATTAGAGAGTTCAATTTACATGTCTTTTTGCATTTTTATCCAAAAATGTTATTTATAAGCCTGGATGTCAACTTAAATGCATAGGCTCTTCCTGATTCTGATTGGTGAAGAAACTTTAGGATGTGCCGCCTGACCACTGAATTGAGCATAAGGAACTGTGTAGAGCACATTCATGAATTTATACTGCAAGAACTCTACTTGCCCACTGACTAACCTTCTTTGGGCCCCTTTTAAATGCCCTTAGCTTTTTTTTTTTTTTTTACTGTCTCATGATCGTTTTACATCGTGAGCAGCTTTTTCATTCTCAGGGTTGTGTAGATCCCAGGGGAGGAACCCCCACACATCATAAGGTGATGGCATATCCTAGCCATATTCATGAGAGAAAGTTTTCCCTGACGCTAATTGACTGTTTTCTAAATGGGCATGAACATCCAGGACTCATAATTGAGAAAACTCCAGTGCTGGCTCGCAATGCAGCTGATAAACACTGGTTTTCTTGCAGTAATATTCACAAAATCACTAAGTGAGTGTGCCTGAGAGTCTCTGTCTCTACTTTATGCTGCCCTCAGATAAGCCAGCACAAACCTGTTGACAGATTCTCTTCAGAGGGGTTGTCCAGGAATACTGGCCCACCAGATCTAACATTGGGTGTGTGGAGACACAGCTTCACACTGTGTGGTACAGTTTGCCCAAAGTGTATCATACAAAGATCTGTCCTAATAAATAAGACGTGTGTACAGTTCTCGTTGGGTATCCGCTTGTTACTCAACTCTCAACTATGTATTTCTATGTATCTGTAAATTTTCTTAGTTGCAAATACTTAACAACATGGTCAGACAGAGAATTGTGTTTATTCTTTCCATTTCTGCATTGTGGCAAAGCACTGCAGTGGTAATTGTATATTTCACTTGTGAAGCAGGCGATAAACACAGAAGACATCTTCAAGAAGCATGTTTATTTCGGTTTGTATCCCTCTGCTGAGGGTCATCAGCAAATAGTGTGCGTCATTAGGCACAAAACCAATCACAATTTATAACTTGGGGTACTCTGTCGCCAGCTCGAATCACTCTACACATTAGTCATTTCCAAGCAATTAGCAACGGGCCACAGCATCGAAGCTCAAGCAACATTGTCCCCAAACTCATTTTTCTTGGCGCATGAAATTAAGAATGGGCAGAGATTATGATCTCTTAATTTCATTATCTGGCCAAATAATGTAATCATAGAGCCATGTTAATGACCTGAGTCCCATTCTAGTGTTCACATCACACCCATTTGCTCTGGTAAAATATTCGTACTGTAGAACAGGCTGAGGTGTTCTTGGGTTATTTAATTTATTAGAAGATTCTTGTTCCTGTAATCTTTCACTTGAGTAATGTCACACATGAATGCCACGTGTGTTGGCAGATGTTGTGCAAAAAGATTGCCAGGGTTTTGCATTTTCTTTAAGGAATGTGTGGTACAGATCATTTATCCTGTCTACTTTCATTGTATTATTTTATTCTCTTTTTGCTTCATGCTCATGTTCTGTGCATATTTTCTACTTTCACCTTTTTTTCTTTTACCTTTTAACTGATTCTGTCTTCTTCTTTGCTTTCTATGGCATTTTATCATACATCAAACTTCTGCACATTCACACAACTAAAGACCTAGCCAGAGCACAGAATTGAAGGAGGGAAAAGAAGGAAAAGAACTAAAGCCTGTCAAACAAGGCAAAGATGTGGACGAAAGGCCAATGTCTGTAATGAGCTCTCTCAGCTATAGAAAAAGGGCAAACATTAAGGACTCTATAGGTGGTAAAGGTGATGAGGATTCTTTGTTTTCCACTTTGAAGGATAGATCTGAGTCTCCAGATAGGTCATTCCGTAAAGTTCAGAAGGATCCTTCAGGAAGTGCACTTGATGATACACTGTCTGTTACTTCTTGGAGAAAATCTCAAGGTAGTGAAGACCTGGATGATCGGTCATCATTGGTGTCTCAGGCATTTACAGAAGCATCTAGTCGAGCCAGAAAGGGACTTGACAAGAGGTGGTCCATAGCAAGCCCCGAGTTTGATAAAGTGTCTGTAGTTTCCAGTCGCCTCTCGAATAGGCGCGGTCTAGAGGATGAAGATGAAACCAAATCATCACTGAGCTTTGGCATTACTAGTCCACCTAGTCTAAGACGTAGCACTTCCAAATTAGATGAACCCCGCAATGACTTGTCAGCTGTAAGTCCTTCACTCAGTAGGCGTTCAGACTTCAGATTAGAAAGTCCGCTAGGCAACCGCTCTGACACTCGTTTGTCTATGGCCAGAAGCACACTAGATGATTTTGATGACTCTGTTAGCATTGGGTTTAGTGATACTCGGTCGTTGTATAGTCAGCACTCCTCTGGACGTAGTTTTTCAGTACCTCCACAGGCTAGAACCCCAGGTGCAGAAGATATTGAACTAGAAAGTAGAGATCTTCAGCCTGTTTCACATCGCAACTACTTAGATCCAGACCTCGAAGCCGCAATCAATGAGGTTCTCAGCTACAAACCTATAAAGTTCAAGAGGAAAAGTCTTGATCCTGATTCAGATGATGATGACACAAAAAGTGTAAGAAGTATAAAGAGCTTGCATGCAGAGAAAGGAGAGTCCTCTTTAGGACTCAAGAGGTCTGCATCTGCTTTAGACTTCTCCAGGGCTTCTAGCAGACGAAGTAGAATTCGGAAGAGTAGTTCTGATTCCAGCTCTGAAGAGGAACGCAAAAAGAAGAGTTCTAAAAAACATTCTAAGAAGTCCAAAAAGAAATCCAAAAAGAAGCGGTCTGAGTCATCTTCCTCTTCATCATCCTCAGAATCCGATTCCTCCTCAGGCTCTACAGTATCTTACCGTAGTGGAGGTAGTGTAAAAAAGGGGCCGAAAAGTAAAGACTTAGAAAATGAAGAAGAGCCTCAGGGGGACAAGAAAGAAGGGAAAAATGACAAAAAGACTAAAAAGGAAGATAAGAAAAGGAAGAAACAAGTTGACAGTCTGATGATGAAATATTTATACCGGCCAGAAAGTGATTAAGACAGTAGGTGTTTGCTTGTGAGTGAACCTACAATAGCATGTCCTGCACGGAGTGGAATACTAACTATAATGTGTGGTGGTTTGAGGACTAACACCTCTCATACCCATAGTATTATGATATATTGTTGGAAAAGTGGAAAATTCTCAATATGTGGTCGGGAGGACTTAACAGACATTGTAAGCTGGTGATTTACTAGTTGGTTGGGACTGAATGGCAGTACATTTTAGAACATGTATATATACCAGTGTCTTTATTGGTCCAACTTTTCAGAAAAATACACGTACAAAATAAATGTGTAGTACGTGTATATGGAATGTATGAATACCTCCTCTAGGTCAGCTATAGTCTGCAAGTACAGTACATATGGCAGGTCATAGTTATACATTTCCTACTAAGGAAAACCTATGTAGTCAGTGGAATTCCAGGCTGACTGACAATTTGCCCTAAAAGGCTAAAAGACACAGCACCATTTATCCAGCTTTGTCCATCCACTGTACAAAGAAAGCCATGTTCTTGTGGTTGTAGAATTTTACAGTATGTGATGTTGCCGGTGAAACACTTGTCATGACCAAAATCAAGTTTAACACCATGAAAGACTTCTATATTCTATATATTTTTAAAATATTTTAAGAGTTGATTAGGGTGAATGTGCCTATTGTGCCAGGCCTGAAAATCAATGCACATGAATTATAAGCATGGTTAGGTCTTAAGGGCTGCTCTTTAATCTGTGCAGTTACTAAACCCCCATGAGTGACCTTAATTCTCTCAGCACTGAAATAGAGACTTTGGTGATCCACAGATATGCAAATACCTCTCTATTCATATTTGTTGAAAATACCACTTTTGCTAAGCATTGTGTAGCTCTATCTGTCAAGCAAGCTAGTGAGTGAACAGACTGAAAATTAATGGGCACAGCAGGAACAGTTTGCAGTTCTTGTCGCCTGTTTTATTATCCATGGTCTCAATGCGGCAATCTAGCACTTCACGGAATAACCCTTTACGTTCTGAAAGTAAGGACGCGACCATTTCTCCATATGATATGCCCTTTTTTGAGGTAGAGGTGACAGCAAGCAATGTAAATGCATTTTTATGCATAGTATAATGTATACTACACTGCAGCCCAGTCTGTTTTCTTGCTGGTTGTGCCTGCACATTGTTTTTACGTTAAAATAAGCTTCTGGAAAGAGGGAACTATGAATTTTGCTTCCATCGAGTATATTCTAGACCAGTGTGAGAGGGCTGTGGCAAATTTCTAAGGTGTTTAAGTTTAAAGCGCATCTCTGCCTGCTACACGTATTAATTTTATAATCTTTTCTTATGGAGTTGCAGCTTGGGTAGCCATATGATAAGATTATAGCTACCTGTCTAAACCTGTAGAGGAAGCTTAGGAGCTTTCTGTATACAATAGGAGCTGTATGCGCTAAACTCCAGAACTCCACCTAGTGGTTTTTGCAGGCACCCAGTGATTTATCCTTAAAAGGAGTATTCCAGGAGTAATCTTTAATTTGCTGAATTGCAACTCATAGTCAACCAAATAACACCTTTGTGAATTACATAGATTAAAAAATGGGCCTATTTTGAGCTCTCACAGATGGTCACGTGACTCTGTCAGCACTGTTGAGACCTGGCTGTGTAACATCACTTCAACCAGTCACAGAGCCTTCTAATCACTACCCTTCTGATGGGATGTCAGCAATGGTGTGATTTTTTTCAGAGAGCTGTATTGTGTTGTTGGGAACGCACATGTGTGTGGGTGGCACACAGCAGCTGGATTCATGCATGTATAGAGGGCAAGGATGCAAGGAGATGACTGGCACCTGTGAACAGGAACAAAGAAGTGACAAAAAGATGGAGCATGATACTTGATCACATAATAGTGTAGTACATGACAACATACAGCGTGTGACAGGGATGCAGATGCAAACAGAAAAGACTTAACAGAAATAGAGTATGGACATGCTCTTTAATATGTACCAATGCTATTTCTGTGAGTTTTTTTCCCATGAACCCAGGAAAACCCCTTTAGGCTACCTGTGAAAGTATCATTCACACAGCTAGAAAAACAGTTAACCATTTGTGACAGAATGGCTCAATATTTTTAATAAAGACCAAATGACCAATTGAAAATATTTTTAGCTTAAAATTAGTAAAATGCAATCAGAAAAAAATTGCCCCCAAAGGGGCACATAGCGTTTAAGGTCTGTCTGTCCAATTAATTTTGAGTTCTGCATAAAAGAAGAAACCCAACTCCAATGTGAATTTTTATTAAATATAAACAGGATTATGGACACATTTAAATAAAGCATGAATTTCAATGAAAGGTGGAAAGGTAATCTCCCCAGGAGTTACCTAAAGTATGGGTGCTGCACGGAAACCTAATGTGCAAAAGGGAGAGCTGCTAAATGATGCAAATAGAATCTTATACTATCACAGAGGATAAAAAGCAGCTTCTCTGAACTATGACTATACTTTTTCCTGTGCAGTGATATATAGAGCTATATACGGTGGAAGGGACAAAGATGCATGTATACCTTATGTTCTACCTTTTCAAAACCTCTTAAAATCCAACTGTATGTATTCCTTTCTTCAACTGATTTTTCTCCATGACTGATCAGATGCTGTGCTTGCCCATATGATTACATGGGGAGATGCTAGATCACTGTAATCTCCAGCTCTTTCTGTTTCTTAGCTGAAAAACTACTGTACAGGAGATAAAGTCAGTTAACATCCAACTAGATTTTCTAAATGATGGATTTTTAAGGCATTATAGTTTATGGTAATCCATCATTATGTAAACTTTCATCCAGTATCACAGATAACTTGCCCACTACTGTGTAATTAAGTTGTTGGGGCAGATTTGTTGGAGTGACTAAAGTGCCATAAATAGAAGTGGCATGGGTTCACTCACTTCAAAAAGGGGTGGGGTTAAGCGGGATCCAGCCTGGGCCACTATGATAAATCTGCAACCATTTACAGGTTTAGTAAATCTCCCTCAGTATTTCTTAAAGGAGTTGTCCCATGAAAAAATATTTTTCCTAACCGGCACCTGATTCTGAATACTTTTCTAATTGTATGTAATTAAAAGTTCAGTAAAGCCACTGAGCTATTCATTAAAATGGATCTGTATAGCGACACCTGCTGTTTGTACTTTCCCTCATGTCTCTGTCCACCTTGCTGATGTGGTCGCACATGCTCAGTTCTACTCTTTAACTGTCATCAACCATATCTCTTGTGACAGTTGCAGGACATGCAAATTGTGAAGCAAGAAAGAAAAAGACAGTGGAGCAGCGCAACCCCTCTAGTGTGAGGCAGCCGCGCGTCCGGCGCTGGTATGGCCATATGGGGTTGCGCTGCTCCACTTTCTTTTTCTTTCTTGCTTCCCAAATTGAAACGCAGTCACACACCATTAGTTGTGACCGGACCTGGTGTTATTTTATACTTGGTCCTTTCAGCCTTGCTCCTGATGAGCCATATTACCTTTGGTGAAACACGTAGTGCAAAGCATACATTAGGAATTTTTGTGAATTGGGCTATTTTTCACAGTTTAGCAAGATAGTTGCAATTCCTTGAAAGTGCAGCCACTTTTAGTCAGGGCCCAGTACAATAATCTTGAAATACACCAATGGTGTCATGTGACTTGTGCCCAGACATATGGAAAGCCTCTTTTTGTTTTTGGCCAGTTCCACATACAGTATTTTTTACACCTCCTCCACCAACTTTGACCAACAACAATAAGGGACATATATGGTGGTACCAGGGGCGGACACAGACATCAGAGGGCCCCTGTGCAAAGATTGTGCCTGGGCCCCCCCCACACCATATTTTCAACTTTACCTATTCCCTCCTAACATTACATACAGCAATACAAAACATACGGTGAGGCTACTTTCACACCTGAAGCACTACGATCCGGCTGGACTCAAACCACAGCATGCAGAAGTTTGTGTCCTGCTGATTCTCAGCATTTTTGCCAGATTGTGGCCGGATCTCTGCTGGACCCAATTATAGTTAATGGGACCAGCAGGCATTCTGCATCCAGAAGTGCCGGAGCCGGTGAATTCCAGCAGGCTGTTCTTTACTGTACCAGCCTGCCTGAATCACTAATGCAGATGTGAAGGTAGCCTAATACAGGTCCACATACCTCTTACATCCAGTGATGTTGTCTTCTTAGATGCAGACGTTCTCTGTCCTCATCTTCTCCTTTCAGACCAGACCGCCATGATGATTTCTTTCAACCATCTCTTCTCTCTGCGGAGTATCACAGACAGACATCTTAGTTTCCTACTTTTTCATCATCCTTTCACCTTCTGAGCACCCCATCCTGCCATCTATAATACTGAGACGCTGTGCTCCCCAGTACTATACTGCAGAAACAGTCCCCCTGAAAATACTAGTACCACATAGATAGCGCCCCCTTAAATAATTACTGGCACAGAGTGTCCTAAAAAATAACTGCACCCAGGAAACAGTGTACCTGACACTAATAGTGTAAACATAATGTCCCCCAAAAATAATGATACAACAAATGCCCTGTTGTGTGGCAGTAAAAAATACCTCCTCTTAGTGCTCCCAGTGGAGCCAATGTCCCTATAGTGCCCTCATAATGTGTGCCAATGCCCCTATTGTGTGCCCAAAAATCCTCTTAGTGCCCCCAATTAAGTTAAGGTCCCCATAGCGCCCCATAATTTGCACCAGTGAAGAATACTCTTTACAAAGTGCCCCCATAGTGCTCCTCCCCGTCCCATGATGCCTGACATAATGTGCCAGTATAAAATGCCCCTATAGAGTTCCACAAGTAGATGCCCCGACAGTGGCGTAACTACAACTAACTGGGCCCCACAGCAAATTTTTGAACGGGGCCCCCCCAGAAACTTCTTCGCAACCCCCAACTCACATGCAAGCCTCACTCTTGTGGCTAGTCAAGATTGAGCTCTCCCTGACAGCCGTTCCATCCGTTTCCTATAGTGTCACTGTATATAATGTCATTGTATAATACTGTTGAGGGGGCCCTGACAATAAAATATTTTAGTCTCCCTCTTGAGGGGGCCCCTTGTGGGTCTGGGCCCCAAAGCAGCTGCTTCCCCTGCTTCCCCTATAGCTACGCCCCTGTCCCCCGATAATGCTCCTCTCCCCCCTTCCCCATAGTGGCCCCATAATGTGTGCCAGTATAAAATGCCCCTATATAATGCCCTCCAGTAGATGCCCTCATAGTGCTCCTTTCCCTCCATGTGTGCCAGTATATAATGCCCCCTTGTAGATGCCACCATAGTGCCAGTATATAATGCCCCCTTGTAGATGCACCCATAGTGCCAGTATATAATGCAGGGCTGTGGAGTCGGTCACCATTTTGGTGGAGTCGGTATAAAATGGACCGACGCCGACTCCTAAAATATATAATGAATTAGTACATTTAGTTCAGTGCAATAAGTTCTGAATATATTTCTATAAGAATTTGTGAAAATGATGAAATGTCCTATAAATGTCTGTTCTATTCCTGATCTAAGGATTTAGGCTTTTAGTTGAGATGACTGTGTACTGCCCTTTATGTCCAGTGCATGTTCTCTCTGTATGCTTTGTTTCCTCTGAGCTCATGTTTGGAGAGGTTAGCTGCTCTCATGGCTTCTATCTGCTGATGTAAAACACCTAGAGCCTTATGTATGAGCACTGTCTAGGTGTAGAAGTTTCTTTGTTGCCCATAGCAACCAATCAGAGCTCTCCTTTCATTTCATATAGTTCTCTGGAGAAATGAAAGGGGAGCTCTGATTGGTTGCTATGGGCAACAAAAAAAGTCTTAGACCTAGACAGTTTTCATACATCAGGCCCAGAGGCGTAGCTACTGGGGGGGGGACGGGGGCAGGGGAGGCGATGCTCCGGGCCCAATACCTCTGGGGGGGGGGCCAGCAGGGATGGCCGTAGTACAATCAGGCGAATACAAGTGAGCGCTTCCATTATGGAGTCTGATGGGGGCACATTCTGATGATCTGAGGTCTGATGGGGGCACATTCTGATGATCTGAGGTCTGATGGGGGCACATTCTGATGATCTGAGGTCTGATGGGGGAACATTCTGCTGATCTGAGGTCTGATGGGGGAACATTCTGCTGATCTGGGGTCTGATGGGGGCACATTAAGCCGATCTGAGGTCTGATGGGAGCACATTAAGCCGATCTGAGGTCTGATGGGGCACAATACGCTGATCTGAGGTCTGATGGGGCACATTAAGCCGATCTGAGGTCTGATGGGGGAACGTTCTGCTGATCTGAGGTCTGATGGGGGCACATTCTGCTGATCTGAGGTCTGATGGGGGCACATTCTGCTGATCTGAGGTCTGATGGGGGTACATTCTGCTGATCTGAGGTCTGATGGGGGCACAATACGCTGATCTGAGGTCTGATGGGGGCACAATACGCTGATCTGAGGTCTGATGGGGGCACATAAGGCCGATCTGAGGTCTGATGGGGGCAAGGGACTGTTAGTTTAATGATGTAAAAGCTGGGGAAAGATTTCCTTTAACATAGGAGTCCCCTTTTTTACTCCTATTAATCCTATATTTTACTGCATTATGTGGTAGAGTATTTAGAGTAGGGTATGTAGAAAGTCCATTGTACTGTACTTAACAGCATAGATGATCTAGCAGTTTATATAGTCATCTTGCTAATACAGTATTATAACCACAACTAGTAGTATGTGCCTGTGAAGTTGGAAACGTGCGTTTGGGAAGCCAATAAGTGGGGGGCCCACTCAAGTATGTTTCGCCCCCCCATGTGCTGAACCTCTAGCTACGCCTCTGATTAGGCCCTAAGTGAGCTGTACCCAGAGAAGCCTGACAGATTACAAACTGTTTTGTCATGACTTATCTGTACTATTGATTTTATGCAAATTTGTTTAAAGTTATCACTTAAACATGCTCCTTGTATGAGGGAGTAGGAGTCGGGGTGAGGGGAAATTGAGTCGGAGTCGGGGCTTTGGCTTACCGACTCCACAACCCTGATATAATGCCCCCTTGTAGATGCCCCCATAGTGCTCCCTCCATCTGTGCCAGTATATAATGCAACCTTGTAGATGCTCCCATAGTGCCAGTATATAATGCTCCCTTGTAGATGCCCCCATAGTGCTCCCTCCATCTGTGCAAGTATTTAATGCCACCTTATAGATGCCCCCATAGTGCTCCTCTCCCCCATGTGTGCCAGTATAATGCCCGCTAGTAGATGCCTCCATAGTACTCGGCTGCACAGGCGTATGTCCGCCCCTGGGTGGTACTCTGGTCACTGGTGGATAGCCGATACTGTGTTTCACTGTGGACACCACTGCAACACAGCATTGGTCCTCTAGCATACACACAGCACAGGAGAGGTGTTGCCTGTTTTTGTAGGGATACTCTGCCCTTTATTTATTTTAAACGTATTTAAATAAAGTTATTATTTTGTTTTTAGTATCCTATCAGGCAGTGATTTAATTTACTGCCATGGATGGGGGGAGCTCTGGATCCATGTGAGGTACAGGGCTGGTGCTAGCTTTGTTAGAAAGAGATTATCATGTACTCTGATCCCGAATTTTCATTTTTTTTACATTAAAAATCCTCCCCCTATCCTGACGGTAGGCCATCACTTAATAAAGGCTGGACAACCCCTTTAATCATGGGATAACCCCTTAAAGCAGTTTACAAGCAACAGGATATGAAAATCAATATGGTGGCCGGGCAGTAAGGCCCATATGTTGAAGTCTTCATGGAGCGTAGTTGAGAGAAGATAGCTGTGAACTGTTCCTTTAAGTCTTTGCCCTTGAGCGGATGTAAATATCTCTACGCTTGATAAATTTTAGCAGCAAAACTATTTATATCCAATACAAACATTTGCCAAATTGCTAAAGAGCCGCTAATTTATAAGCAAGAAATATCAATTAATATATTATAAAGGTCGACATTTCATTAGTATACTTAACATACCTTAATTATATATCTTAATTACAAGTGAAAGGAGCCAAATTGTGTCTACCTGCTCATGGCAATGCATACAAAATCCAGTGCTTACAGAGAAAAATGCTTTCCCTAAAACTGGAGCTTTGTGAATAGTTTACTGCAAATCTTGGAGGACTTGCCTGGCTCTGGTCACTTCTGTGCTTTTACGTCAAAATTGTGGTGCACGTCTGGTGCACAACATCTCATCTTAGGCCACAGACCCTTTCCAGTAAAGCCCCTTCCCCTTTTTGAACAGGTTGGAGAACGTTGTGCCAATTTGCACCACTTTTTAGACTAAAAGCACCAACACATTAGTATACAGGACACTGTTTTTTAACAAGTCTATGTGCGTTTGACTGGAAGAACTTCGAGACAGATTATGGAGAGTTCACATCACTGGTATTCTGGTCCATCAGAAGAACAAACAAACAAACAGGATCCTGTATGCAGTACTTTTTTTCCGGAATTTAAACGGAAAGGACTCAAACGGATGCCAAATGTGCATAACTAATGCACAGGATCTTTTTTTTTTTTTTCTGTTTTATTTTTTTCTATTCTTCTAACGAACCATAAGAACAGAAAATACCTGATCATCTGAAGAGCAATAGTTGTACTTTTAAATGAACTGTATATATAGAGCGAAAGTCTTATTTTACTATTGTGTGTCCTTTAGATAATCTGTATAGGAATGTGTAAAAACATGTATCTAATGCATAGAGATTCACTCTTTGCTGTTTTGAGTTAGCTTAAAGGGAATGCCTACTATTTAATTTTAGTCTCATGTATGAAAGAGAAATTATAGGAACCTGTGACGTTAACCATGGTGTCTGATCTGCACGCAGCATGTTTTAGAGCAGGAGGAGCTGAGCAGATTAGTTTGTAGAAAAAGATTCAGTGTTCAAGTAACTTTTTCAATTATATCCATGCTCATTCTGGGCTTTGAAGTCCAGGAGGCGGTCCTATCAGTGATTGACAGCCTTCTCTCTATGACTGTGTATACAGATATAGCTGTCAATCACTGATAGGACCACCTCCTGGACTTCAAAGCCCAGAATGAGCAGGAACTTTTCCCACAAAACTATCAATTTGCTCAGCTCATTTTATTCTATAACCTGCTGCTGGCAGATTACACTGCATTTTGGTGGTGACAGGTCCTCTTTAAAGGGGTTCTCTGGGAATTAATAAAATTAAAAAACTTATATATTACTTTATTATAAATATTTTCCCAGATACCTTTCATAAGTTATAATGGATCGTCGTTTTGCCTAGGGAGCAATCATTAGGAGAAATAAAATGGCCCTTGTTCTATTAGTTCACAAAACCTGTCCTAATCACACAACAGGGCAAGTACTTCACAACACTAAGGCCCCATTCACACGACCGTATGTATTCCGTGTCCTTATAAAAACGGAACGGAAGACATACGTAAAGTTATCCGTTGTGTTCCGTAATTTTGCGGACCCATTAACTTTAATGGGGCTACGGACGTGTTTTGCGGCCAAGTATAGGACATGTTTCCTTTTTTTTGCGGGGGAACTTCCGTGAGATACGGGATGCGGAATGCACACGGTGTGCATTCCGCATTTTTTTTTGGAAAAATGAATGGGTCCGTATGGTTCCGTATCTTATCTGCAAAAATGCGGATAAGATACGGAAATGAACATACGGTCGTGTGAATGGGGCCTAAGGTAAAGAGCTGCCTCATCCTCCTCTCTGCTCTGCTTGTCAAGCATTATGATCCTGTACACAGCTGTTAGGGCTCTTTTACACGAGCGGATTCAGTCCGAGAAATCCGCAGTGTGTAGGAGAGCCAAGCCCCGTTCTGGACAGAAGAGGCACAGAGCATTAACATGATTGATAATGCGCCGTGCCTCTCTGTGATCTTTTTACTACAAAATCACAGTGACAACTTTTTGTGATTTTGTAGTAAAAAAATCACAGAGAGGCACGGAGCATTATCAATCATGTTAATGCTCCGTGCCTCTTCTGTCCAGAACGGAGCTTGGCTCTCCTACACGCTGCGACTGAATCAGCTCGTGTAAGAGAGCCCTTAAGATCTTCAGCTGAATCTCTGTAGGAATGGAGATCATGAGGAGACATGAAGTACAGAAAGGACAGACAGAACAGACTGTGGTAATGGAGACTGCAGACAAGTACTGCTGCTCATTACCCCCACTCTTCTCTCTGTCCTTCATGTCTCCTCATGAACTCTATTCCTACACAGATTTGTACTAATAGGCCATTTTATTGCACCTGATGATTTCTCCCCAGACAAAACGAACCATTATAACTAATGTAAGGTATTTGGGAATATATTTATAATAAAGTAATATTTAACTATTTTCATCTTCTTAATTCCCAGACAACCTATTTAAGCTGAAGCTTTTCATTTTTAAAAGCTTCCCTGGTGGTGGATGTGATACATAGAAAAGTGGGCGTGGCAAGAGGGGAGGCCAGCGGGCACTGCACATTTATCTTTTTTTTTCTTTTTTTTTTTTTAAGCCAGTTTTTTTTTTTTTAATCTAAAAGAGGAGCTGCCATAAATGTTAGTTTAGGCAGATGGACTGCCAGAGGATGCACCTAGCTTCTGATGAGTTGTGGAACTTGTCATAAATTAGTTGTGCCCTCTGGCAGCTCAAGGAGTATCACAACTGGCGTAAAATGGCTGTCTGTGATAAACTCCCCGTTCAGTTCCATCTCTGCATTGACATTACAGCAGCATCATCATGCTTTTTGGCACCTGCAATGAATGGGGGGTACTGTACAGTAAAGTGTCCATAGACTAATACAGTCTTCAGGAATAGTATAAAGTACAACCCTCTCGGCCAGTGATTGGCAGAAGAGATGCATATTCAAAGCTTTAGCTGTGAGTAAAGTATTTCTTTTGTTCCTTTTGTAACCCTTTAGCAGTAAATTAAAGTTGTCATAATGAGCCTTGTGCAGATTCTGTCCCAGGCTATGCAGCAAAGCTGAAGAGCGATCGTAGTGTCCGTGTGCTCCTGTGATATTAATGTTGTAGATACACGAAGAATGAAGAAATGACTGAAAATAATAATAAATAAAAGATTTTATGACAAAACCCTGGTTTAGATCACCTGGCTTTTCCTGATGATACGTTCCCCTTAAAATGACTAAACCTTCTGTGAAACAAAACATCTCAATTAACCTATCAAGTGTTTGCGGTGCAGGTCTTTGTTCCGCAGCATTTCATATTGTACATTTTCTTAGCCTGTGGACGTTACTTATGACACAGATAACACGTACTTTGTTGCCCTCCACCTGCGAGCGGAGCGACATGGCTGCCAGGCTATGCATGTTCATTTATTTGTTTAGTTAGGAGAATCCTCGCAGGGCAGGCAGCAAATTCCCTGACAGATCCTTTGTTTTTCAATCTCCCTCCGCTCATTGATCTGGATTAATACTCTGGCGTGCTTGCAATTTGCACAACTTCAACACAATTTGTTTCTGCCTGGAGGGCACATTTTGGAGCCGAATAAAGATTCATAGGGGTAGAAAATCAGGAATACAAGAAGGGAGGGGACCTGGGCGCAGATATAAGCAATTACTAAATGTAGCTTCCAGCTTTTGGGTTGGAAGCTTTTCCCGCAGATTTTCTTCTACGTCTAATAGCATTTACATTGCCGGTGATGGAAACATTACATGTCATGTATTTATTGTATGCATATGTTTTATGGTGTGTATGCGAGGCTGCAGGAGCTAACACCCAGTGGATGGAAAGAAGACTGCACATTGCCATGGTTAATGTATTAATTAGTGGAAGAAGGTAGTTTGCATCTATTAAATGGATTAATGTCCACAGCCGCATGATGATTGAATGGTAGCTATCAGTACTTAATGATGCTGTTTCTCCTTCCGCATTGTGCAGTTTCATGGGATCTGCAGACCTCTTTAATAAATGGTGATGGTGGTATTCATTAGAATTAATGTGTCACATTGGAGCTTTAACAATTCGCATGCCAGTGCACAGGAGGCCTGGTTTAGAATACAGTGAAGAATGGTCATTTACAGACCGAAGCAACATAGAGAATATATACAATATTTTTCGATCTTCATTTAATAGATTGCATATAAGTGCACACCCTTGAGAACACATAACATTGGAAGGATGGTATACAAGAAAGAAGTAGAGGTTTGAACTCATGTGGATAATGCCGCATCCACACAGCTGTGCCCGTACCGCAAACGCGGGTCCACAAATCACGGGCATCGGCTGCGTGACCGTGGTGACCCACTGACTTTATTGGATCCACAATCTGCAAGATGTGGAAAGAGATAGGATATGTCCTATCTTTTGCGGTGCCGAAGCATGAACCCACAAGCATGTGTGTAATGTGTCCTATAACTCGCGTCGCAATGCGGAGTGCACACAGACTGTGCCCCTGTTTTGCGGATCTGGGGTTTGCGGTCCGCAAAAGGGCACAGCCGCCCCATGGTCATGTGAATGCGGCCTTCAGGGTACAGCCAATGTTGCTGCTGTTCATGTTTTTACAAAGAAGTTTAAATCTCACCATAGCAGATGCATAGACAACCATGCAATGACAGAGTTTTGCAGCAGAGGCTTCAAGCATTATGTGATTGCAGAGGCAACCGTGCCGCCAAATCTGCTGACCATGTCTCTTGCTGAGGATTTTACATTTCTGGTGTGACATGGAAAGCGAGTAACATTGCAGGCTTTTATACTTGTCCCTAAGGCTGGGTATACATGTTCCAGTACATACCGTATTTCAGAAACTGTGCAGTCAAATACCGCATCACAAAACTGCTGCAAGCGTATGTTTTGACACGTTAATTGGCCGTGTGGCTCACTACTGAAACATGTAAAGTAAACACAGTCTAAGATGGTAGGACATATAAGGCCAGAAATGCATGCTCCAGCTACTGCATGCACCCAAAGCCCAACCTACCTGCGGTGGCTAATGGCAGCACAATTTTGAGGGTAAGACCTTAGCTGCAAGTTTCCTCAGTGGTTAGCACCTGGGCATTGCAGCGCTGGGTTTCTAGGGTCAAGTCCAACCATGGAATTGACCTTGACCTACAATGTCCCCACACAGTATCGACAATCCGGTTTGGGGACATTTTATGCATAGTTTGTATGTTTTCCCTGTATGTGCAAGGGTTTCCACCCACACTCCACTGGGCATTCTAGTTTTTATTAGAAGTACTTTACTCTATGTGAAGACATTATTTTTCGTATACAGCTGTGATATGTGCTAGTTTATTTATTTTTTCTATTTTATTGGAAACTAGAATTAAAGAAAATCATGGTACAAACTATATTAACAAGTAGTTGTCACAATTTGTTTGGTGGTTTATTTTATGTATATTCAATATAAATATTTAGCAATTTTACTCGAAGATAAAAAATATTCCTCATTAAGGGCACATTCCAACGCATGCGCAGTGAAGTGAATGGCTTCATTTGCGCATGTACTGGATGCTACTGGAGCTGGCTTGTAATGCCAGGACTGTGTGAGAGTAGATTCATACCTAAGACAAATAACACACTACTTTATAACTTTAATTTTACTTTATACTTCAAGGTCCATCTCAGAGAATTACATCCTGAGGCAGCTTTTACTGTCTTGTAATACTGTATGTCAGTGGTGTAGAGATGTTTTTTTTTGTTTGTTTTTTTTTTATAATAGGTTGTCTTTAATACTTGATCTGCATGTAGCTGTAACTTTACATTAATCCTCATGGCTGACCAGACTGCGGTTGGCATGAATGACACCTAGGAAGTGACAATCACTAGATTTGAAATATTTTGTGTGTGCAAAAGAAGTCACAGCCCTCTCAGATTTTTAGATACATGTAACTAAAAGGAATTCATGTTCAATTTTTTTTTTACTTTCAGCCCTCCAACCTATAGGAAACCTTTAAGCTATGACAGAGGGGATGATGAGCAGGACAACTTTGAAAGCACATACCGATCAAAGTATTCCTCACGGAGCTACCTGAGCGACAGCGACACAGAAACCAAATCTTCCGAACCCTTGTCCTAATCATGGCGAGGGTGAGAACAGTGCCACCTATAGGAATGGGAGAATGTTGCCATTTTCCACAGACTGAGATATGTGCTTTCGATACATGTCCTTGGAACTGTGTGTGTTGGCTTTCAGCCCGAGAAGAATGACGTGCACCTCCGTACATCTCAAGACACCCCCATTCTTGTCCACCACCTGGCAACCTTAGTGCATGGGCTCATTTCTGCGTTTAAAGTTGCAGGGTGCTTTCATTGGATTGTCTTTTACTTTACTTGTTGATGGTTTGGTGGAAATGGAGAAGAGAATCAGATAAATTATTATTTTCATGTACTGTTTTCTGTATCTTTTTTCACCCCTTGGTGGAAGAGTGGATTTTCGATGGTTGGGATTCCTCATTCTCCAGGGGTCTCTGCTCTCCGTGTATATGTAACTATTAGGAGAGTATGCAGTCCCCGATGCTCATATGGGGGCTCCCAGCTGAATGGTGCCTTTTTCTGCCCTCCTTTTAGAATTGGAAATCACATTGCAATGCTTCCTAAACCCCTCGGAGTGATCACCTTGTATCTTTAGACTTACATATGTTTGTTATGTATATACAGTTGCTATCCTGGTTGAAGAGAAAAGACAGCAGGTATAATGTAAGTGATCACTCGGACTGGCTCTGCTGGGGGTAGTGGTCGATGAGAATGTGGACAATGAACAGAGGCATGCTGCAATATGTAGGTATATGTAGGTATCTAACAGTGGTGGCCATCCTCTAAGCCAAGGCTTAACAAGACACAGTATATCTTAGTCTCTGTGCTTGCCAGGGGGCAGACACAATGCGATTTATAACCATTTAGCCAAAATGAATTGTACGTTGATGTAAAATTCTCTATTGCCAATCTGCAATCAAAAGATGAAACATGCAAGTCCTGCAGCATGAATCGTTATCATTGGCTGAATGTCGCTTAACATTTGCTGCAGTGTAACAGTATTCAGGATAAAATCTTACACTTATCATTTTTTTAATCTCCTGCATTTGCTGGCACTTTAGGCCTAACTCCACCAAAAACCTGTCATTTCAGGTGCATTTAAGCAACTTGTAGTCTCGGGAGTCTAAGAAGCTAAGACTGAGCGCTGTTTGCAGGACACTTGCACTTAAAGGGGTTGTCCAAGTTAAATACAAAATCCTGACCAAAAAAAACAGTCATGCGTCTACTTTTCTCCAGTGCTGTTTCCTGTACCATGCTTCAGCCCTGCACACTGACATCATCTTCCTGGCTGCAGTTGTGATATCCCTTACACACCAGGTCACATGGGCGGACTTGGAACTAAAAGTGGACTCATGTTTTCCAAATTGACAGATGGTGGGCCAACACAAGTAGAAGGGACTGCAAAACTGCACTGCAGCACAAAGTACTGCCCAGCAGAACCAAATAGCACAGTGCAGCACAAATACTGCCATCTTCCCCACATTATTCAACTGTATCAGCATCCTGAGGACGGTGATACAGTTAAGTTCAGGAGGACACCTACTGCCGTTGACCTTGTGCAGAAGTACCCGATCCTCCTAGCATTAATTGATGCTTCTGGGAGCAATGCCGTTACCTAGAGGCTCTGCTCTCTCTGCAACTGTTGTACCCTCTCCACTTTATTTGACAGGGCCAGGCTTGATGGCATTTTCACTTCCTGGTAGAGGGCATGGCAGTTGCCCCCGTTGCTCCTAGAGACTCATTTGCATATAATAAAACATAATTTTTCTCAGTAATGCAGGCAGATATGAACATGGGACCAACACAGATACCTTCAGCTGCCAAGTGCACATGTAACAGGTCAGCCACTTTCATAGGTACAAATCTGCTGACAGATGCCCTTTAATATATTATTATTTTAAAGAGAACCTGTCACCATGAAAATGCAATGTAAGCTGCAGGCAGCATGTTATAGAACAGGAGGAGCTGAGCAGATTGTAGGTAAAGATTCAGTGTAACTTGTTTTTCGTTCATTTAAGTTCCCTGCTCTTTCTGGGCCTTAAAGTCAAGGAGGCGGTCCTATCTGTGATTGACAACTCTCGGTATACACAGTCATAGAGGGAAGGCTATCAGTCGCTGATAGGACCGCCTCCTGGACATCAAAGCCCAGAAACAGTAGGGATTTAAATGAATGAAATAAAAGTTTATACCAAATCTTCTATTATAAAACTATATATCAATCTGCTCAGCTCCTCCTGCTCTATAACCTGCTGCCTGCAGCTCAGACGCAATGTTCAACATGACAAGTCCCCTTTAAAGTGACCATGCTGGCTGCCTGCAGCTGTCAGTACCAGCATACTGCCTGCTTTTATACACTGACAGTGGGGATGATTTACTAATTCTGTTCTGACACTTTTGTCTACACCTCTTTTTGGTTGGCTTACCTTTGGTGCACAATAAGCCATGTCCCATTGCCATTAAACCACTCCCCTTTTCTCATAAGTTTCATGTGGACATACCTTAAAAATGCAGATTCACACTAAAGCCAGTTAAATTCCTTAGGCCTACTTATCCAGCACTATAGTTGAGAAGGAAAGCAAAAAAATTGTTATTAAAGTAAGGGCCCGTGCACACGACCGTTGCCTGTTTTGTGGATCTGCAAATCGCAGATACCGGCTGTGTACATTCCACATTTTGCGGAATGGAACGTCCGGCCCCTAATAGAACAGTCCTATCCTTGTCTGTAATGTAGAAAATAATAGGACATGTTCTATATTTTTGTGGATGCCACGAATGGACATACAGATGCTGACAACACATGAGTGTACGGTCTGCATCTTTTGTTGACCCCTTGGAGTAAATGGGTCCGCATACGAACTGCAAAACATTAGGATTAGATGTGGACAAAAAATACGTTTGTGCATGAGCTCTCCTGTTAGCAGACAGTAGCATAGATCTCAGCTTCCTAGATACCTGTATGACTCAGGGGATTGTAATCAGATTTTAATTTCCAAGTTTTGAGCAGTGTTGGCTTTTAACAAAATACATGAGAATGCAGCCTGTCTAAAACTAGCACCAAGTGACATCACTGAGGCATGAGGTGCTTCGTGTTTAGGTGTAAAGTATCCTTTGAAAAGGACCAGTGCCCTTCCCTGACGTGTGTTTTTTAGTAACTACCTGCATCCCCCCCCCCCTGTAATTACAATTCTGGAAAAAGAATTTATATAGCTCTATGTGGTGCCATTCCTCTATTATTCCTAATAGAAGCTTATAAATGAATTACCTGATGTCTGCAATAAAGCCGGACACTATCAGTACTAATTTTACAACTTCTAGTAGCAAGAACTGAGGAACAGGACAACATAGTTCTAAAAAGATGCTCAAGAATTTCTATTGCTTGGAAAAAGCAAGTAGTTACTAAAACATGTCAGCAGAGGTAACAGACCCTCTTTAAGGGCTCATGCACACAAGCGTGTGTGTCCCTTGCCGTATTGTGGACCGCAAACAGTTGGGTTTGCAATATACAGACACCGGCAGTGTGCACTCAGTTTCATGGATTCTGACCCATTGACTTGAATGGATACAGAGTGGTGCGTAGTGGAGGCACGGATTGGATGCACTGCGAACCACTTCCGTGGGATTGCAAAAAAATAAAACCTCCTATTTTTTTTGCAGTTCGGACCGCCTCTTGTGGATCGCGGACCCATTCAAGTTAGTGGATCCACGCCCATAAACGGCATGCACATAATTGGTGCCTGTTCATTGCGGACCATTGTTTGCAGGGCACACACACACTTGTGCATGAGCCCTAAGCATGATGGGGTATTTATATAATTCAAAATTACCCTTTGTAGACAGGCATACATTAAAAAAAGTTTGCCTTGAATTTTATTTTTTTTTAAATTTACCACTTATTTCCATTACAGTAAGCAGTGCAATAAAAAAGTACAATGTTGCTTGAAGAAAAAAATCCTCAGTTGTCATTGTAATATGTGATTCCTCTTGCTCAAATATTAAATGGGCCTTTATTTCTGGTATAATATTTTCTACATCAGAACTGTTCAATCCAGATTTTGGTGAGACTTTTTTTTACGTTGATTTTTTTTTTTCTTCAGAGTTTTATATATTTGTTCTTTTGCGCCCTCAGGCTAAGGTAGAAATAATCTTTACAATGTAGGTTTTGCAAAAATGGCATAGTCCTTACAAAACCACAAGCTGTATATGTCCCTGGTGGATGGTCTATCTCACATGAAGTTGAGGTAGGAAAGGGGTTATATATATCCATACTATGGATGTGCTTGAGCTTTTTTATCAATTGTGTGGAGTTAAATAAAAAATGAAACCAGTCTGGGTGTGTATAGTTTACTTTTACATGTGAAATATGGTGAGAATAATAACAGTACCACTGTCAGGAGTCTGTAATCATCTATGTATTATGTTTACCTCCCAACATTTCGATCCCCATTCACAGGACATTTTAAGCCCTAGCCCTAATCACCCCAGGAACCTACATACACTACTCTACACTACAAAAAGTTAGGGATGTTTAGCTTGTGGGTGAAATTTTAGGATGAACATAAAATGCACTATAACCTTTACAGGTGAACTTAATGTGACCTTCTCTAAACTTTTGAATGAAAATGTTCAATGTTTCAGTACTTTTTGCACAACTTGCTGTTCTCTAACAAGTAGCTTAACAGCAAAATTCACAACAGGTGTTTGATCCATGAATCACCCAATACATTTCCTGGTTCAATTAGAATTGGTATTTAAACAGTCCTCTTCATTATGCTGCTCACATTTTAACATCATGAGACCAAAACAACACCTAACAATTGATCAACAGTACCTCGCCATTGCCAGGCCTCAAGCAGGATGTTCTCAGACGGAAGTGGCAACTGAGCTTAGAGTGCCACAGAGTTTCAGCAGGTTGCAACAGCGATACTGGAAGGTTCATATAAAGACATAGAAGTGGATGTCCTTTGGCCACGTCCCACACTGATGGCCGCTTCATTATGAACAATCCCCGCAGAACCAGATGAATGCCACACAACTCCAGGCACATTTAAGGGAGGTAAGAGCTACACAAGTGTCGCATCAGACCATTCAAAACCATTTACATCAGCAAGGTCTGTGTGCCAGATGACCTGCAAGGGTACCTGACCACAGACGTCATTGTCTAGCATCAGTCAAGGAGCATCTACGTTGAACCAGTGGGCGTCAGTGCTGTTCATTGATGAAAGTCGATTCACGCTGAGCAGAAAAGATGGCTGCCAACGATGTTGGAGACATCAAGGAGAGTGCTATGCATCAGCCACTGTTGTCACCAGACACGCCTTGGTGGCAGTGGTGTTACAGTGTAGGCAGGTGTCTAGTCAATACAGAACTGCCCTACACTTTCTGAATGGTACTGGGACAAGCCCATACTACATGAATAACATCATTAATCCAGTCATTGTGCCTCTGCATGAACAACACCGGCCTAATTTAATCTTCATGGACGACAATGCGCCAGCTCATCGAGGTTGCATCATTAAGGAATGGCTGCTGGAGCCTGGCGTACCTCAAATAAAGTGGCCTGCACTTTCTCCAGACCTGTATCCCATTGAAAACACATGGGATCAGCTGAGTCACCGTTTAGGGGCTTGTAACTCTGTATCCCAGAACCTGAATGACCCTGAGGGCCGTCCTTCAAGAAGATTGAGATGCCGTGCCTAAGCAGACAATAAGTCGACTTGGGAACAGCATGAGACTTCGTTGTCAAGCTGTAATTTATGCTCAAGGCCACTTGACAAGTTTTTGAGACATTGACATTTTCTTGTGTGGGGGTATACCCACCACTGGTGGTGGCTTTTCTTTCAATAAATTGTTTGAGATGAGGAAATCACCATTGCTGCTTCTACTTACATGCCCTACATTCATGACATAATATCACTGTAGTGTGAACTTTTTACATTTTCTATAAATTTCACCCGAAAGTAGTGTAAGACTTGAAGCACATTAGCATGACCATTGCCCCTTTGCGGTGTGTTTTATTGGACAGTTGAGGAGGTATGTTATGTATAGAGTGGGTTCACATTTACACTTTTGCGTTTTTAGACCTGCATGTTTTAGTGGGTGTTTTTTATGGTAAAAACACCAGCTCCAGATGTTGGCTCTAGGTCTATAAGAAATACACAGTACACACAAACGTTTTTGTCTTACTGGTGTTTTTTTTTTAATTAGGTGGTATTTTTATCTTGCTATGTGCTGTTTTTGGTGGTCAAACACACTACAATAAATGCAGGTGGCAAAAAAAAAACATGCATTTATTCTTGTTTGGAAAAAAAAAAAACAGACAAAATTAATGTTTAAAGGGGTTATCCTGGAAATAATATTGATGACCTATCCTCACCGTACAACCGTCATATGGGGCTGAGCTGCAATACCAAGCACAGCCACCATACTATGTACGGCGCTGGGCTTAGTAAGCGCCTGAGGATAGGTTATCATTTCCGGGATAACCCCTTTAAGGACCTGTAATGTGGTGTCACTGCCTGTAAGAAATCAGAAGAAGTAACATAGACTACCTAATCTACAGCTTATTGAATCTTCATAGATATATCCAGCTTCAACAAAGTCTTTCTCAACATATAAATTCCCACAATTTGGTGTACATGTACACATGTATCTGTTGTACAGCAGTTTACATCATTATAGAAGTTAAGCCATGATTCATTAAAAAAAAGAAAATCAGACATCATGTAGCACATGACTATCTATTTTTAACAAAGCTAGAATCAGTCCTGTACCTGACATGGACCCAGAGATCTCCTCATTCATTGTTCCAGTTACTCTGCTAGAATGTTTTCAAGATGAGGCTCAGGGAGAGTGTCCTTTCAGCTGCAGCTCTCTTCCTGTTGTACTTCAAGGGATGTATACTTTCTCAGGGGGCATGTCCTTTCTGCGGCAGCCCTCTGCTTGTCACTGCCACAGCTTCTAACAGGCATTGTAGGAGTTGAAGGATGGAAGTAAGCAAGTGTGTCCACCTTGGCGATGTTACTGAGGTGGACAGAGAAATAAGAAAAATAACAAACAGCAGGTAGCGCTATAAAGATACAGTTCATTGAATAACTCATTGGCTGTACAACATTTTTATTACAATTGCAAACATTTTCAGAGCTAGATGCTAGTTTGAGAAATGTAGAATATTTTCAAGGGACAAGCTTTTCTCTTTTTTGTTATTATTTTGGTGTGTTGGTGTTTTTCCCTACATTTTTGTTTGACAGATTTTTTTATGCTTCCAGATTTTACTTTAAAGTTGATTATGAAATGTGCTACAGACAAATCATTTTTGTTATGCTGTCTTCTTTTTTTTTTTTAAATAAAAAATCAGTGTGCTTATTGCAAACCAACTGTGCTATGTGACCTACTATCTCCTCTAAGGAACCCCTCGTTCTTCACAGTACCCCAGATGGTGGGTATAGACTTTCCTGAGGGGAACACCAGATCACTACCTCTTGAGGTGAATTAGCAGATGAAGCACCTGGTCTAGACGGACCAGGGTGTACCAGAGCAAGGTACTAGAGCTACAGTCGTGGTCAACAGGCCAACTCGTAACCTGGAGTGAAGTCTGCAGCACAGATGTGATATCACACTTGTGATTTCACGGCACCTTACCTTGGGACCGTGCTCCGGCCCCACACATGTCACACAGTACACACACACACACACACACACACACACATAGACAAACAAACACACATACATACTTACATGCTCCCCGGCAGGTCTTCAGAGCGGCGTAGGGACAGGTCGGCGCGCACAGATGACGATTCCACCAGGCGCCCAGCAGAGGGCGCTGTGGGGAATCGTCACCTGTGCGAGCCGTCCTGCTCCTCCGGTGCTCCGAAGACCTGCCGGGAGCATGTGAGTATGTATGTGTGTTTGTTTGTCTATGTGTATGTGTGTGTGTGTGTGTGTGTGTGTGTATGTACTGTGTGACATGTGTGGGGCCGGAGCACGGTTCCGGCTCCACACATGTCGCTGCGGCAGTCCTGATCCGGCAGCACCCTTCACCTGCCGGATCAGGCCTGCCGCTAATGTGAAAGTAGCCTAAGTCAATGGGGACGGATCCGTTTTCTCAGACACAATAGAAAACACATCCGTTCCCCATTAACTTTCAATGGAGTTCATGACGGATCCGTCTTGGCTATTTAAAAGCTAATACAACCGGATCTGTTCAGAAAGGATGCAGACGGTTGTATTATCATGATGGAAGCCTTTTTGCTGATCCATGACAGATCAGGTGTGAAAGTAGCCTAACTCAGACGTCCATGATTGTGAGCCAAAACCAGGTTCGGGTCAAAAACACAGAACAGGTGCAGAACTTTCCATTACACCTTATCTCTGTGTAGGCTTCACTACTGGTTTTGTCTCACAATCATTAACTCATTAAATCATGACTGGAAATCACTGATCAAACATTAACCAAAACACTAACATGTGAATCAGACCTTAGAGTATAGCGTCACTGAGAGACTCTAAAAACCACTAAACGCGTTGCCCCATGTGAGAACAATAACTCCACCATGTTTAGATTATGCCTGTATCCTCGTGCTTCCTTCCACCCAACAGGTGGGGACTGGGAGTCACTGTTACTTTATTAACCTATGTCGAGAAGTGGGCACTCCTGATGACTGGCCCATTTTATAAGGTGGCTGTCAGCTGCCACTTGCAGGCAGAAGATGAATATACATTATGTCAGATGTGCACAATTCTTTCCTTTTGTGCCTAGGGGAGTTACAGATGCAACCAAGGGTGCCTGCATACAGGCATTATTTTCCTGGATGTAGCAAACAGTGGCCACCTCATCAAGTACGATGGGACAACTCTCACTTGCCATAGATGTATGTCCCATAGAGGCTGCTAAAAATATACTGAAGATAGGAGATCAATCAAGAACATGTATTACATAGGCCTAGCTTCCCTCTGTGTCACATAGAAAGCAGAGTAAAGTGCATACAGATGTAGCAGAGCAAAGTTTTCCTTTTGGCACTATGTGTAGTGATTTCACAGTGTGATCTATGGTTTTGTGGGACATGTAAACTGGTTGAGGACCTTCAGTTTTAGAGAAATGTATGAGCTAGTGGCATCAGAAGACCCCTCTCTCCTCCTCTGCAGCAGTCTGTGAAAAATATTCCCTTATTTCCATATCACATTGAGCTTTAATTTTAACCTAGTAGTTATTATTTTATCGAGTCTTCATGGTTAACATAGGTTCGAAGAAAGCAGGGCATCAATAGTCATATCACGTTAAGTGAAATACTTTATGAAATTATCAAAAATACAATATATAAAAAAATTTTCGGTATTGGGAAAAGATTAGTTTAAATGAGCAGAAAATCTTCATATGTTCTATACTGGACAGCTTTGGCCTGCACCGGTCAGAAGATGGCAGCTGTGTGGTGATAATTTGGGGAATTTATTTCATGTAACTATGTGTACGAACCATGATTTGCACACAATCTGGTTGTAAATGGCTGCAACTTCTTAATAAACTGTTGGTTGCTTCACCAGCTGTTCAACTAATTACTATGTCTTCAGTAGGGACAGCAAAATGGAGAACTGGTCACCAAGGGACCAACACTTCTATCACTTCCTAATAAATGGGCAGCATTTTGTGTCACAGCTCAGGGACTCGGTGGCTCCTGCCAGTTAATGTTAACGCTTTGTGTTTCTGTTAGGGTTGGGCTCCATAACTGTGTCTAAGTGTGGGTCCACCATAATGTTGGGTCATACAGCAGATACCACTGCACAGGTGAGGTTCAGTTCTAGAACGGGAACCTGCCTCGACCAAAAACATACTGGTGTTTCTAACACAAAGCGTTAACATTAACTGGCAGGAGCCACCGAGTCCCTGAGCTGTGACACAAAATGCTGCCCATTTATTAGGAAGTGATAGAAGTGTTGGTCCCTTGGTGACCAGTTCTCCATTTTGCTGTCCCTACTGAAGACATAGTAATTGGTTGAACAGCTGGTGAAGCAACCAACAGTTTATTAAGAAGTTGCAGCCATTTACAACCAGATTGTGTGCAAATCATGGTTCGTACACATAGTTACATGAAATAAATTCCCCAAATTATCACCACACAGCTGCCATCTTCTGACCGGTGCAGGCCAAAGCTGTCCAGTATAGAACATATGAAGATTTTCTGCTCATTTAAACTAATCTTTTCCCAATACCGAACATTTTTTTGTATATTGTATTTTTGATAATTTCATAAAGTATTTCACTTAACGTGATATGACAGTTAACATACATCACTGCTTTTATCAACCATCAATACTAAATAATAATTTGGAATAACTGAAATATCCTACTCAAAATGCATACCCTGAATTACTGACTGGAAACCAGCGGTCTATAGAATATGTAGTGATCACAAGGGTTCTCCATGGAGTTAGGGTAGTATCACCTATCAACATTACAGCATGGTAATGTTCTTCTGTCCAGGCAGGCGTCCTGTTTTCACTTTCTCTGTGCTACCCGTCAACATCACTGTTCTTCTTGCCATCTTCACTCCCTGTTTTCTCTCTCAGTCATCATGTGGTTACTAAAGATCTCGTAGGACCACTGATGTTCACAACAGGTGCACCGAACCTGGCTTTTTAAAGGGCCATCATGTGCCAATACTGATCTTCCTCTAGCTATGCCCTGCTACACTAGGCTAATAATGGCACCTTTCCCATTAGGGCATTTTTTCTCTGGCAGTTCTGTTACCTAACCTGGCTGTTTCTGATTTTGTCTACCTGTTTGCTGTCTGCCTTATCTTCTGCTTTCTGTGTTGCCTGAACTATACCAGCCCTGCTACCCGACAGTGACTTCCGCTCTTTGTACGGCATTCTGATGTTACTAACAGACACTACTCCTGTGGGTGTGACCAGGAGATTCTCTGAAACACTGATCAGATCCCTGTACAGCAGTTAAAAGGTAAATTACAAGGAATTCCATTAGACTCCACATTCAAGTTTAGTCCTAAGTCAAATCCATTGCAAAACAGTGGGTCCACACCTATTTGATCTCCATGATGGCTACTAAAAAGCAGCAAACATATTCTGGGAGTCTGCTGTAGCTTCCTACATGCACATACATGCTCATGACTAGTATTCAATAACCCCCCCATATAAATGGAGCATTTTTTATTGTGATGGTTGACGCTAAATGATAAATATAAGAACAATAGGTGAACACATCTCAGTCAGGACAAGTAGAACCACTTAGTGGCCAGTGTAGTACTGAAGTGCAAACGTTAATTTAATGTTATATTAGGTTTAGTATATTTTCAAGTTACAAAGATCATCCCAAACAAATTAATATTGTTTCTTGAGCAACATCTTCCTCCAGCCTGACACAATCAATGATTTCAGTGGGTGCTGATGAACCACTTTTGAACCACAATTTGATTAATCTAACCAAGTATTACAAGACTGCAGAGAGAGAGTAGGGAGCAGCCAAATTGTGCAATATGACCCCACTTCTGAAGGCTGAACTGGCCATAAGCACAATAGAGGGGGAAGTGAGGAAGAGAGTACAACCGTAGCCTATAAATTAGAGCAAAACATTTGAACAGATTTTCTGTGTCTTTGAAGATGCGTATGACGATATGTCTTCTAAAGCTATTGTGTGAAAGAAGTTCTTTGGCCAGCACCAGAGACACATTGAAGCACTGTTCTAGTTTGCAAACCTCTTGCAGTTGATGACCACACTATAGAGAAAAGAAGAACTGTGGGTCATGTCCTTCACTAATGCAGAAGTGGTGCTGCAAGATCAATTCCTTTTGGGCCTCACAAGCCAGCTCTTGTGGAGGACCCTGTGTGAGAGGCTTAAACTGGAACCTAACCTAACATTACAACAGGTGCTGAAGGAGGCCATTATCTAGGAGAAAGAGTAACAAGTAGAGATGAGCGAGCACTAAAATGCTCGGGTGCTCGTTATTCGAGTCGAATTTTTCCCGATGCTCGGGTGATCGTTTCGAATAATGAACCCCATTGAAGTCAATGGGAGACTCGAGCATTTTTTGCAGGGGACCAAGGCTCTGCCTAGGGAAGGCTGGGTGAAAACCTGGAAACCTCAGAAAATGATGGAAACACCACGGAAATGGACAGGAAACAGCAGTGCCAGCATGCATGGATGCCTCTGAGGCTGCCTAATCCCACCATTACCCCAAATTCTCGGGCAACAGCCTGGTGGTGACCCTCAAGGCAATTGTGCTCACCCAGACCATAAAAATTTATCGTGGCCCTGTATGGCTGTGACTACAGAGTGACTGAGTTACAGTGCAGGAGCAGGCGAAGCACATAAAAATTTATCGAGGCCCTGTATGGCTGTGACTACAGAGTGACCGAGTTACACTGCAGGAGCAGACGAAGCACATAAAAATTTAGCATGACCCTGTATGGCTGTGACAACAGAGTGACCGAGTTACAGTGCAGGAGCAGGCAAAGCACATAAAAATTTATCGAGGCCCTGTATGGCTGTGACTACAGAGTGACCGAGTTACAGTGCAGGAGCAGGCGAAGCACATAAAAATTTATCGTGGCCCTGTATGGCTGTGACTACAGAGTGACCGAGTTACAGTGCAGGAGCAGGCGAAGCACATAAAAATTTATCGTGGCCCTGTATGGCTGTGACTACAGAGTGACCGAGTTAGAGTGCAGGAGCAAGTGAAGCACATAAAAATTTATCGTGGCCCTGTATGGCTGTGACTACAGAGTGACCGAGTTACAGTGCAGGAGTAGGCGAAGCACATAAAAATTTATCGTGGCCCTGTATGGCTGTGACTACAGAGTGACCGAGTTACAGTGCAGGAGTAGGCGAAGCACATAAAAATTTATTGTGGCCCTGTATGGCTGTGACTACAGAGTGACCGAGTTACAGTGCAGGAGCAGGCGAAGCACATAAAAATTTTGCGTGACCCTGTATGGCTGTGACAACAGAGTGACCGAGTTACAGTGCAAGAGCAGGCAAAGCACATAAAAATTTATCGAGGCCCTGTATGGCTGTGACTACAGAGTGACTGATTTACAGTGCAGGAGCAGGCGAAGCACATAAAAATTTATCGTGGCCCTGTTTGGCTGTGGCTACAGAGTGACCGAGTTACAGTGCAGGAGCAGGAGCAGGCGAAGCGCATAAAAATTTATTGTGGCCTTGTATGGCTGTGACTACAGAGTGACCGAGTTACACTGCAGGAGCAGGCGAAGCACATAAAAATTTATCGTGGCCCTGTATGGCTGTGACTACAGAGTGACCGAGTTACAGTGCAGGAGCAGGCGAAGCACATAAAAATTTATCGAGGCCCTGTATGGCTGTGACTACAGAGTGACCGAGTTACAGTGCAGGAGCAGGCGAAGCACATAAAAATTTAGCGTGACCCTGTATGGCTGTGACAACAGAGTGACCGAGTTACAGTGCAGGAGCAGGCGATGCACATAAAAATTTATCGAGGCCGGGGGGCGTGGCCTGCAGCCGATGGAGACGGCCGCACACTAAAGGAGCTCCTCACCTCACCAGGCTCCAGCGACGCTCATAGCAACTGCACCGGACCTAAAAGCACCTAAAAGGCAAGCGACAGGCACAAGGAACAAGTATTGTACTTACCATGATGAAGGAGAGACGGAGGGAGCCTCCAAAGCATCTGGAGGACTTCTTCCTCATGGAGAGAAGAAGCAGCAAAGATGGCAGTAGGCGGGAACGGGGCTCCTCAGTCAGCAGCAGCAGCACCTCCTCACCGGGCTCTCAACCTACAAGGAAAGAAAAAAGAGATAAATAAACCAAATACAACAAAGACACCCAAAAACAGTAGAACAACTACATCAGCCAAAACATTAAAACCACCAGCGCAAAACCCACAGCACAGGGAGGAAGAAGAAGAGGGGGACGCCATTCTATCAAATTCTTCCACAGTGCACAGTCCAGCAAAACAAAGACCCAGAAGGGACAACTCCTTTAATCAAGAAAATAATGGTGAGAAATCTACATTAATATCTTCTCAATCCATAAGTGTTTTTGAACATATCCCAACATCTAATGAACCTATATCTGTAAACTTGATGAAGGATATGCTTTTAGCGCTGAATACCTCAATTAAAGCAGATATAGCACAAATATGCACTTCTTTATCAAGTAATATAGACGACTTGGGGGAAAGAGTAGACCATATTGAAAATAAGATGGCGGAATACACTGGAGCTCATAACACCTTGGTCGATGCACATAATACACTTGATGACGACATTACAGCTATTAGACAAAAAATGGCTGACCTGGAGGACAGATCTAGGAGAAACAACATCAAATTCCGGGGTATTCATGAATCCGTTCCTCCAAACGAGTTACTAAAATACATACAAAAAATTATGCAAGCTATATTACCAGAAGCATCTATACTGGACTTAACTGTGGACAGGGCACACAGACTCCCTAAATCTAACTCAATTCCAGAATCTAGGCCGAGAGATGTCCTCGCCCATATCCACTTCTACTATATCAAAAAAGAAATTATGATTACAGCGAGAAAAATGAGCTCCCTCCCAGAACCATATGAGAAAATCTCACTATTTCTCTCAAGCAACCATTCTTGAAAGGAAAAAACTTCAACCTTTCACTTTGTGCCTACAGGAAAACAAAATTGCCTATAAATGGGGTTTCCCCACAAAAATCCTTATTCATAAAGATGGAACTCTTCATGTTATTACCACTATGGAACAAGACCAGAAAATGCTTGAACAGTGGCAACTGGATACCTCAGAAATTAGCAAGAGAAAACAGAAGGAACCAGCTACGGCACTACCAGAAGAATGGTCAACAGCAACAAAGGGAACCTGATCCACCAAAAGGAAGTTTCCTGTGCAGTCTAATACACCTTCAAATGTGAGGTGACTTCTCCAAGACTATACCCCACAAATTGTCGGTCCAATCGATCGATCTCTGTGCTTTTCCCATCCATGAGATGGAATGTTACGTTATTACTGTTGTGTTTTCGTTATTTAATCTTTCTTTTAACAGGTTTCTCTCAAGTCTTTTCATCAGAAGGAGGCATTATGCTACCACGACTTCCCATAATCCAGAGGATTCCAAACTCAGATCATTGTCAATACTGATTTATTGGACCATTCTACGAGCAAAGACTTCCAACCGTAAGCATTCACCAACAACACACCATGACTATTAAGATATTCTCTTTGAACGTGAAAGGACTGAATCATCCTTCCAAGAGATTATCTTTATGGAAAGAATCCAAAACTGCACATGCGGACATTATCTGCATTCAGGAAACACAAGTTAAAAACAGGAACTTTCCTAATATCTTCCATGCTTGCGCTACTTCTAAAAAAGCAGGCGTCTCCATAGCCATTAGAGATACAGTAGCGTTTCATAAAATAGAAGTGATTACTGATGAAATGCTGATATGCAAATTAAACAACATCACATATACAGTCATGGCCAAAAGTTTTGAGAATGACACAAATATTATATTTTCACATGATCTGCTGCCCTCTGGTTTTTATGTGTGTTTGTCAGATGTTTTTATCACATACAGAAATATAATTGCAATCATATTATGAGTAACAAAAGCTTATATTGACAGTTAGAATGAGTTAATGCAGCAAGTCAATATTTGCAGTGTTGACCCTTCTTCTTCAGGACCTCTGCAATTCTCCCTGGCATGCTCTCAATCAACTTCTGGACCAAATCCTGACTGATAGCAGTCCATTTTTGCACAATCAATG